>JAOXNO010000013.1:151406314-151426421 GCA_028565335.1 Limnodromus scolopaceus | reverse complement strand
TCCCCGCGAGCTCACCCTAGTTCTGGCCGCCGGAGCCGCCGGTGCTGCCGGTGCTGCTGCCGCCGCCTCGCCGACCGCAATTAACATACACTTTGTATTATCTCTGTTGTGTGTTGTGCTATACTCAAATGGCTTTATACATCTTTCACAGGTGATCGTGAGCTGAATATACTTTGTTCATGTGCCTGACTTCATGTGATTGCACTCAATGCACACTTTTGATTCCCTTCTCACATCATTCTTCCTGGATCCAACCCTTCCCCATTTTGAAGCTTTTTCTTTTACTCCAGAATGCCAAACCAGGCTCCCAATCCTATCAGCAGCTTTTGATAAGTCAGTTATGGCATCTAGCAAATGTGAGCCTTATCAGCTGAACAACTTCTCGGAGTTTCAACATACATCATTTTCTTGCTGGTGGTACTACAATATGTTGTCATTTGGGTCGTTGCAAGAAAAAAAGTCCAGATACTTTTGTTTTGGTTTTGCAGTTTTTATTGACACTTCATCTTTCAAATTACAATTTCTCTTAACCTAAAAATAAAAGCTGTCTATTTTGTGCTATATTCAACAATCTTCTTGAAAAACTACTTTCTTGAAAGGTCTACTTTACTTGTTCAGAAAGTTAACTAAAGGAAGCAACTTGTTCACCTGGTGTGACACAGTTGCATGGATGCACAACTGTGTGACAAACTCATCCAATAGCACTGATTTTCTATCTGCTGTAAGACACCTTGTCTCCAAGTGGCTGGCTCTCCTGGGAGGTAAGTCCTTCACTGGGAGCTTCACTAGGGATGTTTTCTGCAGATGGTGCTTCATTACTTGTACTTCCTGAAAAAGCAATATAATTAAGATTAAAATACATGTCATATCTTTGATGCAGCAAGCTAGAAGTTACACACTTTGTCAATGACACTTAAGAGCCTGTTTATGCAGCTATAAATGTTCAGGAAGCTATTTTTCTTAGTTTGTAGTCCATTTCCAAAATGCTTTAGGCTAATGGCAGATCACTTAATGGTAATTAAGTATCATGCTTCCAGCATGCTTCAAATAACTGCCACTGGAATGTATAATAGCTTGCACTCCATTTGTGCTAGACTTGTTCTCCTTTATTATTGTCTCCTGATACTTACCTACCAGGCAGGAACTGTGGGGAACATTATTTTTTTTGTCTGTCTGGAATATATAAAGCCCCAAGCACCTGCCTTTGACACATCTCTTCTTCCTTATTCTTTACCTTCTATGATTTTAGTCTTTCACTCTATTTTAGTAGTGCAGTTGCCTCAACAACACCAAGAAAGTGTACTGATGGTGTTTATTTAATGTGTCCTAGCCAGAGTGCTCCCACTGCTGCACAGATGTCCCTCATGCTAAAGGAATCTGTTTTCTAGTGGAGATTTCCAAAAAGAAGGTGTGAACAGAATGGATAAAAGATGAATGCTAACCACAACATTCCTGATTCTGTCTTGATTCAAGTCCACGCTATGAACACAGTTGCTTTATTTGGACTCTTGTGTGGCTACACATGGTGTCTCAGAGATAATAGAGAAGGCTTCAGATTTTCTAGCTATGGAATTTTGTACAGGTGAGGTCCCATCTGGCTGACTTGGACATGTACAGTATGCCTAAATGTCTAAATTTCGGCTCACAAACTTGTGAGCATACAAGATTTCACTTTGGAGACACTACATGTATATCCTTCCACCCTGTTGCAACACTGCCTGTGGAGGCACTTATTTTAGGAGGACTGGTTCTGTTTAGATACAAGTTAGATGAGAGGGAGATGTAGACTGGATCCAAGTCCACCTGTTTGGAATGTAGTGAGAGGACTGTTAATAAAGGGATTCACTGTTAGGCAGCACGGTCCACCACACTAAGCAAGGGGAATTTTAGCATTCAGACATACTGTCTGAATATGCATAAACATTCTGGAGCTGAATTTCAAGTTGTTAACACATTCCCTGGAAAAAGCCATCCACAGCTTTTTTCCACAATGGCCACTTTTCTTGTTTCTCGTTTTGATGTTTGCCATGGAAACCATCATGATTCAGAATATAAAGCATGTCTTTGAAATACAACCATGAGAACTCCCTTTACTAAATCCAAACTTTTTCAAGCACCATCACTTTCATAATTCCCCAGGTAAACTGCCATCCAAAATGCCAACTTTACAAACTGGTTTCAAAAAAAACTTCAACAGATTTACAGATCATCTGCAATGAAACAGATTCAAACTTTCCTCCATAATTTGTAAAGGCACTGCCAGTAAATACCATGAAGAATCATTGCATTTATGACATTACTTTTGTTAAATAATCTTCATTTATGACAGCATACATTTTAATTATATGCCAGGAACAAATCATATATTCTGTCATTAAATATTGCAGTTTGATCACAAAATGAAACACCAACTTGGACAATATTTTTACTAAATGGAAAGAAAATTATAGGTAACAGTTAAGCTGGATATATACACAACAGCTTCTATATCCAGCATTAAATAACCTAAAAGACATGTAACTTCAGCTGTATAAGAGATTCTAAATATGAAAGGTTTTATTCCAGAAAATGAAATTTATAAGTTTAGGAGTAACTCATTTGTCTGTTGGACTGTGACCTAAGGCCTAAGCTTTGAGCTTATAGCTATCCCTCATATGACATTTCTAAGTCAAGATATTTCACACAGAATAAACATAGGATCAAGAAAAAAATTTGAATATACAGTTGCAGTTAGATTTTATGATCACTGGTTTGTCCAGTTCTTTTCCATTTTACTGAAATATGTTGACATTTTTTTTTGCTCATGGATCACAGATGATATACAAAGATCTAAAGATATTGATTTGAAGGAAGAGGTGAGATGGATAAAACAGGATTCATCACAGTTGGTTGAGATTGCGTCAGTATAGACCCTCCACAGCTTTGCACTTGATTGTGAAAACTGGATTGTTTCATTAGCAATGCCTCTTGCTACCAACCTTGTAAACTCCATCTACTTGGCATGAGGCAATAAATTGCAACCCAGAACAATCAAGACTCAGCAGTCAGAACAAACAGTGTATCATACAACCCAAAAACACTGTCATGAAGATCTATAATTACTGAAAGGCAGGAAACTGCTCTTTTTTCCACAAAATAATGTGTTAGATTGGATGCCACAGTAGCTGACTGGCAAATAGTTTCCCCTCAGGATGGAGTGCAAGGTACATCACCCCAAAATGGTTTGCAGCATTTCTCTCTCAAATCTAGCATCCAAAATTACACCAGGTTCCCGTATGACAGCCTGGCAGCACTCTAGGAACAGAGTCTGGAGCTGTCAGGTAACAGCAGATGTGCAGTGCTTCAGCTCTGAAGCGAGGTACAGCAAGTTACTTCTGTTGCAAGGAGGCACACCAATCAAGCATCTACATGATGCTTAGGGACTTAAAAAAAAATTCTTTTCACTGAACACATTCTACAGTTTCACTTGTCCACTCCTGCAGAGTGTAATTTTTGGGAACAATGCAAGTGACAAACTTGTACTGATGGAATGACACTGCTTCAGCATGACTTTGTCACAACCTGCTCTCAAAAAGAAATTGAAGTTGTTGAGCCAACAGCATCTGAAGTTCATAGAGCCGTTCTATCTGAACTGAATATTTTGAAACTTTTTTCACAAAGAGGTGGGTTCAGATTGTCGTCAAGATACCCTCAACACAAGTATCTGTGAGTAACCATCCCATGCTAAGGTCTGGAGCAGAAATGGGTTTGATTTGATGCCTACTTAAGTAGAAGTCAAAAGAGAAGTTTCAGTATTCGAGGGTTGAGATAAGATTAAAGATGACTATCAAAGCAAAGCGACAAGCCAAGGTTGCTATGAGATGGAATTTAGTACAGTTGACTGTGTAGCTGCATTACCATGGTGCTGAGGCCAAGAAAATGCTGGCTTGAAGAGCAGGCAGGGTGTACTCACTTCTGCTTGAAGAATAACATGTTGACATGTATTTTTTAAACCTTCTCCTTGACAATTTAAACTCCATAAATCTCACACTGTGTGGCCTGTTTTCAAAAATTTGACTCATCTTTCTGAATTCTTTGAGTGTTTTTCTCTCCCTCTCTAAATCTTTATGTTTGACATTCAAGTATGTTTAACATTCTACACCTCTCTCGCGAGGTCCCAACTGGAGTACTGTGTCCAGCTCTGGAGCCCTCAGCACAGGAAAGACATGGACCTGTTGGAGTGGGTCCAAAGGAGGGCCACAAAAATTATGAGAGGGCTTGAGCACCTCTCCTATGAGGAAAGGCTGAGAGAGTTGGGTTTGTTCAGCCTGGAAAAGAGAAGGCTCCAGGAAGACCTTATAGCAGCCTTTCATTACCTAAAGGGGGCCTATAGGAAAGATGGGGAGGGATTCTTTATCAGGCAGTGTAGCAACAGGACGAGGGGTAATGGTTACAAACTGGATGAGGGTTTAGGGTAGATATCAGGAGGAAATTCTTTAGTGTGAAGGTGGTGAGGTGCTGGACCAGGTTGCCTAGAAAAGTTGTGGATGCCCCATCCCTGGAGGTGTTCAAGACCAGGTTGGATGGGGTTTGAGCACCCTGGTCTAGTGGAAGGTGCCTCTGCCCAGAGAAGGGATGTTGGAACTAGATGATCTTTAAGGTCCCTTCCAACTCAAACCATTTTGTGATTCTATGAGTCCATTTGGTTTTGGCCACTGTCAAGGGCAGGATTTTGAGCTAGGCAGACCACTGGACTGACCCATACACAAATGTGGTTGTGTTCTTATGCCAATCTGGGTGGTTTTAAACCTTCTTCATCTCAAAACCAGTCTGTCTCCTGGTAGATATTTTCCCACCTTTTAGGGGAATTTTCGGCAAGTGCTGGGAATGGCCTCTGTCCGTGGTGCTCAGTCAACAGTCGTTCCTCCAGAGCTGTGACTCCAACTCAGTCTGGCATTACACAGCCATGATGCTGAGAGATGAAGTCCTAAAATATCTATAAGCTATGCCCAGGACTGTTTAAATGTCAGAATAAATTTTTGCAAGTTAGGAATACCTTGACCAGCAGAAAGCCATCAGAGAGATCAAAATAACCCCTCTGAACTTGAAGGATTGAAGGATACCAGGAAACTGATGAAAAGGCCTAGAGCAAAATCCTCAGTCCATTTTTGAAAAAAAGACCATGACTAACAATTCAGGCTGTCTTTTGAACATGAGAATTTATGCTTTGTGTTTATAGCAGGGCCACCAACTTGATGATTCTGAGACACTGTAGTTTTGTGTCACTCATACATCAGCCTCAGTCCATCTGAGGTGGCCTGTCAGGCATAAATAGCCTGGGTGGCTTCATGTCTTGAAGAGTACATTTTGTTCCCAGAGGTGCAACTGCCCCCAAAGCAGAGGGCCTGGACTGTGTTCACTGTGAAGATGAGCCCTTAGGACATAAAAACCACCTGTAAGCTTGCAGGCCTCCAAGAATAATTCAAAACATCTTGGCCTGCCAAAAAGGGATAATTTTGTTTGCTTTTCTTGAGGCTATCCAAATTTATTTACAAGATACACAGATATGAAGGGGAGTTTATTTACCAGAATAAATTGAGTGTTCAGGACATAGCAGCAGATTGAAATCTCCTCAGAGTTGGTCTTACTGTCCTAAGCAGTAAGAAAAAATTGAAGGAATCTCACAGCTGCATTGAAATTTATGGAGACAAAGGAGAAATACAAGAGGCATAAGCAGCACAGCTATAAAAAAATCAAAGAAACTTATCTAGTTTGAAGTCAAAGCATGCAGGTTCCATAATAAGATATACCTAAAATCTCAGTTACAACTTTACAGCGGATAGAAGTTACTGTGTTCCTCCTAAGTCATATGAATCTCAACATTCTCATGTTAGGAGATTCCAGTAGACAAAACAGGCCCATATAGCTAGTCTTCCAGTTTAGTCAAAGTCTATATTATGACTGCAAATAGAGAGCAAGCTATTAGAAGATATAGCTTCATCACATCTTGTGTCATCACTGCAGGAAGATTTCTCTAGCTCTAACTCCAGGAAAATGAAACTTTATTACGCATTATCTGCTGTAAAATAAATTCATTTAATTTTGCATCCTTTCAGTCTCAAGAGAGTCTTAATTATATGCAAGATGTAAAATGCAAGATGTTTAATCTATGAAAAGTAATTTTCCACACTGACACAACAGGACTATAGTCAGAGGAAAACACTAAGCAGAGAATTTAGGTTTCATTTAATGGCAAGAAAGAGTTTGCTCACCTGTGGATGCTTTCAGTCTCCTGATATAATCAGACCAAAAAGAACAGTCCGCTTTTTTCAATCCTTTAAGAGTCGGTAAGGAAACAGTGAACTCCTTGTAGTTATCGCCATCATCATTTGGCAGATACATAGGCCAGGGGGGCATCATCCCTGACATTCTTCTTGAGAAACTATGAGGGTAGTTTGGATTTCTAAGGGAATAGGAGAAATGACCATTAGAAAACAATGACATGAAGAGTAAAATGCAAAATGAGATGATCTAGGTCAAGGAAATGTGTATCCAGTCCCTCTGACCAGAAGAGTTCAAATTCAGTCCAGACTGGTGAATCATTTATGGTGTCTCACCTGATGGTAACTTATTAGTCTGGTTCACTTCCTAAGGAACAGGTACACAGAACCTGTATAGGCACAGGCTTATGAACACCGTCAACAGCCCTCTGTCGCAAAGTGACCCAAGGTACTCTAAAAAGCATGTAAAGTCACAGTTCCCACACCAGCTTTCCAGAGATACTCCTCATTCTCAAGCATGGCCACAGACAGTAAAGCTGAGGGTTATTTGCAGAGTAGTTCATAAAAGTTGTATGTGTCTTCGTGTGCTTTCCCCTTTCTTCTGGGAATAGGAGAACTCTTAGCTAAGAGACTTCAAATTGGGATCCTAGAACTAACCTCTGGAAACAACACCAAGGCCTTTGTAGCACCCACATATTAAAGTAGAATTTGCAGCTGCTCCATGGAGATAAAATTCTTATTACTTCTAGCTAAGTGTCGTACTACAGATCTTTGGTGTCTGCTTGACAACTTGGCTGTGAGTTTCCAATAGGGTTGACCAAAGCCCTCTCTGTATGATTACAAATTGCTTGAGGAAATGGGGGCTACTTGAGAGCAGGATCTGGTCTACATTCCCTCTACTCTTTGCCCCGTCCCCAGTAATAGGAATTCTTAAACATCACATACTTACCCAGAGTTTACAAAATTGGAGATATATTGCATAATTTGCAATGAAAGGCTTTTTTCTTCCACAGTAAATTGTTCTTCATACTTCAGGTGGAATGGCAGTCCAAAAGCATACTGAACATCGAGCAAGAGCTCCTGACCCGAACTAAAAAAAATATTTATATAAAGATAATTAAGGCCATCATTTATTTATTTAGAGGAGAAAGGGATCTAATTTAATTCAGAGAATAAAACAAAGTTTTAATAATTAATGACCATTAATTAGAGTGTGGTGAGCTGTGGGACTTCTTCAAATCAGAACATAAAAGAAGAGCAAGCAATAACATGGAGAATTTGCCATTAAGTTAATGCAGGGTCTTTAACGTTTGTTACAAGAGGAAATTGTGGAAGACAGCAGGGCACATTTTCTATATTAACTGGGCATATAAGAGAAAGTTATACTGGGAGAATCCACTTGGCTATTCTATAAATGCCTCTTAAGTTTTGTACAGATTTTCACTAAAATTAAATTCAGAAAGTGGAAGAAAGTCATTACAGGGAATCTGGCAGCCACGAAGGAAGGTTAATTATGGTTTATTTCAGAGACTTGGAATAAATCCTGGCCCTTCTTAACAGCAATTGGAGTTTTTCCATTGACTCCTTTGGGGCCAGGATCCTGCCCCAAATCTTTGGACAAGGAAAGATGTAATAGGAGATGTTTATGAAGATTTCTCTTAGACATAGTTTTAATCTAATTTCTCTGCTGGCTGGGTGGTTTTGGTTCATACAGTCTATTCTCCCCAAGTTTTATAAGCCAGTCAAGTCAAAACAGCTTGAGATAATCACGTAAATCAGATTTAAGAAAGAACAATTGCTGTTTCATTCCATGTAATAATTAACAAATATAATAAGGACTATTTCAACAATTCAGAGACAGAACTGGCCAGGCAAGACAACAACACTCACAGGACCTAGTATCAAAGGTTACAGAACTCCAGATATTCAAGTCCTGAAGAAAAACAGTGGTCAAGTTTTACTAATAAAATTATAACTAAACTATGCTCAACACATAGCTTTGAACCACGGCTCAGAAGGAGACATTTCTGATATGGTGCAATTGTGTTTTCTGTATCCCATATTTAGACAAAGGTCTTATTGACTTGGTTAAATGCTGCGTGAATGCAGACAGCATCAGGGGACCTGGGAGAAGGAACAGATGTCTGTGAGGCAGGAATAAACAAATCCCAGATTCAGCCAGCAAGATTTCATCTGCAGTGGCTACAGAGGTTGTTGTCAAAAGGTGGCACAACTGAAACTATTTTACCCTTGGACATGAAATGCAGCAGCATTGATATGACCCTGATACTGCCTCTAAGGAACAAGGCTTGTAGTTCAAACCATTATGGGCAGGTGGGCAGAAATCAAGATGATTCCTTTACATTTTTTGACTGGTGGCACCAAAGCCTCTATTTTGAAAAACAAACACACAACCCTCTAAATGAAATACATCTTTGGTTGTATTTTCCTTAGTCTTATCATAATACCTCAGTAATACGTTGCATCTGGAAAGTGAATTATTCACAGATTATTCACCAAAAAAATGTAGAACTGAAACAAGATTAAAGCATATTTTTCTTCCCCAAATGTTTATAGAAGGATTAAGCAAGATCATAGTTTAATAATTTTGCTTTAAAAATAATTTGCTTGGCCCAGTATATTACAGCAACTTCAGTGTCAGTATTGCAGCAAAGGTACTATATACTTAAAGGAGCTATTTTGTTTTCAATAGAGTCACTTCTGAATAGAATAGAGGACATGAAATTAGTTGAGATGGAATGAAGGGACAAATGTACCCACTTAGGGAAGCATTGCAGACATGAATTTAGCTCGAAATCTGAAACGAGTGAGCTGGGACTGAGGGTTTCCCCCAAAATGAGACTGTGCTCAGCCCGCATGTTTCTGGAGGTGAAATCTGTTAAGGCTACAGCCCAGACTAAAATTCAGCAAACTCCTAAACAAAGATCTTATTAGGACTGAAATTATTTGTACAACTGTAATGGGTTTGATAGAGAGACATAAAGTGGTACAAAACTCTACAATTTCATGGGCTGCTTTCAATGTTTCTGGTTGATTCTACCACACCCTGGCCAGTGAGTACCAGTAATAAGAGGATAAGACAGAAAACATAAGGTGAAGAGGGGAAAGAGGCACATACGTACATGCACAGAACAGCAGCAGAGACAACTGTGAAACATCTAGATGGCAGACAGATGGAAAATACCAGGGGAACATTTCTGTCTCCTCCCTCAAACTCTGATCATCATCCCTTACTGCCACAGGGGAGTGCAAAATTACCCAAACAAGGATTTTGGAGTCTTGCAGGAGCTCTGAGCACTGTCAAGGTAGCATCAGGCAGTAACACTGTTTTCACTGGAAGAAAAGCGGAGTGAGAGAAAGAGAGGAATGACAGATAAACAAAGAGCAGCTTTGCTGTTGCACGCTGCTAGCTCTACAGGGAGTTTTTTATTTCCTGAGCTGCCCCAAACTGCACCTGGAACGCCCAGGTGCCATGTAAGTGATTCAACAGCATCAAATCCAAATGGGGAAATGCAGAGACTAGCAACTGGTGGACTTCAGAGGACAATTTGATAAAAGGGAGGACTGCAGACACAATGCCAAAAGAGATTTTTAAAGTGTTTTTTAGGAAGACAAACTAATAGCAACTAACTTCCCCTACAGAATTCCCTTTTCAAGGAACAGATCTGTTATTTTAAAAAATAACAGTTACACGGAAGCTTGACTTTCATCATTTTCATGGGACTAGTATTTCATGCAAAGGTATCACTTCAGATCTTCTGTGTATACCTTTTCTTTTTAAGATGTCAACAATTTTAGAAACAGCCCTTTTGTGCCAGTATGACAGACTGGTAAATTGAGCCACGGGGAGGCCAGGAGCCAGACCCTACCACTTTGTTCGCACTAAAATGAGCTCTCCTTGGAGAATTATTACTTCACTTCAGAAGGAGGCACTACTGGAGTTCAGCTATCCAGTTTACAGAAAAACAGGTGGTAAAATCAGAAACTCTGTGACTTTCATAGCCAATGATTTCACAGCAGACCCTGAAATATCACTTGCTAGGAATTTTCATTATACAGTGCCAACCCATTTAATTGGGAAGGTATTGGTTCTGAGAAAATTTTCCTTAAGCCTGAGATGGAGTTTCCATTTAAATGTTTCCAAGTAAGAAAGAGAGAAAGGGATTTCTTAGCCAGCAGATACTCCGTTGCCCTCTCTATAGGACTGTGGCTAATTTCGCATACGAAGAACAGCTTCAACAGGGAAGAGTAAAAGATGAGAAGATCAGAACAAAAATACCCAAGTTCTGGTTGACTTGGTTCAAAGTCTTGTTCCAAATCCAAGAGAATATAGATGTAAACTCAGATTTCCAACAGTTGAAGTTAATATCTTAACCACAAGCTTTTGGAACAGTAAAAAAATCAAAAAGAAAACAGAAAAAAAAAAAGCCCAACGCAACAAAAATCAAAACCCGACACCCTCCCAACCCAGAAATTCTCAAAAATTTTCTTTGCAAAATGGGATTGTCATTAATGGCCATCCATAATCATGGCAGTCAGAATGGAAGAATATGATCTGGCAGACCACCGTGCTATTCTACATTACGACTGAATGCACGACTTAGAGCTGGGGCTGCAGAGACCTCACACTGTGATCCATTGTAAATTATGACTTATATCTTATTTTGAACTTTGTCCTTGTTCTAGATCTGGCTAATTATTTCATACTAGAAACTCATTTGGATGATTAATGACTGACTATGGCCTAACAGTTCTCTTTTTTTTCTTCATTTAAAAATAGTCCTTACTCTCCTAATGTACCAACTTCAACTAATCTCAAAGCCTTTTGAGTCTCGACTTCTATTCTTAGCTGGCTTAATGCAGTTTTTGGTTCTTTTTTAAAACTCAACACACAGATAGAAGCCAATGTAAATTAACTCAAAATTCAAATGACATCCTATTCAATACCAAAATACCAAACTTCCCACTGCTATCCAATCATTTGAATTTTTAAATAACAAGATAAACATAACTCTAGCTAGAGTTCAGCCAAAGTTACCAGTAATTTACTCAGGATGAAAAAGCAAGTTGAAGAAGAATCAGTTTGTCATTAGTGAACATACCAAAGGGATATTTATGTATCAGTCCTTTTATCTGTATTGACAAATAATGATATATTTTAGTCCTCATAAAGCACAGATAACTATCAACAGTATACTTTTCTAACATACATGGTCTAGAACAAGAAACTAATGTGCGGCCGTGAGTTTCCTTTTCTTTTTGTGCTTTAGAATTTTTTACTGATAATTAGGCAAGAAATCCAACACAAATAGAAATTTAAACCTGCTGAAGAACTTGACACCACATCTTAAATAGTATGTGGGAGGAATTTAATTGATATTTTCACTCCAAAATTCATTCTATCTTCATTAATACAAATAATTTTAACCCTGTTTGTTTTCAATAAATGGATTTTAAATTAAATTCTGCAAGAAGTATTGGAAATACTAAATGTGGTTGCTTGCACATATCTACACTAATCCTACATCCTATTAATACCAGCAGATTTGCAGAGTGGGATCAAATATCTGAAGCTCTTAACAGGCACCATCTCATCCATGTCATGGGAGAGGAGCAGCCTACAAAAACAACACTTTGCCTGGACTGAAATGTTCATTTCGATGATAAACAAAAATAATTTTAAAAAAAAAATTATATATAACCACACATCTCAGAAAAGGAAATGGTACATGATTACAGGGAGAAAAAAATAATCAAAGGAGAGTTGGATATTTATAGGAATTTAATGAGCCAATGTAAGGCCTGGTGTGACCTCTGTAGTTCTAGGGATGCATTTAGCTCATTGCGTCTCCTCACATTACAAAGTCCTGCCAAAGAAATGGGGGAAAGCATGTGAAAAACAGATGAACATTATTTTTTTCTTTCTTCTTTTCAGGAAAATTAGGGCATATGGAAAAATCTTAACTCCTAATGGGATTAAACTGCCAAGTTTATCCACCTTTGTACCAAAAACCCCTATAGATACATGTGACTTGCAAAAGTACCCTGGAGTTTGCTGTGTCTTTTCCATTTGGATTATTCCCAATACACGCAATGTTCTACTTTGCATTATAGCTGTGCCAATTGAAGAAAATAAAACTGAAGTAGCAGATAATAAATTCAGGAACCTGAATGCTCACATTAATTGAAAAAAAAATCCAAATATAGATCTTAATGCAGAAAGAAGGCACTTCTATCATCTTCTCAGAACTCCTAAATAACACAGATTACAGAGTTTTGTCAGGGAATTACTGTATGAAAGATCTAATAATAGGCATGTTGACACCTGAGTGCATCTTTGGGGGACAGCAATTCATGTATTTGTTCAGTATGACTACTCCCGAGCTGAATGAATGGATCAATTTCCTTAAAAAGGTGATGTGTCCACCCAAAGACACCACTGCACCAAGGAAGGTGTCTCTAGATACGTGCGCTTTGTGCTTATCTTCTAAATTACATTTTGTGGGAACAACCCGTCCCAGTCGCAGCACATGCAGTTCCAAAAATTGCTTTGTACTTTTCTGAGTCTTTTAGCTGAATTTTAGTTTGCTTAAAGCTGATTTCCATCTTTTCTCTGCTTGGTACTTTGCCTTTGCATATTTATGGCTAATTTCCAAGATCTGAAAAATCTACTGAATGATAAAGGCCCCTAATCCACTCTGTGGGAAGAGAAAAATTATCTAGACCTGAAGTCTTTAGCAACACAGAAACTGTCTAAAGACTTGAGGGTGGCATGATATGGTTGAATCAGTGGGAGATTGTTTTCATAGCTGCATCTGGCATAATGCAATGGATAAGGCCAGAAGGATGAGAGGCAATTTCAACAAAAGCGAAACAACAACTTTTAGGAGATGATTGGGAGTACAACCTTATAGAGAAAAAATGACAAGCTGTTCGTGCAGCAAGTGTATGTAGCTACTTAAGGTGATGGTGGTGTCCGCCCAGCTGTGGAGGCAACATGTGTTATACCACCTCATCAGTACCCTCTGCCCTCTGTGTTTAGATGAGTTTCTTTGAAACCCAGAGACATAAATTTCTGTCTGCCTCCACAGCACCCGGTTCACACTGTGGGCCCCCAACCTATGGGGTGTTGGTACTCATGGACTAACGGCTACAGTCACAGTGAGAGCCTCAAGAGGAAAACAAGTGGTGGACAGATTAAAGGACAGGGGTATGATTATTACAAAATCAAAAGAGTAGAAAAATGTCCTTTAATTAAAGGGATATTAAGAACAACCAGAATTAGCACAGCACATATAATAAATAGAAAAAGAAAATATTTCACATAGTTGAATGGGTTTATACACAAACATTTGGGACTTTTTTATCAGTCAGGAGTTCTTGTCTTCTGTTACCAGAATCATAAAAAGTGTCACCAAAATCCAGCCAACTATGTGAGCTTTGGCACGGAGCAGTCTTTTCACAACTCACACCAATGTGCACAAGAGTGCATAGTCAGGAGGCAAAGATGGCCCCAACTAAAATGACTCAAAACAGGCAGCAGCTCATTCATTCTTGGATGAATCCGTCCAGTGAACAACAGTTAACAAAAGATTTTGTGAGAATTATTGTGGTAATGTTAATGACTACAAGATAGAACCTCATTAAGTCTCAGTTTCAGCCCCTTCAATGACAATAATGATGCTTTGCCATCCTGCTGCAGCTGATGATCTGCCTTCTCAGTGAGCAGAGTGATGATTTTTATCCATCATCTTTAAGGCAGCACATTTGGCAACACATTGTGACTTGGGAGCTATGCTGGCGTGGCAAGCAGTGCTACTTCATATAATATGTAAAAAATCACCCAGAAACCTCTTGAAGGGTTAACGAGGCAAAACTTTGTACAGTTAATAATATTATCATTAATAATATTATCCTTGTAAAAACATACTTCGCCTATCACATATTTCTTTACTGTAACTAAAGCTATACTCCAGCTCTCCCCACTAATCCCAGGCAATGCTGAGCCATCACATTCCTCCCCCATTGTTTAGAATAAATGTTTACTCCAAGGCCTAAGTGTTCTCAAAATGAGAGTGAGAAAATGGCATCTGAGTTATGTATATATTCTTCCCACAGATCATTAATGCAGGAGTTGGCTATGCATCCCTCTCCTTACTCAAATGGGAACTGAAGACTAAAGCAGACACAGTGTCACGCCAAGCTCAGGAGAACGCGAACATGTGGAAGCAGATATTAGTTTGGTCTCTGCAAGATCCATTCATCTATATCAAAACTGTCAGTTCATGGGTTTATGTGATTTTCCACATATCATAGCCATCAGTTTAGCGTGGCCTTTTTAACCCTACCCCTGTATCTCTGCATGCTTGAATGTGTGTATGTGTATACATTTTGGAAACATCCAGTTGTGAGAAACTTCTGCTAATTGACTTGTACTGTAAAGATGCCTCTTTACTTAACAACTTTCTGTCTATTTTACATCATTGCAACTGGGTCTATCTTTACTGGCTGACTCCTTTGTCCCTTTTGTTTATCTTGCTGTGAGTTATTAAGGGACTTCTCCATGTGAAATAAGAGGAAATACCAGTACTTTTTCATCTCTGCATTTTAACTGTCTGTTCTGTTACACATTTTGGGAGACACACACAAAATAGGAGAGACATGACAGAGTTGAAACTGGAGAATGTGTTGCCGTGCCTTATCTTAATTAGTGAATAGACATTTCCCCAGCCACGATATTTTATCTAAGACTAAATAGTCTTCCATTGTTGCAGTTATCTGAACACAATAGTATTTTAATATATTTTCTCCAATACCTCTGTGAGGTAGCTATTAGTATTTATTATAGATAATACACAATTATATTATCATCATCATCTTTATGATACAGATAACAAACAAAAAGAGAGAAACGTTGATATCCTGTGCAAACTAACATCTTAGGAAGAATTTTGACAGCAAAGACCAAAAAATCATTATTTTATCTATGTTACCCTACAGACATAATACTATAGAAGTTTCCATTTACACAAGCGGAGGTATGTACCTCAGCAAACCCTGATGTGATTCACTATCAAATGGGCTGAGATATTGTTTTTCTGTCAAATGCCTACAAGTGATTGGGAATATCTGATGAGGTGTTCCTCCAGCTACAATGCACCGAGGGGGACGTGATCCTGTATGTGTACTCACAGAATATCCCGTGCATGACTACTACGTGCAAAACATACTGTCAGATGTTACATTCATTAAGACAAAGAAATGGCTGTAACAGGATTCTTCTCTTCAAGAATTTGATAGCTGGAGTGTTTTCAGGGTCCCAGATTCAATTGTCACTTCTGCTGAGCAAATTCAAACCCACATATCCTACCTTCCAGCCCAAGCTGTCGGTTACTTGGCAGAGTATCTGCCTCTGCTGCTCCTCGTAAGAGTCACAATTTTGAAAGAAGAACTTGAGAACCGGCAGGACTCATTACTCCAGTGGTTAGGAAAGTCCCTTGGGAGTTGGTGATGTGGTTGCCAGATCTTTCCCCAAGATTAGTTTATGTATTCTACTTGAAGACTCTTTCATGCACATCAAGTTAGATATTTTAACCCGGCAGGGCAAATCACCAATAATATTTCCAAACACTGCATTTTTCTGTTTTCAGATTACTGATGGTTTCCCAAAGTTTTTAGCAGTTAAGGGCACTCTCCCATGCGAAGCTCTTACCCTTGATGGCATCGCATCATTGGCATGCAGCGAGGTTGTAGGACAGCCTGCAGTGCACATATACTAGATAGAGGGGGAAAAGCTGTAGGGAAGGTGAGGGAGAGAGGTCACATGGAAAAAATGGGATGGAGAATAAGGAAGGATTCACTCAGGAATTAATGACAACAATGTTTAAACAAAAAACTTGCAGTAGATTCAGCAAAGGACCTAGTGTGAAGTCCCTTGGGAAAACGAGGGTATAACGTCATAAATAGTCATGTCATAATGTCAAATGAGATCTTTCTGTCCATGGACAAACGGAATTCTGCAGTTTCTGTTTAAGTGCTTGCCTTTGCAACCTAAACAACATTTATTTTAATGGTACTTATGCATAAATAAAGGAGTAAAAATGTAAATGCAGCATACCAATTTGGGCCCATTTCTCCTTGCAAGTGGCTTAGCCCAAGCCATTTGAGCCTCTGCCTCACATTCCCACAAGTTTCAGACAGCATACTGGCTTTGTTTTTACTTTTAAAGAGGGTTATGAAAAAATGAAATAGTAAGTTTTGTACTAAAATTTAAAGTAATTAGCTTAGAAGAGCACTGACAACATAAATATTATTAAAATGTGTAGCTAAGTGCTACATAAACTATTACTGCACTGAAGAGTGTGAGGAGAGCCAAATAACATGAGCACAAGAGAAATCTTAAATAGGGCTAGAGAGTCATCAGTCCAAAATAGCTGCCTTAAAGCCAGTGACTCTAAGTTGCCTAAATACTATTTCATCTACTTTTAAATAAGATCTTATCGTAGATGACTGGGCCACTATCATTCTCCAAAGCAAGAGAAAACTTGCTAGATAATTTGAGAATACATCTTTTCTTTCTGTGTGGCTGGATTTTTGGCATACCATAGCTCAGCCCTATTTGGAGCCTTGTAAAAGTCACTTATCTGAGCCTCTCAGTAGCCAAACTGCAAACACTCCCGCTGGAGCTGCCAGCGAAATAACAGCTCCCCAAGGATTAACTTCTTCCCAGCTAAAAAGAAAGCGAGCTGTGTTACCGCAGCATAATGGCCTTCATCTGTAACCTAGATCTTGGTGGTTTCTTTCAAAAGCTTTTTTACTATGCTATCAGGAAAGGAAAAGAAAGGTGTATTTCGCAGGGAGCTTCACAGTATCAAATGGTGCCAGCAGGGCCAGGTCCTCCCCTGAGCCTTCATAAGGAAAGAGCTAGAAGATAGGCATCCTGTGTGCTCTGCTGCCCTGACGTGTGGCTCTAGGGGACAGGAGGGGTTACTGTCACTGCAGTTTCTGATCTCTCAGCCTTTGAGAGCAAGGAACTGGGAGCTACTGTGGTGTGTTACACAGCAGACCAAAGTGCTGAGCACTGTCTGCCAACCTCAGTGTCTCATCCTGCCTTCTGGATGGGGCTGGGTCTAAAACAAAACCAGGGAAGGTCATCTTAATGGTCTCTGTCTAGCAGCTTGTTCTGTGCCCAAGGGAACAAGGCATTTGCAACTCTCACAGGCATTTAGACCTTTCTGTCTAAAATATGATACACCTTCTCCTGCTGAAAATTTCAAAAAATAAAGGATGACATAGAGCCTGAGTCTGAAAATGCCTGTGTTCAAAAGTATTTTTCCTTCCATGAGATGGTCTATTGGTTGATCACAAGTCATGGTGCTGAGGCAGGAAAGATTAAACCCCAGATTGTGTCCACACTGGAGGCCAGTCAGTGTAACTGTGGTACAATTGCACCGACTTCAAGAGGGGGCAGTGTTAAATTAATGTTGAGTCCTTAGAAAATGTTACCCCATCTACCTTGAGAGCTGTGGATTTCCCATGGCTTAGATGTCATTCTGGTTGTTTCTGGGAGATTGCTCAGATACAGAGTAGAAATCTAAAAGGCTATCTGGAACTGGCAAAGGTAGGCAAACTGGAAAAGGGGAAGTTAATTTAGACATCTAACTTGAAGTGCCTTAGTTCAGAAACAGCATTCCTATTTAGCTAAGAGAGAGAAAAAATCTATTAGAGCCCAGTCCCTCCTTTACTAATCCGAACTGTTCATACCAGCACCTATCCATTTACTCCACAGCGTGCCCAAACTGACAGGACTTTTTTTTGCAAACTCTAAGTCCAAGAAACATAATAAAATACATCGCCTTACCTGCTCTGTGAGGAGCTCTCAGGTACATGGTACATGAAGACATTTCCTCTGGAGGCAGCAGCCCAGTGACTGGCCATGTTTATGATGGGACACGTGATAAACTGGTCACTGATAAAAAAAGGAGGAGCAGGGATCAGTCACAGTCACATAAGAGAGAAAAGGAAAGAAAACCCCACAACCAGCAGACTTCTCTCTGTATAGATAGCCCTCTATATATGCCTTGTATATATAGCAGATTGATAGCCGCCTTTAAATCTTCCAAAGCAGCTCATATCTCTGCCTTCAAGTGGACTGAGGGAAATCACATTCACCCTCTATGAGCCCAGTACAGCTTAGAATTCATTAAAATTGCTGGTTTATGGAGTGTTGAACAATGCTAATGATACCAAATAAACAAAATCTGACACATAAGGAGTATCCTGGCCAAAAAAGCAATCCCATTTTAGTCTAGTTTATGGGGGCCCATGCTTGTAATATATAAAGCTCTTTCTTCTGGCAGCACTAGGTTGCACTGGCATCTAGTAAAAGGACTTATATATTTCCTGGCTTAAGGAACAACAATACTGTTGGAGATGTGTGTGATTTTTTGGGGTAGAGTTTCCAAAGCTGGAAGAGGTAAGAGACTCCTTTTGCATATATCCTGCAGGGCCTCTGGTAGGCATATCAATATGGTGCATTGAGGTCACCAGTGCACCATAGTGCAGATGTATGTCTGGGAGAGAAAGGTTAAACAAGAAGAGTGCAATGAGATAGTTCAATGATCAATTTATCACCAGGTATTGCAACACAAAGGTAGGAGCGAAACAAATATATCCAAAACCATCCAAGCTTCAGTTGCCCCAAGAAGTAGGAATGGAAGGTGGGGTAAGCAGTTGCTGGAAGGAGCACAAGGGTTTCAAGAGGGGCAGGCAGAAAACAGGACACCTTACTGCAAGATATCTTGTTATGATCATACATCATAATGTGATACATCACCACTTCTCATTCTACATGTGCCCAAAGACTCAGCACACTCTTTGGGTGTTTATAGATCCACAATCGCATGAACACACACAAATCTCTCTGCTGCGGAAGTAGAAGGTGTCATTTCTCAGTCTAGTGAATCTGAAACAGTAACTGCTCCTTCAGACTTGGTAGGCAAAAAAAAAAGAATGACTGATTGATTAAGAAAGAACAGTGCCAGAAAAGCATAAAAACATGTTGCTATATTTAACTGGTACGATTATGAAAGGCACTGTTTGGGTAGCTATCTTGGTTCAGCGGAGTCTATTTTCAGCCCATCTGTGAGACCACAAGCTATGGGCTGACTGACCACAATGCTCTTTGACAGTTATGGTTGACAACACCCATATGAAATGAAAATTAGTGTTCTTCACATGCTTACCAGCATGCGGTTTTACAGGAGCAGAATGCCCTTCAAAATTAGGGAGTCTATGGAGAGCATTAGCTCTCGAGAAATGCTTTGAGATACATTTAATCACTTAAAACTGATTCTTAGTTGATGTTATAGGGGAAAAAAGTCAGATATTCTGGGGAAGTAATAGAAAAATTTAAAAAAAAAATAGTAACCACAAAAATGAAAAGGCTGGTTTCTTACAGGCATGGAATACCAGAGGTCAAAAAAAAAAAAAAAAGGAAATAAAAACAAAATGAAACTCATTTTATACCTGGGTAAAATACCAGAGAATTGCAGCTAAAAGAATTTATTTTAAAAGTGGCATTATTTTAACACCACAAAATATGCACAATGTACGTAGTTTACAACAACCACTTCTGTTGCTTTCTTACACTTTATAATCCTGTTAAAACTTTAGCAATTAATTATAACTTCCTGACATAGAACTTTTCTTGGGTCATGCATCTATGCTGCTAGTAATATTTTTTGTTAACACCCTCAGCAAGTTTGCTGACGACACCAAGCTCGGTGGTGCAGTTGACACGCTGGAGGGAAGGGATGCCATCCAGA
>JAOXNO010000013.1:151358998-151406214 GCA_028565335.1 Limnodromus scolopaceus | reverse complement strand
GGGGTTGGAACTCGATGATCTTTAAGGTCCCTTCCAACCCTAATGATTCTATGATTCTATGATTCTATGAAAATACAAAACAAACAAACAAACAAAAAACAAAACCCAAAACAAAGTCACCAAAAAAACAGAACCAAACCCCTCTTTTTTCCACCATGTAGGTGACTGTCTTCCTATAACTGCCATCTCCCCTCCCTTTCTGCTGGAGTAATTTCCAAAGTGTTTAAAGCAAAGGATTATCATTAGATGTTCTGGTTTCACTACTTGTCCTTCTGCTTGCTTGTGGTGACTCTTTAAGCTGTTCAGGTCTTTCCTTAGCCAAGTCATTTGCCCCATCTTGTAAACCAGCAGGTAATTCATCCCTATGCCCGTGAGGCTGCCGCGGGGTGCTCGCAGCCTGAGCGCCAGAGGAGCTATTTGTGCATCACTTTGCTGCTGCAAGCCAGCGATGTGCTTGCCATTGTAGCTTCACAAAAATCAGTGTCTGCACCATGCCGAGCCCTGGTCTGAACGTGAGTGACGAAATGTGACAGCCCTCTGTTATAACACCTCCTTATGGATTTACCTCTGGATGGGAAGGCTTAAAATTTAAGCCTTTCAGTCCTTTATGGCTTAAAACCTTACTGATCTGACTAAAGAATTAAAGCCCCATGGATAACAGGGGTGATGGAAAGACATTGAAGATGAGTTCTGGCTTTGATACCCATGAACAGTGCTTCCACGCGTGCTGTGTGCAGTGGCCTCAGGCACCACAGTGATGGGTGGCGTGTCCCTGGGAGAGGCTATGAGGACATGCAGGACAAATGCGGCACAGTGCGAGACTCAATAAATGGCACAAAGCTCAACCCTCAGCCTTCTGGCTTGTTTACTCCATGACCTCAATGCACTAGCACACCTGGACCACCCAGAAACCTTCCCCAAACGGATTTGGTCACTGCTGTCTTGAATCAGATGTTTCCAAGTGAATCTTGGCTCCTATTCATCTCCCGCTCCCTGAGGCTCCCCTGGAGCAATGCCCTGCAATTCTGATGGAGGATGAAGACCTACTGAAAGGAAAACCTTGTCTCTAAGGTCTCATAGAGAGGCTCAGAGTGGGACGGAAAGCAGCAACACTGAGAGCGCAGATACAAGGAGCCTGTAGTCATGATGCCTCCGTTTGGAACAGAGATGAAACAGCTTAGACAGTCACATTAGGACTCAAACCACCAGCTTATAAAACACAGCACCTTAGAAATGTAAAGAGTTTTCATAATGAATCTGCTCATGAAGCAGAGATGGGAATAGGGAAAGAGGTTTTTTATTTGTTTTCTGAAAATCTGTTCCACTTAAGCATTGAGCCCCTGAGTTTGCACTGAGTCAGAGAAAAGGAGGTAAGGAGATTTTGCCCTCAGTTTGTCTGCTTTTGGAGAAATGAGATCACCCACACCCCCTCCCATCCCCTCACCCCCCCCTCCTTGGTCAAGGTCTGTAACTGGCTAAAGCAAACTGGATCCCCGTCGGGGAGAGAACAAAATCTACAGCCTTCTCTACTGACCAAACCACCATGTGACCCAAGGTAAAGATACCCACTAGACTTTAAGGCCTACCATAGGTGTCATGACTGCTGTGGAGTCCTATTTCAACAGGGCAATGAACTCTTCATTGGACTGTTATCTAGAACTGCTGGAACCTGATGCCACACCCAATTGAGGGTTGAAGCTACGCATATGTACTAGGTGGTGTGACCATGGCCCACTGCTCATCTTCCACTTCTTAATGGTCCCTGCCTGCAATGTTTCAATGCAAAGTATAGGAGTGTATATACTGGAAGTAATTGCTCGTATCTCTGTTGACATTTCGTCACAACTATTTCCTTCAGAAGAGGCTGGGAGGCACTGTGAGTCTACAGTGTGTCCTCAGGGATCAAACAAGGCAAGAGTAAGGTATTGTCTGTTCTACTTTCGCCTCCACAAGAAGACTTCCGACAGAAGCATCCTACTGCTTAATTCTGCTTTCTCTTACCATGGTAAACCATACACAAAGGGAGAAAAATGTGGACTGGGTGACCTTGTACAATCACTGTACACTGGCAGAAATGATTACACAAGGGTCACGGGAACACCTGAATAAGCTTAAGGGATTGTTTCTGCCATAGATAAAATGGAGATTAACAATGCACAAAGTGGGGTTGGAAGCCACTTTTACAGACATTCACAAATGCATCACCATTTTACACAAGATACTTGCCTGTAGAAAGCCTGATATTGTGAATAAATATATTTTGCAGGTTTCATAATATAAAAAAATAATGCAATCACTGAAATCAAAGATTTCAAACTTGACCACTCTCCAAATTTCCAAAAACTAGGAAAAGTATCTAACTGTATAATTAGGTGACTTTGCGAAATAAAGCTGGTCTATTAGTTCTTCCACTGTCACAGGGACAAGAGGAATTTAGAAACAGTTGATGCAGAGTGTGCAAACCAAGACAACTTTGATATGAAAGAGTACACAAAGTATTTGTAGTCTGAATCCAACATACAGTTCAGGAGAGACAATGCAAACTTTTCACAAGGCATAAAAGTCAATTCAGTTTCTGTTTACCAATGACATTGGAAACCTCACAGAAAATGAAATCACATTCCCTATTTTCTGTTCATTTGCCTAAGAATTTCTCAAGTTTTTCAGAATATAAATGCACACTTGAGATAAGCAAAACAAACCTTGCTTAACCCCCATCACACAGTTGTAATAGGATTCATTTCTTACCGGGTGGCATTTTCCAAAGCCCTGGAAAATGATGAATAATCATCGGTTGAGTGTTCAAGAGAGTAATACCATGTAGCTGCATCTTCAATGAACGAATTGGAGTCTTCTCCTCCCAGAGAATTTTGCAGAGCCTGATAAAAGGCTGTTTTGCTGTTGGTTCTTCCTTGACTTTCTTCAAATTTCTGAGAACAGAATGCATACATGGAATTTAGAAACAAAACCAAAAAATACATTTTTAATGGAACAACACAGGCTCAGATCTCCCTCTGCTGGAACAAGTCCTCTCTGCTATGATCTCTAATTCCTAGGGGAAGGAGTAGGGAACAATCTTACTTTTGCTTTCCCAACAGTCTCACCAGCCAGCAGTATTGGCTTCCTCAAAACATACTATAGGACTGAATCCCTAATCTAGTAAATCCAAATCATCGGTACCATGCTGTGCAGGTGTAGCTCTAATCCTATGGAAACCCTACTGCCTCTCACAGAAGCAGTCCACATGGATAGTCCTCCACTGTAGGTGTGCCCAATGCTGTCTTTCTGATGAGCTCCCTGAAGGAAAACTAGAGGGGAGAGAGGGAGATATTACTATTTTCCTTTGGAAATTCCAGAAAGCGAACATGCCATACAGCCATATTCCCCTGCCTCTTCTGGAAACACCTGCAAAGATATGTGGCTGCCATAAGGCCTGTATTTAGGTCCCTTCTAGAATAATATCTGTCTTAGTCCTGGAAGAGAAATCCCCCTCCTCTAAATCCCAGTGCAAGTAGCAGCCTTGATCTCCAAATTTCATAACCCCTAGTGACTTTCAGAGAGACCTAAAGAGAAATGTCCTTTTCCTCAGATCTGTGGTCTGAAACCTTTTCTGACGTAAAGGTATTTTCCCCAGAGCCCATATCACTGCAGAATTACTGATAGTAGAGGCGCCATCTTCTATGTCAAGCTATGTAGCCAATCTTATTTTTACCAAAACTAAAGATTGTTGGAAGTTCTCAACACAACTTTCTCTGAGGAATTTTTTAATTTTATTGATTCAGACTTTTCACTTTTTTTTTTTTAAAGAATTTATTTCACCTTCAGAAATGGAGGAACTTCCTGAAAAAATATTCACAGGAACTTTCCTGTGATCAAGTCGTTTCTAAAGAGGGCACCTCACAGGTGTGTCCTGGCTGCATCTTGGTATAAGAAGTCCAAATCTAATAAACCACCTATATTATTTTGGGCAGTCAGTCTGACACAAAATAGGCTGGTGTCTGCCCAGTTTGGTTACCATAGATGCTTTACTGAATATATCATTTTGATGGCCCACAGCTGGTTTTCATCACGCTGCTAAAAGGTCTTTCCACAACCCTACACAGAAAGTACAGTGGGAATAATCACTTTTCAACAGATTCACAGAAATGAAAAATGGAAAATAAGTCCCCATCTGCTGAGGCCGAGGCCTGTCCTTACTGAAGTCCCCTAATGCTTTGTGCATTTTGATTAAGTGATTTTACAAGGGATTTCAAAACACTTCCAAATATCCCAAGATCCAAAAAGATCTTGGAAATTCTCCCTGTATTTTTAATGTATTATTCTTTTGCTTGATTTTGGCCCATGCAATGTGCAAAGAGCCGTGCTGTGCCAGTTTAAGTAATGCAGCTGTACTTCGAAAAAGATCTGCAACTCATACATGACACGTCACTTGATGTGCACAAATGCCACATATGAAACTGCATAGCCCACTTGCCTGCAAAATCATTCAGATTAAATACAGCAAGGACACGTATATGTTTCTGCAAGAAGCAGAAATCATTGCTGAAGACCTAATGGCAGATTCAAAAGCAATCTTTCCATCAGCTTCGGCACACGTCAGTTTGGGTCCCTACTAACCAGCAGAAGCATTGCTGCTGCCTAATTAGGAATCTCTCATTTGGTGACTGGGGCTGGTGGATTTGGCTCACAGTTATGAATAAGAACAGATGTGTTTCTGTGCCAATGAAGAGCCCAAATTCCTATGTGTAAAACATCCTGTACAAAGCAACTTTCATGCAATGATTTCATTTTATTGTGTTTTTTAAATGTATTTCCTACCTTATTCTACACCTGTCATGGATACTTAAAATAGCAAGAAAAACTTTAGAGTATTGATTATGTACCCTAAGAACTGATCCTTTACTGCCTCATCAATGACCAAACATCAAATAAACACTACAGTTGAAAAACAGAGAGAAGGAGATGGATCACCATACAATGCATAGTTAAACTGAGGAACCCCGTCCTCGAGGCTTTGCAGATGTCAAAATTGGTGAAGATGAAGTTTCATGAACAAGGTTTTGAATGCAAAAAAACCAAACAAATCAGTTGATGGTTATTAAATACAAGAAGACCAATTTAGGCTAGGAAGTCCCTGAGCTGCAAAGTGCTAGAGGTTTGGAGAGCATTTAGCAGAATTTTCACATTTGCTTACGCTATTCTTACAGACATCCACTCTCAGGCACTGCTGAAAACAGCATTCTATGCTCAATGGGCCTTTGATCTGACTCAGTGCGGTCGGTCTCAGGTTTTTACTGTGCCTATGTACTAGTTTCTGTGACCTTCAAGCTGCCCCCAAAATTCTGGTAAACTTTCTCAGGCAATAATTGATAATAGAGTGGGGTCCTTGAGATGCGTTGAGTCAGATGAAAGAGGACTCAACAGGCAGAGGTGGATGAGAAACTGGTATTTGTAACACATTTTGAGATTTTTCATCCCAACCAGCACTAAAACAGCACAACCTGAAACAATATGTCTCAACTGTCGCTTTGGATACAATATAATATAATTTAAACACCTGACTTTAACATGGTAGCACAAATCAAAGCAATAAATTAAAAATAAACCCCATGACATTAAAATGACAAAGCATTTTACATTTTCAGAAATTGATTCAATTTCACCAATTTTCCATGCGCAACAAGTGTTTCCCATTTGAAAATATATGACCAAAGAACAATTTTCAAATAGCAATAGATACAACAGCTGTTATCAGATTAATAGAAACAGCTGCAAGTTATGTAAAATAATTTACATTCTGCTAACCTTTAAAGAGGTATTAGCAACTGACCTCACAGTTGTAGTGGGGTTTTCAACTTTTTTTAGAAAGTAAATTAGAAAATAGTTAAAGATAGCAGGTGCACCATTTCCTACTGTTCTGATGGTGCAAAGTGGTCATAAACATTATCTAAATAATGACATATATAATGCTTACTGTTCTTGTTGCTGCAGCATAGCTTCTGGAGCATATGAACAAATCTAGTCCAATGTTTTTTTTTTTAAATAAATTGTAGCAGTTGGTACACCAACTGTTTACATCTTCTAAGGGGCAAAATGTACTTTTCTGTCAAACTGATATAGTGATAACACTAACAGAGTATGTACAGATCTTAGATCTCTAAATGGCTTTTGATAAATGTTGTTACAAAAGATGGTGAAAGACCTACCAACCATTTAACAGGGTGCTTCAAGGATTCCATCTAGTTAGAAGATGAAATAAGGAGCTGATATCAGCCCATTCTCCTCACTAATGGCATTTATCAGGACACTGCTATCGTGGTCATTGCAGTTAATATACACATATCTACCATCTGTTATATGTTGCTGAATACTTTTAACCATAAAGAAATTAACTGACTGCAGTATAGTGCAGGATGGAAGATCTGGTCTGCACAGATCCAGTTGTTTACGTGGGGTAGATAAAGTTTATTTCTATTTATCCACTCCCCTACGTGCTTGTTCCGGGTTCTGCAGCCAACTATACTTGTACTAAGGAGGGAGAGAAAAAGAAAGAAAACACATAAAGTGCAATCTCAGTCTTCCAACTAAAAAGAAGTTAACAATCCTTGCAATGTGGAGATTACACGGTAGGCACAGAACATATGGAGGATACAAACAGGGCTGTACTGACTTGCATATGTCAGAGAAAACCAGATATAGATCAGTATGAGTGACTCCGTGTATTTAATGCCAGTAGGAGCCATTGGATCCTCCCACCTGAGCATCACATAGAGCACCAGGACAAAATTTTGCCCAGTTGGGAATTGAAATCAACATTTTTAGAGGTTTCTGCTCAGCTGCCCTAATCTATGACTGCTCAAAGCTAATATCCCTGAAGGCCTGCCATGGGAATTGCAGTTAACGGGTTCAGGGTTAACCGCTCCATATGCCACATAATAGTGCATTATGGCACCACTTGCCATTCCCTTAACAAACTCTGCCTTGTTTCTCACTTAGCTTCAACCATCTGATGGCTGCACTGGGGATGAGTACGAAGTGCTCCAGGAAGTGGTAAATCTGTCTCAGTTCACATGAATAAGCATTCAAGTGAATGCCATAAAACGGTCATTTCCATGGGCAGGACATTGAGCATGAATGTTCAGCATACTCTCTGCTGCAAGCGCCACTGGGAGACCTCAGCCTTTAATTGCAAACAAATCGAACATAAATGTTTTGCTAGCACAGAAGTGGTGCCTTCTGTCTTTCTGTTTTATTTTTAATTGCAAAGGTCTTAACAGGCATAAGCGCAGTGTTGTAGTGGGGGTACAGAGACACCCAGCACAACCAAATGTCAGTAACCCCCCACAGAACAACATGGTGCCAACTGGATTTACCGCCTTCAGGTCTGGTTGCAGTCTAGAGGTTTTACTCTCACTTCTAAGACCTGACTGCTAAGAGTTTATAAAACTTGCATGCAACTCCAGTCTAAGGAGATAAGATTTACATCACAGCTCAGGCATCTGAATGCCTACAAGTGTCTCCTCATCATTTACAGGATCAGTATTAATAGAGCAAGACTGGGATTAATAGAGCAAGTCCTTGGCTGAATTTTCCAGCACAGACGTTCCCAGGAACTGGAAGAACAGTTAGCAGGGGTTAAATTTTTCATCCCTCGTTCTTTGAATCTGACTACACTGAAATCAATCATCCTAAAGGAGGTGGAAATGAAGGACTTGCCAATTCCATGCACTTGCCACAGAACCTTTTAGCTGTGCCATTTATCTAGCCAAATACATGCATTGTTCTTCTGTCTGGAGAGCTGGAGCACGTCCACAGATGCATTTTCACCCCAGGGAGGTTTGGTCCCCTCTTTGTAGAACAGATTAAATAACTTTGTTGTAGTCAGAGGCAAACTAGGAAATACGGCTTGTTTCCCTGAGCTGAGCTCAGTGCTTTGTCCACCAGCTAACCCTTCCCACCTTCCTTAGTGAATCTGTAAAATCAGCTTTGGGTTTTCCCAGAAAGATGCAAGTCAGATCTACCTTAAGGGAACCCTTAAAATGAATAAAGTAGAAGAGTGGGATACAGTGTGGGTTGTCTCAAATCCTTCTTCTAGGTCTATTGTAGGGAGAGAACAGTTAGCACAGATCAAAGATCCCTTATGATGTTGTGACAGAGGAAACCAGCCACAGACTTCTCGGTAACAACCACCACCCGCACCAGTTTCTGCCACTGTAGCTAAATACATCGGTGGCCTACTCAGGACTGTACCATCTGACTTCAACTGCAACCATGCATGGTCATGGCTATGATGCAGAAATGCTCTTGAGGAGCTGGAAAATGCATGTTCTTAAATAGCTCAGTGATGGAGGAAGCATTAAAGTTTCTCAGCAATTAATACACTAACTGTGTGGACAAGGAAGAAATCAGGAAAAATTAAGCTTGCAGGAACTCTTTAAGAAAACAGTCTGATGACAGGAATGCAGACTTGTCAAAACAGTCATATTCCCTTCCTCAAGCCCTAAAAACCTGAAACACACACAGGAAAATAGGAATAGAGGAAAAGGTGCATAAAAACCCCATCAGTTCTTACTGAGAACATGAAACCAGCCTAAGGAAGTCAAAAGGGAGAAAACAAAATATAGTCACCTATTGTGAGCATTAGGAATTTTCTGGAACAGAGATGGAATCTGACTTACAGTAGTAGCACCAAGTAACATAGGTACTATTATAATATCTAATAAAGAAGTTAACTATCCTTCTAAGTAAGAAAAGTTAGACTCTTGCCCAGGGAGACGAGAAAATTTCCAAGAGTGGGAGATTTTAAAACAAGTCTCTTAGGTTGAGGTAGGTATGAGCTTTGGGTTGAATTGTAACTTTTTGTGTTCCCTTCCAATCTTATTTTCTGCAAGCTTTTAAATAAAGAAGATATTCCAGATTTTCTTCTTGGAAGGAGAACATTTTATTGTTGGGCTCTCAATTACCAGTGTTTTTTTTCCTTTTCAGCCTGACAGTGCTGGCTTTTAGCACTTGTGGCTTTCATTAACATCACGATTTGTTGCATAATTTCTAATACATCATGGAATTTCATTTTGGTTTTGCAGTCAACTGTCGCATGTGGAAATAGTGGTAAAGGAAAGAATTTCACTTCCTAGTCTTCATCACATGACTTGTAATGAGGTTAATGAGGTTTATTCCCCTCTCACAGAGTCTGGATCATTATCTGCAGGCCTCCAGCATCATAGTCCACTTCCTATGCCTGACTTCCTCTTTTAATTGACTCCAAAAGAGGAAAATACATGAAATACAAGCAGGAAGCTTCTGCTGGAGACTAAACAAGCAATAGGAACTTTATTCAGGTGGGTCAAAAAGCCTTCTTTCAAAGGGGTATTTTTGTCATTAATTCTGAAGTAAATTGATCTATGTGTTATTTGCTACCAACAAAGAGAAGCTGGGATTAATCTCTCACTGCCCCCTGCAAGAAGAAATCCATACATTTAGAAAAAGATAGCAACAGACCTGCAGTTCACTTGGGTAACCCTCAGAATTATCCCTGCCACATTACATTCTCCTGTTGATTTCTTGTCATACGTCTAAGCATGTTGGGACATTTAATTTAATTTAATTTAATTTAATAATTAACAGTGTTAAACAGGGAAGTACTATTTTTCCCATCATGGAGAAGGACAAACGAACTAGAAGAGGTTGATATCCCGTCCCAAGAACAAACAGTGCCAGAAGGTTTCCAAGAAGACATAAAATCCCTCTGGGCAGACCTTCATGCTTTTGAGGACATTTATTTCCAAAGTACAGCATGGGTGCAATTCTTTCTCATTTCACCAGTTCATGCCCTGAAACCTTAGCCCACACATCCATCAGGCCAGGCTATTAGTCATAGCTATTCCATATTCAGAACCATCTCTACAAGAAAACATACTTCCTAAAGGCAACAGAGAAAAAAATTTGCCACAAAAAAAAATTAAAATTGTTTCTGACTTAGCCCTGCTGCACAGTGAAGAACCTCATAACCAAGTTATGAGCTTGTTGCTGCGTATTAATACATGCTAAATCATTACTGATCTCTTACCTTTTCATATCTCCCCCAGTAATGTTAATCAACAAATACAATAATGCCATTAATCAGTGTAAACAGAAGACAGAGAATACCTTTGCATATTTGCATGGAGTGTAATTCATAAATTGTAGAAATTGAAATGAATCTGTCTTGGCTGCATATAATTACTGTCATCACTATAATAATAGTTATACCATCAGTTTGTTAACAGTGAGTCTCTTCCTACCTTAATTGCCTTAGCTCTGCTGATCAACCCATCCTGCTGAGCACTTCCAATGAGCAGATCTACTTTCTGAAGTGGAGGGCGCTGCAGGGCTTTAGCTAATGGTTCCCGAAGGTAAATTCCATCCATCACTGGACCCCAGTACTGGAATGGACCACTTATAGCGAGAAGCTAGATTAGCAAAAAAGCAATAATTAGCTTACGCTGGTGATTTCCATTTTACTTATGTTTAGAAAACTGAGCTGATTGAGAGCCGTCAAGTGAACAAATGACCAGTTAGTGTGAGTGTAAATTCACCATTGGCAGGAAGCAATGCTTTTGCTGACAGTCTCAGTAACTGAAACAAGCTGAATAGGTCAAGAGAATTGATGGTCTTAGAGCCATAAAAATATTCTCTTGAATTAGAAATCGGCTCTATGCCGGTTCTGACTGAAAAATGTATTGTCACTGAGTGTTTTAATCTGTGGGTATAGGTTCCATCTCTAGGATCATCTAGACTGCAGCTTTCACAAGTCTCCCACTTAAGAGATGGAGCACTGATATCCCTCCCTACTTCCTTTTCTGCAAAAATGCAGTTACTGAAGCTACAGACACTTGATTCTCCTCTAGACTATACCCAGATGCAGATTAGAGGGTACTGAAAGAAGGTAAAAATTATATTTAGATTAGTTTTGGAGGACGTGGCCAAAGTGGTGTAAAAGGAACTTAGTCTAAAGGAGAATCAAGCTGTCAGATTGATTCTGACACAGGTCAGCTGTCACAGGTCAGAATTGGATGTCATGGACATCAGCATCACTCCACCAAAGCTACTCCAGTTCCTCTTTCACAAGGACTCAGCCCAATTTATTTTTTAAGCTTCCTCACAGCTTCATGTCAATAGAAGCTTCTTTTTAGTTCCTTGCCAGTGGCATATATTTTGCAATGGTGTACCTTAGTCTGTGCATCATTGAGGACAAGAGCAGGCAACTGGCGGAAGCAGGCTACAATTTCCTCACTGGTGGATGAAGGGCATCCCACGTCTTCAGCCAGGACTGCTGCTTGGGTCTGTGCTCTCCTCTTAGTAATAATGGATGCTGGAGAAAAAGCTGAACCTCCCTGGAAAGTAAAAACAATACCAGTCAATACATGCCCTCAAAACACCTGGGACCTGGGTGCAGGTAAAAAAGCTGAGAATCAAAATCTGCTCAGTTGAAGAATGTGATACACTGGTATTTAAATCACAAGAAGCAACCCAAACTATTCTATGATTCTATAATAACATTGCTGAGTAACCATGAAAAATACTTATTGAAAATGCAGATAAATTAATATAAATCTGATAAGATCTGACCTAGAACAGAAAGGCTGGAATAGCTCTGACATGGTTCAAATGACTAATTTCCAAACATTTAAATCAGTTTACTGTAACTGCTAAGATTAACTTCCATCTTCTAAAAAACACCCAAACCCTAGATGCATGATATGAAAGAGCCAAATCTATCCAACTAATTAACTTACTTCTTACTAAATTTGTTCAAACCATAACTATAAGTCTGAAAAAGTATAAAACCAGAAGCAAGTTAAAAAGAAACAGAAAGCAAACAGCAAATCCTTATTTTGAAATTGTCTCAAACCTTTGAGCCTGAAGAGCCCGCCCTGGCCAGCACCCAGGACATTTTTTATATTTCAAACAAGCAGACCCATTGATACTAATAGGATACCAGTGCTCACAACTGGAGAAATATGTTTCCAAAAATAATTAGAAAGACATTATTGTTTGGATGTAGAGACAGTCTTTTTAGTTCACTGTATGTAGAATTTCCAGTGCTACTGTCTTCCTGAAAGTTTTCTCTTCCTTTTTAAGGGATATGGAAAACAAGCACTGTTTTTAGCCTAATGACTGAGATGCAGATGGTTGCAGACAAGCCAAGGAAAAAGCGAAGATTGTCAACCTGGGGGCACCAGAAGAGCCATCTCTGCTTTTAAGAGAGCAGAAGGTCTGAAGAAGAAGAAATAAGCCCTGCTTGGTCTTATTCCTCACTTCTGCCCTCAATTTAGATAAGAATCTGAGTGAGCAATGGTCTTTATCCTCACGTGGGATTTGCGGTGGCCTATTTTGTGTTTGTAAGGCACGACATTTGCCAGCTGCTGACTAGGTGCACTGACTCAGTTGGTCATGAGAGAGAAAGGAAAATATTCTTGATGAGAGCATCCCTCTGTGTGGGTGTGTCCCCAGGATGCAGAATGAGAACGTTGCTTTTCTGTCTTACCTTCAGAGGAGCATGTTCACCAGAACTAGGATGGGTGAGACTCGAAAAGGGATAACATGGCATGACAACTTCCCTCAGGAGAGTAGCTTCCTTGCTTTTCATTTGAAGCAAGGAATTATGTGTCTCCTTGGTAAAGCAGACAGGTTAGATCTAGGACTGAACAATATTTATCCATGAATCTGGAAAACATATTCTTCAACATCAGAACTGAAAGTGCTCAGCATATTTTATCAAGTATCCAGTATCTCTAAAAGGCACTAATTTAAACCAAACCAAACCAAACCATAAAATATTAAAGGGCTTCAGTTTCCCAAATTCTGAAACTTTCACAAATTTGGAAAGTGGCAGTTTCTGTGTAAGTTCTCAAATTGCCCTATTAAAAGGCTAAGTTTGATAGGGAAAGAGAGTACTGAGATCAGATGATATACAGAATCCAAAAATTCACTTTGATCAAACAAAACATCCTAGTGTGTGCTTGATTTTGAACACATATCCTCCCTGGGATTTTAAACCTATGCGAAGTTCCCCTGTCTCTGACATCTCTACAAACTGAAAGACTATGCTTGAGTCAAGCACTGAGCCAAACAATTACAAAAGATTCTGGATAGAAGCCTCCCACAAGTCCTCTCTGCAGAGGGAGAACTAAAAGCCTGGACAGGCAAACCTTCATGTCACATCACTGGATCTGTATGGGTTGGCATTAGATATAGTCCAAGTTCAATGAGTAAAAGAAAAAAACAAAACTTCCACATATACATTTGTGAGGTGAGGACAGTTCTTGTTTGAAGCCTTACTCTTGCTGTGCCTATATTCTCTTCTTTGCATGACTGGTTGGAACAGGTTTACGTGCTCTTCTTTTTTTTTTTTTTTTTTCTTCTATTTTCCACAGTAATGGCCACTTCCTCAGTTTGTTTGTGTTTGGTTTTTTTCTGTTTTTAATAACATCCACATTCAGGAAGGATGTCTTGTGTTTTGGGGGTTGAATGAGATGTGGTATCCACTACTGTTATGCACATTTAATTTTTATTGGGACTGGAAGTGGGTGATAGAGGGACTTGGGACATCATTCAAGCAGAATTTGGAAGCAATACCATTATGTTCCCTCCTCTGGTGCATCTGAAATGTGTTCCAGGCTCTGGAAACAAGAGTCCTCTTACTGCAGAAGTTAGGCAAGCAAAACTGTACCACTTCTCTGGTTTTCAAATTGACATCACAATCCAGGCTCATTGTTTCCTTACCCTCACTAAAAAAACTCAGGAACAAATAAGTGAGAGCAGAAGCTGCAGACTGCCCAGAATTAAATGTCTTCCTTTTTGAGCCTGCAGTTTTCACTTTAAAAATAAATTTTCCCTAAACACTGTAGCCACATTAGAGGCAGACTCAGGACACAGAGGACAGCATAGCTGCACTCAGCATTTCTGTTGGCTTCTTTCCCTGTAAAACTATAATTTGTTTGTGTGATTAGTCCCAGCAACCAGCAATGAAGGAGTTGTTTGCTTTAAAAAATCGGACTATTTAGACAGAATAAGAAATAGTGGAGGAACTGTTCATTTCCATTACGTGACACCCCTATTACCATCAACATGACAGAATCATGAATCAGGAAACCAAAAATCATGAGATCATCTCAAAAAATAACAAACACTGTGTTCTTTTTGTTAGTCTTCTGTTTTTTAATTCTCCAGGAATTCTCCCATACCTATAAACACAAGAGCTAGAAAATTCATTTTTAAAACTAACAACTGAGATCTTCAGATAATCCTGCAGGGTAGTTTTTTGAAAGAAAACCTCTAAACAATATGAGAAATACAATAAAATTATGAATGTTTGTCATCTTGCCATCACAGAATATTTCCTACCTCAACATCATTTAGATGGGCTTGACAGGGAACTGAAGCCACAAGCAGTTCCTGTTTCAGCTTGTCCTCACAGACTGACCCGCTGTCATCAGAGGAAGATGACATTTTGGACAACAACCTGGATGAAAGCATTCAGTACCAAACTGCTGAGAAGAAGCAGTTGCAGCTATGTTGCACAATCCACAACAGCAATATCACACTGTCGTCTTAAATTTATAGGAAGAGGGGGAACATTACGACGTTGGGCAGCAGTACTTACTGTAAGAAGTTACGGCACTGAAAATGGAAGGCAAAACTTTCAGTGCTATTTGGTTCAGGGACCAGAAGCTTTGCAAGCATTTCTTAATCAACCTTTTCAGAATAAGAGGTTAGGATGGACTGTAGAAATTCAGATATTAGGAAATTTTCCCACAACGGTGAGAAGCTGACGAATGCAAATCGGTATTACATGAAAATGAATTCTTGCTTTGCTAGTAGGCTGTGATCAGCTGAGTGAAGGCTGGAACTTCTTGCAAACTTCTCTCTTGGGACATCATATGTCACACATCTGTGAGGGTGCTGCCCTGTCCATCCCAGTTCTCCCTCCACTTGTTGGGCACACTTAACTATTCACATCTAGCCAAATGCTAGCATTCTGCTTCATATGTCTCACAGATTTTAGTTACATGGCACCCCTTCCTGTTATTCTGATGAGATAATAAAAAAAAATATATGGACTATTACTGTAAACTGTACCTCTCTCTCCCAACATACCTGGAAAACACAATTGCCGTATAAGCTGCAGTCCTGAATGTCTTTTAATTCCTCATCTACTCTGGAAACTCGCTTCTGCAAAGTTTTTCAAAACTGATTTACAACAGATCTAACAATTAGAAACTTCACTGCAACTAGCTTTTATCACCCACACTCTGTAAGCCAAAACCTTCTTCCTCTGCTCACACCATGACCTCTTGTTTTTCCAACCTGACTTGAAACTGAAAACCCTGCTTGAGCCACTTTCGTCTCTTCAACACATGCACTCCCTTCAAATTAATGCACCTTTTTTGATGGCTGCAAGGCTGCAGCCTCCTTATGAAGCAGACCAGAAGAATGTTATAGACAGCAATGTTATTGCAAACAGAAATAGCAGTAACACCACTCAAAAAACAATGTCAAAAATATCTAATGAAAACAGTCAAGCCAATGAACTGCCCTGATAATTCTACTTTCCCAAAAGAGTCAGTTGTATGGCAAGATTTTATTTGTTAAAGATAGGCACTCTCCAGGCTCAGTTGCATACGGTTCCCAGCAAGAAGTATCTGTTGGACCATCTGGTTAGACCTCCGGGGTAGCCAAGGCTCTTCCATTTCCTGACTGCCGGGCTCAAGGGCTTCTTATCACTTAAAACATGGCTCATGTTTGACTAAAGCCTGATCTTGCATGAAACATTTAAGTTGGGCTTGGAGACACCAAAAAATGGACACTGCAATCTTCTCCTTTGCAGTTCATGCCTGAAGATACTCACTCCACTGACGGGAAAACTTATTTCTCTTTGAGGATGCCTTCAGTTTCAGTTGACATCAGATCAAAGAGACTGCTTATATCCTGTTTTTTCTCCGTGCAAAAATAAGCAAGCTGCAACTAAGTGACTACTAACATTTCTTTCTTATTAGCTTAACAGATTTTTCTCTAAAAGACTGGATTTAAAGTATTTTCAGAAGTTGTTGTCAATTTGGGCCTTTTTGTTTTTTTTTTTCCCCGCTTGCAGGGTTGTATTTCAGTATCCTGCATTTCTTTTCCTTAGACATCTAATTCTGCACAGTGACAAGTGCTTACAACACAAGAAGGTTGCAGGGCTCTATGTGGAAACATGAATGTCATTTTTTCTGGGCTTTTAGACGACGTCTGTCTTCAAAAACATGGAAGAGTAGAAATCTTTGGGACCAGGCCGGGGAGTCTCTATCATGTCTAAGGAGCTCTGTTGCTAAAGTGACAAACATCAGCACATGAAGTGTAACAGGGAGCTGGCTGGTCGGTCCAGCAATGGAAAGGGAGAGTGAGATATAAATTATTTTCCTTCTATAACTATATACTAAAACTGTGATTTCCAGATAAAAATGATAGAAAGGAAAGGGTCCTTTCTCTTCTGTCAAAAATAACATTTCCAAGAAGATTTCTTTTTTATACATGACTCTTGGCAAATCTCTCTTTGCTCTGATCGGAGGCAGTCCTGCAAGTGCAGTGTTCCTCTCGCAAGTGACTCACTGAGTGCCTGTGTCAGTTTAGTGACTTAAATAACAGGATATGAATACTTTTAAGATTACATATAAAGCCCCACTTAATTCATATCAAAACTTTCTTCCATTTAGATGTAAACATCGCCTTATCAATTATCTTATCATTAAAAACAAGTTATTAGCTGAACAAACTGAACAGGAAAGCTTGCTCTCATCATTGCATAAGGGTAAATCACCACTAGAAACAGGAAGAAACGATATGGAAATGGAGAATTTTATTTATCTCCCTCCAGTGCAAACTCATCTGTTCTCTACAAGTATGGTACAAACCATGCATGATATTCATTCTCTTTCCAATGGACCATGTTCTATCAAGCAAGTCCAGACTCTTCTTTAGTGTGACCAATCTTTCCCACTGTCTGAGACCTGCCCCATTTGTGAGTGCAGCTTGGGATGTAACCTGGCTTGTTCCAAAGGCACAAAGACCATCAGAGCCAGCCTCAGGCAGATACTGGTGAGAAGGATCAGGAAAACGCAGAGCTCAGCCCCTGCCTACTCCCATGAGTGGTGCAGACATCCCCCAACCTGGGATCTTGTAGTAACTCCAGAAACATTGTACATCCATTCAGTGAATACTATTAGGAAACGTGTATGACACATCCCTGGGACCTGAAGAAAGCAATAAGGTCCTAAACAATCAAAATATAACTGGCAGGGATAATCGCGGGACAGTATGGTAAAACCAGCTCCCCAGAGCACTGGTTATAATGCTGTCATGGCTTTGCATTGTAGACTGATTTGCTTATCAAGTTCCCTAATGTTTTCCTGTCCATTCAAGGTGAGGACTGTTAGCATAGCCCACCAAAGAGAAAAGATATTCTCCTGTAATTACATAGCTCCATAGCTCCACATTTTGGCACACCTTTGGGAATTTGATCACTGTCTCCTGGTTCCTTTAATGCTTCCACAACAGCTTCCACACTTGTCAACTTTTAGTTTTCGTCATCAAACTGATTGGCATTATAATGAGCATCTGCTCAAAGCTAATCCGGTGTGAATTAGGAACTCTGCTTGGGGTTCCTTGTGGGGTTCTTTTGGTTTGTTTTGGGGTGGTTTTTTTGTTTGGTTCTTTTGGGTGTTTGGGTTTTGGTTTGTTTTTTAATTTTACTGTACAAAATTAGGCATATGACTTTTTCAGATCACATCTTGATTATAAAATCAAAGAGCAAACCTTAATAAATCCCTTTTTTTACTTTCATATCTTGCACTACTACATTCCTGAGTGACTTCAGCCAGGTTATTTAACAGGCTAGTATCTTGGTTTCCCCATCTCAGACACTGAGATGAGAAAGGTCCTGGAGCTCCTGCTTCTGCACTTTGTACAACTGATGTGAAAATGTGCTCCAGAGACAGGCTTTCACTCGGTATTCTTTCATTGCTGATATTGAGCTTCAATTATGTGCAGACAGAGGTGTTTTGGAGTGCAGAGTAAAGAATGAAGCAAACCTTGCATTCTCATCCAGGCTCAGTAAGAATGGAAAACAAAGTTTTGTGCCTCTTCCTGTCTGTCTGAAAAAACTTGCAAAACTACATAAAACAAAACAGTTGGGGACTGAACGTTATGGGATAAATAAAATTGGAAAGAAAAAAAAAAAAAGGAGAACAAGAAACCCTTTCCGTGTAAGTAATGTAAAACAGGTTATTTTGCTCATTTTTTATATCTGCTCAAACCAGCCCTGGTGCAACATGTTGAAAATCTCCCTCTTTCCCTCAGTCCATAGACAAAAAGTGTCTTGAGTAGTGGCTTGCAACAGGAACTTCATCTGTTGCAAACACTTTGAGCCTTCCTTATTTCTCAGAGAGGAAGTATGTGGCCTGTTTGGCAAACGCTGCTCTACATGACAGCGTGAACTTCACAACACACTCATTCGACCGGCTGCTCCTCGACTTGATCAGTGAAACCTTGCTGGCAGCATGAGAGCAGTATTATGACTACGGCTTTTTTGAGAAATACTGCAACCTGGAATATCATGCCTAGCATTTAAAGGTAATCCTTGCTCTGATACATTTTAGATTATCTGCATATGGGAACAAATGTTTCAGTTTTATTTATGTAAAAGGGAGTGCTGTTTCATTAACAAGGTCAGCATTCAGACCGCGGATTTCAAATACCACCCAAGGTAGAAATAGAAAAGCCTGCCGTGAGCCTTTTCATAAGGAGTGGTACTAAAGATAGAAGGGACAAGGAGTATTTCTATGGAAAGCTCACAGTAAGACAGATGCACAGGACCTTATGCTGAAGCAAACTGCAGCTCGCTATAACCCAAAATATGAGAAATGTCACAGACAGGTTAGTGGGGGTTTTACTCAAGGTGTTAGAAGTTTGCATGATGTGGTATTTCTGTATTGTTTCATAATTGCATTTTTATGTGAATTACCTTGATTACAGCATTACATCGTTCTTTCTAAGCGCAAAGGTACAAGTGTCTAAAAGCTGAAAGGATGCTCGTTTTGATTAATGACAAATTAAGGGAAATTCACCCCCAAAATACAGAGTTTCTGAAATCTAAGATGCTTTTTATCCCCATGTGAAAAATAACAGGAAGTTGGTGCTTTAATTTTCAAATTAAATGGGATTCAGATATTACCTGTGAACCTTACTGAGAATTAAATTCTAATACCTTGGCGGTATAGATGTGAATATGAGGTAACAAAAATAAAATAGAGTAGAGCAGCTCAGGAATGATAAATGTCCTAATTTTACTGGCCTGCAGTATTCTTTGCAGAGGGGCTTTACTCAAGTGCTTATTTTGCCTTTTTATTTCTCTTATTATTTTCATTTCTTTGTATTTACTATTTCTCAATCATTTTAAATATAACTTTGAAAAAGTTCTTACACAGCAATGGACTTTCCTATATGCTGTGCTATTTAACTGCTCCAGAAGCGCGTTTTCTCAGAGAACAGGTTCTACTAGAGGAAATTATTGCTACATGTGCTGCACACGGGAACGGAAGGTGGAAATTGCACCGCAGGTTGTTGGGACCCGCGATGTAGGTCAATGAGATTTCAGCCTTGACAGGTGAAGGATTTGTATCTGCAGAGAGTTCTGCCACTGATAAACAGGACACAAAGCCAGACTGGGGCTGTAGGTGTTTCCTCACCTTCCTTTTGGCAGCGAAAATAAAGCAGTAAAGGTCACTAAACCCCAGTACCTGGGTGTTTGCAGACAGCTATGGCTGCAGCCACCAGTTTTGCTTAAACTCAAGGGGAAAGGTGAGGAAGAAATACTGCAAATGTGAGCTGAACAGTTAAAATCCAATGTCCACACAAGCCTGAGGAGGTGGCCTGTGAGCAGGGAAAGCCACCCATACGCGGCCCAGGTTCCTCTGAGCTCAACAGCAGCTGCACTCCTCCAAGCAGGGCATTGGGTTGATAAGACAAGGTGAGCTTAGAGTCTATCACCTCTCCTTAATTCTTCCCAAACCACCCTCTGTGAATGATTTTTTTTGGATCTGGCATAACTACCTGTTTCTTCGACAAAGAGAGGCCATGTCTACTCATATCCCAAACTCTGTCACCAAGTTTAAGTGAGATGCAGTGCCCGGAGAAGGTTTGCCATTTCAAAAGAGTATCATCTATAAAACTGTTATTGTTCCGCTATTGACTTAAATGGTAAAAAAATCATCTTGGCCACAAGATGCTCTACGGTTTCCTGTAAGGTAATTTTTGCAGAGCATCGCAAAATTTCAGAAAACCGCCATACAGGTTATCATATAGCAATGGATTCGTATTGTTCTGCCAATACTCGACACCAGCACAAGCTCCTTAGGCCATTAAGTTCTATCACACACTTGAGAGTCACGTACACTGCTGTTTTAGAAATACTTCGGATACTAATTCATACACTGTTACTCTAAAGACAGTGATCTGCCATTGCCAGTGAGTAAATAGAAACAATCTTCTACCCTCTCCATTTCGAACAAAATTTCCTATTTCTTTAATTTCCATCACATTTTCAAATGTCTGAGACTTGAGCCGTACTTCAGGGCGTTTACTCCACCACCTTTGACTGGACTGTAGGCACCTTTACTCTGCCCAAATGCATAATGACAAATGGCATTAGCAGTAAAAGCTAGTCTGATATCTGTCATTTTCCTTATAATCACTTTGGAAAAGTGAATCATCAACAACTCACAACTTTCTATTCGCTATTTTTTATTGAACGCTTCTGCCATGCGTCTAGAGAACATCTTGAACTTTCTGTCCCTTTTAAGACTTTGTGCTGCCACCAGTGGTTAATTAGTGACAGTAAAACAGCATGGAAAATTTAATGAGACAAAGCACACTGGCACACTTGTGACATCAAAGTCCAAAACACCATGGCTCTTCACTGTTACCGTAAGTACTTTATAACACTTGTATTTTCCATAAGTCTGACTCTTCCACCTCTAAAGTAGCAGCACGGAGCTGCATGCTCTGTCCTGTTGACTTCAGAGGTCCTTTGAGAAGAATGATGTCATATAACGCCATAATTTGTATGGCAGAAGTGAGCCAGACCAGTTTTGGATGTGCTCTGCATAAACATGAACTAGGCACATGCCAGTTGCCTGGTATTTAATCCAGCTGTACTAGACAACAAGAGGTTTAACTACAAACTACATATAAGCAAACCTTCAAAAATGCATCAGGTATTTTTTAGAGTTTAGACCCCTAAATACCATCTGAGAAAATGAAGATGCCTTGCTCAAATGTGCCGTGCTTTTAGAAAGTTTGTAAGTGTGAGGTAAAATTTTCAGAAGTCTTTCCATCAGGGACAAATGCGACGTATCACTTTCTGCGCTGACTCAGACACACCTGAAAATTCTCTCCACTGTATCTTAAGAGTAGGAAAGAAGCCCTTGAAAGCACTCTGTCAAAACTCTGATCTCTAGTAGGATGCCTTACTCTCCTGGCCTGCAAATATCACGACTCAGAACAAAGGGGTACATAGAGGTAGGATTCTATTATTTTTATTTTTCCATACTTTTGCAACAGAAAATTCAAGTACTATTCTCATCTAAATAACACTTGTACGTGTTAAAACTATAGATGGGCATAAGAAATTTATGCTGCCATGCTTGGCAGCAATCTGGAATTGTAAAAAAATTTTGGTAACTGCAGCTTGCTTACTATACACTTAGCCAGATTTGAATTGTCCTTTTCAAGTACTCCAAAAGTGCAGCTCCTACAGCACAGAGCTCAGCAAAGGTTACCTGTCCAGGTGTTGACCCCACTTCTCTGGCTGACTTTTTCAGCCTTGTTGAGCTCCCTATTCCCATGGCCAGAAAATTCTGTTGCCTAATTTGAAGATGAGCCAAGAACATCTATAGTATCTGTAGCCAAAGTGCTGGCTGCACTTTTTCTATGCATATACCTTTCATTCCTGATGGGATACCACTGAGAAAAATGTTGAAGAAATTAAAATTGGGTCTTGTAAAAAATATTCATAGTTAGTTCAGGAAATAATAATCTTGCAAGTAGATGGTGCCTGCCAAAAATGAATTCTGATTTCAGTTTTAGAAACCTAGATGCATTTAAATTGATTTCGGTTTTGTTATCAATAGAGATCTTCTTATTCAAATGTGGATGTCCAAATAGTTTAATTTAAATTTAAGGCTACTTTTTTATTCAGCTTCTAGACCTCCTATGTCAGGCAATGAAACAGCATTTTGTCCTTGTGAAAGCAGATTTCAGACACTCGGCAGAAAGACACTGGCACAGCTGCATCCTACAGATGTGCCACAAGCTGGTTCCTGAGTGCAGGCAGTGACAGGGTGATGTGCCATTTGGCTGGAGACACAGAGACTTCTAGCAAAGAGCTTTTGGGAACAAGCACTAAGAAGCTTGAAAATGAGATGAGGTGGAGTCAAACTGTGCATTACCATCTGTTTTAGCACTGATCTACTTGCATTTGGTAAGAGACGAATTCTCTTTCTTTTGAACAGCATTTTATTCTGTAGGGTGTCTCCCTAAAATCGCTGTAAGATATTTATAGCATTAAACAATATACTCAATTCTGCCAATCTTATTCCAAAAGACAATTACTAATAAAGCCTGTCTGATTTCAGCAGTACTGCTTCTCAAGTTGGACACTTTTCCAGTTAACACCGCCAGGCTCTAGCCTGTTGTAAGGAAAGAGCAACATACCAAAGGCAGTCGTCATCTTTGAAATATTTAAGCTAGAAAAGACTGAAAGACGAAAATCGCACCTGAGTTTAGTAAATACCCACATGATGTTGCTAGGGCTCCTGGTATGCTTTTCACAGGGCAACAGACAGACAAATATTTAAAAAAAAATAATTAGCTATCAGCTAGTGGTGTTGAGTTATTTTGCTTTAATGTACAATTTCAAACCGATATAGCTTATTCTCCTCATCTCTGGAAATACAGCATAGCGTGTGACACCTTGCACATCCAAAGGATTTTTCTTTCTGTCCTCTGTCAGGGAGAATTAGGATTGGTGCAGTAAAGTCGTGAGAAGGAACACTCTCCAGATATTTAGTTCCACAATTATCTGATACCGTTTCTTGTACATCCACCAAGACTTAAGAGAAGTATCTGAAGAATCTGAACTACTGGCTTTATGCAGGAAGAGTGTTTTGAGTTCAAACACTTTGAGGCAAGGTGTGACTTTAAAAAAAAAAAAAAGAAAGAAAAAAGAGGAAAAACAACATTACCTATATTCACTGAGAGCACAAGTGCATCAGAAGGAAAGCACTGAACATTCTTAGTGTTCGGCAATCAGGCAGCATAATAGACACACAGCGCCGAAAAACAGATCCATCAATCCATTTTCTTGTAGCTACAGCACTCCAAATGCTGAAAAGAACATTTTGTATATGAAATGACTGTACGGGCATGGCTTTGCTGTGACTTCCTATTGTGCTGAGGTGCTGGTAATGGAAACTTTTACTGCACTGCGTTCTTCTGAGCACTTCCCTAGCTGTGGTTTTCTGCTATTCCCCTGATAAAAGCACCAAAGTGGTGAGAGTTTAGCAAGTATGTAAAACTCTCACATGAGTTTGACACAAGAGTTCTCAAAAGCAAAACTGTATAAAGTTGGAGACTCCCAAACTAGGTCATTTCTCATCTGTTAGCACAGCAGGTGTTATTCTGATGTTTAATTTCAATGTCTCCTTTGATTTAGTTCTGAAAAGCTTTGACGGAATTAGAGAGTGCGATGGGAAATACTGTGAAAACGCTGAGAGCCTCTGAAGAAACAACTGTGCCGAGCCAAACGGGTAAGCACTCATTTAATTTCTTTTTAGAGAAAAAGATGTTCAAAATATATGGTACTTTCATCCATGTGTCCTCCTTCATCCACCTGACGTAGTAAAAGCAGGCAAGAGCTTGACTGCTGGGGGGGAAGGAGGGCATCCTCAGACAGTGCTTATTTTTAGGTACGTTCTATCTCATTTTCCAAGAAGTGCTTTAATTAAAAAACCCAAATGTTAAAACTATTATTTGCTGGTGCTCCCTGAAAGACGTTCCTTCCAATTCAGAAAGCACTGAAGCACTACTTCAGAAACCAGAATTACTATATTTTGACATACTCGCATGTGATATTTTATACCAATTTGTTCTGGAAATTTGGGTTTGCTTCATTTAAGGTTAAAAACCTTGATGATGTTATGCTCGCACTGAACCTGAAGTTCACTGTTAGACAGTTGCATTAAAAGTAGCACGCAGCCAACTTGTCAGCAGGTTTATCAATAAAGGTCATACAGAAATACACGTTTCACAGGCCAAGCTGCCAAAGGGAGATATAACACATCCGCCCTGTGCATCCTCAAGATAAAATAAATCAGGTTTCAAAGCTCCCCCTGCACACCCGTAGGCTGGTAGAGGTCACGCATCTGAGGGGGAATGCAAGAGGGACTCAGTGACCTGCTAATTCCAAACTGCGAGTAGATGGAGAGTCAGTACAGCCTCAGCTCTCACGCCGCGATACAACAGACAGCTGGTGCAAGAACTGCAATAAATCACTCCCCAAAGGTGAGGAAGAGAAAACAGCTTGGGTTTTTTATTTTGGGTTTTTTGGGTGGTTTTTTTTTTTAGAGGAGGAAGGCATTAATCAAAATTTTTAGGTTTTATGTGAGAGATGGTCCAGTTGTGGTTCTCATTATTATAAGAATAGGGAATCAGCCTGGTTTCATTAGTGCTGGAAGGAAACCCAGCCCTGCTTTTAGCGTGGCCAAGAACTAGCTGATGCGGGCAGCTCTGCAGCCTTAAGTCAAAATAAAGCAGAGACCCAGTTCTGTTAAGACCCAGAGGCCCATAACATTAACCAACAATTTATTTTTTTTGTGCAGAAGAATGCCTGTGTTGATCTTCCCAGCAACTGCTTTCACGAATACCGTGACCATAAAGCAGAGAGACATTCAGGCGCTCAGAGCAGGACCTTGCTGAGGAACAGGGGAGTGAGGGGGTCGCTGCCATGGCTGTGACCAAGTTTGTACTGTTCCTGCACACACTAAAAGTCAGGATTTGGCAGGGCTAAAGCCAACTGCATCCCCTTCCAGTGGCGTAAATAGCACACATCTCTAAAAGATATTGCTAGCACAACAATTACAAGGGGAAATTACCCATTTAGGAATTCAGAGCTCCATCTACTTCAACTCTTCTACACGTCTAGCACATCTAGAAAGGTGCTTTGTCAGATCCTGCCTGCCTTTCAGCTGCCACCCATGGAGGGAACAAGTCTCCCATAGCTGCAGTGGCATCTGTCAAGGCCACAGCGATGTCTCCGACATTCACACAGGTGAAATTGCATCCAAAGGCAGCTTTAAAAGCCTACATAACTCCTTGGATCCAACTCTTACTCTGAATCAGACCAGCATTATTCCCAATGGCTTAATGTTGGTAATTAAAGTCAGGAATACAAGCAGCAGTACTTTCATCCAAATCTAATGAATAGAGACTTTTGAAAAGGAACCCAGTACTAAAAGCATATATTGAGGTTAATTCAATGAGTTTGTATCTTTTTGTCTTCCTGAGCAGATCAAACTCCAAATCACATCACCAAACATGGAATATTCCCCCCAGGCCAGGAATAGCCACCTTTGATTTAAGTGAGGTGGAGGACCTAACCTACAGACTTACAATAGACCCAACAGTTAGTAGGAAAAGCAATTTTTACACTGGCTCATTTCAGTAACACTGAATAAAAGGAAGGACTGAAACAGAACGGAAATAAAGAAAGGAAAGAACAACAGAAAATGGGAAGAAAACAGGTAATTGGACTCTGAAGACTTCATCTGCAGCAGGAACACGTTCATCAGACCCCGCTAAGCCCCTTGTGCTGCCTGAGAGCTGCACTGAAAGCAAAACCTTGTGCTTTCCTCACCTCCAGTGCATGAGTCTTGGTCCTGAAAAAGGGAACAGTGCATTAGCTGCATTTCCCCAGGAGGCATTTGAACTCCAAGTATGGCTGCACTCCCTCTGAAAGCACACTGTATGGACATTCCTGACACAACCTAGGTACTGATAACAGAGTAGTGACAGCAGTGAGGGGTCATCAAGGGGATGTGAGCCCACCCCCTCCTCTTTCCTCCCTTGGGACCCTGCATCAAGGGTTAATCCTTACTGAGCTGCACCTGCATAACTCTCAGTTCCCAAGCTGGCTGGTTTAGATCTAATTTGGGTACGCCAGGGCAACTCTGCAGCCACACCTTATGGCTGCTGCACAACCAGCCTCCCAGACACACATGAGTGCCCTCCTTTACCCTCTCTGGTAGATGCTATGCTATAAATCACAGTATTTCTGCTGGACAGTAAAGCTGGTGATTTGCAGGGAGCTGAGCTCTCAGCAGCTCATTCCCACTCCACAGAAGGACCACATGGATGCACAGCACAGCATTTTTTTGAGGATGACGAGCTGGATCTGGATGCTCTTCCTATGTTCTCCCTCCTCTCTAACAGTGCTTCATAGTCCATTCACGATGAATAATTTGAAGCATGTGATATTCAGTCTCACACTTTGCAAGACATCCAGGGATGCAGACATCTAAAACCAGCGTGTATTTCATATTCATTTTCTACTCCTAAAAAAACCCCACTTAGAGTTTAACTTAACACCTGATTCAGTGGAAATGACTGTGCTTCGATCTTTCCATTCCAACTTTTGAATTGTTCCATTTCAGATGGAACCTACACTCGCACTGCGGAGGAGAGGTTGAGCTAGAAAAATTCAGTCAAATCTTCTTTTTTCTTTTACAACTTAAAAGTATGGGGAGCTCATCAGATCAAAGCTATTAGATCACTGTACAATTTAGGTGTGGAGAAGAGGGTAATTATTTCAGTCCTTGTTTCAAGGGTTTTGTGTCTGAAAGGAGCCACTATGGGTTTTGTGAAATGTTGTAGAGTGCGGTGGGGTATTTTACATGACCAAAAAACCCAGTGAGGTTTGATTTAAATATCAATTAAAATGAGGTCTTGTTTGTGGAGTGTGAGGGTTTAAAGGTTTTGGTAGTACAAAGCCTCTTTACTTTCACTCTAATGTAAGTCCCTGCAGTTTAAGAGGTAACGTTTGCGTGGATGTGGCAGCCAACACTATGATTAATTCCTTCCTTTTCAGAACTACAAATTAACATGCAAAATTGAAACAAAAAGGGATATAAAGATGAAAGTGTAAGCAAAGTAACGCAGATCTTGCTAGAGGAAAAGTCACGTACTCTGTAGTGCATAACGAAATGCAAACCACTGCTACGCAAGGAAAGAGAGCAGAAAAGCACTTGTTTTCCACCCTTTATGAAAAAACAGCATTGTTTTAAAAAAAGCATTGCCATTAAGCTAAGAAAAAAAAAAGGCATTCCACGTAGAATTGCTTTCAAAGAATCTGCAATGGGAAATCAGGCAACAGCATTTTATCCTCACTGCAGTGCTTACAACCTACCTTCTGGTATTTATTTCGTGTGGTCACGGTAAAGATTTTGCTTCATTGAAAAAGGCTCAGCACCAATACTTAGGTCTCATTAGCCTCAGGTGCTAAGCAGTTTCATAGACAGAGAAGGTGTCGTAATTTTTAGTGCAGAACAGGGAAGCAATCAAAGGCACACTCAGCACACAATTTCTTCAGTATAGTCGAACCAATTGTATAATAAGTTACAGTAGACTAGTGACGGCAGTTGGCTGATTTAAACAAAGGTACTGGACTAGTCCTGTTCAGTGATGCTAATCAACTGAGAGAAACATGCACACTGTCCAACTAATCAATGTCTATTCCTGACTCCACACATCTATGCATCCATAAGGATGCTCACTATCTGTATCATGGGGCTACTTCAATGGGCAAAGGCTAGCAAGACTAAAAATGCTTACAGTCAGTCTGAATATTAAGGTAAAATGACTCACTACTTTAAATAACACAAATATCTCTAACATAACAATAAACAGCTACTCATTATCAATTGAGAAAACACTGCTTTTCATTTCTTTTAAATCACAGATGTGGAATATTTTTCTTAACACTTATATTATCATTAACACTGCTAAAAGGATAACAAATGTAAAATCTCTAATCTTGAAAATACTTTTTTTCTGCAGTCTTGCATGTTTCCTTCAGCCTTTCATCATTACCACTCTGAGTTATTTGTAAGGCTCTGGGACACAAAGGCTGAAAACACAGAGCCAGTCTGTGTATTCATTCAGGATGCTGTTTTTTGGTTTCCCTGAAAAAACTGTCTTCCTTAAAGACAAGTTGACAAGGAATCTATATTAAAAGAGAAAATCTAACAAGATACAGAAGCATGTCTATCTCTCTGAGTAATTTCTTTGTCCTCTTCCCTGAATTCATTCCTATTTTTGCATGTGCTGAGCTGCACAGAGTGAGCAAGTATGGAGACAAACCTCCTCTGCAGACGTACCTCTAGATGGTATTACTAAGGAAAGGGGTGCTGATCCTGCTGGAGGCAGAGGGAAAGCTTTGTCTCTCCATGTGCCAGCGGAGGGTACTGCAACGTGCAGAGGGAAGGGACCCACTTCCAGGAGAAAGAAACACGGGCAGCATATTACATGATCCCTCTTGCCAGGACTTAGGCTAAAGAGCTCAAACTACCCAGCATGACACATTTCTGAATATCTCACCTATCAGCATTTACTGGACACCACAGATTCCTGCTGGATGAGGAGCTCTTGAACTTTTGACAGTGCCAGTCTTGTGCAAAGTGCCTCCTCCATTCTTCAGAAAACCTGGAGACTCAGTCCGTGTCCTACACAGTGCTGCAAGGCACAGGGTCATCCAAGATGATGTAAAAGGTCTTCTTATCTCTTTACTGACTTCAGTGCTGCAAGCAGCAGTTGTACAATGATTTAATTATAAACACCCATGCTGCCTCTCTTCTTTAATTGAAGATAAGGGTGTCACATGCTACCTCTATAACAGTTTCCACACAAGGGTAGAGTACAGAGAGCTCCAGCTGTTCATCAAGCTAATTTTAAAAAGTGATGGGAAATGGGCAATAATGGCAACACTCTCATTGCCCTTGGTCAAAAATACTACCTTTGAAAAGTGTCAGCGGTGTTAAATGATGGAATAATTTGACATGGATCTTCCTTTCCTTAAACGTAATGCATCAGCTTGGCTCAAAATTGTAGCTCGAAGCATTTAGACAGTGTCATTAATCAAACTGGGTTACTTCCTAATACTATAAATACTTACTAATTTTGCTAGTTTCAAACTGAATATGTCCTTTAAATATGGTAATTACTAGAAAAAGTGCTCTAAATTTAGTTACTTATAATTAACCAAATGACTTTTTTTTTCTTTCTAATATCTTCACATTCTTCCTATAAAGTTATAGGCTCATCTTCAGCTCTTTATGTTTACCAAGTGACATTTCAGAGTGAGATTTTTTGTCCAATTTGACTTACTATGTAAAACTTAACATACATAACATACATAATGAAAAATCTTGTTTTTAAGAGATATTTTCTGTCTTCCTTAACAGGGCAGGAGAGTGATTTCCTTGCTGTCCTCTATGACTATCCTTCAGCAGACATAAGCCAACCTATATTTCACGTAGGGGAAAAACTACGTGTGCTATCAGAGTAAGTTGATCCTTTTTCTTTTTTTTCTTTTTTAAATTAGGTTTTGTTTCAATTGATGCAAAGCTGTCTTTTATGCACCTGGCCCAAACTGGCTGCAGTTCAGCAAAACAGAGTTCAGAATTTGCAAGGAAGAATACTTAGACATGGTGTTAATTTCCCTGTAGTTTAAGGATTTGGAATTTCAGATAGTTCTTGGGTCCTTGGGCTTCTCTGACATGGTTTCTGAAGCCAGATTCATACTCTATTCTAAAGTAGGACTCAAAACAGAATCCTGCTTTGAAAAATGAGAAGATACCCGCTTTGTGTTAGTGGAAAACAGTGTAAGAGCAAAAACAGTTTGAATCACATGGAAAAGGAACATTATTCTGAATTTCTCTGTCAAGTGTGTCTCTCATTTTCTCTCTCACCCTTTTTATCTAATAACTCCTTTATGATTAGGTCTTCAAACTTCACCCTAGATTTAAGCCAACTCTAACAAAAATAAAATAAAAATATAGGTTTTTTTCTTATCTTTTTTTTAAGGGATTCTGCATTTTTTTAGCAGGGAGTGGCGGGTCAAAGATTTCCTAGCCACTTCCACTCCAAAATCTGATGAGCCCCAGAAGGAGGTAGGCTTAAGAGCACTACTTTGGACTGACCTTAAGCGTAGTGCAAATATTGCCACACACAAGAGTAAGACAGTTCTTGAAAAATGGAAGCTGGCAGCCCTGACGTTCCTTTATGCACAACTTGTGTCAGCACACAGTGACCTCCTAGAAGTTACTCGGTCCCACAGCCACGGTTTGCACCGCTTAAACAGAAAGTAAAGATGTTGTTTTTGCAGCTGGTAGAGCAGATGGATTCAAGGGGGACTAGACACATTAATAGCAGAGAGATCCTCTGATTTCTGAATTTGTAAAAAAAAATTCTCTACCCGAGGAAGTCAGAGTCTCAGGTGGCTGGAGGCCAGAAGTACTCAAGATGAGTATCAGAGATGACTGATGAATTCTCCAACTCTTCGCCCAGCCACCATGACCTACAATAGCCTTTGTCAGCAACAAGATACAGGGCTACATGAACTTTTGGTCTGACCCAGAATGGCTGCAGTTATGTTCTGATGACAAAGTGCTTTCCCTGTCTTTCCAAACATAGAGGTCACAAGGCTCAGACAGTACCACTAGATGAATTTTCTGATGATGGAGAGCTTCCCTAAACAAGGGGAATTCTTCTCTGGTAACCTCTAGCTGTTTAAACCTTGCTGCAGTTTGAGTAACATACACAACATGATACAACAATTGCTTTAGCTTGGAAATTCCAGCTTAAAGCCTCACTCCTAGCTTTTATCAGCTACGAGCCCTCACAACACCACATAACCACATATGCCCATATCAAAGGGAATTGTGTGGCATATCATATGCATACATTTGCTGCATAGTGTGATCTACTGGATGAATAACTTCTAAAGGAACTAGCCTTCTGTAGTAGCAGTTTTTATCATATTTGCCTGTTGTTCAGTGATCAACAGCTTCTCCTAATAGTAAACAAGAACCAAAGCAAGCCTTGATGGGGACTTTCCTCTTCCTATTTTGAATCAGCTTGTTCACAGAAGACCCAACACTACAATGCTCTATCCAAAGCACAGTGTCCTAATGAAGGACCTGTCCTTCCCTGCCAGGGTATGTGCTGATGTCAACAGGAACTGTTTGCCTGCAGAGTCTTGCTGCACATAGGCTGTAGGTATAATCTTTTTCTCAAGTCATTCTAAGAAGCAAAATGCAGTAGAAGAGGAGAGCAGCATGGCAGAAAAGACCACAGCACAAGTGATGAGGAGTCACCACAGAGAAGCCAGTATGAACAAGTAGCATGTACGGCTTCTATAATGGCTGCTTTACAGCCTTCTACCAAAGCAATTATGCTTAGCAGCAGTCAGCCCCACCAATCATGCCAGGAACATGATATATGGAACCCCCATAGAAAATACAATTCTCTGCAGATATTTGTGACTGCTCTGGGTTGGCAGGATTAGATAAGCAGCACTGGCACAGTGTCTCACTATGCACACTTGTCAGGCACCTTTCATTACCAGATGAACAACCGCATTTTGCTGGCAGCAGTCAAACCAGATGATGATCCCTCCAGTCTACAACATTTCTGTGGCTCTTGCCCCGGGAGAGATGTGCTGCTTTGGGACTTTTAATCATCATAGGGATTTTTCAGGGTTAGTAGTATTACGGTTTGGGAAGCAGATGCTGAGTCTCACAGGTTTCTTTGTTTTTGCAATTCTTAGTTCTCCCTGGGAGAGCTGCAGAGGAAAAAAAAACACGCAATAACCTAAACTTCTTATAGATAATTTCACATCAACTGGAAACCCACATACAAAACTTGTGGTGCCCTGAAATTTCCAGCTCTGAGCAGTAGACACTTCTCTTTTTCCCACAGCATATGCATTCTGGATAATGGTCCCAGTGGCTATAACTCAGAAGTGTTTTCAACTCAGCTGTTTTGACAGGCGCTGAGACTCTGGTCTGCAGTCCAGACATTATTTGGGAGCTTTTACATGAACATGCACAAAACCAGCATTCAAATACAAGATGATACACAATTATTTGGATCCATACTCTTAAAGGAAAAGGTGGAGAGAACTCACCAGTCAATCACCAAGATTCTGGCACTAATCACTAAAACCCTGCAGCATCCCTGTGAAAATTCTTTTTGCCCTGTCCTTCCTAAGGGATTAAAAAAGCCAAAGCCAGCATTCAGTATTACAGCAAGAACCTAAGATATGCCAGTGAAAAAACATACGTCTAGTCACCTAGACGTAGTTTCAGCTATGAGGTCTTTTTTATTGGAATCTGCTCAGCAACTCATTGAAGAAAAGGAACAGAGCAAACCCTGAACCAGGTTCTGTTAGACTGAAAACTTGTTCCCGGGCAGACAAGGGTCCATTTGCTGAGTGTCTCTACCCTGATGCTACATGAGTAACTCCAGGGCTGTCCAGACACAGCATACTCAGCCGTTACCTGAATATCTTGGACATCAGTACAAGTCTAGCTGTGGGAAGGCAGAGCACAGCATGGTTTAACCACTGAGTATTTACCCTTCTTCTTTTAACTACAGAAACATTTTTTACTACTTACATAATTTAAATGGAACAAATGTAGCTTATTTTTGTGTCCAAATGTAATGCTGATGTAGGTTTAGAAATGGAACTACTCTAAATAAAACAAACTTGGGTCCCTTTCTGAATATGTAGATTCAGGAACACAGACAGAAGATTAAAGGCTAATCTGCATGTCTTCACTAATTTCTAAACTGAGGACAAGCTCTGTACATCTGAAAGTACATCTGAAAATATCCCATCTCTTGCTTTCACACAGTGAAGGAGGCTGGTGGAGAGTCCATTCCCTTACAACAGGTCGAGAGAATTACATTCCAGGAAAATATGTAGCAAAGGTTTACCACGGGTAAGTAAATGCATTTCCTATAACCTTTCAACACTACTTTTCTACGTACACTGCCATGATTAGTTATTCAGTGTCATAATCAAAACAATGCCAATAGTGACTAGACAGACAGAAGTTTTATTTATCGACAGTCTAAAATATTTCCTTTGAAATCTGAGAACGTCAAATCCACATCTAAGTTTAGATTATATGAAAAGAAAAATCCTAGTTTTACATGCTGGAAAGGGTCAAAAAACCCTCAAACCTGATATATAAAATACTTCTGTTGCAAGTACTCATCTTTAATTAAGACATTGGTAAACAGACCTTGTTTAGAAGGAATTTTTAATATTTACAAAGAGTAAAATTTAAGCTAAAGTTGCTCATAAAAAACAGACCAAAAAGAACAAATAGAAAGACTAATAAGTCATTCAGGAATGTAAACTCTCACCCTGGAAGAGCTAAGGAAGTTTCAGAGGTTTCTTGTTGCCCTAGACACCAGTCAGGAAAGAAACATTAAAGCACACACTTAAAATTTTTTTGGCAAAAGTTTTAATACCAATTTAATTTTAAGCATATGAACTGTGAAATTCATTGCCATTTATGCAAGTGCTTATATTTTAAAATGCTTTTATATCCTCCTGAAATAGAGATACTTTCCCAAAGACAGGGCAGGGTAATGAAAGCTACCATCTGAAGCTTCCCCAAGACTATTTTGCTGATAGCAGACTGGATCAAACACACAACAACTTTATTTTAAAGTAACAGTAACTCCTACACCAGCCAAGCAAGCTCAGTTACATGGTTAGAAACTAAGTCTGGCAAATACAGCAGAGCACCAAGCTGTGGTGAAAATCAGTAGAACTAATTCTGCTTTCCCATATCCATAAAGTCAATTAACTTAAATGGCTGGACTGTTCCGTAGAATAAGCAGAATACTTGTATTTTATTTTGGCTTTATGTATGATGCAATAAACCACAATTTTGGGTTAGCAAAAGTGGTTTAAATGAAAAAGAGGGAGTAAATCAATGTCACAGATACTTCATCAATATACTACAGAGATATCTCCCCAACTATTCTGATCAAGGCAGCTTGAAAAGTTTTGTTTTCCCTAATAAGTCTAAACCTTATTCACTCTTCTCTTAGTCTCACAAAAGTTAATGGAACTCAAAGAGAGCAGGATTTTCTCCATAAACTGGGGAAATATGCCTGGACATAGTTGAGAGAGTAACTACAGAAAGCCAGTGTTGTTTTTGCCGTCACTTTTCCTGGCTAACGCTGCACTTTCACGGCCCCACGCTGCTCTCTGTTTCACTGGTGTCCAAATTTCAGAATTTGTTTTTTCCTGCTTCACAGCTGGTTATTTGAAGGGCTGGGAAGAGAAAAAGCAGAGGAACTTCTACAGCTACCCAACACCAAGGTTGGCTCCTTCATGATTAGAGAGAGTGAAACCAGGAAAGGTGAGAAAACACGATTTTTTCCCCCCTTGGTCTTGGGCACTAATAGTCTTATAGCTCTTTAATTCACTCCCTGTCCTGCTTCATATGGATCAGTCTGAAACCTGAAAATATATGTAATGGGAAGGCAAAGGCACCCAGTGCAGCATGCCAGTCTTCACCAGTCACCTACGCTGAGAGCGGTGCTGGAAACAGGGTTAGCGATGGCCGCGGAAAGTTCCACAGGCATCAGCACAAACAAGACACAGTTGTTTAAACACTATTATTTACTTTGGTCGCATGCAAAGCTTATTCGGCACTGGGACCTTTCACATGGACGAAAAGTCTCAGCTTTGCCTTGGTCCACAAAAGATTGCCTAAAGAAGCTACAAAATACACAGCAAGCAGCGGGGGTGGCTGATAAGTGCATTTCCTATATAAACAGCTGGTTCTTTTATTTACTTTGTTAAAATGACATGCCTTCAATTTTATTTTCTTTCATAACAATTCTGTTGCTACATGGGAATTGTACTGTACACACTTTATACTTTGATTCTCTTCAGTGGGAACACATCTCCCACTATGCAACGTGATATCTGCCCTTTTTCTGAAGCACCAGAACGCATCCTGATATCACGTTAGCACAGACAGAAGGGAATAAGAAACCATTTACTCTGCATAACACAGGCCAATTTGTTTCCTAATACCTATACTAAAAAGTCAAAGAAATTTAGGTTCGACATTCAGTCCTTATGGCCTAACCGCTGCACAATAGTTTTGAACAAAGAAACAGGAAAATCCAAGCTGTCATCTCCTGCCAGGACTGCATTATCAGGTATCAGCTACTGCGTTATTGGGAGCTGACTAAATCAGCATACCAGCACACGAGTCTGGTCCCCTTCTTCAGAGGAAGACAAACGCGTTCTGTAAGGGTCTATTTTCTTTACACCATTTCAAAAAAATCCCATACCAGAAAAAATACAGGAAAAACACACCACGAATTTAAATTCAATCAAAATCTCAGGCCCTGATGTTGGGCTATTTATTCCCTTTGTTATACTTAAGTATATATATAAAGTACACTATATAACTAGGAATTAGGATGGCCACTGTTTTTTTCAGATCTTTCTGGTACCACGTCTTACAGATACTCTGGTTGTGGTCACTGCTATCCATACAGAATTAGGACCCTACTTTGGTCTAATTAGTTCTTCTCTTTCTCCAGGTTTATATTCCTTGTCAGTGCGGCACAGGCAAGTGAAACATTACAGGATCTTCCGCCTTCCAAATAACTGGTATTATATCTCTCCACGGCAAACCTTTCAGTGCCTTGAAGACCTTGTGAATCACTACTCAGGTAAAAAGAAGTATAAAATAAACATATTTTCCACTGGCAACCATAAAACTATCTATCAAAGGTCCAGAACAAGAAGTCTTGCCTGAGATTGCAACTACTGCCACAGAACAAGTGATGGAAAAACTTTTTATTTATATGTTTTACTTTATTTTTGATCCTAAATACAAATATGCCACCCTTAACAGTGCAACTGAAATCAACCCAAGAACTCAGCTAAATAAAGAGACAGGCTCTGCCCATAGTGGTAGATGATATTGTATGGCCAAGTCAATAGAGCTGTCCTTGACGCTATTTGGTCCAAACATTAGTGTCTAGCACTTCCCTAGACAGCTTTCAAATACAGTTTGGAGGTTAGCACAGGCCAAGGATGACCAGTCCCTAGCACAGCTAAAGTCAAAGTTTGGGTGTCCAAAAATGATAAGGTGTACAGATGGAAGTCAAGGTTCTGAGTCCCAGGGCCAAAGTTCAAGTCCTGGCTCACTTTCTTTACCAGCATGGACATTTATCTGCAATTTATTTACTTACCATATGAACAGACAGATAAAATTAGGGTATGCAAGACCAGGTTCTGCAACCACATTTCTCTTGGGAATTACTACACCACACAACCTTATCTACATCAGAAAATTATCAGCAATGGTGTTAGTTTCTTCCCTATTGCTTTAGGAGAGTGTGGCTGGATTTTATCGGCAGAAGTTATCTCAAGGGGCTCAAGCTGTTATATCAGATCTATATTCATCTATCATTTTTAATAATATCAGTACAGTCAATTACACCTGTTTCAATTATAGTTTTCCAGATTTATGGCAATTTAACCTGTGTCAGAGAGATAACTCGACAAACAACACAATTAAGTGGCTGCAGTTACCATGCATTAAAATGAGAACATTTTAAAATGAGGAAGGAAGATTGCAATAAGTTAATTGCACAAAAGTTAAAAGAGAACAATAGGTTCTGTGCTTTAATTCGTAATAGCTAATCTGTAATTTTAAAAGTGTAAAGCTACTATATCTGCATATTTCATAGATAAATGAAAGTGTGTTGGCCAAAGAGTACTCTGACAAGCTGGGGAGAAAAGCCATATTCACATTTGAAACATGCAAAAGAAACTTTCAAGTCCAATGATATAATCAGAGTGAGAATTTCAACAGGATATTTCTATTTTTACATTTTAGTTAGCTGACACCTTTCTCTGTATAGAAAGAGGCAAACAATTGAAGCCTTAAATTTTAGATGGGGGAGAACACAAAACTTGTGACAATTAAAATTAAAATTTTTACTTGAGTTACAGGTGTAAGAGGAGATATAATGATTTAGCTCTCCTCCTTCCACCACCATGAGATGATAGAGAATCTCACCTTGAAATAAAGCTCAGAGATGTAAAATACTAGCATTCAACTATAATGTTCTCTACTTCCCTGGAAGTCTCTAGGGCCATGGGTTAGTGGTGGGCTTGGCAGTGCTAGGTTAACAATTGGACTTGACGATCTTAAAGGTCTTTTATGACCTAAACAATTCCATGATTCTGTGATTCTATTCGGGCAGAAGAACATATATAATGTTCCTAGTGGAGCAAGGAGAAAAGGATAGAGAGAAGAAACATAGATGAAAGTAACAGGCGAACCTTAATTCATTCCATAGCCGTGTCCCACAGCACAACTGGTGCACGTACAATCCAATCTGAGTGGTTGTATCTTGCATCTATTTTACACTCGCTTTGCATGGCTGAGGCAAAAGCAGAACTCACTGACGACTCAGGAAACCTGGGTTTAAGTCCCTGCTCTGTCACAAACTTCCTTCTAGAGTTTGGGCAAATCACTTTTTATTTCTGTATCTCAGTTCCTCACTTGTACTGCGGGAAATATACCCCATGAGAAAATAAAAGGCAAAGGTATGAGGAAGGGAAAAATTTAAGCCTGTGTTACAGAGTCCCTGCTGAGAACATACGATTTACTGACTGCTACTACTGTGCCCAAAACTGTTTATTTGAGTGTGCACCAGGGAAGGAAAACAATGAATATAAGAGTGAGCAAAGATTAACTGCTTGTGTATTCATTTCCCTGTTCAGAAGTTGCTGATGGTCTCTGCTGTGTCCTTACAACACCTTGTCTTACCCAGTGCACTAACAACAACAGCATGACAAATCAAGTTCCTCCTGTGGTGATGCGGAATAAAAACTTCAACTGGAGAAATATTCACAGGTACCACATACAACACAGGCTGCCAGAAATAACAAGACTGGAGGGTGGGAGGGGGGAAGGATTCCGGCCTTGTATATACTTGTTCTTACAACACAAAAGAAACAACCATTTCCTTCTTCTGAGACTAGTTTTAAAGATTAGACAATCTTCAAAGCTGCTGACATCAGGTTAACCCATGAAAACTGGATGTCCAGCTCCCTAACTGATAATCTTGGTCTAACTTTGAAAAAAAGTATGGTTAATATGAAATCATATCTCCTGTCCGGCATAGAGTGTGGGCACCTCTGCAGTCCCTTTGGGGCTCGTAAGTCCTCTCCACCAAGGGGGCAGGAGCAAGAGCCAGGCCATAAAGCCTAGTCAGATCTACCACCAATGTCAAACTATTGTGCGATGGCTTACAGTTGAGCCCCAATAGTCAGAAAAGGCTCCCCTTGTTCACATGGTGGCCATCAATGAAGCAGCACAAGTGCAATGATCACAAGCTCCCAGCACAAACCTTTCCTACTGTGTCTTTCTCACTACACAGCCCACTCCAGATTCATGAGATTTCTAATATCACGACTGCAACTAGAGAAAGTAGGTCAGGTTTCAGAAGCTGGTGAAACAACCACCTTCAGAAACAAAGGCACCTCTTATTTTTAAAGTATAAATTTCCCTCCACTACCCTTTCTTCACAAAGTATATTCATTTGCTTACAAATACAAGATAATTTTGTGCAGTATCGAAGCCATCTTTCCGATAGATTAAGAAGAAAGAGAGAAGGTATATAGACGTTATTTCCTTTTCAGATGCTGAAAAACATTTAGATGCTATTGTTGTACTATTTGTTTCGGAAAATTGCAAAGTGACAGAAACGTTTGGCGACTGATGAGACAGGCAATTTTTTATACAACAAAATTAACATAATTTGGTTTGACAACTGTTAATATTGTACTAATAGGCTCAGTTCAAGTAGCTGAAACAGTAACAAAATTTTGTTCTTTTAAAGGCTGGAGGTGACTGAAGATAATGAAAGCACCTTGGCAGCAATGGATGATTCTTGTCTCAGCTACGGCCTGAGGGAAAGTATCGCTTCCTACCTCTCCTTAACAGGGGATGACAACATTTCTTTTGCAAGTGCCAGAAAGAAGAAAGCCCAATCTCTTATATACACAGGGAGTAAACGTAAGAGTACCCTTCACTTGCCACCTACATACTATGAGGACTAAATGTAAGGCAAAGGAGGGAAAAAAAACACAAAAAACTGAGGGATTAGAAGAGAAACCCAGAGCATCCTGTGGTCCTGCAGTCCTTCAACAGCTGAGAGATACAAGCTGATGATCAAACGCTGGCAATGCTTCTGCATATTCTCTTCTGAATGTTAACCAGAGACCATCTTATGGATGACATCTCAGCTATGGCATACGCTGGGAACATCCCCAGTGCACCTGAAATTAGAACCTGCTCACAAGCAGGATAAACTGAGACAGACTCTAAGTCAAGAGGCGAGTGAGGCAGATGACTCTTCAGCAAGGGCGATGCCCACCATTGTACAAAGGTGATAGCATAGGAAAGGACTAACTACAGCACAAGAACTTAATTTAAGTCTTACTCTGGTATTATCCACAAGGCTGAAAACCATCTTTACAGAACCTGCCTACACTGAGAAAAGGAGCCTTTTCCTTCTCCATACAGAATCATTCATTGTCATTGACAATAGGTCAGAAAGTCATTAATAACCCCAAGAAAGTGTCTAATATCTGTCATCGAAGAAACACCTGATTATATTCACTCAATATTTCTGTCATTTTTACCTTTTAGGGGAAAAAATTAAAATCATTGACTTTCCAAGTGGCATTTCATTCAACTGCTGGTAGTTGGCCTGCAGCGTCACAAAGTTGTTGCAAAATTAAGAACAGGCTTAACTCACTGAAAACAGTAATTTCTGCTTAGCCCTGAGCTGTGAGTATAGGCATATCCAAAAGCATAACTCAGATGCTCATAGTATAGCAGATATACAACAGAAATCAAAGGGAGTTTTAAGCAAAAAGTAAAATGTGGTAATTCCACGCCTAACTGCAAAGGTAGGCTTAGATGAGACCTTTTATGTACAGAAGACCAGATTTTAACCTCATCTCCTAAAGGCATCCCCATATTTATGTATAATATTTATACTAATAGCAGCTTTTTTTAATAATTAAACTAAGAGAGCAAATCAGCAACAGTGGATGTTAAAGATTTTACTGAATTTCTTGTTTGAATAGGGTTATGTCAAATAGTAATGACACATTTCATCAAACTGCTTAAAGATTTGTAACTGAGTTATCATCTGAAATTTCATGAATTAGAGAATTTTTCAATATATGCATACCCTTTGCTAAGTGACAATGGAGCAACTAGCATGGTCCTTTGCAGGTGACTTGTGATTGCTTTCTAAATCAAGTTGTCACTCACATCTGGGGGTGTAAAATGCTGCAATCTGTGTTCTCGAGCTGAGATCTTTCCAATCTAATATATCGTCACACCTTTTTGCACAGATTTGAGTAGCCAAGGTTTGGAGAGAGGAAATTGAAGATATATATATATATATATACTTTTTTTTTCCCCTCTGTAAATACCTCTTAGCACAAATCTGTGTGTTCTTTAGATCTTGTAACAGGCAATTTGCACTAGCAAGAGAGATTCAGGCATCAAAACAGTTCACAGCCTATTTAAACATATTTCAGAACTTAAAGGATGAATGTAATTTGGCTGGTAAACATTGAACACCACAAAGAAAAACAAACTCAGGAACTCTAGGCTTTTGTATAATCTCATTACTGTTACTGATGATTAATATGTTATGGTGACTGCATTTTATCCAGTAAAATGTATATAGGGAGCATTACAGATTTGTAAATCATGACTTGTATTTATTCATTAAAATAATATCCAGTTGTTACTTTGTGTTGTTTTTAGAAAATTGAAAACCCAACATGCAACAAGTATACTCAGACTTGCAATGACACTGCCAGAAGGTATCTTTGACAGAACACAAAAGAATCCAAGAGCACAGAGTAACTGGGCAGCAACTGGAACATGCTCTGTAGGAAGGGGATAAGACAGGTTCTGATGACAACAGATTCACCCAATCACAGACCAGTTTAGGTTGGAAAGGACCTCTGGCGGTCACCTGTGCAATCCCCCTGCTCAAGTAGGGCCACCTAGAGCTGGTTACTCAGGACCATGTACAGACAGCTTTGAATATCTCCAGGGATGGAGACTTCATGACTTCCCTGGGCAACCTGTGTCAGCACTTGATCATTCTCACAGTAATAACACACGCAGGTGACAAAAACTTGTGAATTGTGTCATAAAGGGTGGCTGAATTTCACAGATGGTTATAGGGAAATTCTGTGAGGTCTGGCCATTTCTCACAAATAACTGAAAGACTATATTGAGGACCTTTTGTGAAGCACAATCTTGTGAGGGTAAACAGCACTGAGCCAATTATCTACAAATCTGAGATTACCTAAGAAACAACATCAGAAATACCAAATTTGGGTAGGGATGTAGCAAAACTAGGACCAGTGTCGAAAAAGTAATCACAGGTGATTGGTTGGTTGGTTTGAGAAGGAATGAGTCTGGTAAAGGGAGGAAAAAAAACGAGAGGGGAAAAGAGGGGAGAAGGGGATCTAAAGGTTAGCTCATTATAGGATCAAGGATGTCAGGTGAGACAGCCCAGCATCTGACTGCAGCAGTTTTCAGTAGGGCAATCTATTTGCTCCTTCCACCGTTGGCTGACCTGCTTCCATGGCCAGGAGAGACCTGGTGCCTTTCCTTGAATTTGGTGGAGGAAGCCTGGGAGCTCTCCTGACACCCACCAGGAAACGCCTGGAGGGGACAGCTGACATCTGCCCTCCACAGCCTCCTGCAAGACATGGAGGCAATCCATACCATTGATCCACTCTTCTATATGAAAATTGCACCAGTAAATAAATCAATTAATCAAAAGATGAAGTCTACCACCATGTTAGTGCTTTTAAATGATTTAAAACAAAACCACAATCACTGAGACTACTTTTTTCTAATCATACTACTGAAAGATGAAATAAGTTATAAAAAGTCCCCATGACAGCTTCGCATTGATTTTGTACAATTATTTTTTTTTTCAGATGTGTTCTAAACAAAACCTATTCTAGGACAGACACAGGAAACTCAACAGCATGTTGCTATTCCCGGTGCACATCTTCTTGTAGAGAAAGTTTCATACATCACATCTCTCTACATACTAAGAAACACTGTCATTTTTTAATGCATGACAAAGACCCAAACAAGGACCGCGAAACTAACTTTTGCAGAAAAGTTGTATTACTTCATGGGATTTTCCCTCAGGAAAGCTATATCTAGTATATATTCTCAGTTTCATGATTCTTAGTTTGTGTGCACCTCCTTTTTCTACAGTAAAGTGAAAACTATGCAATAGTTTTGCTGTCTTGGAACAAAAACAAGATGCATCCCTTTACAGGAGGTCTTGGTGAGAAATCTGAGTAAACCAGCAGTTGCATTCTGCATCAGTTAATTAAAAAAAAAAAATATTAAAAAATCAAGTGTATTTTAAAGCCACTGCTATTGCTGCTTGCTTTTTATTTTATCAGTGTATTTCACAAGGAAACTAAATCCACCTTGACTCTGTAAGGAAAAATACTTAACAGTACTTTGAAATAAGTGATTATGCTTTTTTCCACACAGTGGCGTGCACAGTTCCAGGAAGAAAATTGTTGTTACAAACACTAGATTAGTGGGAAGAATTGATACACCTGCCTGTTCATTGCACTTGCCACTGTTTTCCACTATTGCATGTTCTGCTGTAGGAGAAAGAAGGAGCTCAAACTTTATTTTTATAAAAGATGTATTTTTATAAAAGAAAAGATGTAATGTGGAACTACATTCCAGAAATAACGATAAGCAAAGAGGTTCTTGCATTTCCTTTCCATCAGTTGCTCAACTGGTAAATTGCACTGTATCCTATTACAGCTTTCACAGGGCCCCATCCTGAGCCATGTCAGTAAAGGGTGTGTGACTTCAGAGAAAGAGTAGGATGAAGCTGTACCCTGAGAGGAAAGGATTCTGGGTCTACTAGTAAATCAATTGCTATGCCAAAAGCTGAGTAAAAATCTAGGAACTGTGTGAGGAATTATCTGAGAACACAATTGCTGAACAGCAATTTTCAACAACTTCCCTTGCCTTCTCCACTAGAGTGATGCAATTAAAATAAACTTATTGAGACAGGGAGATGCAAAAGACAAATTACGTTTCCTGGAGCAAGGGCTCACTGAAGAAAAACCAAGGAGTGAATAGAGATGTCATTAGTTTCAAGGCAAGATTTTATTTAATTGGGCTCTAGGTTTCCTGGACCAAGAATTCTGTTCATCTGCTAACTGTTCCAGGCCAACAAAGTGAGCAGAGACATCATTTTGTCCAAGGACTATTTCTGCTGGATTTATAAGACTCATTTCAGAGTGCACTACTCTCATCTGAGGCTGTGAAGATCAATGGTAGTATCGAAGCTGACAAAGTTAACCTCAAAGACCTGAGATTTGATACAGGAAGGGCTGTAAAAAGATGGATCACTTGGGGTGTCTGTGAAAATGGTCCAAGCTGACAGCAAACAAACCCGTGGGTAAACGGATTTTTACTGTCTCTCTGAAACTTGTTTTTTCTTTTAAATGAAATCTGTCATGAGATCAGATAAAAAGATTGGATACTTTAAACATGCGGATGTTTGGCTCATCAGTTTTAGAGTCTAAAACCTACTGATCAACAACCGTATTTATGGAATGGAAACTAACTTATTGTACCTATAAGTTATGAAAGAAGACTATTTATATAATGCACAAAAAAACCACAATGACGAAAACCAGATTCTTGCTATGACTAAATCAATCACCAAAGTGCATCTCTTGTACATCCCTGTGAAGCACCCAGCTCCTGGAGATAGCAGTCACAGGTGAGATGAAAAATAACTATAGCAATAACAGCCCTTAGAGTGCTGCCAAGGTATGGATGAAATAAAACCAGCACCTACACACTGCAACATCCTCACGTCTGTAATAACATCCTTTCACAAAGAAGCCAAAGTGGCAGGAACGGGACTTACCATCAACAACACCCTCCTGAAGAGGCCCATACCCGCTGCCTCCGTGAGCAGGTGAATGCTGGTAACATCTGCCCCGCCACGGTCGGCTCCTAAAGAAACCTGGCTTGGATCTCCTCCAAAGCTTGCGATGTTCTGCTGCACCCACTTCAAAGCTGCCAGTTGATCCAAAAGGCCGGCATTTCCACTCACTTCAGGAGACCCTATTGTGGAAAATAAATGAATAGGCCCAAAAAGAAATAAAAGTATAAACATTTGAAGTTTTGATTAAATGTTACATTTTCAGCAGCCCTTGCAGCTGGACCTTAACAAAAATGATACCGGAGCTTAAAACCCTGAAGTGGTGTCTTCCAAGGTTATCACTATATTAATAGACTCCATTTCACTTTTCACCACTCCAAGAATTTAAAAGAGCGAGTATTCAGTGCTATAGTTACCCTGTACGCTTATTCACTAAGCCCCTGAAATAATCAGATATTTTTAAAGACTTTCCTATGCAAACTACCAGAAATTTCATGTTATAAGCCTGAGAGCCAGAATAGAGGACTCTATGGTCTCTATCTGCAAAAAAAATATTTGGCACTCATGCTTGGGCAAAGATGCAACTAAGAGTAATTAACCTTTATTCTGTTTAATTTTCAGTACTTTCAAAACCATCTGATTGCTTTTTTCCCTAGCTACCATTCTGCAGGAACATTTTATCAAAGCCCCATAAAATAGTGTTAGTGTATTTCGTTACAAGACCAGAGCGAGTTAATAAAAATAGATATGATCCTTCATAGAAAATTAATATAATTAGCAGTTCTTCCAACTGCATCCTAATTGTCTGTCCTGATTATAGATAAATAACACTCCAACTTCTAAGCTTCATTTGGACACCTAATGGCAGAAGACATGAATCCAGGCTCAAGTATCCATAAATTGAGGCCATAAGATTCTTTTTATAAATAAGTAGCTTGATCTTGAAAATGAATTGAAAGCAAACAAAAAATCAATGTGTTTGCCAAATTCAATCAACAGTTTTCCTGGAGTACACCTAATTGCATCTTCCTGCTTCCTAGATCCCTTTTACACTTATCTGTCTGACCAATCATTTGTACGTCACATCATCCTGCATTTCTTTACACACATACAGATATTATTTTATAATTTATAATATCTCCATATATATCCTTTGAGATTTACCTATGTCTAGCTGATAGAGAACTGAATCATATGTATTCATATTTTTGTTCTCATGAGAACAAAAGAAAAATAATTGAACATCCCATGCGTAGGTATCACCACTGAAAAGACTACCTTCTTTTTAATGCCAACTAGATACTTTGATTAATAGGAAACTAATGCTGAAAACATCTAAGGATGCTTTCCCTTAGAACAGGGAACAGATGCATGCACGGATATTCATGGTAGCTAGACGCAAAAGAAACATGTCTGCCAGGAATCTTTTCCATTGCCTTTTTGCAGGAAAAGATCACATTCCTAAGGACCAAAGGAGAATGAAAATAAACCAGTGTTCAGAAGGAGGCAAACAAGGACATACATATGTCCTGTTGTCACTGAACTGGAGAAGAACAATACTGCTAAATTTAAGCATGAAAACCATCCTGTTATATATAAATTCATGGACTCTTAAAAGAATCAGGCCTAAAAACATGACTGTCTTCTTCATACTCTTGCCATCCATACCACTGGCAATTCACTGCAACTTTTCTGGGTGCAAAGCAAGAGGTGAAGGCTCTAGGAAGAATGTGCATCACTTTTTGCAACGTTAATGGGTGATAGTAAATTAAATTAAAGCTCCTTTATACTTAGAAGAACAAGAGCTCTTTGACTGTTTGCAAAAGCCCTGCCAATAAGAGACCAAAACAACTGCAGAACTAACAAAAAACCCCAAACAAACAAAAAAGGAAATCTGTTGTTTTCACTACCCTTCCTCCTCCAAAAGCTCCACTTAACTCCTTCATTTCTAGTTTTGCAATTTACAAGTCAATGTGAGAGGATTCAGCACTTTGCTTAGTTGGGCAATGAAACTGATCTTGCTCACAAGATCATAACTTTTGTTTGTAACTTCAGGGCCTTCTAAGAGTCCTGCTGCCCATGTATACCCACAGCCCTAAGGGCGAGCTCCTGCCTCCTTTGAAACTGATGGCAAAATTTCCAAAGGATGAGGATTTGCCCAAGTCTTTCAGTAAGAATGGAAACATCCCTGGAATATCATTTGAGTCTTAAGAAAAACCGTTTTAGTATTTGACCCAGCTTGAGAATCTTCATTGAAAATCCCCTGTGGCTACTGGTGATGTGGAGAAGGAGTCAGAAGTACTCCACCAATCTGTGGTGGACCAAAGGATAGAACTTGCAGCAGGAAGACTGCTCACCAGAAGGGGTACAACTGAAAACCCATGCTGACAGGGAGTCTGGTACAGACGTACAACACTTCATCACCCCGACATGGCCTAAAGGGGACATAGAAGAGACAGGAGTGTAGCACTGAAGGAATTTTTAGGGCTTCTGTTGAATGTGGTTCTTAGCTTGCTCCAATGACTTTTGCAAAGAGCTCTTCCTACTTGCTCCAGTTCCCTCTGGAGCAACAGGATTTTCCCAAATGCACACCATGGATTTTCCACAGGGGAAGTGGCCAGGAAAAATGGCACTTTTCCCTGGCTGCAGCTCCACAGTACAGAGAAGTAGAGGGCCCTCAAACACTCCCTACTCATAATGAACTACCTCCATCCGAAGGTTTGCAGGAAGGCAAATTTGGTACCTCAGCTCATGCATTGAATTTTTGGGACATGCATGCAAATCCCTATGGAAAAGAGGCTGGAGAATTTTTCTGATCCCTAAATCAGAGAGGGGTGGCTGACACCCCAGAGGGCCGTGCTGCCATCCAGCGAGACCTGGACAGGCTGGAGAGCTGGACGAGGAAGAACCTCATGAGGTTCAACAGGGAAAAGTGTAGGGTCCTGCACCTGGGGAAGAAGAATGTCAGGCACCAA
>JAOXNO010000013.1:151306900-151358898 GCA_028565335.1 Limnodromus scolopaceus | reverse complement strand
AGTCGTTTAGATGTGGTGTTGGGGGATGTGGTGTAGGGGAGAACTTTGTAGAGTACAGTTGATGGTTGGACTCAGTGATCCTAAGGGTCTTTTCCAACCTAAATGATTCTATAGCTATATAATATTCAGCCCAGCTAGCAGTTTCCATTTAGGAAGAAACCTAGGTGAGATTCACAGGGCTGAAGGAGGTTAGTGGGTAACGCGTGGGCAGTGCTGTGTAATGGAAGCTCGCACGGCACGCATCCACACTGCATATGGCTCTAGGCAAAATGAAGCCACGGTATCATTTTCATAAGCATCCGGTTCACACTGATGAAAACAGTGATTCTTTCCCCAGATACAACTATTACCAGCTTCATATCTAAATGAGTAAGGAGATCGTAGTGCCAGCTCTCTATTTACTGAATGAAAAACAGGCTTTGCTGAGAGTGACCTTTGAATAAAACAGTAAAACTGAGAAGGGAAACAATAACCAATAGCTGTATCTATAACCCCAAAATACGCAAAATCCAACCAGCAGCACAAGCAATAAATACTCAAAAGAATCATGAGGCAAAAGTATGTCAGCCTGGTATTTGCAAACATGGCAAATATAACCTCCTAAAGGTTATAAAGGTACTAAAATGTCCACTAGAGACACCAAGGATTGCCACTGGACTGAGGAAGCCAGAGCTCCACTTGCAATTGTTGCATTTTTTTCTCCATGGTTCTCTACTGTAAGTTCCCCGCCAGAATTGAAAGATGGCAGAAAGAAAAGTGTTCCCTACAGGCAAACCTAATAAAAGGCAAAATGAAAAAAATAATCCCAAAGATCAACAGGGAGACGTGAATGTGGTTTTCATGCATACATGCCTCTTTGCACAACATAAAATCCTGTATGTAGTGGGACTTTGTATAATTTTTAACAGCAATTGGTTTAGGAGGCAATAGGAGAGCAAAAGTGTCCTTTATACTAGAGTATGGGGAAGGGATGCAGAGTACATGCAAATGTTCAGTCACACCCAGAACAATAAAAGGGGCTAAGACAATACAAATTAAACATAGCAAGTCCTTCAAAGAAGTCAGGCTGAACTACTGAGGAACCAACCAACTGTATTTGTGCTGTACTTTCCACAGTTTCAGGTCCTTCTTACCACTAACCTACAGTTTTCCCTCTCTGCCTCTTCCCCACTCTGACACAGGCAAAATTTCATGGGTGGAACAGCTGGAAGTTGGAGACATTGAAAACCATATCTACAATGACAGGCCACTGAAATTAGCAGGAATTTTAATGCCTAACCTAACTTTGCGTGTGTCTACAAAACCCAATATCTGCAGTTTTATCTGCAAACTGAAGCCTAGCCAGATGCTGGGGTTTTGTTTCTTCTTGTCACTTTGCCTCCAGCATCTACTCCTTTCTGTTCAGAACAAGTCCTCATCATTTCTTTTCTTGCCCGTTTTTTCCTCCCCAAAAACAGAGAAAGATACAGGTTTCTCAAATTTAAAAATAGCTTACGGTTTTTTTTGTTTTTAAATTAGAAACAGAAGTGTTACAGAATGCAATTTAGCCCATAGTTGTGTGTGTTCTAGAAATCCATGACTTACCAGTACTGAGGAAGCCAAAAATGCCGACCCGGTAGTTTGCTGTCACGACAATGACATTACTGATGGCAGCTAGGTATGATCCATCTATGGTTGCCTTTCCCGCCTCAGCGTTGTAACTCCCTCCATTGTGGAAGAACAGCAGCACTGACATGTTTTTAACCTGTCATGACAACAACCAGGTTAATATTCCTGTAGCCAACTGCTTTTGTAGGTCACCGATGACAATGCAAGCATCTTCCACTCTAACATTATCTACACCATTCATAACTCTTTAACAGTGACCATGATGACAGGATATCTGGCCATATGTCTGAAATTGTAGGTCTAAATAATCCACAATGACCTATATACTATTAAAGAGGACACTATGTTCAGTATAAAGAAGATTTAATGGCACCGCCGGTGTTCCACCAGTCAACACCTCTACCACGTTAGCTCAAGGCAGACCCATCCTGCTGACTTGGCCATTGAGCATGCAGTGGGCTTGTCTTTGCTGTAACATGTCTGCTTTACCCAAACACTCAGAAGTTCAAATGAGTGGGAAACAGGAGAAGGAAAAGGCCTGCCAGGTTACTTCATCTTGAGCAGGATTAACTCAACAGTTGTGCAGGGCTGCTTCCTACTCTCCAGTCTTCAGCACTTAAACACTGCCTAGTCTCAAAAATCTCACTGGACAAGAAGCCCTCACTGCTCCTTCAGCCCCCATGGACGTTTTCCCCTACTAGATACATGGAGGGGTCCTGCAGAGAATGCTTTTTCTCTGCATGGCAGAGACTCACCTCTCATGAAGCCTCATGAGGGTGTCCGCCATGGGAGAGTCCAGCAGGACTCCCGGGATGGGAAGGAGCTATGGTGGCTCTCTTAGTGCTATCTCTCATTTTAGCACTCCTTGCAGAGCCATACAATTTTGTGCAGAAACAGAGGCTATTTCCCAAAACAGCACCCCATCTGTGTGGACCCTCTCTGCACACACAGCAGGGCTGTGGCCAGGCTGCTGCTGCATGAGAAGCACAAAAGCAGAACTGCCCCAGGAGACCTCAGCATTTACCAGCAGATCACAGCTCTGTCTGAAGATGAGACTCGGATGAAATGCAAGTGAAACATATGGAAAGGGTTTTGTTTGGGGTTTGGGGGTTTTTTTTATTTGTTTTGGTTTTGTTTTTCTTCCCACTGCAAAATGTGGAATAACCTACTCCAATGCTAAAAGGTTGTTTTCTTCCAAGTGTAATCTCAGTTTTCCAGTCAGCACTTTCATGCGCTATTGCACACTTTGGGACTATCCTGCAGGAGGCTCGTCTCTTCTCTGTTCAGCAGTGTATCATGTACACCCACCCGCTTTCTGCTTTGGCAACTGCTGGTGTTTTTCAAAGAGGGACTGGTGGCCCCTGCAGCAGCATCAAAGGACATCTGAGGTTTGTTTTTCCCTGCAGCTAGAGGGGATTGGGCTCTGTTGCTGTTATTTTCTGGATGGAGCTTAGCTAAACACTGTGGCATCTGCACAGGTAAAGGATGTCTCCAGTGGAAAAACAACTGGCTATACAGGAGAAGCAGCAGAGTGATGTTGCATTACACCCATTCTCCTAAAAAATTACAGAATAGGAGGCAAAATCCCCTCAGCTGCCCTAAATTTGTCATGTTTGTGTGCACTCCTCACTTTTCTGTCTGGAGAATCACTTCAGAGGCTTCTTGTGAACACGAAAATGTCACAAAGAAAACCTCAGAAACTGCAAGCACTGACACACGCTGCTCTCTCTCAGGAACTTCTGCTCCTGAATAGAAATTGCCTAATTCACAGTGCCTTGCCCCGGTTCCCATTTCTGCGCCACATGCAGCACAGAGGGACAGATGGGGGCAAAGAAAAAAGGAAAGACTCTGTTTTCACATTTTAGAAATTTGTTCTAAAACACAACTACATGGAGTCATGTCAGCTAAAATGGTATTAAACATGATGTTGAACCTTAGCTCAAAGTGGTTAAGCCTGAGGTTCCAACTAGGCATTTCTCATGTGTCCACAGCCTGCATAGCGCCATGACCTCCAGCTGCCCTGTCAGTTCCATATTACAGTGTGCTGAGCAACTTTACCCAATGCTGTAGGCATACAAAGCTTAAGAAAGGCTAAGATGGGAGATAAAAGTTAAAAGCAGCAAAACAAAGCCTGCTGCAACAGCTATGGAGCAATCTGGGGGAAGACTTAGCACCAGGGCTGTGCCTAGTCCCAAGTGTCCGGTATTACTAGTGTAATTGCCTTCCCATTTCTTGTTAACCTCTTTAACAGCATAGTACAATTATTTTCATTCTGTAATTGAACTATGCCTCATAATATGAGATATTTCCTATAACCTACCTATATATTTTTGGTAGCCAATTAATTTTTTATTGTGCTTTAGTTTGTGGACAATTTATTTTGAATATAAGTGAATTTCCCCTGAGCCTTGTTCTCAACCACATTCAACCAACCACTGCAATTAAATATGTGAGGCAGAAGAGCTGCCAAGACAGAAGGAATGCAGGGGCTGAAATGAGGCCTGCTAGAGCCAGTCTTTTCACCCCCCATCACTTGGTACCAGGCTCAGATGCAGCACAGCCAGCATCAACGCCAGGCTGCAGTGGGGCAATGCTGGGCAGAGTGAGGCCAGCACGCTCCTCGGGGACAGGCCACGGCTGCCGCCCAGCGCAGGGTTTTTCTCCATACTTAGCAACAAAACACAGACACTTGCACTTTGAGGGCTAAAATCTGCTCAAAGGGTTCCAGCAGGAACATGCTCAGATGTCTCCCTGGCTAAGCTACCAGGGGATGTCTTCTGGGTAGCCCAGCAGCTCCTCTCTTGTCTCACACCTGCAGGGGCTTAGGTCCCACATGCAAACCCTTGAGGGGGAGAGAAGTTCAGCATTCACCAGGAAGCTGCAAGTCAGCTGGAAATCTGAACGGCTTTATAATATTCAGTACCATCTTCTCCATTCTTCTGTAAAACATTTTAATGAGCTACTTGGCAGGGATAGATTTAAACTCTACTGAGCCAGGCAACCTCAAGTGCTTTTACTACTGTACAATACTGCTCTGTAAAGAACTGAGTGTGATAAGGATGGGAATAACACATGCAGGGAGAAGAGGAGAGAGGGCACACTTTCTATTCTTATTTGGTGGAGAGTTTCAACTCTTGATCTTACATTTGAACTCTGAGCAAATCGAGCTGAAGCACAGCTTTGCTTTGCTAGTGTGACAGGTGGTGGTGGTTCTACATGGAAAAAAGCCTCTCAGAAGTGCCAGTTTTATTTGGAGGGTTCTGTGGTACATGTAGCTGTGGAAGCAAATTGAGGTGATATCATTCACCTTCTTCACTGCTTGGCTCTAAAAGAGTCCTTTGGTGGCAGGCAGAAGCCCCTGCACCATGCCCTTGTTCAGGCTCAAAATGCTCCCGAACAACCTCTGCATTCGCTGCTCTCAAGGAGGTTTTATATTCAGTATTTAGTAGCTAATTTAACTTTCCATGGGCTGAAAATATATAACTCTAGGTCTCTGTATGTGAGTAAAAAATAGACCTCACCACAAAAAGAAACAGGAAAATGCCATGCCTTCTGCTCCCAGCTACTTCTGCAAAAACAGAAGTTTTGGTTCTCTCTTGAGCTAGACTTACGCATGTGAAACTGATTGACTTGATCAGACCTACTTCTACCTTACACCTCTACAAAAGACAGGAGGGATTCAGTTCTCGGTACCTCCAAGGAGCAAAGACAAGCCTATTTAGTCTATCAGATGGTGGGAAATGCACTGCTTTCAAATAAGCTATCTTGAAAGCTGCACTCAGGCGGAGATGGCAAACTGCCTGGGACAGTGACCTGATGTTTTCAATAGACGATGACTGTTCTCAAGGCAAAATGACAGTCTGATGCTGCAGGGAGAAAACAGACTTCTGGTCTTTCTGGTGATTAAAAGGGCCTGCAAGTGACTGTGTGTGCTGCTGTCAGATAGCTAGACTAGCTCTTTCTGACATGTAGGATGACAGACTCATAAATTTCTATTATAACCACCGTCACCTCTGAAAATTACCAGTACTGTGGAAAAAAAAACTCCTGTGCCCTGGGCCCACTCTTCAGTGGGATTCACATGTTATTCAGCTTCTTTATCCCCAGCCCCCCCGGGTTTGGCTAATCATCTAAGCTTGGCTTTAACTTGAAGCTTTATTTTGTATCTGCTTGGAATGAGAAATTCAAGATCTTTCAAATGACAGTTTCTCAGATTGTACCATTCGCCCAGTCATCTTTAAAACATCTATTTTTGTGTTCTGTGGGCTGGGCACGAATCTAGCATTGCTTGCTGCCCTCATTCCTCAACAGCTCCCATGGACGTCAACAGGGGAACAGTAAAGATGAGGGTGAACAAAACCTCATCTGCTGCCTTTCAGGTGGTGGTAAGTGCTGATGTGATACGTTGCATTACATTATTCTGTCCTGGACAAACGGTCTCATTTCAGGGACATTGCCATTTCTGTCCTTAATTTCTCCTTCTTTGCTGCCACCTTCCTCTTGTGTTTGGTTTCCCTCTTTGTCTCTCTCTTATTTCTAGCTTTTTAATTTGCTACCCTCCTTGTTACCCAAACACAGCTGACTGAAAGCCTACAGGGAATACTCTTGCACCAATACAAACAACAGAGTGCCTAATTTAACCTTGCAGGGCTTTGTGAACACCACATGAAAAACAGTCATTCATGCCAATTAAAAGTACTTTGAAAGGAGACAATGCTCAGCTACAAAAAAAACCCCGACAATTCAACTCCTCTCCTACTTACAGTGGTGGAAGGAACAAAGATGTTCAGATATAGACAGTCTTCACTGACAGAGTACGGTGGAGCGTCTCCATCTCCTGGCTGCCAACAAGCTGCCCTAGAGATTGAGAAAATTAAAATAAAAAAAGCTTGTATTCTTTTTCCACTAGTGCTATTTCCTTATATTTTGATGCACTAAGTTCATAAAATCTTTAAACCTGTAGATGTCAATCCCACCTAAAACTATGCCTACCTATACCTTAGTAACAAATATGAGTTTGTATATAAACATCCAAATGCAAAAAACATGTTGTATTCTCATGTCTAGAATCTTTCTCTCAGAAAATCAGCCTCATTTTTAAAAGATTAGAGCTTGAAAATAAGCCTTCAGAAAACTCACGCTTTACATAAAGTGCACAAAACTAGCACCAGATGTAAGGGGAGCAGGACTGGGGGACTCAGGGGCAGGTCTCCCCCTACTACTGCCTGCACACCTACATAATCCACCTCTTTTGCTGAAATGCCAGTTATTTATTTTAATTTCTAATAGTCTGTGGGTTACATTTATTTATTTTCATTTCTAATGGTATGTGGGAAAATATGGTAAGTTTAAAATTTTATTGCATTTTTAAAATCTTTTTGCTTTAAGAATCATAGCAGACCATTAACGGTGCCCAGCAATGGTAAAAGTAATCTTTAAATAGGAATTCAGCCAGCCAGTCACATACTGAAAATCATTTTCTGTCTATCATCTGTATGAGATACATGTGCTTGAGCTCCATCCACAATGAAAATCAAGTGCCTGACTTTTGCAGCTCAGATATAAGCTATTTTGAAGCCAGTTCCTTCTGCTTCACAGCCATATTTATATCACATAATGAGTTATGGAAAAGCATCATAAGTTATTAAGGAAGAAGCCAAACGAGGCTATGGAAAAGACAGTAATATCTCAGAGAATAATTTCCAAATTATCATTTTTTATGCCCTTGTAAAATTTTACACTGCAGGTGTGAAGAATTTAATAGAAAACTGTAAGTAAAAAGACCAGCTTTAATACGATGCTACAAAATCTTTCCATAAAGGAGGTTCCTAGGACAGCGATATCACTCAACAGCTTTCACAGTAACATAGAGAAGCACTGAACCAAAACTCCTCAAGCCATTTTGGGCCGACAAAACACAAATTCCCAGGTAGGAACCCTACTAGAACAACAGGTCTAACGCTACTAATCATATAGCCTTCAACAGGGGTGCAGGAATCATCATCCGTGCTCATGGATTTTTTTTTTTCTTTTTTTTTAGCAACTCATCAAGATTCCCAGCACCTCCAGCTCCTCATGCCAGGACCGACTCCAGGGAAAGGCTGCCACCTGCTGAGGCAAGTCCACAGCTCCTCCAGCAGCTGGAGACTCCAACAGCAGGAGGAGATTTTTTTGGCTTTTTTCTTGTGGGGGGCTTTTGGAGGGTTTTGAGTTTGTTTTTTTTTTTTTTAATCTTTTATCAGGTCCTGGCTGATAAATAAATATTTCCCTTCTGTCACTAATGGCACTCTCCTTTCATACCTTGTTTCTTGTTTTGTTGCATTTCTATTTGCTGTGGTTTGGTTTTTTTTTAAATAAATCCTTTGTTCTAACATGTTCCACAGCGCACTAGCTATTGTCACCCAAACCCTCTTTTCTTCAAGAAATACACATTCAAAATTTGTCATTTTGGTTCCCCAAAGCAACAAAATTAGGACTCATATCCTAAAACTAAATGAAACACAATCATGCAGACAAAGGCTATGTCCATGGAGTGCCTCCAACCTAAGCTCACCAAACAGCGATGTCTGTACTGCCCTGGAGAGGCAGGGCCAGCCAACAGGAAGTATTAGATGCAGGGACTTCAGAGAAATTTGGCCCATCTACTAAATACAGTTCCGAGTGCTCATTTCCTCTTAAGCCATTACCTAAAATGTTTATAACTTCTGTACTTCTGTCCAAGCCATTTAGTAAGTAAGTATTTGCTTTTTAATAGTTTTTGAACTGAAAAGACTATTAGGACTGAAAAGATTATTTGCCTGATTTCCTAGACGCCTCTAGGCAGAGAACTTCTATATGAGGCCCACAGCTTCTGGTTACATCAGCGTCAAAGAGCCCCTGTTTGATTAAATACTCTACAACTTTATGGCTCAGCAGGAGTAGAATGTATTTGTATAAAAATTATAAATACTTGTATAAATACGCAGAATGAAAATGGGTTGACAGCAGACAGGCAGTGGGGAGCTATGCATAGATTCAAGGCAATGGACTGGCATCCAGGTTTTTTTCTTGAGGTGCTTGCATACATTAGTATATAGACAGAGAAATTATTCTTTTTGTTAAACAAAGTCTCATACTTGTATCAATCTGTACCCTATAGGTTTTTTTGCAAGAAAGGACTGAATATTGTGGTCATCGCTCCAGCTGCGTTCATACACCTGGATGGACAAGCACTTCTGCAGATGATCAAAGGGGTTTCTTACCGAGCCACGGTAGCATTCCAGGTTTCCACCCAAGCGAACGGCTCTGGAGGACTGAAGCGCCTCTCTGCAAGGGGAGGTGCAGCATATGGGATCCCCAGGAACTGGCTGATATTTCTCCACTCTGAGCCAATGCGGATCACCTGGGATTTGCCCACTAGATCTCCATGGGATGGGATGTACACAGTTGGGGTTAAATCCCATTCAGAAATGGGCAGGAATAAATCTATTTGGGAGGGAACAGAAGAATAATAAATTTCTTTTTCAAGTTAGCACCAGATTTGGTGCATTTCATTTCAGAAATGAAAATTAATCCAGTTTCCCTTAATTTTAAGCTGTTAAGTGTCTGATTCACTTTAAATGAAACATGGGTAAATTTGTGTTATTCTCTTCCTATAAAATACTTCCTGCTATGCTAGATGTTAGCTGTTGGGTTTAACTTTCCAAACCCTTATTCAAACATTTCTTCCAGATCAGACACCACATTAGAATATAAATCTGAACATTTCTACAAAAAGGGAGAGACATTTTCAGACTTATTCCTCTCCCCTGACACTTAATCTACTGCAGATGAAGAGGAAGGAGCTGGACTTTTCTTGTTGTTTTTTTGGTTTGTTTTTAATGTTCTACACTTTCCAAAATGTCTTTTATAGACCAAACTTCCTTTATTATACCTGCTTCAATATTAGATGATAACATTATGATTTTGTGCATTTTTATGAAAAATAAATGGGGACATTTTCCCATCTCACTTGGCTGTAGCTTCACTGAAACAGCAATGGACAATTGCCTAGGAGACATCCAGACTGTTTTGTGCCTACTGAGGATTTCCTCACACCCATTCAAGAGAATTGTGCACAGGCCACCACAGTCGAGTTCTTTCCTCCACAGCCTTCACCTGCTTTTACCTTGTCTCCTGTAGATGTATGTAGCTGGCTCTTTGAGTAGAACCCAGCAGCTGTGCCCTTGCAGGCCATGTTTGCATATCTGTGTATCAGGGTAGAAAAGGCATCTTATCACTGAAGGCTGGATTTCCAGTGTAACCATTGTACATGACTGGTTCTTTGAACAAGCTGTAAGGTAAAACATGAAGAAAAAGAGCAGGTAAAAAATGTATGCTCAAAGTATTTTGTATGACATTTTTAGAAGATGCTTAAAAGAAAGGTTTCAAAACAGATAAAACAAAAATGATTCTGCTTTAAAGCAGAATAACGGGACATAAATGTCTCCAGATTCCCAGAATATCCTCCAAAATAGTTAAAGAAGAAAAGGTTATATAGGGTTTAAAATGGACTGATATAGCAAGAGAACTTGTATCACAGCTATTAGGAGAAGAAAAGTATCTTCTAATAAAGTACTGAAGACCTCAGCTGAATTCAAATGGTCCCCAGGGGAATGTTTCAGAATAAGAAAAGTGTTCCTCTCATCCCTCAAAGGTGGATATCCAACACCTTTCCTTTAGAAAGGCTCCTTCAAACAGTTATAGTAAAAGGAAAGGGAAAATAATTACACTGCTCACCTTCATAAGGTGAGGACAATCCACTGCAAAAAATGGGACCATTACAAGGGCTATCTTCTGTGGTAGGTGGGAGCAATCCTTTCACTTTTCCTTATTTCTACCACTCTGTGGCATTTGAGGATTTGTCAGTCATGTGAAGTTAAAGGACTCTTTGCTGTCTAGTCAGGCTCTTGCTTAAAGCAGCTCCCTTTGTTGTTACTGCAGCCCAACCCTACTTCATCCCAGCTCTCAGTTGACCTGCCTTCACTCACCACAGCTACAGGCTACTTTAGATAACAGGCTACCACCTGTCTCACTTGATGAGCACCCCTTAACTGTTCTTTAAAAAATAATTCAATTATCCCTTTAATTATTCGCTACAATATTCTCCAAGTTATACAATCCCTGAAGAAGCAAGAGGTCTCTGTGCCCAAGAGATGTCAAAATTACCCAACCCCTGTATGACATTTTATGTCCATTGTATCTTTCACTAGACAAATTATTTCCCTACTCTCAAAATCACAGACACTAGGGTAGTCTTTAAAAAAAAAAGTAAAATCAATGTATTATGTAAGAAAGGGGTTGGGGAGGAAGGAGAGAAGATGTTCGTGGTGTTTCTACCTCATGTGCCAATTATCTTAAAGGTCCTTTCAAACCTAGACGATTCTATGAGCCAATATTTTCTGTAAAGCTATGAATAAACATTTCTTACCGGACAGGCAAAAGTCTCTGGCAGTGGAAAAGTCATTGGATATATCTCTACTAACTTGAATAACTTCAAAGTTTGAGATGGATGAATCCATGAGAACAGAGGACACGTTTAAGGGTTGCCATATATCCAAATACTCTGTAAAATGGACCATACAAAAATAATATAACTAGATAAATCAGTAATAACTTCAGAGGAAAATAATAGAGAGTGAAAAGCACTGGAGAGTTCCTAAATGAAAGACTTTCACCTTCCTTTGCATCAACAGAGAACAAATGAAATGTAATATTCAAAGGCTTATGATTGACTAGAGGGTTCAGTTTCATCTTCAGAGGTCATTTAAAACTAAATTTACAAAGGTATTTAATTAACAAACAGGTAAATTAAAATCAGCTCCATCCAGGTTTGCATGTAAATCCAACCGGTTTAAGTAAAAGGTTTCTGAACAGACATAATGACATTGAGGGACACAGGTCATAATGCCTGCACATGAGTTCCTGTGCAGGTACAGCCACCAACTTCTTGGAAAGCAACTGGGTATTCTGCATGACTGAGCACTCCCAGAACCTCCAGCAGACATCCCCACCTCTATCTCAAACAGGAGCTGGTTTCCTAAAGTGGGCTTCACCTCAGTCACCTGCAAGGTTGACGTCTACAGCTGAGATAATTACACCAGACTCCTTGTACTCTTCGGAGGAACAAACAGTTTACTATACATTATCTCCACCCTGCTTTAGATACCTGCTTTTAAGTGGGACAAATCACCCCCAGGAATTCACTGATTACAGGAGGCAGATGTCCAAGTTGTCTCTATAGGGGACCTCATGCTAGTAGCTGAAATGGAAATGTTTATGTTGTCTGCATACATCTACATACAGAGAGCAAGTCCCAGCCTTACAGACTAAGTGAAAATGAGACAACAGTTTTCACAAATGTGATATTATGTCTTCACTTCCCTTGCAAGTAATTGACCAAAATCCCACAGTAGCACATAAAAATTTTCACAGATTTACAGACTTTTTTTTCCTGAAGGTCACAAGGATTATTTTGATCATTTTAATTTGATTTCCTAAATGGAATAACCTTAAATTTTATGAACTTTTCTAATGTCATGTAACTTTTATATAATTCAGATGTAATTTTATTCCGTATGTATATATACACAAATATGTATGTGTACACCTGTGTATATACATATATACAAACATGTATATTCACATATATACATGTACATATGCATATGCACGTTTGAGTGTATGTATACACATACATACTGACTAGTATTCATGTCTCACAGTGCATTTTTAAAAAATGCCACCAACATTCTTTTCTCATACACAAAAAGATAAAAATATCCTGCAGGCTTTTAATTCTGCACACAAAAGTCAAAAAAGAAAGCTTGGGAAAGAATGGGCCTTTAATTATTTTCATTCCTTTCAGCAGTTCAATATGTTTAAAAGCAAAAGGGTCCTGCTGTGGCCACCGAGTTCTAAACAGGAGGTTGGCATTACCCTCTCCATGTAATTGTAGGGGGAAGACAGCTGAGTCAGCTGTTGACTTGCTATTCCTGGTGAGCAGAGTTCATTTCCTACACAGATGCAAAAGTTATGACCAGTCATTTCATTAAATATTTCTTCTAGTCTTCTGAGAAATGGGTGACCTGCAGAGATGGCCAAAGTTTCCTTCCTTCCCCTCCTCACAGAAAGTCAGCTGTGACCATACCACTCAACACCACTCAACATTAAATCTGAAGCTGAGGTATGGGGTTCATACAATCAGGGCTGTGGCACACCCTCCTTGCTACTTGAAAATCCTGATGTTGATGTACTTGTCCAGTTGATAAGAACTCAAGACCCAAAACAGACTACAGACTAGCCTGGTTGCATCATTCCTTGAGCAAATAGGCAGGAAATAGTGATGACTAAATTCGATTTCAAAACTATTTTATTCCAAATAATTCCTGATGACACAGGGGAACTGCCACAAGCCAGGGCTCTATATCAATGCTAAAAGTCTTTGCTTTTGCAAGGTAAAACCTTCCCCAGGAAGTGTAAGCCTCAAGCATGGATTATCTCCCAGAGGACAAGCTGAAAAAACATATAGCTACCACCATTGCCAAGGGTGTTACCTTAACACTAGCCCCTTTGCTCTCACCCTTGCCGAAGAAAATATCTAATAAATTCATGGAGTGATGAGCTGACCCACTGTACTCCCTACATCTTCCCAAACAGCCCAGGTGTGAAGTAGGCAAGAAAGCATGAGTCCTTTTCAACCACTTCAAAATCATTCTACTCCTGTTACATTCATGGGCAACTTTTCCAAGAGACAGAGACTGAAAGTCTCCAGCTAAGTAAAAATAAAGGTTCATTTGGTATTGCACTGTCATATGTTAAAGAGTATATACTTGATCGCAGAGTAGCAAAGTCATCATCAGCGCTATATTCAGAGGGAATCTGAACTGGTAATGGAGCATGACCCTGCAATCACAGCTTGACTTGTGCAACAGACCTACTACACTGCACTTAATTTTTTTTTCCCCTATAGCACTGACTATTCAATTATTTTAGAGGAACACAGTGATTTTAGTCATGTGGAAATGACTACATTTGACATTGTCAATAGTTTCTCTATTTTAAAACCATCTAATATGACCAGTTGCATGACCCATATTAGAAAATGTCAGCTTCTACATCTAGGGTGGCAGTTTGTGGCATTTATTTAGAAAGATACTTAAAAATAGAAATTAACTCTGTAAGTGATTGCGAATCAACAGTCAAATCCTCCCTGGAGATTACCTGCACTACTAGATCCCCCAAGTCTTACTTTTCCTGATTATATCTCATTGGTTTGTGTTTTCAATTATTTCTTAAATATTTTTTTTCTGAAAACATGAACAAGAAAAGATTTTTTTAATCAGTATGTTTCTACATAAGAGCAACGTTGTCATCTTGCACTGTGTATAGTACTAGTAACTGAGGTCCTACTGCTGAAACAAGTATTTTCCCTAGGTTCAGACACAAACCTTCACATTACTAGTTGTGGTTCCTCCAAAAAAGAGCCTCGTCTGGATTCCATTGTAAATCAACAAGTCTGGGTGCATCAGTGATTTTGGAAGATATTTCACCAGATTGACTCTTTCCCCATAGCTTCCCTGACTCACCAAGCGACCTCGGCAGGTCTCATAATTCTCATATGTCTCCGTTTGCTCACAGGTCAAACATTCAGAAGTGTTCCTGCTAAGCTAAACTGTACTCTCTCAGGAAAGAAATCCAAAACAATTCCACAAAAGCAAAAAAATTCTTTTTATTTACACCTCTGACACTTGAATTTGGCCTCCTGTATCTATTTCCCTGAGGTTTACTAGCTTATTGTTACTAAAGTCTTTTGAAGGTACTCAAGCTTGTGAGTGCACACTGCCGTTATCAGGCACATGTACTGTGGTCCACATTTGATAACAAAATGAACTTCCTACTTCTATATTAAGATTTTTATTTTACCCCTTTACGTAGGATAGAGTCACGTTAGTAACATTCATTTTAAATACATGTAAGACACAACGGGCCTTTTGCAGACCTTGCTAGGCACAGAAGAGCAAACACTTAAGATGCAAACATCCATAGATCATGCATTCATACCTAAACCACATTTTATTTTGTTTATTCTTTGCCCCAAATCTCACAGAAGTGACCCATGCAACCTCCCACTACACACACGGGGTTGTTTTTTGGGTTGGTTTGGAGTTTGGAGTGAGGGGCGGGTGGTCATTCTCAGCCCTGGACGAAACATTCCTAATCTCAGACCTGATTTAGATACTGAGACTTCCAATGTTTTCCCTTTCTGATCTCCTGCCCAGCTGACTCCAGATGCAGATAAATACAGAAACACTACTGCTTATTTTAATGACAGAGCAAAGCCCTTTAACCCAGAGCTGTCTATGGATGGCACCGCTGTGGACATTGCCAGCCAGCAGTCAGCTGCAAGTGAGAATTTGGCTATTAGTTGTTTCCTTTTTCCCTTTTCCTGGCAGCAGATCCAGCAATGCCCACAGCCATGCACAACCACTTCATTACTTCGGCCAAACAGAACTTTCCATGGCTGATCTAAACTTGCCTCCTCTAGAAACTGCCCTCACAAGGCACAAAGCTACAACCTGGCACTGCTTCACTGAAAATGCATGGTGCACCTGATGGGCTGGAAGACATTTCTGGTTTATATATAGGTTAAGCTCTGACCTTCCAAACCACATTTTGGCACATGCTTTGATTGGATAATTACAGCACTCTGAATCCAGTCAGCCCCATAACTTTTATTGCAAAATTATAGATGTCCCATACAGAGAGCCTCGCTCTTCCAGATGTTCTTGTTTGGGTAGGCAAGGTTTAAGGCTGGATTTGCAAAAGGACTCACACTGGCCTTACTCTGTTCCCACTCAAGTTATAGGATCACAAGGTTGGAATACATTTCCTGGGGGCACAGAGTTCAGCCTCCCACTTTCACAGGCAATGACATTATAAAATCCTTTTCATAAGTCAACAAAAGTTTCATCACTGACTTCAGAGGGAGCAAAGAGGGGTCAGTTCTGGATTTGCTGAAAAATTTGATGTTTGAGATAAGGACACCGAGATACAGAAGTGCAATAAAGTAACAAACTAAATTTAGAAGAAAACTTGTGAAGTTGAGGAGGTACATAAATCAGATGAGGTTAACATGAGATTAAGGAGGTACATAAATCAGATCTCTGGGTTCAGCGCAGCTAATTCATGTTTGAAAGACAAATTCTCATCTTAATTCTGAGATTTGTGAGCCATATTTAATAGCCTTGACTCAAGCCAAAAACATGCTCAAAGACTGAACTCGGTGCTTTATATTCCCAGCATTCAGAGATTTTTTCCAATGAAGACTGCTAACCTGTCTGAATACCAACAACCTCTCTGTATACCAACAATCTCCAAAAACAGAAAATCATCAACTCAGAGTGCACCTGCAGAAAATATACACTTTCTAAAATATAGTTGCTTCTCATTTTTGTCCATCCACTGAGATTTGAACAATTCAAAATGAGCAATTTTCTCAAAACTTCAGCACAATAACTATAATCACACTTCAGACAAATATGTCTCAGCCCAACAAAGGTGTTATTTATGGCCTTTAGCAATGAGCAGTCTTGCTATGCTTATGTTAAATGCAAGCTTTCTGCCTCCTTCAGTAGTGCCAATTATAGTAAATAGTATAGTAATAGGATACTAAAACTGTACCAGATATTTATCCAGGTTTAAAGTAAGCTGTTTTCAAAAGACTAAATGTTTACAAACAGAATAAAAATTAAATTTAAGACCAAAGATAGAGTGATTCTACACCAGAGGTCCAATATGTTGTATGGGGGAATGGTAAATCACTTCTTGAGGGTGGATAAAGGGAGGCTGTCTTTGTTTCACGCCAAAGATCTCTCTGACATATCCTCAGCATTGTGGGAAAACAGGAAGACAAACGATGCTGTTAACCACCAAAGTCAGCTACATCAGCACATGTACTACCATCAGCATCTCTGTTGAGAATGGAAATACCCCTCATGTGCTGAGGTGGCCCGATTCCCACGTCGGAAAACCCCATAGCCACTGCTCAGTCCCACATCGAGGGAATAAATCATTAGGGGATCACAGGAGGCAGAAATAGGATGGGCATAGCAGATCATTACATCCATATGACTCTGTGTTTTCTCAATGAATTACTTGATTTGAATGGAGTAGGAATGGAGCCCATATGATCTGTATACTATCTGCCGTCCCGTGCAGAGATCACCATTTAAGGGCCATTGTCTTCTAGCAGTTGCCAAATCTAAGATAGATAGCCATATCCCATTAAAAACTGAGGAACCTGAAGACACAAATGCTCATTAAAGTTTGGATAATTACTGTATACAACTCATAAATCTCATATTATAACAAAATATAATAGCAGAAGTTACATATCAGTTTCACTCCTCCCACATTCTCACACGCCCGGGAATATTTGCAGGCTCTCATTTGATTTCATCCCAAGTATTCCTTCTAAAAAAGCTAGGTAACATGTTTCATAGGTTGTTTTGCTTCTTCCAGTCTTAACTGTAAAGACATAAAAATGTCCATAGCTCAAACTCCTGTGCATAGATCATTTGAATAGCAGCATTATGCAACCGCAAAATACCAGTACATGATTTCTCATAAAAAACTCTCCTTATCTTCCGATATCTTACAGCTGGCTGTAGAAAGTTCCATCTCAAACCTAATTGTGAGACCCAACTGTTTTCTCTTTTATATAATATTCCTCCATATTCACACAACCCAACAAGAGGTGTTATTTAAATTCTAGCATCTGACGTATTGGCATTTTCAGCACAGGCAGTCTTAAAATAACGTTCGTCCTCCCATCATTAAAGGTCATAGATCATACCTGAAACTAGCCACAGATGGTTCCATACTCAGTGTCATCACAGCACATAAACTTCTTCAGGGGAAAAAATGCTCCAAACGTAACAAGTTGGACTTTCCCAGTCTGTTCAGCCTATTTTTCAAGCCTTATTTCTCAGATAACAGAAACTACATGAAAATCGCAACTGACCAGCAGGAGTGTGCTCTGCTCCATGTGACAGATGTACAGAAGAAAAATAAAAGTATTCATTTAGATAAAGATGCAAACCATACATCCAGTTAAATGCACTAGAGATCAGTGATAAGGATGACTTGGAGAGTTTAACCTTGTATCAGAAAGGGTATTGCAAGAATACAAATGGGCAAAAGGTGTTTAAGCCCCCCAAAAATGATGAGAATCCAGGTAAAAGTGCACTGCTCACCTCTCTCCTGCTAGAGAGCGGTGACCTACAGGCATTACAGAGCGCTTAGTTCCCCTTTTTTGTGGGATAATTGGGCATCTAATGAGTGTTAGAAATGCCTAGCAGCACTGCTTATAGGGAGAATAACCCGGGGAACTCCAACAGGAGCCTCAGGCTGTCAAGAGGAATCACAGGGCTACAACGGCCTGCTGGATGAATAATCTGGTACAAATTAAAGAACGAGAAAACCCCCAAGCCTTCCCTCTCCCTTATCTCTCCAGAGGTTAGCCTCACATGGGGAAAGGATTTTTTTTGCACCTCCCCAGTGGCTTCAGGCTGCTCTATGACAGGGCATGAAAAGAAGCTGCTATTGAAAAGTATTTCTGGCATTGCAGGTTCAGAGGCCCAGTGGTTTTAGGAAGATAACTGCTCATAAACATCTTAAAAAGCCCTGATTGGGAAGTAGAAGGAAAACAAATACATTATTTTGCTCAATTTATTTAGGGAGAGTTTCAGTGAACGAAACTCCAGCAAATTATTTGACAAAAGAATTTGGTCTCAACTCTTCATCTTTCAAAACCTGTAGTGACTGCAACGGAACTCCCCTTTGTGTACAGTGGGACTAACAGCCTGGACAGATTGCAGATTTTTGGCTCAAGGATTTCTGCCTTTAGGCAAATACTAGGATAAATTAAATCATTCTAGCTGTCCCTTGCTAACTTTGGGCAGTTAAAGATTAAAATGAACAAAAAGTGACATTCTGAGTTTAAATAACACGGAAAGTGAGACAAAGAAAGATCTGGTAACAGTCTAAAGAAAGACAATCTAGCTCTGAGGGAGTTGGCTTAATTGCAGAACAAATGGACAAAAAAAAATGGTTTGTGGGCCATAAATATTCCTGTTAAAGAATAAAGAAGGGGAGAAAATGGAGAATCTTGACAGGTTTGTTTGTGTTGAATTTTTTGTTTGTTTGTTTGTTTTGTTGTTTGGGGTTTTTTGTTTTAAATTAAAGAATGGCACTTCACCGTCTCCAGGGCAGAAGGATTCTACTGGCTCTTCAGAGGTGCTCAAATCTAAAACGATATCTTTCCTTAAGGGCAGAGAGAGAGAAGTTGGTAGGTAACAAGCCTCCTGCAGGATGTCCAGGATTCCTCAAACTGTACCTTCTTACAACTGCATAACCCAGTTAGTGTCAGATGTTACCTCAGCCTGCAAATCTTGCTCTCCCAACCATATAAGGAAAAACAGCAAATTAGCCAATAGCCCTATTAATTTCAGATCGAAAAGCTGAACCATGAGCGAACATGAGAGAAAAGACCTCTTTTCTCAGAAGGCTAAACATAATGGGCTGCCCAAGGAGGTGGTTGAGGCACCATCCCTGGAGGTATTCAAGAGACGAGTTGACATGGTGCTCGGGGATATGGATTAGTGCTGGGTTGGTGTTGTTTTGGGTGTGGTGTGGTGGGTGTGGGTTTTTTGGGGGGTTTTGTGGGGTTTTTTTCATTGGTTGGACTAGATGATTTTAAAAGGTCCCTTCCAACCTAGGTGATTCTGTGATTCTGTGATTAAAACAGCTTCTCTGTACAATTGCGCGATGAAGGTCCTAGCCAGTTTTCAGACAGAGCTAAAAGACAACTTGACAGAAAACCACTTGATCCAAGATGCAAGTCTGCCCATTTCTCTAGCCTGATGAGGTCCTCTGAATGGCAGCACACCCACCTGGTCTATGAATTTCCACATCCTGCCCCCTTCAGCAGCAGAACCACATTTTCTCTACCCTTCCTTTTGCTGCCCACATACTTGTAAAAATCCTTCTTATTGAGGCTTTTTCTATTATTCGATGACTCTACCTGCCTCTACCCTCTCTATCAAGAAGAACAATGAGTAAAACAGGCAAGGCGTCTACTTCCCACAAGACTGAAGATAAGTGTGCTAATCTGGGTTCCTTCACAATGTGTCAGGGCTGGAAACACCACAGACATGGAACGAAGTCAGCACCCTGACAGCAAATGGGTGGAAGTGAAGTGCTGGGCACTCAGTCCTCAGCATTTCAAATTGGCCAACTAGAAAATGAGGCAGTCAAATATGTTAACTGTCTAGTTAACAGTTAACTACTGTATAGTAAAATATAGGCCTTAATTGTGCTTCAGTAAACTCAGACTCTAAATGGGACATAACTTTAACTTCACTATTTCACAGAACATTCTGTCAAAGTATTCAAATTTAAGTATCATTCTGACCTTTTGATGGAAAGTCTTAAATATATTTAAATATATATATATACTTACATGTACACATATACACATACATACCATACGACCGTGCCCTTTGAATAGTGACATTTTCTTACACTCACCATCTGGTCACCACACAGGAGGCACAGTATTACTTTTTTTTCCTCATGTACAAACAATACCATAATGTAGCAAATTCAGTCACTGCTAGTTTTTCTATGATGCCCAATCCTAAAACCATTGATCTTCTATAGCATATATTAATATAACGTATATAATCATAAAGAGTTTGGAAACAATGTTTTTGAAAATTTTCCAAGACCACGGACAATGTGACAGAGACAGAAATTTGACCTAAATAACCAGGCTGGTACTTTTACTATCAAAATGAGGCAGAACATAAGAAGGACAGATGGTGCCCAGTTGCGTTTTGAATGTGTTGCTGCACACACTGGTGTTAGAAACCCAAATAGTACAGGACACCAGTGCTATTTTGGCATTCAGGCTCATTGTCATCTTTGTCATTCAGTGACTTCTCCTGACTGCTGTCCTCAGGACAACCACCCCAATCCAGAATCCCTCCTCTTCATGGGAAGCTCCTCTCACTTGGGTGGTTAACCAGACCTTTGCAAACCAGAGACATACCTACTTGTTCTGTATTTGGAAACATGACCTGGAAATGGGTGTGACAGACCAAGACTCTTACTGAGGGTACAATGAATACCCTTCTGTGGCTAAGTTCTGAGCAGTCTTTAGAGTAGAAAGCAAATGACAAATAGAAAGGCTTAATTTCCTTAAGTGCTGTTTAGGTCACTATTTTTCTAGACTTAAGAAAGCAAGAAAAACATAAAAAGAAAATGACAAAATTATGACAAAGCTTCACAGTGGGAGGAAGAACACTTTAGTAAAGCGGTTTTCTACATGCCATGGGAAAAACATTTTACAAAGGAGTTGAATTGCCCAACCTACACATTAGCCCACTAGCTCCTTCATTTCAGACAAAAAAATATTTTTCTTACCAATAAAGATAGGTGTTTTCCCTCTATTACGTTAAAACAATCATTATAAAAGCACAAATTCTACTAATACTACAAATTTTCTGAACACGATCATGACAGGTAGTCATGGATATGATGATGAAATGGTAAGTAATAAATTCTGAACTCAATATTGAATCCTGCAAGGCCAGATTAAGACAGACACAAGCAAAGTAACAAATTTGTTCAGATCAAACAAATAATCAAGGGCAGAGACAGATGAGACTTCTCAATGAGGTTGAGAGGATGAGACTTCAACCTTAGGTTAGGTTGAGTTATCTAATGACTAGTCAACCTGCTTCCTTTCCATTACACACAGCTTTTAGCAAATATGCTGTATATTTCTGGAAAGGACACATCAGGGAAGCCTGTAGCTGTTGACAATTTGCATATATCTTTAAGGGGCAATAAACGAAAAGCCCTTAAAGACAGCAGTTAAGTTTCATTTATTAAGAGGACCCACCCACTTTTAAAATAACACTTGAGTACATAAGATTAATTTCCTGCAAGACTGAAATAAATTTTTCTTCCCATACAAAAAAAAAAAGAAAAAAGATGGTTTCATAGCAAGTTACAGCATCTCTTCAAAAGTGGGACCCAACACACACCTCAAATACTACATTTTTTGTGATCCAGTTCTGAAAAATCTTTGAGATAATGCTCCCACCCTTGCAGAAAACCACAAACAAGTATTAGAGGCAGAACAGTTTATCATCCTTCTGTACCACCAATTATAATGCACTATAAACCTGCCTTAATTTCTGGAGGAATAGTCTCTTTTATCATCTTTTTTTTTTTTTTTTTTTAAAAACTAGATTTGCTAAATTTGACTTTGCATCTCTATTGTAATTTTTGTAGCTATTTGGAAACACCTTGTTGCTCCTTGCATTCAGTATTACTGACAGGAACTGCTGGTGATTTGTCTAATCCGCCGTCCCTCGCCATCCCAGCAAGCACCAGATGCTACAAGAAAGACACTAGAAACCCCACAGCAGTGGATGATAACACAATAAACAGCTTTTCAGGAGGCTGTCCTTGTCAGAGCTTTTCTTCCTTGGCCACTGCACTAGCATATGAAGTCACATCCATTGAAAGTGGTGTGACATCCACACTTACAAATTATGTATTTCTCTACTAATCCTGCCAAATATTTTGCCTCAGTGACCTCTTGTGGCAGTGAGTTTGAGAGATATCAGGCCAGCATTGTGGATAATAATAATTTTTCCATTTAAATGATACACATTTCATAAAAAGAATACGTGCTGCATCTGAATTAATAAACTCATGGGGTAAACAATCATTTCGTTATAATGTGATCTTTGAGTAATATATAAAAAAAATATACAAAAATAGAGGATGTGCCCTTGTTTTATCTTAATATGTGAATACACTTACCATTTTCTGGTCTGAGAGGTAAACTAACAGGTGGACACAGGTTAGGCATGGTATTCTTCAAGTCAGCTAAAAGCAGATAACACAGAACATTTGAAAACAATTATTCTTGAAGGTTTAAAATAAAATCCTTAATATTTCCGGTATTACATCTGGTGTCTGAATGCTGCGTCTTCTCACCCCAAACACCAAGAGTAAGGATGCAAGACTGCTTTGATATCTCACTCATATGTGACACCGTATTTAAGTTCTCATGTTTATATACATTCCTACAAACACTTTTCAAAACACAGATATTTATGACCAACTCAATTCAGTAGTTCTCTGTTTTTTCCCTCTGTATTTGGTTTCCTATGTCACAAGAGACATGAGATTTTTTCTGCTTCCTGATTAGCAAACTGGAATTTTTCAAAAGGAGAATTAGGAACAAGTCAGTTTCCAACAGGAATCTTTTCAAATTAAAATTCAAATAATCATTTATATTTTCTACACACAAAACTTCTCATTTACTAACATTTCCCTTAAAGATCTTGTAATTTTAAATAACAAACAAGAAGTTTCCCCTGTACATTTATATTTTGTAAAACACTTCAGGTAATCAAATCAGTTACAAATTCTCTACTAAAACAAAATAAAAGACCATCCCTAGAGAAGCTGAAGACAGATCAGATTTTATGTTTGCTTCTTCCACTTTGCACTGCACATGCAGATAACCAATAGGTTCAGGAGTTTTACCATTCACATTGACAGGGGGGAGAATTTGGAGCTACACAGAGCTCTTTTTAAAATGCTACTCTATGTTCCTCATTGAATATGCTGCAATCATGACTATACATATGAAGTCAAATCGCTAATGAGCAGAGCCACATGGGCAAACAGCTCATACATCAATTTAACATACTATGAAACACGGAGACACAAGTACCTTCCTTCAACAGAAGACTGTGGACTAGCGAAGTAGTGGAAAAGCAAAGCCCCTGCTTTATGCTAACGTCCCACTGCCTACAGTAAATTCCTCCTTCAGATTTCACTCATTTTTCCCTTTTAGACTCAGAGCTTTCTTGTTCCTCTTCCTGGTTCCCAGATGTCCAACACACCAGCACAACTGACACAAATTTTGGTCTTCAAATATCTCCATTTGCATAAACATCTGTGCATTGCTGTGTGTTATGGTGGAAACACATCTGAAGCCTCCTCACTACATAAGGAAATGAGACCATCTCTCCTAACACTATCCTCTTTGCATACAACCAAAGATCCTCTTCATCATCCTTCTGTCTGTGAAGTAAGAAAAGTACTTTAGGTGTTTCTTCTATCAATGAGAGGAAAAAAAATTCCAAGAAGTGGAAGTTTATCTACGCCTCTGCCATCTGCTCTTCATTTTGCCTTTCTGCCATTTGTTGTTCTTACCTGCTGTTGCTTCTCAGCTCCCCCTGCCCACAGGCTCTTGCTATTAATTTTCCTACTTTATCAGGCCTGTTGTTCCCTTCCTCTCAGCACTAGACCCTCAGCTCATCCCTCCTCAAGCCCACACCAAGGGTCTGGGAAACCCTATAAGCTTCTGTGGTGCCCCCTCAACTCCACGCTGCGCCTCCTCTTTAACAAGGGTGGAACCACTGGGGGTGGAAATGGATGGTGTAGGGGACAGAATGCCAGCGCAGGACTTGAAGAACTCAGGAGTTCATCTTTCAGACACTTATAGTGTGAATGAAGGTTTGCTTTAAGTTCACCAACATTGTAAAATGCAGTGCATTGCAAGGATATCTGATCTAGCTCTACACAACTTCAACTGGATTATCTTTATGTCACATGCACTGGACAGTATATATCCACATCAAGCCTTCCCTCGCCACTTCCATATCAGTCCTTCTGATAAGTTTAAAAGCAGGAAAAAGTGTTCCTTATTCAAATTTTATCTCTCATTCTGCCAACATGACCAGACCTGCCCCTGTGTCGGCTCTCAGTGGAGTTCAACAGGGTCCTGCTCACATACAGGCTCAATAACAGGCTATCCTTTCATAAAGGGGGATACAATCAGACAGGTGTTCATTGTCCTTATCATTTCAGATATGTTAAATCAACAGTTAACAAAGAACAACTAGACCCACCCACAAGGAGTATAACAGATGACAAACCCACTAAAATTCTTTAACAAATTAATGGAAGCTTTTATTTCGCTATGGAAAACTCACTTTGACTAGATCTGCTTTTGATTCCTCTTGAGGAAATAACCTAACCTACCATAATTTCTTTTCTGCTTAAATGCATGACAGTTTCTTACTGCTTGAAGAACACAGTGTTGTCTTGGCCCTTTGAATCTGTTCAGATTCTGTTCAAAGAAACAGCCAAAAGTGAATTTTAAATTCCATAACAAAACCAATCCTTTAAGGCAACCCATTCACTCACACTGTTGAACCATAAGCCCAGCAGTGAGAAGCAAAGAAAGATGTCCTGACCAGGACTGTGCAGTAGGACAAAATATATTTAGATTCCAACATTGGCCACAAGTCTCCCATACAATCTAAGAAATACAATTACACTTCTTTGAGATATTTCTATTCCTTTTCTACAAAAAATGGAGATTAAAATGCACCATTCTTTCCCTCACACATACTTGACTGCCCTGTCTATTTGCAGTCCCTGCAAATGAGTCTTCCTTCTGAAAGCTGAAGCTTCTATACATTGAGGCTAAATAATGAGCTTCAATGTACAGAAACCAGTTGGAAAGACCATGTGCCCTGCATCACTTACCAGGCTTTTGATACCAGCCAAATGGGTGTATTCTGGCTTCAGCCTCTGGTAAACTACAATTTGAAACTTGCCAAGCACTTCTTGTGTCCTCAGCACACGTCTGGATGCCCAGGCTGTTCAGAGTCAGGCACACAATCTTTCCACCTGCCAGGGAAAGACGGGGTTATAGAAATGATGAGGAAAATTTTCCTATTCTAGATAGTATTTTAAGGAAAGGGAGTACGGCACTGTTCCATTGAGTGTTAAAAGAAACTCCCCTAACTTAGAAATCAAAGGAAGGAAATACCTAAAGTGGGCCAAGTTTTACTGTTGTTGAAAATAGTGTCGAAAAATCTAAATGAATTCAGTGTGAGGAAAGGTAGGTAACCAACATTATCACCCATTAAGGTCACTAGGAGTGGTTCCACTGAGCAAAGATCAGGACCTCATTTTTGAGCAAGCAGTCCTCTTTGGTTAATCCAAACCTGGAAATTAAAAATCTGCATTTATGTTGAAACACAGCCCCTATTTACATCAAGATAAAAATTCTGCCTTTCAAAGACCTAGTGTGTATATATTTCTGCACTTGAAAAAAATCGGAGTCTTTTAAAAGCAGTTAGCAGTTTCATTGAAGATTTATTCTAGCCTATGTTAAAATCAATAATGAAAGTTCTCTTGACTCTATGAGTGCCAGGACTGGATGTCTTAAATGCCATAGATAAGAAATATTGATCAGATGAAAAAAAAGGTGTCAGTTTTGCATATTTGGTGCTTTTAAATCCTTAATTTTTTTTAGAACTGTTTAAAGAAACGTAAGCCATATTCAGTTAAGACTTCAGTTTCACATGGAGGCATGAAAGCTGTCAACTATTTTTGATTTGTGCAGTAATTCCAATCTAAACTACATTTGTCTGCTCAACAAAAAAGGGAATTAAAAATATATATTTATGAAGTGTTCCAAATTCTCAAATCAATTGTAAAACTGGCACATCCTAATGACCTCAGGGAATATTGATTAGCACATGACACTTCCAGAAACAAGGCTGGCCATTTTAGTTGTCTAAACCTGGATTTGGAATAAAATATTAAAACCTATTTCATTGACTTTGACCTGGATGGCATCCAAGTTTAAACACCAACTGAAGACTTTCTTTTAAACAGAGCACTTCCTTTACAGCAAGTGGAGAGAAAGAAAAGTAGCAGAACAGCATTCAGTCAACCAAAGCTCTTAATGACCCTACAGTTTTGTCTATGCATCTCTCTGCTAACTATAGAGGGAGCACTGGGTGACAACACCCCTTAATTAGCCATCTCAGGTGAGTAAAATATGTTTGTCTGACTTTCTAATGGCTTTCAAGTCACACATACTTTTAAAGATCTGATTTCCTCAGGCTAACAGAAATTCTACTTGAGATGTCTTAAGAAGCTAAAATACTAAGGTGGGAGAAGATAGGCAGCCCCTATCCTCAAACAATCTTCTCCAAGTAGAATACTAAAATCTGGGAGAAGTTCAGACGTCCAAGAAAGCCAAAAGGCTAAGCTGCTCAAAGTAACCACAGACACTGTGTGTTTAACGTGCATTTAATTTCAGTAACATTTAGTTGTATAAGTCTCTTAGGTTTTAAAAATGGAACGAACAAACAAACAAATGGAAAAAAAAAATCACAAAATGGAGTTGACAAACATTTTGGAAGAGAGGTTGATAAATGAGAAATAACAGTTCCCTGAAGTTTTATCAGTTTTAATTTTATTTTGTTCAAACTGCAGCCTCTTAAGGACTCGTTCTTGTGAGGTTTTCTTAATAATTTCCGAGTTGTGGAGACTGTCATTGCACTGAACTTCTAGAAATGGCCATAATAGGGTGCTAAAGAGAGTCGCATAAGATCTGCAAGGGCTTTAAAAGTGTCCTTCACAGCAAAAGAATAGTAAAATTTGTAATAACATAGGAAGACTGAAATTATTTTTAAAACACAAATAGTGAAAAATTACCTGATAGCTGGGAGTCATTAAAAAAGCCAAATCCCGTGCAACAAGGATCAGCATCACACCAACGCTCACACTCAAAAAAGCTGGAAAAGGAAAAACATCATTACTTTTATTATTAATAGTAATCTGTCTCTGCCATGGAGAAGGGAAGAGAGGATACTGCTTAGGGGAGAGACATTGAGAACCTGTAGAGATGCCTTTCACGATAAGATCGCCTCAAGGTTCTTCATACTGCATAGACACTCCCAGACTTTTTCTATTTGTAGATGAAATTACATTCTATCAGTATACATCTACCAGAGTACATCTAATAATTTAGATGAGTACTTTGATACCTGCCCTAAAAATATCAGCTTACATTAATTTGGTGCATTATTACCAAGAGATTTAACTGACCAACCAGAAATTCAGTAGCAGTATGAGTAATAATTCACATATATAAAATCACTAACTATATACATTATTATTATAATTCAATTATAAATTTCCTTTAATTCATATGCTTTTTTATCTTTGTTAAATATTCTCCAATAATGCTTTTCTTGGATCAATACATCTGCACCCCTTCATCTACATAACAGGGTCTTAGTATTCCAGGCATGACTAAAATTCCAGTAAAAACAAAGGAACAGGCATGTCCTACCCATCTGAAACAGTTTTTCTGCTCATGTCAGTCTTATTCCTCACTGAGATCTCAGTTACTTTCTGGAATGGTACACGTGTGTAGAAGCTCTTCACAGAACTTTTTAGAGTGACTTAAAGGAAAAAGAAAAAACAAAATTGGAAAATTCATCTTAACCTTGTAATTTACATAGACCCGTCAAGTAATCACATGATAAAGCTAAAGTTTATGTTTATATGCTACAATGGTCTTGATGGTATTTTTTGCATTATCACAGTAAACTGTTGACAGTTAAGCCTACGAACAAAAATCCATCAAGCGAAGATTCTAAAACCTTAGCAAAATGCATCACCCAGAAAAGACCTCCAACCCAGATTTTCTGAGATCTGTATTGACATTACTACTTTCTCAAGGTCCAAAAACTGGGGATCAACTCCAGACTGGAAGAGTCCAGTGTACTCATGCAGAAGTCAGCTTGTGCTGCACTTTGAGCTCCCCCAAAAAAGACACAATTTAATAGTTTTTTTTCAGTGGACCTCTACATTTTTCACAGCAAAAGTACAAGGTTTCTGTACAGAGATAACAGGCTTGTTTGTCCAGCTTCCACCCATGAGCCCTAGGAGAAAATCAATCAACTTCCCAAGTATTCCAAGTATTCAAAGAGCAAAGGTTAAAATCCACGTCTGTAAGTCTGGATTTTCTCAAGAAAAAAAAAAAAAAGAAAAAAAAGATACACTCAACAACTTTAAATTTTTGCATTGCTTAACCACCATGGAAATTTTAATAGTTGAAAATGGGATTGGTGATATCGCAATAACATTCCCATTTCACTCACATTATAAAAAGTCCTAAGGCCTGGTATAGAAATTATTTGAGCTACCCTTTGCCTCGCTGAATTGGGAATGACTGAGGCGGAGAGTGGAACTCATGGTTAATATCTTTCCATTTTGAACCGAAAATTAAAATATTCATACCCAGAACAACCCATTTTTCTCCTGCCCCATTACAACCCAGGACTCATTCATACATTCAGACTTTTTATTTCAGAATCACTAGCTTGCGTTATCAGGGTTAGAGCACGCATTATACACCCAAATCCCCAAACTTGCCTATTTTACGATACAATGTCTGTGGTTGCCGGGGTAGCACAGTTCGACAGTTTTCCGGAATTAGATCAATGCTGCCATCACAAATCTGTGCCTCTGGATAAAGTGTACACACAAAGTATATATCTGTGGCATTTTGAAGATCTGCCATTCGACAAAACTCATCTTCTTGTGCACAACCTAGGAAGCAAAGTTACTAAGAGTTACACACACAAGGGTTTCTTCCTCTCTCCATTCCTCTTCATGTCTTCAGCGCACTTAAAGCTGCCCTTCAGAAAACAACTATAAGTGAGGATGTCAATATTATTCTGTTATGGTGCAAGAGGAACAGGGACAGACTGTTTCTAGTGAGAACAGCCTTACCTGGGGAGCACAGAAAAGAAGCTACACCACAGCTAATCGTCCCAGCTGGGACAAGTATCAGCCTACTATATTGGTGTCACTAACACTGTGATTCATAAAGGTATCTCTCTCTTTCTAGTAAATTTGACATACAAACTGTACAATCATAAAAGAACTCTGCATCAGTCGCAGGTCTATTTTAAAGGATAAAAAGGAGAATAAGGTCTACAATGTCTTAGGAAGTTTTTGCAAAAAAAAATATTTCTGAAATGTTCATGTTACACAAAAATACAAATAATTTTTCCAGATTCAGCTGTTCAAGCCATTTGCTTGTAACAATTCAAACTGAAGTTTGTCAAACCCATTTCTTAATTACAGTGGCAATAGCTTCTGTAAATATATGCCTCAATGCTTCTTTTTAAACAGGCATAGGTCTACTGACCTCTTGCAGTGATGTTTGTGCACAGCTTAGTACTCGGTTCTGCCTTCCTGTACTCAGAGCTAGAAACTCTTCCCTATTTATCACATCAAAATATACTGTATCATTAACCCCAAACATCTGAATTTTACATTCTCGTCTCACAACTATGTCACCTTTTTGGAGGTGTACATTTCAAGAACAGCAGGGTATTGTCTTAGCTGTTTCTTCTACTGTTTCTTCTACTTCTCTTGCCCATTGGTGAAGAATGATGGGTACCCTTTCTCCCACAGTAGGCAAAGATTGTAAGGAACAGGTGGCCCTATTAGCGACTTCCATGAAAATTTTGTGGGGTTTTCTCTGAAAAATCTTTCAGTCCAGAGTTTCTACTTATCATAATACCTATTGAAAGATATAATTAATTATTATTCTCTGTAGAATAACAGTCTCCCAGGTGGCTTACGTGTGAGACACCAAAGCACAGCTTCCTCTGCAGAGTACTTCTGCCTGAAGACCCAATACTGCTGGTAAGGGAGAGAATAGTTCTGATCACTTTGTATCCGGCTGCTGTCCATTAGGTAGAAAAGATCCTTTGTAGAATCTGAGATTCAAACAAACAAACAAACTGCTTCAGCCCACAAAAAACTTAACTATGATCTGGAATAAATTAAATTTATTTTATTTGTATATAAAATTCTGTCTTTCATGATAAAACATCTGCAACCGTTTTGTTGCAGCATACACCAATACAACTGGGATAGCACACACCAATGGCTGCTTTTAGTAACAGAATTGTCCACCCACAGTTATTGATGGCTGAGTAGGCACTGCCTCCTTGCTGAGCTCCACTGCACAGCATAGCATTGTCAGACTATTTCCACCACCCAAAAACTAGGTGAAAGTCATGGTTCCTAGAAATAAGAAGGTTCTCTCTACTCTGTCATACAACACATCAGCCTAGCAGTGAAGTATGATACCTCAGAGGATGTTTACATTACCTTAATCAATCTAGTTTTATTAATCCAAAATACAGTTGTTTCCTTATATTCCCTTGAGAAGCTTTTACACTTCTCAATGTTAAATGTTTTCTTAACAAGCTTAATACCTATTTTAGTCATTTAATTATTTCTTCTAGTTTATACTCCCATGAACCGCATTAAATAACTCCTTTCTGTCTCCTGCTTGTGACTTTAGATGTGCATATAACACTTTATATCTCCTGAGCTTCCTCTGAAACAATCATATCTATTTCAGGCAGTTTTCAAATTCATCCCTTTAAATAAGGGTCCAAGTAAAACATTGAAAGAAATGAATACTCTTCACTGATCTTTTACAAATTTCTTCGTAACATCTTTTTATTCATCAAATGCCATCGGCAGGTGTCATCCCCAGTTACTCCACAGGAGAGATTCCCGTTATTTAATCTTACACGCACTGAAACAGCCAGACAAAAATGAAAATAGTAAAGACACGCTGATGTCTGCAGCTGAAATGCTGAAGCACCTCCTGGGAGTGCTCAATAGCTTTGAATTTTCTATCAGAAAACAGAAAAGATACGTTACCATGTGCTTTAAGGATGATCATCAAAGCAATAAAAGCTGTGTAGACATTTTCCAAGATGTATCCGTAACCTTTTTAAAAAGGTGACTTTAAGTCTTGCTGCCTCTCAACTTCTCTTAAAACAGTTCGTGTCAAGATTAAGACTAAGGGATAGAGGAAGAAGCCGCATTCTTTGCGTAACTTCAGGTTTTAATGATATCATCAGCTGCAGCAAGGTAAACAGAGAACCCCGAGGGATGCACTTGTGCCTTGGCAGGTACACACAAGAGAATTTCACCCAATATATTAGGTGCAGTTTTTTTCTCACTTTTAAGTCTAGACTTTAAAATATCACTAATTATATGGAAGCAGCACTAAGTAAAAGGGCATTTTATTTTACTTTCCTCTCAAATTCCATTAGCAAAATCAGCAATTCACTTCATGTAAGGATTTTACAGGTATTAGATCACATGCTCAGGTATTCATCAAGGCTCCTCAGCAAAGATTACAGTTCATTAGAGATAAACCAAAGTTCTCTCAACAGGCTCCACTGCTCTCCTCGTCTTAGGATTATGGTTCTGAAGGCCCAAAGGAACACTAGTAACTTAATACAAATGATTTTTGGTATATACGTGACAGTACAATGAAGAGCAGACCAGTGGAATAACAAAGAAGCCAGAGAACTTCACATGTCCCTTGCTTTCACCATGTATGGAGGAAACACTTGTGACTGCAGTTTCATCCTGAGTTCCTCTAAGCATCGTATTTAAGTCATATTGTCAATAGCAATAAATATGCCCAGGTATCCAGGCTAAGGATTTGATTCCTGAGTTTTTTGTGTTTTTTTTTTTTTTCCCAGCCAAATAATATTTCCCGAGTCTTTACAGTTCAGTAAGTCTGAAAGAACAAGCTTTCACAGAACATTTTAACACTTTCTTTTCCAGCCTGACCTGGAAAAATAAAAACCATAAAGACAGAAGATTCATAATTTGAACATCTCTCTTAAAACCTGTATTGTACTTCTTACCCAAGAGAAATCCTCTGGACTTCACAACACTTATATCATTAGGATATATATATGGAAATATATGATATTTTTCAGTTGAATTCTGCACCCCTCTGAGCTATCTTTTGCTACCTTCTCTGTCCACTCTTACTACAATACCTGATAACATCAGGTCATTCTCTGTCTTCAAAGCTGTAGTGCTGCATGCAGTTTTAGTCCGGGTGACCATATCAGAACCTGGAATTAAAAAGCATAGTAATTCTGTTTACCTTTCATCCACAAGAGAAGCTCACTCTTAGTGCACTAAATTTAGCAAATATTTTAAAGTGCATCATTTAGGAAAACTCCTTAGATAGTTCCACCAACTGATGAATAAAAAATTACTAAGACCATCTATGAATAACTCCATGGGAAAAAAGCATAAACCAAAATGTGCTGTTTAGAGTATAAAAAAAAATTGCATATCCTCAATCACTATGTAATCACCATCAGTGGTCTGGATGCTGTGTGCATTTATAAAGCAGCATCACAAATCATTTGTCTTTCTATCTCTGTTGCAATGTTGCGAATGTAAATTTGCAAAACCAACAAATACATGGTTATTGCACTAATAAAAGTAACCCACCTAGTTATGCATAAAAAGTGCCAAATTATTAAAGTTCCTGGACACTGATGGCACAAATGCAAGTGTATCTGTGATAGCATTTTTCCCGGATATTAAAAGTTATAAAGCATATTCCTAGACATAAGAATTTACCCAAGTTTCATGAAACTGGCAATAGGAGAATTACTCCATTACACCCACCCCACCAGGAAAGATTGGTAAGTAATGTCTCAATTTGGATGCTATAAAATAAAGTGAGAATAACACATCCAGTTTAAACAAATTTTCAGAACTATTTGCACATCTGCCACTGCCTACCATTCATCATAAGTTTTTATGACAACTTTTGTGAGATAACACACCTCTCCACAGATAAACTTGCTGAAAGGTAGTAAAATTTCTTTCTGCCTCTTCTGCCATTTTAGAACCTAATAAAGAAAAGGTTTGTTAGAACAGCTGCTAAAATTAAACAGGTAGTACTGAAATGCTCAGAAATTACATTAAAATCACATCACTAGACTATGCACAACTTTGTTTACAATACAAGACCCTGAGGAGGAAGGAGCCAAGTGCCCGGGTGCTAGTCTGGGCCCAGCGTGTCAAGGCTTTATTCTGTTTTCCATCATTGTTTTTTTCTGTGCAGCTCTGGGCATCTCTCTTCTTGTCTTTGCTCCAGAGTTAATCTTTATTTCAGATTAGTGTCTTGAATCTGCCTAAACTAAATATTACAGGGTGATATATTAAAAGCAACACATTCTTGACTTTCATCAATGATCACACAGTAACGTATGAGAGGCCCTTCTGTCTAACAATGCATCCAGTTGGGGAGTTCTTATTCTCTTGTGATTGTAAGGATACGGATTTACTTGAGAAAAAAGCACTGAACTATAGGAGCAGGCTGGTGAAAAAGTCAGAGTCTATAGAAGAATTAAAGAAAAGGGATGTAAATTGAGATAATTCATTGACATACTTCCACTGAACGCTTGCCCTCCCAGTGTGAAGGAAAACTTCTTCTCTTTTTCATCATAGCTCACACCTTTACATATCCCATCTATGCCAGATGTTGGTGTTGGACTCAAGGCATTCGCATTGCAGATCAGCACATCCGGCTGGCTCATCAAATTACACAAAATGGTACCTAGGTTCGGGCAAAGAGAGAGTTGCATCACTCCAATCACTTTGTAGCTACACAGAGGTTTTCACTCCAGCATCCCAATTCTTTCTCTACATGTCAGTTGAACTTGTGCCATTGGGCTGGATACCTTTTAGTATTGCTAACCCAAAAAAAAAGAGAGAAGGAAATCAGAGCCATACATTCAAATTGGAGCGCTAAGGTTCACTATTCATACCTAAACCAAACACTTGTAGCCTGCTTTTCAGAGATTTCAAGCACACATTATTATCACCTAATAAAATACTACTATTATCTGATAATACCCAACAGTGTTCTCAGCACTTTATAGCACCACAGAGACATATTCAGTCCTTTGGCGGTCTTACAATCTCAGGTTCTGAACCAAGAAAGCACTTACATTTTTCCTGGGATGGTTTTCTGGATTGGTGCCTGATTTCAGTCAGTCCAGGCCTGACTCTCCCCCAGCATCGCGGTGCAAGTCGGGGGGCACCAGCACACGTAAGGCCAGATGTTTTGGCATCACTCTGTTACCATAATGTCTAGAGAATATCTAGCTCTTGCTTTGTACTTGCTGTCACAGCTCAGGCATTTCTATGGTTTTACAGTGCACACTCTGATACTATTTTTTTTAATGGGCTGGGTACATGAGATATTGAATGTGTTACTTTTATTTACTTATTTATTTTTAAACAAAATGTTAGTCAAAGTAATGCGTTTACCTGTATTATTGATCCAAATAGGCCACCTCAACTAAAGAGGGTGCCCTGCAACACTAATCTTCTCCCCATCCCCTTCGACACCCACAAGTACAAACAATGTGAAAAATTGATGTTGTACATACAGAGAAAGTTTTCTTAAATCCAGGATAAGATTCCACTCAAAACTAGAGAGGTGCTTGCCACATAGCTTCCAGTAGCACATGCCTGGATTTGTAAAAGCTCATTTTTAAAAAACTTGAGACATCTCAATTAGAACTTCACATTTTCTATAGGGGATGCACCTCCAACAGGAAAGTTGATCCCATGTGAGCTCAAAAAGAAACTACAAAAAGCAGGCACTGACATTAAATCCTGAAATTTGCTGGCAGAAATCTGGGCTCTAAGTCCCATCTGTTCCAGAGTCTGTCCGTCCCACTCCCACTTGCCCTCCTAGCTAGACACCCAGACTTAGGCAATTATAGCATTCCTGCATGCAGTAACTTAACATAATTCCCCGCTTAGCATCCTGTTTTCCTGCTCCAAAAGAGGAGCTGATCTACATTTGTACTACAAGGACTCTGTCTGGAGGCACCTTCTTAATTCCCCCATCAGCTGAAAGGCACCAACGTCTGGCAACCAAGTGGCATTAAGTAAGGAGAGAGGCATCTTCGGAATGATTTATCTCATCCAGATGGAGTTATGTAAAGCAGGTCAAAAGAATTATCCTTTCAAAATGTCCATTCCTCTCCAAGAGCAGCTCACTAACTCCATCTCTATTGCTCCAGGCCAAGTCTTGGCCATTACTCAAAGTCTGCCTACACCAAAATATGTCAATGATATAGAGGCAGGCACTGGTACGATGTAGAGGTAGGTGTACCATGTCCAAAAATTAGTTCTACTCAGCATTGGTTTTCTACTGCATAATTTTGTATTTTGCAGTTAGACAGTACCTCCATCAAGTGCAATCTGACTCAAGATGAAGCCGTCGCAGCAAGAGTCCCTGCTGCAAGTCTGCCGACAGAAGAGCTGAGCATCAGCCAGAGATGTGCTGGCTGCAGAGACCACCACGGAGCGATACACACCAGAAAGCACATTCTGAAAACTGGTCCTTTCAAAGGTCTTGAGTCCAGATGACTTAAATTCTTGTTCTGGGTAGAGAGAATGGGAAAGAAATGTTCAAAAGAGCTTGGGAGGAGATGGGATACTTTTGGATTGCCTGCAGACTGGAGCTGGTTGAAAGTTTTATGATAGAAACTCAACCTTAAAAGTTCTTTTCTGGACATTGAGGTTCAAATGCAAGATAAGATCACCAAATGGTTTGGTGCAATTATACCTGGGTAGTTGGTCTCACTGGAGACTGGGTTATTTCTTGGCTGATATGTTAGTAAGACATCTTGCAGTCAAAATTAATGTAAACTGTGAAATGACAAGCTGGTCATTGATAATGCCTTATATAGTCAAATAAAGTCAAATCACAGCACAACAAAACAGAACAGGATAGAACATAGAATAATACACTGGATAAAATGTAAGTTCTTTTGGGACTGTCTGCCATCACAATGGCTTACAAAAGCTGTATTCCTAATTTCTAGGGAACAAGACATGACAGGAAGATTTGCTGAGGTTTCTGGTCTATGACTAAATGTTAAGCTCTGAAAAGTATTATGTCACCTTGAACAAAGATGCCCTCCCACATTTAATTGTGATCCTACATAGAAGTAACTACAAAGTTGATCATGGCAGTCTAACATTAGATGAGTGATTTGCGTGTGGTACCTCTCTTCAAATAGAGCATCACTGCATCTCCCTCTGGATTGCTGACATGAAGCAGGCAGCTGAGGCGATCGATGCTAGAGGCGGCGGGATTCCCCAAAACACCTTGCACCTGAGACAGAAAACAGGCACACACAATAAATACAACCTCATTGATTTCCTTTCCTAAAACACATTTTCCTTATACAAAAACTCACGTGGAGAAGTTAGCGCACACCTCTGTGTAGTCATTTTTTATTCTATCAAATGGAGATCTTGATTTTTCAGTGCCACTTTGCTGTATTTAAAAGTAGTGAATAGGAAGCTGTTACACAGTGCTAAAGAGGACATGATTCAAATCCTGGAACAGAGGAAGGGACTAAGAAATGATGACTGCTTCAGGTGACCTGATTACTGACCTGGACACTTCTAGTTTCCAGATGAACCTCCCTTTCAAGTTAACCCGATTTTCAGATTGTGGGAGCTCAGCACATTTTAAGAACAGAAGTGCTGTGTGATGCTTCAACCAAACACTGAGGCATTCAGATGTCAGTTTTGGGAACACTTGAGAGTAGCTTCTTTAGCAGCCTTCATGAATTTATTACTGTCATAATGAAGAGCAATTTCCGAACATCAGGTAACAACCTGCTTTCCTTGTGTGATGCTTTCTATTTATATTGAACCTACAATATTATGATAAACACATATCTTTAAATATGACCATCTTTACCAGTTCAGAAGTGGTGCAGTTGAAGTTGACTTCAGCAGCACTGTACAATTCACACAGAATTTCAGCTCCAGCAGGAGTTACCGTGGCAAAACCACATGCTTCTTCCCTCTCACAGCCTGAAAAACAGGAGAGAAATCTTAGGCTTCCTAGCACTTTATGTGCAAAATTTCTGCTAAAAATTTCACTGTTTACTGCTATTTACCCAGTTTGTCATACCTCTATCAGACAGCAAATACATGAATTTCATTAGCCAGATGAACTTTAGCATTCAACTATTTTAGTAGAGGGTTAGGTTTTTAAGTTAAATTAATGTAAAAAAGTACATTCATCACCTGATGATACAAACAGCTGAGTTAGGTCTAAACCCCCACCCAAATATTTAATGTCTGCTGGATAATTTTGCCTGAGGCAAAATTTCCCTTCTTGTTCTAGGAGCAGAGTTAGTTAGTAGTGAATGTGCAAGGGCAGAAAGATCTTCAGCCACTCCTAAATCTGGAAGGGGATGGGTGCTTGCTCACACTGGCCAGGTGACTGCTGCACAGACGGCCAGCACAACTGAAGAATTTGATGTTTCCCTCCTTCCTATCACTCCAATATTTGTCACAACCTGTTTCCCATGGGGTCACTGTATCAGAGAGATGTGATGTGCTGGCAAATTGGCTCAATGTTTCCAAGTGTCTTTAGCATAAAATCAACCAGCTTAGAACAAAACATCAGCAGAACTGTAAGATAAGCTGCCTGACTTTGTTGGGAAGCAGAGAGGGAAGGGTTAACTGGAACAGGTTGCCCAGGGAGGTATTTGAGGCCCCTTCCCTGGAGATATTTAAGGTGAGGCTCGATGACCTGGGCAACCTGGTCTAGTTGGGGGTGTCCCTGCTGACTACAGGGAGGCCAGACTAGATGACCTTTGGAGGTCCCTTCCGGCCTGGACCATTCTGTGATTCTATCTATGATTCTATGATTCTAACTCTTACCCTTCAGCGAGCAACTCAACAGTAATATTTTGTAATAGTGCTGCCATTGGACAGTGGATGTAACTTATAATGAAAATAGAGGGTATTCGCACTTGACTAAGGCTGCTTGTCAAAAGGGCATCTTTTCCTCCCTAAATTCATTTCCATGGTCCTCTCAGCTCAGTGCTTTGCTGTTGAAGGTTGTTGGTTTCAGAGGAAGGTGCAAGAAACCCTGCAGTGTACACCTAGGGGATGACCTGCTGCAGGAAAGTCATTCCAGTAACACATATAAGGCTCCACAGATTCATCTCTTGGCATGAGGTGACTGCTTCCACTAGAGCAGGGAATGTGACACAAAGCCACTGACTTTGTCAGACTTTGGTGATGTCTGCCCTACAAAAAAGCCACCTGTGTTATTACTGCCAGGGTGTTTTTATTTTGAATGTAACCCCCCCCCTCCCCCACCTCTCTTCATAAGTCTGAGCATCAGGAGACATAAGGTAATGCACTGATTCCAAGCACCCTGACAGCAGTGCAGTGATCCCCCTTGGTTTTAGATGACTTTGAATCAATATAAATGAACAAACAAGACACAACCAGATGTAATATAGTATATGCATTGTAAGTCTCAGCAGATGAATATCCCTGCACTGCTTACAATATCCTTCTGACATAAGCAAGGACAATTATTCCTCTTTTATGTGCCAATCAGGTAATTTGGGAAAGGTGAAATCTTGCTTTTCACACATCCTGAACACTTAATCCTTCTTTTGTCTGCACATCTGAAAAGTCTGATGAATGTTTCCTGGTTTGAATCTCAGCTCTCATCCATATCGCAAACTATACCAACTGGCTTTAATGTCAGATGACTTGTCTAACGTGGTAGATAAAGTCAGAAGACTTCTTTCTGAAAGAAAGACCAATCTCTTCCCTGAACCAACGTCACTAGAAGTTGTAAACATCTTGCAGTGAACTAGTGCTGAATTGCAAAACATATAGTTCATCTAGGAACTTGACTATAAGCTCTTAATATAAAAAGATTTTTATTTTTCATGATGGTTCGTGTTGTCTCTACAGATTTCTGAGAGTTTTCCTCACCTGAAATACACTGGAAAGCTGAACTTTGCAGGTCTCCCCCAAATGACTGAGACTGAAGAATTTGAGCTTCTCTTGACCCATAAACCAGTCTGGAAGCAGGTATTCTCTCAAATTTTCTAAGTGCTATAAAAAAACCACAAAAGAACCAGGAGCTATTATCAGTTCCCATGCTGCAAAGAGACAAAGACATTTTAGGTAGAAATAAAAATTCATTAGTTCTGTAAGGAAAAAGGGTTGCTCATTGAATGATGTACCATAACTCCACAGAAAACGCAGGGGACAGCTGGGCTGAAGATATAATTTCTATTGTAAAAAATAAATAAATAGTGTCACAAGATCTTTTAAAAACAGTTAGCCAGGAGTGGGTTGGGAGTTTATGTTCAAGTGAGACTTCTCTTCCAGCAGCAGACTGCCCATTTCTCATTACTTGTCCATGGCACAGAACCAACTGTTGAGTCAACATGGGGAATCAATTTTCTTCAAAACAGCCACTGAAACAAGAGCTGGCTCCAACAGAACTTGGTTAGAAAAGAAATCTAGGAGCCTTGTCACTTGTTTACCAGGGCATAACAGCCTGATCTTCACTGATCTTCAGGATCTACCCAAGGTAGTATGTCCTACATGCTCATTTTTCCCCCCTTCATTCAGCCTTTAACTCCAGAGTGCCACTTTATTTAACAATCCCTTTTATCTACTCTCTTTGAATTGGACCCGCTGCACCTGAGCGTAAGGAAGTCTGACAAGCAACACTGTTCATGAACTGGGAAAAGCTCACAGGGTCTAGAGATGCAACACCCAAAGGTCACTAAATGGGGCAAGGAATCCAATTTAAGCTCCAGAAGGTTTGGCCCTGGCTGTGCCCTGAAGAAGATTATAGTCTTGTGAAGGGACACACAGTGGCAGCACCACTACCCTGCTCAGGTTGCTACTACCTGTATTACAAAGGGGTTTTGGTACTATGTGTCCACCAGTTGATTTACTAATATTTTTCAGTGAACACAGCATATTAATGAGGAGGAAAGAACATGGTGACTTAGCATCACCAGACTTATCCTCTAGATGGCCAAAATGAATGTAAAACTCTGTATTATCACAGCCAATGCCTGGCCTAGACCTAAAAGAGCGCAGCAGCAGGAGCCCTGGTCTGATCTCAGCCCATGGGAGATGCCTGCACATAGAAGAGCTGAAGGCTCAGCCCTTCTCTCCCCTGCACACATGGGCACAGAGATCCAGCAGGCGGATCCCAGGCCTCTCTCCCTGAAACGTCTGGATAAACCACAAAATAAAAGTCAGGGATAAGTTCTTAAAACAATCATTTGTACTCTTACAGCAAAACAGCCAGGGCTAAATCAGAAGCAAATGTCCTCTGTTGTCAGGGCTGAGGCAGCAGGTGCTTTTGATAAAACCATCATTTCTGCTTAGAAAAAAACACAAGGACTAGCCAAACACTTAGCACAAAAAATTCCTTGCACTCCAGCTCAGCTGGGGAGAGGGCTGAATGATGGTGTAAGCAGAGGTGGAAGTTTTTTCCTTCCTAGAAATACAAGACACTAAAATATAAGCATTAGCTTAATTCTGCACTAAACAGAATTCCTTCTACGTCTGCAACTTCCAGTTATACCTGGTTAAAAAGAGAATTCACATATTTTCTTGAAAATGAAAAGAAACAGTGTTTTTATGTTGTTTGCAATTTTTTGTTTTTCTCATTTCTAATGCAAAATTCAAAATAAAAAATTACATTTTAAAATGTTTTTCTTTTCTTCTGATTATTTTTTCCTAATTCTGACTTAATCCCACCCTTCCATTTTCTCTGTAATAATATGAGAGAAAAGTAGAGAAAAGATAAAAAGTGTAATGAAACATTAAACAGAAAAAATTGCAAAACTAATAGAAAAGATGCCTTTTTTAAATTCTTGAATTTTGTTTTTTAATAAAAAGAAAGGTAAAAAAGTTGCATTCATAAAGCAACTTTGTCCAAAAAAAAGTACAATGAAAAAATATTCTACCATTTCACATTTTCATTAATTTGTTAGTTCACATTGTCCTCTTCTTAACAGTAATATAACAATTTAACAGGCCTAGTCTGTAGCAGGAATTATCCTTCATCTCTTATTACTAGAGAGTAAAGCTCTAGAACGCAGCCCTCTTATTGTAATAAATGTTAATTGTGCCTTAAAATATAACAAGAGAGAACAAACAGAATGAGAGAACAATTTTCTTTTACTGTGCATTCATAAAAGAAAATTCTTACTCTCACTACAGCCTCAAAAAACAAAGAACATTTGGGTTATTTATTGACCCTGCCCATTCACCAGCCTACTGTCAAACCGAGATCAGTCTTCAGACCCTGTTGTCTTGTTTCTTGCTGAATTCAGTTAAGGGAAGTAGAAGAGGTAGGGAGAAATAAGTAAAAATAGAGATAATTGTTTTCGTTTCATATAATGCTTTCTGGAAATGCAGCATGATTTTTAAAAGAAAAAAATGAAATTAAATTAGCCTCTAGATTACTATTATAAAAACTAACCAGACTTCTTGGATGTTTGTTATTGTTGATTTTTTAAACCATGAATCACCAACCCTTATAAATATTTATTTGTAGTGAAATCTTCTAGCAAAATCCACAAAAATAATCAGATATCTACAACTTCTTCTTCATGGAGAGTCAGGCTCATGCAGGAGGGCTCATGGTAAGTAACAGGAGAATTGAGCTGCTGTGAGTCCCGTTCCCAGAGAAACATCCCAATTAGCAATTATCCCATGACTCAGAGCAACAGAGGCTAACACCTCAGCTTCATAACTATGATCAGTCTCTGAATACACTCTGAGAAAAAAAAAATAGCTATTTTAGCTGAAGAAAGTTTTGCAACCTCTTCACAACTGAGAGCTTTCATTTCACACTCCTTGGACTGATCACACTAATCACACTAATTCAGAGCACACTGTGACATTAGTTTCTAAACTGAATATTCCATTAAATTTGATACCAATCATATGATGAATAATAAAACCTTCTGGAAAACTTTTTTGATCAAGGCAAAAGCTTTGGGGCTGAGAAGCACAATTAGACCTTACTGCTGGCACTTTCGGGACTGTTTAATGGATGAATTTTTTCAAATTATTCATCCTTGAGAGCTGGCATTTCACAGCTGTGTTCGAGCAGAAGTAAGTCTCCCAAGCTTGCAAGGATATGTTCATCAAGTCAGATACCGTACAGCAGGAGCCCAGAGGGTGACGTTATGCCGTGGCTGTGAGGTCATTGCCAAACACAGCCCATTCCTCCTGAACACACTGATGAGTGATAATTTTACTAAGAAATTCATCATTCTGCTTCTTTCCCATTAGCTCTCTCCTTATTCTTTTGAGTTTCCAAGCAGAGAGCAGGAGATCAGCATACATCAAAAGCTGTCAGCCATCTGAGAGTGCAAGGAACCTGCTTCTCTCTCTTAACAAGAAATTACTTCCCCGGTGTAGTCAAGAAACACAAAATTAAGGAGGAATGTAGCTTAAGGCAGAGGCCACAACCATGGGAAAGTGAATCCCCATAAGCTGGCAATCCAGCTGTGGAGCAGAAAGTCTTTTCCTAAGGAGGTTTCACTTACGTGGGGGTCAAAACATATCCAAATATCTGAAACTTACTTAGGCACTGGTAGTCTGTAAGGAGATCGTCTGTTTCAGTCCAGTCCAGCACTGCTCCAAAGCTATCAATGCAGAAGGTTTTCTTAGTGTCACGGTTTTGCTGGGAAGGTCTATACTGGCCATCTTCATCACACTGCAGACCCTGCTCATTGCTTTGACAGTACGTGATGCCTGTTACAAGTAAACAAGGAGAAGAAAAAAAAAAGCATTTGATAATGCTGTCACTGGGTTTCACAGAATAGTTCTGTTTGGAAGGGAACTTTGGAGATCATCTCGTCCAACCCCTCTGCAGGGCCACCTAGAGCTGGTTGCCCAGGACCATATCCAGATGGCTTTTGAACATCTCCAAGCTTGCAGACTCCACAACCTCACTGGACAACCTGTGCCAGTGCTCGGTCAGCCTCACAGTAAAAAGTGTTTCCTGATGCTCAGAGGGAACCTCCTGTGTTTCAGCTTGTGCCCATTGCCTCTGGTCCTGTCAATGCAGTAGCACAATGTTTCAATGCTATAGGACAAAAGTGCTCAAAGACTTCACTGAAAATCAACCTATAATTTTCATTGTGTTTCATGCTCTTAAACATGGTAGTCTCACTGATTTGTTGTTACTACAATTCATATTCCTAACATTGTTAGAATTCTCTGCCATGGATCAGATTTCATTTATTACTGTAAAGCAAAGAAGTACAGAGAAGGAACTGTATTTTCCTACAGGTCTTTTCAGTGCCTACTGAAATGGCTACATGAATTATTATGAACCAAAGCACAAGAGCCACCACACCAATTTCTTGTTTGCTGCTCCCCCACCTTTGTTTAAATTGTCCCTTTCAGTGTGAAAGAAAAGGTCTTTGCACTCCATTCTTAAAGAATGAAGAGGTTTGATTTTAATTAGCAGCATTTTCCCTGACCAAACATTTTTAATGATTTAGAAATCTTTAGAAAACAAGTATCTGGGCTCCACAGAGAAAGAAATCTGGAAATCTGACCAACATTGATGACAGCAGCAGAGAATCCCAGGTGGACTCAGCCTGACAGGGTAACCACCTTGATGTCCTCCTTCTGAATTGCTACTGAAGTAAGCGAGGCTCATCTACTCATGAAGAAACCGCCAGAGTTTCATCAGCATTGTTTCAATTCAATGCACTGAGCCAGGAGCTAAGGTAATTTAGGAAATGCTTCTCGTGCCTCTTGGCCATCCTCGCCACAGAGGCACAACCTCTGGGAGGAGAACAAGGTAAGCCGCAGAGAGAATACTTCAGCCCTCCAGTTTTCCTGTGCTGTGTTTGCAAGGCAATACTTTCCTTTTTATTTCCAGGCAGTTAATTTAGTAAATTCTTCAGACTTTTTAAGGAGACAGCAAGGAAAGAAAGAAAAAAAGAATAAAGCTAATTGTGTACAACACAGCCCTTTGGAAAGGGCTGGCACTGAGGCTCAGCACCCAGGTAAGACGAAAACTGGGCAGGGAGCAGGTTTAGATGCAGGCCACTTGCAATAAAGAAAACTGCAAGTGCAGTAAAGAACCTTTAAGAAGCAAACTTGTAAGCACAGGGGTCCCATACCTACACAGGAAACACACACAGAAACAAAGAATGATACCTCAGTCTACTGTCTTATTTAGGCAAAAGTTAATTGATGTCAGGGTGCATTACAATAAACCTTTTTTTTTTTTTTAAATCTCACCTAAGAGAATAAATAGGTTGAAACAGAACAAAGCAGTTCCTATACTCACCAGTACTTCCAAGAAACTCATTCTCACTACTCACTTTTATTTTTACCCATGAGTTAGCTCTGTAGACAAAACTGAATTTGGACTTAATAAGTAATTTTCTTTACAGAACTGCATGCAAAACCAAGTCATTCAAGCTGAATACACCAACTTTAGTGAACACATCAATATTTGTATTTGCAGGGGGAAGAGCTGCACAAAGACAAGACTATTTTAGTATTCATGAAAGTGCCATTAAATGAACTATGTAAGATGTTTCTCACTGGTACTGAATACCCCGGTATCATTTCTGAGGACAATGAACATGTCTTAAGGAACCACAACATCCTGGATGAGACTGACCACTCATTTCTCATGCATTTTTGGTCAAAATACCGGATGGATTTTTCTGCCTTTGAAAAACGTCTTTCAGCGTATGCAGAAGAGATCTTATCCATCCAAAAAAACCCAGAGGGTTTTATTGTTTTTTTTTTTTAACTTACAGATGAAAAAAAATAATTCCGTTACTTATTTGAAGCCAGAATACAAAGGATAAGGGAAGAAATGAGTTCAACTTACAGTGATCAGCACTGAATGCCCCATAGAAGTTGGTAGTTTTGCCCACAGGACACTTGATACAGGAGGAACGTCCTGTCTGATACTGATAGTAGCCAAGAGGGCAGGGAATGCATTCATCGTTCTGGAAATGACTGCCTGGAGGACAAACAACTGCAAAGAGAACAGCCACCTTATTACTCTTTTTGAATCCAACCACTGCAGGCACTTGTACGCATATGTGTTTGGGTATATATAAACCATGCTGGTAGACTTTCCATAGGTTCAAGCTCTTAATATGTGTATTTCTAAGTGTTATAACAAATGTAAACACTCCTTAAATGTTCATTAAACTCACCAACGACTGCAGTATAAACCACGTATTTTTTTTTTCTCAGATCACCCTAAAAATGTTCTTGAATTAGTGCACATCAGGCTCTTTGAAATATCAAGTCCAGGCCTGATTTGCATTTGTCAAATCCATTTGTAATCAGATAATGCACTTTGTGGGTAGGTTGTGATAGAAAACAAAGTAACACAAGCTACAAACAGAGTAACTTCTACAAACACCACAGACAGAAACAGGAAGACTCCTAGGAGTAGAAACTCCAAAAACATCATCCAGAAACACACCATATGGCAACATTTTCATTCAGAATTGCTGGTGATGAAATTTTTGGTAAGCACTTCCAAACTAAACAGTAGTGGCTGGATTAAAAGTCACTAGTTGTGCACATGACAACCCAAACACATAACAAAAAGATATTCTTAGACTGTATTCATATCATTTTCAGGACAAATCAGGAATAATATTTCCAGCTGACCTATTGCATATTATAAAAAAACCTGTTTTTCTTCTGGGAGGTCATGGAATACTGTCTTTCCCTCCAGATCATTCGACTGAACATTAAAGCAGAAGAGGCACAGACACATTTGCAGGACAATACCTTTACTTGTTATTTCACAGCTGCTTTCCAGATGTAGATTTCCTTCAAAACACTATCAAATGTATATTTTGGGACTTTGACAAGGTGCAAAACTTCATTTCTGTTCTTGCCCTACATCTTGACAGAAGTTTAAGCTTGTATGGAAGAGAAACAGTAATGGAAAATTGGCCATCTCCACTATAACCCATATGATGAATTGCTGTTCTGGCCAGGACATCGCAACATAAATTAATTTAACTTATATGAGCATTTAAATCAGAATAGACTAAAAAGACAGCTAGCGTAAAAACGATCATATCTTCCTTCATCTGCTCTAAATGTTCCAGTGGGAAAGCCTCAGATGAGACAACTCCGAGACTGAAATTTTCCTCACAAGTATGTATCAAGACAACTGCTCTAGGTATAACACACACCTAAAATCAATTACAGAATCAAAAAAATTCTGGATCAGACAGAATTCTCCTTTCTCATGCATATTATTTAATACACAAGGGTCTCTGATACATTTTAAAGACATTTTACAACACATGCAAAAAGAATCATATTTGTTGCAAATGAGCAACAGTAGAAACTGAAATGAAATGAATAATCCACACCTGAATTGAAGACAAAATGCAAAGCATGAGGGAGACTAATTAAGCTATTAAAGTTTAAAAAGGAACAAATAAAGCTTTTCAAAGCATCCTCCTTGTTTTTTGTAGTCAGAGTAATGATGTGAAAGTAATATCTGTGTCTCCAGTCACATTTTAAGCAAGTAAAATTACCTTTTTAAAAGGGCACAAAGAACAGCAAAAAAATATTGGTGCAGAGAATTATGTTTTCTAGACTCCATAACTCTCGAAGGCACGTATCATTTCAGCTATAGATTGCCCTTGACACAATTACGTAGAGGTTAAGTTTGATTCAGGAAGTCAGATAAACCACCACACTCTGCTTCTTTCAAACTTTAACATTCTTATGTTTTAACAATGTAGAAGACTAGAGAACAGCCTTGAGCCAAAATCTCAGAGCTAAGTGTTAACAGTGGGTCAAAAAATTGTATCCCTAGAATAGAAAAAAATAAATAAAATAAAATAAAGTAAAATAAAATAAAATAATAACCACCCAAATTTAATCCCTTGCTCCTGCACATCAGACTTGTGACCTTGCCTCACTTCTAACCAGACTTGGGCTTCTGCGTACCAGGGGAACAATGAGCTGAGTAACAATTTCCAGGCTAAAGAACAACTTACTGAGGACACACAAATGAACTCCGTGGAGCGGTACCACTCCTCAGAGTAACCTCATTTTACTTAAGGCCAGCTCTCATACTAAGAACGCTTAAAGACTGTGACAAGTGACCATTACCCAATGCTTTCACTGCTCTATCCTCCCTCCAGGGATACTGGAAAATTTAGGATATCAGATCTTTGATCCAGATTATTCCAAATGAAGTCTTCAGCTGCCAATTCAGCTCTAAATCTAGCAGATTATTTGATTTTGGTTATACTCTGCTCAAAGCAATTCTGAGAGAATCTCCAAGCTTTTTAAATAATAAAAGGAACCAGCAGAAAAATATGTAATAAAACAAAGATAGCTCACAAAAAGGCTTCAGGCTTTCCCCTGACATAAATGGGGGGAGAAGAGTTGAGTTCATAGAGCTGCCTCCCGGACAGTTTCCAGCTTTCTTCTTTTTGACTCAGACCTTAGCAAAGAAAGTGTCTTTTGTCCCTTTAAAATTTAGCTAAAATAAAACTGTTACCTCAGACTCTTAAGGAATTATTTTCATAAATGTCTGTGGGGTAAAGTAATCCAGTCTACAACTGAAACAATGAAAAAATGTCACATAAGAAAAATTAACACATTATAAATGTTGGCCATTTTACAGGCAGAAAAAACATAAAGCCACAATAGATGCAAACCTAAAGAAACAGATAGGAAAGAAAGGAAAATACATGAGAGATGAAGAGGCAGGTTCATGCAAGCTGTGTGATCCTAAACAAAAATGTTCAATTTATTGAGAACACCAGAAAGCAGCCACTACTAAGCACTGTCAATACTTTCTGAAGCAAGGGGAAATGCCACTTACAGTGAAATAAAAACAAACAAATTGGTAAGATCAGCATCTGAAAAGACAACTTGCAGTTCAACAACAAGGTGGAACAGGACAGGGAAGAGAAAAAAGAATCCCTGTCACCCTCACACAACTTTGATTTCTATCAATACAAAACAGTACGCAAACAGTAACTTCTTACTACTAGTCCCTATTATTAGTGGAGAAACAGACTCAGAAGGATAAATGACTAGAATATACTGAACAACTAAAGTAAAACTAAATACATATATATATATATAAAACAAAATTAAATATATATATATATTTTTAGATGAACCAGAAACTGAATTCCTAAATCCCTCGTTTAAAATAAAATACACAGTCCTATTACATAAACCAGAATCCAGCAGTGTATCTACCATGACAGCTCAGAATACAAAATCTCTGCCAAAAGCTGGAGAAGAAGCTGTCTTCTTCACATATTTCTCTGACAAGTCTATTTTACCAAGTGCCTTTTTCTACAGCTAGCTGGTTCAAATATGCATGAATTAACTTACAAGGCAAATTAATTCACTGCTTCCTACAGGCAGGAAAATTTTGGCAGAAAGATCCAACTCTTTCTAAATTCTGCTCTAAATGATGGACTCTGCTTGAAAAATAATGATACCTTTAATCAGTACAAGAGTACATCTTGTTAAGTAACTGCAAATTGTTAGAGACTCCGGGTTCTCAGTAGGAATTAATCTTTTTTTCCATGTGGTGTATTTAAATAGCCAAAATCCGAAGTGTTTCAGACTATGGAGACAAACTGAAACTGCAGTCAATTTGCCCTTAAAGGTCCAAGCTGGAAATTGCAGCAGATCAGAACTGATTCATCACTTGATTACTTTGAAGCTCTTACCCAGTCATTAGGAAGCTCTCGTAACTTAGAGAGAACTACCATACCAAGCAGGGAGATAATTTGTTTTCATGTATTTTTATTTGCTCTTAGTGTCTCTAATTTCAGCTGCATAGTTTTCCAATCTGAAAATATTCCCCATTTTGGATAACTTATCCAATACCTGCTACTATTGATTTTATACTTAAAAGTGGTACATCTCTCCTCCGTTCCCGCCAAAAAAAGCTAGACATAGTGAATACATCCCAAACTGACATAACTAAGACACAGTATCATATAATCATAGAATAGTTTGGGTTGGAAAGGACCTTAAAAGGCCATCTAGTCCAACCCCCTGCAATCAGCAGGGACATCTTCAACTGGATCAGGTTGCTTAGAGGGTCGTCCAACCTGACCTTGATTGTTTCCAGGGATGGGGCATCTACCACCTCTCTGGGCAACTTGTGCCAGTGTTTCACCCCCCTCATTGTAAAAACTTTCTTCCTTGCATCTACTCTAAATCTTCCCTCTTTTAGTTTAAATCCATTACTCCTTGTCCTATCACAACAGTCCCTGGTTAAAAGAATCACTGGGCCAACGAGAACGATCGGGGTTGGGCTGTAGAAGGGTTGATGTAGGTAGAAACAAGAGTGTGGCTGTTAAGGCAAAGGCTCTTTGGCAGCATGACCTGGTACGCAGGAGTGCTAGGCTCAGCCATGAGGATCCATCAAAAAGGTAGGTTTAGCAGCCCTAAGCAGGATGCTTGCAGAAAGACAGCCTGTTCCAGGGAAGCAGACTAAACAGAAGGAAAGAAGATGAAAAGAAGGCAGAAGTGCAATCAGGTCTGGGTGTTGGCCAACACTGAGAAAGATTCCACCTGACCTGGCTGGAGTTGGCCCAGGAATTCACAATCTCAGGACTTTTGCCGTTTCTGCATCTAGGTTTCTATTCTGGGTAATGTATCATCGCTGAAGCACTGGCTATGTTACCTTAATGAAATCATCTTATTAAGGATCATGTACATCACAGAAAGATCTTCTAATATCAGACAGCTGTAAAAAAATCCCCAAAAATGTTTGCAAAACCTTCTATACTATGAGAGTGCCATGATCCCTATTTCCAGATCAGTGATTCAATACAGGAACTGAACAGTAAGCAAAGCACTAATCTCTCCCATCTCTCCTAAAATTTATCAGTCACATTGGTGCTTCATGCCTCTTACGTGTTGACCGTACACACAAAGTCGCTGATGATTTTTTAACTTTAGCTTTATACTGACTCCTAACAGCATCAAATAAAGTAAAGCTACGCTGAGACATACCACATCCTTGTGAATTTGGGACTGCTTTCCCAGGAGATGAAGTTCTTCGAAACCCACTTCTACATCCTAGCTGCACCCTTGGAGACAGATAGAACTCTTCATCCCGGGGAAAATCAGTGAAAGAATCTGCTAGGAATTGCTTGGAGTCCAAATGCAGCACAAAACCACCATCCTCAATCTCTTTTATAAATGCTCCAATTAGCTTTTCTCCAACAATTGCATTTTCTAAAAGGGGGAAAAACACAACAAAATAGTATTAAAGAGATTTCCAATATAGTAATGGATAACCACAACGAAACTGATGAACTTTAAGCTAAAAACATTGGCAAATACAGAAATACAAGCATGGTAGCAAACAGCAGACAAGAACGTATCTGTACAGTGTCTATCAGATTAAAGTCCTAATTTCAATATATGTAGAAGTGCTAAAAAAACAGCAAAAAATTCCAACAAAAATGTCATATTCAAGAAATAAAGCATTAGAGAACAAAATTTGGTTTCTGAGTCACAAAAATTCAGCAGATTAAAAACAGGATTATCTGACATTCAGATTTAATTTATTCCTGTTTATTTTTAATGGGTATCATTTGTTTCTTTTTCAGCATTTTGATGGTTTGTTTTTGAAGGCCAGTATCTGTAACAATATAGTAATTATCTTCCATCACACTATTGATATTCAACATATCCATCTACTCAAGAGACACGCTCTTCACAATTGCTGAAGCTGGTGTTTAAAGCTGGAACACAGTGAATACTTTGCTACTCTCTATATTTTCAGTTGCCCAGGCAGTGTCCCTTCCAACTGGTACAAGGAAAATTGTCAGCGCTCATTCAAGAGTAATATTCCCCAGTTTGGCTGGACCAGAAGTACTACAAGAGCACTGTTCCCACTGGATTTTGTTTGCTGTCATGCTCTGTTTATCCCTGCAGGCTTTATGGCATTGAATGAAATGTTGATGTGGTTTGCTGATCCAAATTTGCAAGACAAGGGCCTCCATACCTACAGGTGATGGGCAACCCAGTAACCCAGCAAACACAAAAATATATAGGGTCCTGGATCCTATGTAATTTGAATTTTGTGACTACACTAAGGGACCTTGGATGTTGAATTTTCGCAGGGAGGATGTTATATACATAAAGACAGCGTGAGGAATGTTACAGCTCACACAGCATACAAAGATTGTTATTTTGTGACTGATGTGTCCAAGGCAAATAGCAGAGGGTACCGCTGCCTTCTCATGTGGCAAGTTTTCTGACTTTTTGTGTTGTAGCCCATGGGCAGCTTTTAAGTTGTGTGAGGAGAGAATTTCACAGGCAGGTATGAGACTCCAGTGACGCAGCTCTGCCTTCCTGCCCGTGCTGAACCAACCACAGGCATAATGATGTTTTTTTCTGAAAGATCATCCTAGATCTTTAACACTTGAAAGCATAGGTGTCCTCTCTTCCTGAGTGTTGGTCTGTAGCTAATTGCTGTCCTGTAGATGTTGTTTCCCCCTTTGCAGAAGAGAGACACAAGGTTTTTACACTTAAGGTCTAAACTGAATGGACTTGGCATTAAAGCTGACAGCTTTGTCCTTGTATTCTCAATGCTCTGCTTCCTCCAGCTTCAAGCAACCTGTCCTGCTGCACTGACACCTACTATAATCAACAAAATAGCACTTAGTTTTGTTCAACCCAAGGCC
>JAOXNO010000013.1:151281929-151304888 GCA_028565335.1 Limnodromus scolopaceus | reverse complement strand
GGGGGGAAGAAAGTAGGAAAAAAAAACTTGGAAGAAACTAGTTATATTTTTGGCAACGTGTGAATTGTGTTTCTGAGTCCAAGCCAGTAAGGAACACAATCTTTTCCACCACCGAAGACGTGTCCAATGGAAATTAACATCTGGGACAGTTCAGCTCATGCCCAATAAAGTAATTTTTAATCTCAGTTAAGGAAGCTGGGAGAGACAGTCCTATCTGAAAGAAACATTCAATTATAGCCCCTTTCCACTGTGCAATCACAGCCTGAAGAGAGAAATATATCAACACCAAAAGCTCAAAACCACAAGTTCAGTGTTATGAAGACAGATTATTTCAATGAGCATTTATAATACCTTGCTAGTGCCTTCTAAGAGCAGACACTGGGAAGCAAAGCAATTAAATGCAAAGCAGGTTTAATTCACAGAAAAGGGAAAAAAAAACCTTACCAATGTCATGGAAGTCAGGGAGATAAGTTGGTGGGATGTTTTCCAGCTGAGCCCTCCATGTGACATTCACCCCCAGGCGGTCCACACTCAGGCATTCGACATAGACAGTGGAATCATCACAGACAGAGAGAGAGTCAGTATTTCCAAATGCATTTACCTTGAATTCAAAATTAAACAAAACCAGGGTTAGTCAGCCTGAGAACTTTCTAGTTCTTGCCTTTCTCTACTCAATTGCACTGTGCTATGCTCAAAGGTAACATTTTCAAAAGGGCCTGTAAAAACAGAGGTAGAAGTAGGAAAAGATAATTTCAGCAGGTCATTTACTCACTGTTAGAATAGTCAAAGGGTTCTCTTCCATTAAAATATATTTTAAATAAATCTTGGACTGATGTGATATGACTTCTGTGGCTACAATTAAGCTGATCTGCTGATGTGGGGTCAGTGTACCTATTTTCCCAGCCATCCATATGAGAGTGCTGCCAACACTAACAGATTTCATGGCATTTTCTGCTCTTTCACCTATCTCAAGCAGACCAAGGCAAAGTTCTACCTTGTGTCTCACCTTTTTTTTTTTTTTTTTTATTACAAGAAAAAAAAACAAACAAAACCCAAACAAAAACACCAAACAAAACCCAACACCAATAACAGAGAAAAAGGAACTGAAATTACCTGGAGGTGACACAAGCCACGAGCCTTCAACTCATCTAAAATAAATATCTGGAATGCCTGGAGTAATCCAGAGTAGTCAGAACTACAAGTTTTCTCAGGAGGCAGTAGTAGTTGAAAGTGTGTTTGAGCTTGGACTGTCTGAAATATTTGGAGCTCTAAAACATAAGTAGAAAGGGTATTTAGCAGCCTGACTATTTAATGTAGAAACTTACTTCCAAAGTTACTGTGAGAAAAGACAACATTGATTTGGCATTTTGATCTTACATCAATAGCATCTCCCCATTTCTACGTGAAAGCAGTAGAGTTGGCACTAGTAAGTAATAAGCAGCAAGATTGACAAATATATATCTGTTGTGCATTAAGGAAAAAGCCGGGTGATATAGTTATATAAAAATAAAGATATATTTTACAATGGAGCACTAACTCACAGAGGATAAGAAACAAACTGGACCATTGATGACTTTTTATAAGACTTGGCAGATAGGAATTTCCAGGGAACTAGATGAAAGCTGATGTTATGCCAATACTTAAAAAAGAAACAGGAAGACAGGAATTATTGACCTGTCAACCTCCGCTTCTCAGACACAATCATGAAAGGACTTCTATTAAAAAAGGAATTAAATGATTAAAGTAATTAATACTAATTCAAATGGGCTTTCAGAAACCTAGCTTGTCAAATTAACTGGGAATCAAGTTTTAGGAGAGAATAAATTTGATTGCATAATAATGGTGTTGACACGGACTAAGGCATTTAAGGCATTCCAATTTTTTGCCAGCAAATCAAAGTGATGCAGATCACACAAATACATGAGAAACCCATGAGCTCATCAGTCACAAAATGAAAATCTATTTATTCAGTTTTCAGCCAGAAAAAAAAAAAAAATCCAGAGTTCTTGTCTCCATTGGAGTTATGCTGACCCCAGGCTTCACGGAGGGTTTGCTATCTCAGATTCAGGACAGCGGTCATGCCGTCATGTCACCTCTGAATGGAGCTGGCTCTTATCACACCAGCCTGGAGAAGCAGCAGAGCTCTCCCTCATTCACCTCTCCTACAGACTCTTCCTGAATCACTTACAAGTGTCACTGCTGGAGTACAATTCCCTGCCCCTCGCCCCCAAAATGAACATGGGAAAGCCTGGAGAGCATCCAAGGAGAATGGTGGGAGGGACCAGAGGACACAAAAGCCTGCTTCTTCCTGCAAGGCACAAAGCCCTCTATCTGTTTAGTTTATCAGTGAGTAGTTAAGACCTGACTTAACCACAATCTCTAAGTGTACACGTAAGGAAGAGGAAATAATATTTTTATGAGTGTAGGTAATTATCCATTGGAACAAATTGCTAAGTGTTATGGTTAATTCTCCATTATCATGAAGTTTATTCAATTGCCTTCAGATGTGTTAGGATTTTTTCTCTCTCCTTAAAAGGATGCTCTATTTCAAACACAAATTACTGTGGGAAGTCCTTAGTTTGCATTAAACAGCAGCTTATATTCAGATTGCCACACACTCCTTGTAAACAATTATTCAACTGCCATCATCAAACATGAAAGTTACTTCATAACATGCTACAAAAACCTAGCATACATGATTACAGACAAACAAAAGTTTCAGTCTGAAATTTAAATTTAGAGATAATTTCCATTTGGAATAGAAGACATGGGGTACAACTGGAAATGTGTCAATACAGAGGTTTCCAAGATGGTTTAACCCATTCTGGAGATGAAGAGCAGCTGCAAATTTGGCATCAAGCTCTGCATTTCTCAAAGTTCAGCAATGTCACTTTGATTGCCATTTTGATCACAACATATCTCTGTTTGAAATAATTGAAAAGGCCAACATTAATATCCAGTTACATGAGCTGTGAATAGACAACCAATTTTTTCAAGACTTAAAGTGTAATTTTTTTCTTGAAAGAAAAATTGTTTGAAAAATACCACAAGTCAGCCTACAAAGATAACAATAATCCTAAAGAACAGACTGCTGCGAAAAGATGCAGAAGTAACAGTGACTTGATTATGCAAATAAACAGTCAAGTTCTGCCAAACTCAAACATCTGCTGCTCATCTGTTCCTCCAGGACTAAGTGGTTCCATCAGAATCACTTCATGGTGCCAGCATCTTTTAACTTGTAAAGAAAAATCTGCATATAGATTGAATAACTATTTATAGCTATATTTTTACAGAAAAGCAGGGCTGTTTCTGGCATAGGAGCCAGCCAAGAGACAGAGATGAAGATGGCAAAAGACAGGGCTAATCTACTGCACCTTAATTTAGCAACTCCTATATAACTGTTGTGTCCTATTATTGTCATTCACGTAGTAGCATTTTTGTACATCTATTTGCATTGCTCTCTGCCCTTCCCAACCACGGGGCAGCTCAGACATACTCTGGCAGGCCTGGTAGAGGGGGGCAGCCGAGACCCATCGACGCTGCTGTGCATCACACTGAAACGACGTGCTGGACAAGGAGCTGTGGAAGCCCTGGCGACACACCAGCCAGCACTGCTGAACACTTGAAGTTTCCTCAGAAATGTTTTCGCAAAATACAGCTCCGTTGAGAACAGTTGAGGCACCAAACGGCAGAGCACACTGCGGACCTTTGGGCACGTGAGAAAGGGGATATGTTAGTGGCATACTATAAAGCACTTCTAGTAAAATTTCTCATGACCCTCACATCAACAGAGAAAACCTGGACAGGACACTGTGCACGTCTCACTCATCTCAACTTGGATCTGGTTTGATGTCAGCATGGTTCAGTTTACTAAAGTTGATGAAAAGACACATATTGACTTTGATGGGCAACACATTGAGTCCAAAAAGCTATGTGCATGGTTTATAAGAACAGATAATTTTAAAATAGTCTTGAATAAATTTAAGCAGGAAATGAGAAGAAGGTTTCTAACCATCAGCAGAACAAACCTTTACAAATGACAGCCAGTGGAAACAGGCAGGGCGGGAAAAAAAAAGGTCTCGATTCCTTTTAGAGTGAAGATTGAAAACTGTCAACTCACTCAGCATCAATACAGTCATTTCAACTCTGCTAACCCACTGTAATAGACTTTTATAACAGACTAATTATAATGATAATTAATTTCTACTAATCAGTACAAACCAGCTGCTGACTCAATATTAGCCAAATCCCAACTTAATTGCTGAATATATCTAGTTATAGTTAAACACTTCTGAGTTCTAGAGCTACAAACCATAGAAAATAAAAACCAACTTCCTCACCCAGAAATAAATATAAAGAAAAAGCTGTTCTCATATCATACAAGTCACTTGCTTGGTGTGTGTATAAATCATTTTCCAAATACCAATGCTCAGATCAGTCCCAACCTCCCTAGTCACTGGAGAAAGGCAAACACTGCTGATGGCTCAAGTCTGAGCAGCCTCTCTCTCTTCTTCTGATGGAGATATCAAGATTAATTTGTTAACTTAGCAGCCACTTCACTTAAAACTTAAAACATTGCAGGATGAATTTGGGATCCAGGGTGCACAGTACATCTGTGTTTTCCAACTCTGAGCATTTTCAATGCCAAAATAAAAGGCTTTCATATCTGTCTGTCTGAATTGCCAAACAGATTTTTTTTCCAAGTCTCTTTTACAGCATCTTTTCTGCAATAACTCTGTAAATGGGGCCAGTATATTCCTCCTCTTCACTCATTGACTCTGTATCCAGCCTCTTTTTCAGTCAAGGTGGAAACCTGGCATCCTTGCTTAACAAATTTTTAATAAACCTCCCAAGATTTTAGGACCAAAATATATCATTGTAAAAGAGATGATAACACTTATCCTGTCCAATGCAAATTACATCCACCATTATATGAAAATTACATTAATATCTCTTTATACAAAGTATATAAAAATCATTCTGTGGTATCTTTATTGTTGTAACACATTTCTGTATCCAGAAAGTCAAATCCAGTCTCAGCCGTCTGCTGCGTCTTTTACTGTCTGTTGCAATGAGAGTTGGTGTGTGAACTAGGGAAATAACCAGCCCCCAAAACATAAGTGATGGATGGTTTCCCGGTGTGGTTCACAGGTTTCAGTTCACAATCAGTAATTTGCTCATTTCACTCTCTACAGATGCCATCTCATTTACTATCATTATCAAGCCTGTGCCAATGTCATTCTTCTATTTCTGACCCAGTTTCTCATTCCTGTAGTTGTGAATCAGAATCCAGTTGAATATTGACACTTCTTTCATAGGTGTTGCTAAAGATTTACACAAGGAAATTACTGTCTCCAGGACCTTCTCTTCTTTCTCTCCTCTATCTCCACTCAGAGCTGCGGAAAGTGGGCATGAGGATGGGAGATTCATGTGAGGACTGCTAGGATACTTGGCATCACCTCTCTGGTGCATGTTAACCAGAAAAAGTTGGATTCTACCTCTGATGGAAATGATTAAGCTAATGAAAACCTCATTGCATGCACTGGGCACTGTGAAGTTATTACTTGCTGTTTACAGCTATCTGTTCTGATGTTGGAAGAGAAGTTTATCATATTTTCCCACCACAACAGCTTCTTTTGCCGATAGACACGATCTCCAAGACAGTACTCTCTTCCCTTTTCCCTGAACAATTATTAGCAGTTCCCAGGACTAGGGTTATAAGACTGGATAGACTGAGGGGAAAAATAATTTTTGCGTCTTTATTCTTACACAATAACTAAGTTGTTTAGCATGAAAAAGTTCCATTGTTATTTCAAAATCCAGGAAAATCACTAAAGATTATTTCAATGGTATTTCTATGCAGAATATAACAGATAGCTTTCAGTAAAGCCAGGTTTCCACTATATTTTCTGAACAGTTGCCTCTCTCAGCTCAGTCATTTGAAAAAAGAAAGGTCATTAATCATTCAGTCACTATTTTCTCTAGGAAAAGTACAGCATTACAAGAAATATCAGATGAGCAAAAAAATGTAAAGACATCTTAAAGGCATATCTCGGGGTACAAGTCCTTAGAACATATTCCATAAATTCCCTTGGAATTTAGGGGGAAATCCAGAAGATAAGCTTTCATGGAGAGGAGGAGATATCAAGGACTTAACATTTACAACTAGTTCTGACTTTGGCCTACAAGAAACATTTCCACTTTTCCCTGTTCACCTTCAGAGTCTATAGGGATGTCAATCCATACTGCCGACTGCCAAATGTCACACTGAGTTCCTCTAGTGGGTCCAAGAAAAAGAAATATCACACAGCCCCACATCCCACAGAGATACTATTCCATAACCTGAAAGAGGATGGCAGCAGGACTGTACTTGTCAGACTGATCAGCTCTGCTTCTCTGAAGAGGTAGAAACCCCTATTGGACTGCTATGCCCACATGGCTACACAACATTAGCTCTGGAGGTCATCTCTTCAGGGCTCTATTGGGCATCTCCACACACCACCACAATGCATGGGGCAGATACAACTCTGAGGTCTCCCTGTGGCTTCTCCTAAAATCCCATCTGCATAGCTCTCTACTGGGACAAGAGAGTTCAAAGAAACATTGGTTTTGAAGTTGGTTGAGGAGCTACCTAATCTATTAAAATGTCTTACAGCCAGTTGGGCTGACACAATCAGGTATTTGGTTGGTGACCTCATGTTGCTCTTTATATAGCAGAATCATGAAAGGAAACCAACACCATTTATCATGTGGTCTCTTTCCTAAATCTACCAGCAGCTCTCGTTTAAAAAAACCCAACAGAACTAAGGAAACAGTAGTGTCCTGCAGTCATCAATTGAAGGATTTCTTTTTGCAACTCAAATTTCCACTAATCATTACACTTTGGAGCATAGCCTTGTAGAAAGTTTAATTTGTTTTGCTTCACTTCAGTGATGGGGAGATGTATAAAGGTCATTGCAAATTAAATTTATCCAAAAGTCTCCCACTTGGACACCCCACTGGAAACCATGAGTGAATTTCAGTGCTTCGCAGCTCTGGTCATGCAGGAAATACTCCATGAATATGCAGTGTTTTGGCACATCCTTTTCACAGCTCTGGTTACAAGCCAAGAGTAGCAATAGCAGAAGCATACATTTTTCAAATTTTATTTTAGTCAGTTGAATGGCTTTTAATCCCAGAGCCAGCTCAGACTGGGAAAGGTTCAAGTTAGCAGCAAGCTGTGCAGATTGACTTTCTAGTTTTATAGCTCAACTGCTTTGATTTAACCAATTTTATGAATAAGGGAAAAACAAAGATCCATTCCCTTTCTCTTTTCTCCCTGAAAAAGCACTTGGAGAAAACTGGACATTGTGCCCAGGTAGATCTGAAATCTGTTATTACACAAAGCATACTGCTTGAGCAAAAGTCTCTATAAAGGTCTGAACAAAGAAGATTAAATGCAACTAAATACTGGAAAAAGTTTAGAGGTAGGTCAAGTTCCAGAGCTGGATTTGCTCAGAAGCAACGTGCCTCAAGCAGGAACTCACTTGCACATACAGGTCTTCCTCCGTTTACTCGTGTCCCTGGCACCTCTTCTCCATTGGCAAAGACGCACCAGCAGCTCTCTTGATCCTGGCTGCACTGCACGGGTGAGAAAGTCCCGTTGTCCCCTTCACATTGTGGGATGTAGCCTTTGCCAGCTTCTCGTAAGGCAGTTTTAGATTTCAGCATATTACAGACACTAGGACCTTTAAAGAGAGAAATTCATTGCAAGACACAGAAGAGAAGACAATAAACTGATTATCTGCGGAGATGAACTATACTAATGTACAGAATTGTCCTAAATATTTTAACAGCAGTGCTTTCATTATAAAATGACAGCATAGAAAATAAAACATAGAAAATGTTTTATTAGAAGGAAGAAAGATCATGAAACCATAAATAATTTGAATCATTACTGAAAGGGGAATTTTACTTCCACTGGAAAACCCACATTTCTTTCTAAAGATTAAAGTTCAAATTATATGGGTTTGCATCAATAAAATAGTTCAAAAAATACCGATACGTATTATGGATTTGCATATCTTTTTGCCATAGATTTGGTAGTTCATCATTTAGACGCTTGTATTTTAAATTTTAAAAAATAATCTTTTTAGTAAGAATTTTTGAGTAATGTAATTTAAAATGTAATAATATCATTATTTACATTTTTAAATAGATCAACCATCTCCTATATAATAAAGACAGTTCTCTGTCTTTATTTGAAGATAATACGAAAATATGATAGACCTAATAGCACTCTCTGGAGCAGTTGTGGACCATGTAAAATGGACTCACTGCATGTGGCCCAGTTCCCATAGTTCAGGATTCACTGCTTTAGAAAACTCATTCATGAGCCCAAAGAATTTTCTATGGTGGTAAGAAATGGAAGGTAAAAAAAAAAAAATGTATGGAAGCTTCTTCATCCATTTGTTTAGACTCATTTATTTCTGGTGTTATGAAAGCAAAGGATAACTAATTTTAGGTATCCTTTCAATGTTGACATGTTGACTGTATGTACCATATCAGTGAGGAATTAAACTGTAAGCCCCCCGTGTTTTCACAGGCATCATTCTGAAAAGGAAACTACACATACCAGAAAGCATGAGGCATTGCCATTAGTGTCACAGGCTGTGGGTAAAGCATTACTCACACTTAGGATTGTCATCCAAATCTTCTCTACCACGCTGAAATACTTCTCCTGATGCAGGATCTACACACCAAGTATCTGTGTCGGATCTCTGTAGCACAGCGTATTCTCCTGTCTACAAAGAATCCATTACATGCCATTGAAGAGCAATGTATATTAATACAGACACACCACAATCCATACCTCAAAGGTTCATTAAAATAGTTGATTATATTTACATTTGTCTATTAATACAGCACATTGAGAAGAAACATAAAATATTAAAATACAGTCTACCTAATTTAATACACAGACCAGGTCCCGAGAGAAGTAGTATACAGACTGAGAACCCATTGAGATAAAGTTCTGGTATAATCTTGGTTTGATTTCTGTTCCTTGGCCATCTTAGTACTCTACCCTACTCACTACCATGTTTCAAAAGCATCACAGACCCTATTCCAGGATACCTGCATCCCACTTTCTCTTGTCCTCACATTCTCCCACAGCTCAGAAAGAAAAAGCCCCCCAAATGCCAGTCGATTAAGTTGTGCCTTTTAAGCACAGCCCTGCTAAAGGACTCAGCAGAGCCACCCTGCAGGAGGGCAGCTTAGGCAGGGACAGAGCCTCCTACTCCCAGTCTTCATCTCAAAGCTATTTAAATTCTGCCTTATGCAGGGCAACGTCTGATGTTTGTTTTCTTTCCCTTTTCTTTCAGGTTAATAGGAATGTGCGAAGAATGCTTAAGAAGCATAGACTGACACTGCAAGGGCCTTTGGCATGGTGTAAGCTAAACTGGGGAGGTTTGGTTTCTTCCTCCCTCAGTCATGTGAAATCACCTCAAGGCAGTTGGGGGCAAATAGATCAGATGTGGAGACACCCAGCTTGGAACCACTCTGTCTCCAGCTGGAAATTAAGGCATTGGTTCGAGATCGCTGACATGACGTCTGGCCTGTAAGAGGGAAAACATACACATGTTAAAATAAAATAAAGTTCTCAAACCTAAGGTAGAGAAAGGGGTACATTCCCCAGCTCCCTCGCACAGCCCAGCTCCATTAGGCTCTGCTACAGCCTTAGGCAGGGAATTCCTGATGGATGTTTGATAACCACAGAATCACAGGATGGTTGAGGTTGGAAGGCATCTCTGGAGATATCTGGTTGGACATGTGGTCCAACCCCCCCTGCTCAAGCAGGGACTTCGACAGTAGAGGGTTCTCAAATCATGCAAGCCAAAATCACACATAGGGGAAATTAAATGAATCAGCAAAACAAGCATAAAATTCCTTTTTGCTTCTTGTAATGGTTAGAAACAAGACTTGCTTCATGCATTCGTACCAGAATTTTCAATAAATATTAAAATTTGTAAGAACAGACAAAGACAAATATACAGGAAGAAAAACCAACTGACACGTGGGAAGTTCTGCTGAACGTGAGACCAAGGAATCCATGACATAACGTCCTCTCTCATCCACACACCAGCAATGACCTGGCCAGGGAAGAAAAGCAGCTTTATTTTAGCCATCGTACTGCAATATGCTTTATTGCGTATTGGGAAGATTTTCATCCTCAGAAGCACTATAGGAAGCGGTCAGTAAATCTAAGTCACAGTTAACTCTGCTATCCGGAGATAGGTAGACAAGACCTGAAAGCAGTGGTGAGAACGGAAATGTAGCATCTCCAGTGAGACTCTTCCATCGCAACCCTATCCTGCAGTGTATCGTCTACTCCCAGCTATTTGGTATCATCCACACACCTGCTGAGAGTGAACTCCATCACATCCTCCTGGTTATTAACGAAGGCATTGAGCAATGCCAGCCCCTGAACTGACACCCAAGGAACACGGCTATCAGCAAGCAACGCCCCAGTGAGCTGCCACTTGAGTCCCTCACTCCAGTCAATGTTCCACCCATCTTGTAGGTGACTTAGCCTCTCTCCAGTCTGGCTACACAGGTTTTCCATATTTTTATTAGAATTCTGCTTTGGTTTTCTTTGTTCAGACAGCCCAGTGTAGCTTGTTAGGAACTGCTCACCTGTGCTCTCATAGCACTGAGTTGGCTCCCAGTTTCCCAGGCCATCACACTGTGGGATGTAAGGAAGAAATCCCAACCGCGTTGCTTCCCCAGCAGAACGTTTTGAAGTAAAGTGACTCCGCCAATAGAAATGCAAGACTACAAAAGATAAGTGAAAGAAAGATATTAGTGGCCAATCTAAAAAGAGGTCTTTTAAACATGCATGTTTGTAAACATCTGATTGTTCCCTGCACTTTAGAAGGGACATTAACAAAGGCTGCAAGTACATCAAGGCTGGTAGGTGTCCAGATCTTACATATGCATGGTCTCATACATATAAGACAACTGAAATCAGTCCTTGGATTGGCAGTTTAATTACACTGATTAACGACACTTTCAAGTTGCACCTGTTTTTCATCAAAGTTGAATTTTACATAGAATACTCTTGCACAGATCCTAGACATTAATCCATTTAATAAAGCTTTCATCTCTCTTTCACCTACCTGACCGTGCAGCCAGCTGGAGAGCATAGTTGCTGCCCGATAGCAGCTTTTCGGAGACCACCACCTCTGACTCATAGGGCCGAGCAGAACGTAGAAGGTCACTGTCTGTGAGCTGTATCCCCTTTGCCATCAAGAAGCTTTCTCCAAATGGGAAGTGGGAACTATTTGATGCTAGGATGAGCTGCTCTGCCTCTTTCACAAATTTCATGGCTTCCTGCTTAACACCTTCACATATACCAGGACCTGTAGAAACAGAGGGTATTTCAGTGCCTTTCATCTATATCCAATAAAGATTTGCATGTGAAAACTAACTGGCCTTTTAATTAGTATCTTCTGTTTCCTCCTGCACTTGCTTGATTTTGAATTGCTCCATGAAGCAAGCAGACGAGACTCATCAACATTTAGTTATATAACCAGAAGAGTTCAAGAGTACCAGGAAATCATCCAAACATTCTCCAAGTCTTGGGCCAAAGCCTTGGTAATTTTACGGTACCTCCTCATCATTGGTTACAAATGGAGTTATATGCCTCTACAGAACCGTCCCTCCATCATAAAAAACTGGATCATGAGAAGAGTGTGAGAAAGGAAACCCTTGGGTCCAGAGTGGCAGCTGCCACTTGTTCTGTCCTCTCCTGTTCATCTACTGACTCAGATATGGCAGTTCAATACAGCAAACCAGCTCAGTGAAGGTTTCTCCACTAAAATAACTCTGATGATAATCTGCTTTGTCCTATTTATTCCCCATTTGTCCACAGGACTGGTATCTCCAGCGCTCCTTGCCCATTTGGAAGTTTGCTATTTGTTGTCCTTTCTCTTCCTCCCAGCTGGAAAATTACTATGTGATAAGAATGGTTTTTGTGACTACATTTCTAATACAGGTCATCTGCATACCTTGGGAGTAATCCCAAAGAAGCCCCAACAGCTTTGGTGGAGTTGTCTAGACAGAGGGTTTACCAGACTACAGTGGTGGCCTCACTCTTCTCCTAGTGACTGCTAGGGGATACCTGTTACTCTTGACTGTGCAGTGAGAAACAGTAAAGTAAATTCTTGCCTCATTTTAAGGCATTCTTGACAGATAGAATCATTATAGTTGGAAGAGACCTTTGAGATCATCAAGTTCAACTGCTAACCTAGCACTGCCAACTCCACCACTAAACCATGTCCCTCAGCACCTCATCTGCATGTCTTTTAAATACCTCCAGGGATGGTGACTCAACCACTTCCCTGGGCAGCCTGTTCCAATGCTTGACAACCCTTTCGGTGAAGAAATTTTTCCTAATATCCCGTCTAAACCTCCCCTGGCTGAACTTGAGGTGATTTCCTCTTGTCCTATTGCCTGTTACTTGGGAGAAGAGACCAAACCCCACCTCACCGCAACCTCCTTTCAGGTAGTTGTATGCCCAAGTGCAGGACCCGGCACTTGGCCTTGTTGAACCTCATACCATTGGCCTTGGCCAGCCTTTCCAGATCCCTCTGTATATCCTTCCTACCCTCAAGCAGATCAACACTCCCACCCAATTTGGTGCTGTTTACAAATTTACTGAGAATGCACTCCATCCCCTCATCCAGATCACTGATAAAGATATTAAAGAGAACTGGCCCCAATACCACACCCTGGGGAACAACACTTGTGACTGGCTGCCACACTTTGGGCCTGGTCCTCCAGCCAGTTTTTAGCCCAGTGAAGTGTACACCTGTCCAAGCCATGGGCAGCCAGTTTCTCCAGGAGAATGCTGTGGGAAACAGTGTCAAAAGCTTTACTAAAGTCTAGGTAGACAACACCCACAGCCTTTCCCTTGTCCACTAAGCAGGTCACCTTGTCATAGGAGGAGATCAGGTTAGTCAAGCATTTCATAAATCCAGTGACTGGGCCTGATCGCCTGGTTGTCCTGTGTTGCATGATGGAAATAAGGATGATCTGCTCCATAACCTTCCCCAGCACCGAGTTCAGACTGACAGTTCCCCAAATCCTCCTTCCAGCCCTTCCTGTAGTTGGGTGTCACATTTGCTAGCCTCCAGTCAACTAGTACCTCCCCAGCTTGCAAGAACTGCTGGTAAATGATGGAAAGTGGCTTCTGCCAGTTCCCTCAGGACCCTCAGGTGGATCCCGTCTGGCCTCATAGACTTGTGTGCCTTTAAGTAGTGTAACAGGTCACTAACCATTTCCCTTTGGATTATGGTGGGTTCATTCTGGTCCCCATCCCTGTCTTCCCAGGCAGCTGGGTACTCTGAGAACAACTGGCCTTATGATTAAAAACGGAGGTAAAGAAGATATTAAGTACCTCAACCTTTTCACTATGTTTCCCTTGTCACTACACATCCAGTGTGTTTGTCACTACACACTCAATAAGGGACGGAGACTCTCAATAACTGTCCTTTTGTTGCTAATGTATTAATAGAAACATTTTTTTAAATTGTTGTTTACAGCAGTAGCCAGATTAAGTTCTGGTTGAGCTTTGGACCTTCTAATTTTCTCCCTGCATAATCTCATGACATGCTTGTAGTCCTCCTGAGACTTTCCTCTTGTGGCGTAAAAGAAAAGATGAGAAACTGCTACTTACGTGCCAGAAATTCTGTTACTTACATGCCGGGATGTGGTTCGCTTCTGCCTTTGTACCTTGCAGCTCTTTTCCTTTGCTATCAACACACCAACAATCACGAAGTTCAAAGTGGCTTAATGGAGCGCTGAAATCAGTGTATGGTCCCGGGTAATAGGTCAACTGCTCATTTAGAAGCTGCCAGAATGTATATGGATCTAGTAAAATGTTCTCAGATGTATAGGTCACGTTTCCTTCCAGCACTTCAGGTGGGAGATCAGTGAAGGAGGAATATGTGGTGAATGCTGGGAAGACATTCTGGTGGCCAGCCTCATATAAAGCTTTAATAAAAGCTGAAAAGCCTTTGGAAGATGCCTCTTTGTACCCAGTTATGATGTTCAACAGATCGGCAATGGGCAGGGGTTTGCCTTCATTGTTCTCGTCGATCCACCTCTCATACCACTCAAAGGCGTGCTCAGGGGGGCCGCTGCACTGCACCTGCCTCCAGGCACCAGCAGCATCGCACTGCGGGAGGTAAATGCTGGAGAGCTGAGACATACCACTGGGATCCGACAACAGGAGTTTCACAGCCTTTAGAAACTCCTGACCAGCTATTACTTGGCAAGCACTTGGGCCTGGGGAAAAGAAAAACATGCACAGTGCTGTGTTATGAATGCATGGAAGATACACAATACCTCCTTCCCCCGGTCCTATAAACACCATTACTAAAACTTGGTCCCTTATCCCAGTACTAACAACAACATTTCTGGGCTGTTATTAAGAGGTTCAATGCCCTTAAGCTCCTATGCTGAACCAGGGTAAGATTTCCAAAGGCTCATGAGAACTGAAAAACGCACACAGCTATGATTTTTAAAAGCATGTCAGCACATTAGGTGCCTATGGTTCTTACTTGGGGGGATAGGTGTTTGATGTGACTAAATGTCTTCCTGAATCTGTTCACACCAACTAAGTATTTCAAATACACTTGATCATCTGGCAGTTAGTTCTTATTCAGCCAATCCCTGCAAAAACAACCATCTGAACAGCAGAATAAAACTGATTTTATTTCCCCTTGGATCAAACCAGAATTTTCAGATTCTGTTGTCCTCTCTCCCTATTCTCTCCTGGATATTACAGCTGAATATAAAAATGCCATCCTGGAGCGAGTTTGTCTTGGAAGCGTTTTCTGCTATCTCCAGAGCCAAATTTCATTTTGCCACCAAGCAGCTCTACAAGCACAGCAAATACAGGAGCACATCTCCTTTGAAGCGCCAGAGAATTAGGAACCTGTTTATTTTTGATTGCACTACAGATGGGTTGCTAGATATAAATCCCCTAGCAATTCAGATCATTGTGATAAATTCCCTGCTTGCAAACCGCGATTCAAAGGAGCTCCTTCACTATGTACCACTATCATCTGCTGGATACTCTGCTACTCCTTCCAAAATGAGAAGCAGGATCTTCTCTTGGTCTGTTCTCCCTGTTGATGTGCCATTTTCAGTTCACAGAAGCTTGGAAGACAAATATCCCAGGCCCATGTGCTTCCTTTGTCCTTTGTATTACATTAATAGAAGGGCAAGAAGAGGCAGTTCAGACTCTAAGGAAGTTGCAATGGCAAGCTGATGGCTGACAAGTAATTTCTGACTCACTTTTCAGGCCTGACTGCCTGACCTTTATGAGAAACATATTAGCCTTTGAATTCCTCTCCTACGTTTAGATTCTTGTGACATCCTACCAAGTGGGGGATATATTCTTAAGCTAAAAGACTAAAAGAGGTTCATGGTTCAAGGCTCTGAAGCTCTTTCAGTTCTCAGGACAAGGATGAGCCAGTGACCGTGCCCAGCTGACTTGGTTCTGGAAGCAAAAGGGCTTTTTCACTCAGCATGGGTCACATCCGGTTACACAGATGCTTCAGGTCTCATGGGCGTCACGGGTGTTATACACACTTAAGTACAGACACATACCAATGGCATGCTTATTAACAAGGCAAGACCTCAGGCTCCTCTGTTTTAAGCGTGCCTACCCTACACACTGAAAGAAGAGAGGACCATCTTTAAGGCTTGGGATATCAAGGTTTACATACACTGTATTTCCCACTATTCCCCTGCAACTATAGGGCTGACTTGCTTTCCTGTTAAGGGACAATATTGTTTGTACACATACATTTTCAGATACAAACAAATATGGAGAATCATGAAATTCCAATACAATAAGAAAGCATTTTAAATTCCCAGTCTCTAGGACTTACATTGCATTGGCTTTCCAGCTTTTCCCCTTATTCCTGGAATAGTCTTGCCATTCAAATCAACACAGAAGCAATTTGTCCCATAACACTGGAGTGGCAGAAAGTCTCCATCCTCCGTACATGAGGGAATAAAAAGATCTGATCCTGCAGGCAGGCTTTGCTTCAAGTTTTTCAGGTTTCTCCTTTGCTTCTCACAATCAGTGGGACACCTTGGACTTTCTCCTTGAACTCTTGAGCCTGGAACTTCCCTACCTGAAGTGTCCAAACACCAGCACTCTCCTGCATAGCACTGAACTTCCTCATACCTCCCCTCCTTGGTGCATGTTGGAACAAACAGGTCCCTTGGCAACTCACCACAGTCTTTGGATCCCAATGCTAGTTTCACCACTTCACTTAAATCTTCAGCAACACTTTTGGGGACAGAAATCACTTGTTGAAGAAAAGTAAAGAACTCTGGTAATTCCAGAACAGAGGAAAGGAATTTCACCATGTTCTGATTGTCCTGTAGAGTTACTGTGCGGCCAAAGCTGCCTACAAGAGGTTTACTCAAAATGGAGCTCCTCTTTGATACCTCCAATGACAATGCCTCAGCTGAATCCAGAAGACTGGAATTGTTATCCCTCTCTGCCACATCCTCCTGTGGGAAAAATTGGCCAATGCTGTATTTCCCACTAGTGCCAAGTGCCCCTGTGAAGTTAAACTGGATCAAATTCTTCAAGAACCTTCCTCCAAAGAGATTTTCTTGGAAACGCTTTGGATTGGCAGTAAACTGCAGTGCCACTTGAGCCAGTTCCCTTGATGGGAAGATCCCTGTGATGGCTTCACTCAGGGTGTTTTCTAGCCCAGGAATCTGGCTGGCATATGGGCTTTGTGTAACTGGGGATGACAATCCAGAGTCCAAAAACAGCTCCTTGAAGGAGGGAGGGCAGGGTTTTGAGAAGATCGTCTTTTTTTCCAACTGCTTATCTGGCATGGAAAACAAATCGGGCTGACTGAAGTATCCAGCAGGGCCATAAAAGATCCTCGACAAAGCCCGTCGTCTCTCAGAGATGCACTCTTGTTCTTCTCCTAGACAAAGATTTTAAAAAAAAAATAATCAAACTTTGGAACCTCTGAGACCTGTAACTCTATGTCTGTCTTTCAATCAGAAACCACATAAAAGTATAGTATAACCTGTCTCCAGTTCCTCAACTATGCATCACACACATTGATAAGGAAATTCAAACTGTTGCTGAATACGGTCTAAAAAATTGGCTTCAGTCAAGACACAAAGTGAAAGGAAACATTCCTTCACCACACCAGAGTTATCTGCTCTGGGATCTTTTCTGGTTCTATGGTGTCCCAATGCAAATCTTCATTCCTGTTGCTATGGCTGAAAGGATGAATAATGCCTTTTTCAAATACATTAACTCTCTGGTAGGATGTCTGCTTCTAATGGAAACCTCCAATGACCCAGGCACAATATGTGATCCTAACAAAGAGAAAGAGACTGCAGAAAAACAGAAAGTTATTTTAACCAATGCCCACTAATGAGGAATTTATGGAGGCTTCCTACCTAGATCTTCAGTTTCATAGTGAAGTGCTCATTACAAGAGCTTTGAAAACAAATTGTTAAAATTAGCAGTAATTGAGTGATAAGGACCAGATGGCACACACAAATGAGTTCTAAAAGAAAAAAATACGAAATATAACAAAAATAGTCAAACGTCAGAGTACTGAGGGTACCAACAGTAGCCCTGACCACCCACATCCTAGGCCAAGCTGTGTCATAGGGTCATCTGCATCCAGCCCCATCTGTATGTTCATACACAGACGGCAACAGCTCCGAGTTAGGATGCAACACATCACTGAAGAAGGACCTCTGAAAATGTCAGCTTAAAGCTCAAAAGACATCAAGAAGGAAAGACTTGGTAGATATAAAGACACTGAGAATCAAACATACAGGATGATTACAGCATTGAGTGGATCTCTGGAATGCACACAGCAGCTTGTATCATATGCTACACTTACCTTTCCTTGGAAAGTAGCAGAATTATAGAGAAGGGATGCAAAAATATTTTGAGGACAGAGCAGTTTTTCCAGTAGGAGAGACTACTCAGCTTAGGCAAAAAAATATGATAAAGGTTTTTAAAAATGACTATTCTTCACATCACTCACAACAGACAATTACTACCCAGTATTTCTCACAGTACAGGAATTAGAATGGTCCAGAAGTGGAACACATAATTATGATAATGAAATTTATTTCAAGAGGATGCTAGGAAGGATGAAAGGTGAAAAGGCAATTAGGCAAAATCCCTGAAAGATGGCTCCATAGGGGAGTGCTGAACACAATGATCTGGGTACAGCCTCCAGTTCAAGGCCTCTCCTGCCCGTAGGAGGATATATGGAAGCTATATGCATTTCCCATGTTTCTCACACTTTCTCCCTAAGCACCACTGCTTAGGATGGTAGATAAACAGCTTTGGTCTTCTCCAGAATGGCCTCTCCATCCCATCTTCATTTATTCCACATTTAGGCAATATAATAAAACATTCATGAATCCTGTTAACAGTAAGGATATAAAACCTAGAAATCTTAAAAGCTGCTAAAATAGATTATCAAGTAATGTGAGGCTTTGTGATCAGCAACTTTCTTACTCCTCCTTTCGTATCCTTGTCCTGCTCCATGGTTCCTGGCAGGGGCTCAGGGTCGCTCACAGCGATTCCTTTGTAAAGGCATTTTCTGTAGGATGGGCCCCTTCTGTTTTCAATGTTGGCTCTTGGTAAGAGGGATGAAGAACATTCCTCTGGGGACCAATAAGTTAGTGTAAGCCACAGTCCCGCAAGTATGCTAATACAAAACAAATGTAGGATCGTGGTCTTTAAACACTCTCTCCTCCTACCCACTGTTGAATCAAATCAAAGCAGAGTGAGGAGGAATAAACAGAAAAGCCCTGCTAGGGTGAATTTACTGTAAAAGGTCTGAAAAGGAGTATGTCCCTAACAGGACTGCCTGGTGCCCCAGGTCATGCAAGTACCCAACGTGCTACCCACACCTACGTCTCTGCCTCCTCCAGCACCCACGTCGCTGAGTGTGAGAGTCAAAGACATTAAAAGAGAAATAAAACAGAGCAGGACTGGACATGGCATGTAGCTGTCTGAACACAGACTGCAGCTATATCCTCTTGAAATACCTTCTTGGGAGTTAGTCTCCAGAAATTTTTCCCTGCTTAAATTTCCTGAGTCTGCCAGTAAAAGCTGCAAGCAGCCTCAAGTCATTGCTCCCTCCCCAAAACAAAATCATCAGGAGGGCTCAGCAAAGCACATTCAAAGAGAAAACAATCCATCCCAACATATGGTGAGGCTTCTCGGAGGTTCCCTTGCAATATCCTTGGTGATCAGCCTCGGGGGCATGAGAACATTTTCATTTCACAGTAAGCCTGTCTGTGCCCAAAGCACTTTGAGTGACTTGGAGTCCTAACACTCGGGGAAGGCTCCTCCTTCTCTATCTGCGTGGTAAGACTTACAGACAGAGCAATTACCTTCCCCGAAGGCGGCCCCCGTGTTAAGACCCTGTGCCCCAGCCCTCCAGCGCAATCCTGAATATTTAGGTAGTGCTAGTTTTTAACTTTCCTCCTCCCCTCCGGCCCTTGGACATTTCTGCTGTCATTTCCATTTGGGGCACTGATTTGATGGTGTATTTTTAATGAAATCTCTTGAAGCCCAAACTCATACAACTTTTTTGATTTTTATTTATTTTTTTTCACTGGATTTGACAATTTTCATGGCCCACGTATGCAATGACAGGGATGGGAAAAAAACCTGCTCAGACTGAAAGAGATACCTTAAAAGTTCAGTAGCATTTCACCAAAGGAAGGAGGCAAAACTCAAACCCACTATCACTGGCTTCCTTATATTAGCTCAGATATTCTGACTTAGTGCCCCAGCTCCTGGAGTTGAGACAGATGTCATGGCTACAAAGAAAATTTTTGCTGTATGCAAAACTAAAAGGCTAAAGAAAGGTCTTAAAGGAAAATAAAAGGAATATGACATTTAATAATTTATTAGAATGTGGCTCTTAACCCCAGGGAGGTTTTTGGATCCCAGTTTTTGAACACCAGAATCTGTCAGAACAGAGAAGAGACCTGGTCCTTTGGTTTTCTTCCTAGAGACAGCAAGGGATGTGCTCATTTTTCCTTTTGCAAACCTCATACATACCGCAGGCCGGGGGCTGTCCTCGTCTCTTTGTGCCCTGGACCTCTTGCCCTTTGGTGTCTGCACACCAGCATTGTCCTCCCTGCTGACACTGCAGTGGCCTGTAGCTCCCGTCAGCATCACAAGACGGCACGTAGGCGTGCTGGTACCGCAGGGCTGCGTACCTCTCAACCTCACACTTCGAGGGGCCTGGAAGGAAAATGGTATGCATTAAGGAGGGAAAACTTAAAGTTTCAGAACCACCTCTCTTTGATCCTGTCCCTTGTCTATTTGGGAGAAAAAAGAAAAGAAAAAGTTTAATTTCCTGACTGGTTTCAGTGACACCTCCAGTACCAGCCCAAAATATTAATCCTATATCCTCTTTTCCACTGGAGAACTGGCCCCAGGGTCTTCTACTGTAGGTATTCATTTCTGAAAAATAAACGAAAATAAAACCTCAACACATTTTTCAGCCATAGTCACAGGCAGTCAAATTAGCAGCATCTCAGTGAGCTGTGCTGCAGGCAAGGTGAGCTCTGGACGTTAACACAAAGGCAAAGCTGGGGAACAAAGAAAGATGTACAGCTTGGGAGATTGAGATGAAGGCAAACATCAATGTTTCTCAAGAGAGTGAGGCATTGCTCCTGCAAAAGGATGCCCACCTGACTGTGGAGACTTGGTCTGGGACCACGTAATTTCTTTCATTTCCCCAGAGATCCGAAGACCCTATTCCTGTCAGACTGTCCTAAATGGCAGAGAAGCTTAAAAACTCCATAAAGCAAATTTTCTGAGTTATGACCTTTCCAGTACTAGACTCTACCCTTCCAACAGAAATTTGGCTTGTTTATATAAATCTGTAATCCTACAGCCTAAAACTTTCTCACCTTCAAGAGTCTTCCAGCGACGCTCAGCTACCAGGTTGAAGCAGCAAGAGCATCACATCAGAACAACCTGTTCATCAAGGAAATCTAACAACTTTTTCCTAACGTGTGTGGCTTCAGGTGATGGTGTGAGATTTGAGTAAGTCACCAAAGAAGTTCCCCTCAGCGGCTGAGGAACGTGGTCACATCTCCATCTTGTGGCTGTTACAGCTTCATCTTTGCTGAGAGCAGCTGCACCCCGAGCTGCAGTCAGAGCTCATTGCACAACACTGTGCACTGGGAGGGGGAAGATGCTTTCCAGACTCCCTAGATTTATCAGCTGGTCCCAGAAATAGAAAAACCACGTGATGATGTGGCTGGAAGACTTACATCAGTACCTGTTTAATATCTCTGATGATGCAACTCCTTAGCAAGGGTCAGACAGCAATGCCAGAGGAATTTAGACGGGAGGATGAAGGATCATACCAGGGGGTTCAAACTCTCCCCAGCCAAGGGAATTCTCTTGGGCTCTGGTGTAGGAGAGAGAAGGAGGTACCTGACCTCCTGTCCCACAGAGTTCACTGCCCGTAGGCAAAGAAACTCTCTCTCCATTTGCCTGCTCTGACCAGAGCAGGAATGGACCCAAGGGCAGATCCAGGAGTTCAGCCTGCCTGGCAAAGGCACTAGGAACTCTTGTGTAGCCTCCTGGGGATCGAGTGTGCTGTGGGCAATGTAAAATCATTCCAATTTCTGAGTGTACTGACATAAATTTGGGAGCATTTTCTCAGGCTTTTAATTGAATAAATCATCAGATCCATCTTCATAATCTCAGGGTAAGAGACATGGACAGTTCACAGGATTTCGACAATGGAACTACAAGTGCATGGGAAAGTGTTGCTCAGAGGCCAGGTACAATCTGCTGGTATGAATGTACAATCCAGAGGTTATAAGCCAGCTGTAATTCAGGGACCTTGATTCTTGCACTGAAACTGTGATATGATACGCTTTTAGTGCAAAAGACTCCTAGAACACCTCTCCCCAATGGCAGCTGTCACATATAAGCTCCAAAATTGTCACCTTATTTACAGGCAGCCACCTGGGTGCTACTTACATCGGAACTTGCCAGAGGTAGCTAGCTGAACCCCCAGGAACCTCCTCTGCAGGATCCGATATATGCTGGTCTCCGTGAACGTGCGGGCAGGCTCCAGTGTGGAGAAAACTGTGTCATAAACTTCATCGAGCAGCAGTTCCAAGCCTGGGAAAAGGAAACATTCAGCACAGAGCCTGGTTTTAAGACAAAAATCACCTGCTTTACACCAGAGTAGAAGAACTGGAAGCCTACTAGGAAAAAGAAAACCAGTCCTCTAAACACGCCAAATGTGAACTTATACTGCGTAGCCCTAATGTGCTGCACCACACAACCCACTGCTGAGTGCCCAGTACCTGGCTTTATGCCTTCACATCTACCAAAACAAGCAGGAGGAACACCCTGTAACCGGCACTGTGTTGTGGTTTTGTTAGGTTCAGTCTGCAGTAGAGTAATTGATGGAATCTTCAAACTCATGGTACCAAAAAAACATCTTGGTTGTATACCAAAAATAAAAGCTGTGCAGAAGTTTCCCAGACTGCACAATTTTTTTTGAGAACTTCTCACCCTTGTGGGAATTAAAAGTTGAAGTTCTCATCTATCAGCTACCATGCTTTGCATTTTTCCCATTTTTAAAAATTTTTTTAAAACCACAGTATCTAAGGAAGAGGAGCTGGAAGTCCTCAACCTCCTCAGAATCACAGAATCACAGAATCACCTAGGTTGGAAGGGACCTTCTAAGATCATCTAGTCCAACCAATGGGAAAAAAAAAAACCCACACAAAAAAACCACCAACCCAACACTAATCCATATCCCTGACGACCATGTCAACTCATCTCTTGAATACCTCCAGGGATGGTGCCTCAACCACCTCCCTGGGCAGCCCATTCCAATGCCT
>JAOXNO010000013.1:151210398-151281829 GCA_028565335.1 Limnodromus scolopaceus | reverse complement strand
CCAGCACCTCAATGTCTTTCTTGTGGTAGGGGGCCCAAAACTGGACACAGTACTCAAGGTGGGGTCTCACCAGTGCCAAGTACAGGGGGACTTGGCACTCCTCATTCCTCCTTGGAAAAAATATCCTTTCTTCTTGCGCATCCCATCACCTATTAACATGCCTAAAAGGTATCCTGAGGCTATGAGAGAAAACGACTATCTGATGTCCCTGCCCATGGCAGAGGGGTTGGACTAGATGATCTTCAAAGGTCCTTTCCAACTTAAACCATTCTACCTGAACACGAAGAAAATAGTTTAGTCTTTATATTCCCCTGCATTTGTTAATTGAACTTATCAAATATGATGTAGCTTTATAGTGTGGGCAGTCTGGACATTCAGAAATCCTATTTCACCATCCCAAAACCAACGGGATTACCTCCCAGGCAGCAGTTCCACTTGCTACTGACTGAAGCTCTGGTGGGATTTCATTAGTGAGCTCCAGCCTTTCCCAGGGACACCGCACTGGTCACAGTGGTCTTACCCTTTGTAAGAACGAACTTGAAGTCCCAAATGAATTTGAAGACTGATACGTGTTTTTTGTCCTTTCCCTTGGGAATTCAAAGCTGCACAAGCTAGAGGATCAGCTGCTGGGGGGCACTTACCAGTATCTGCTAACTCCCTTCCCAGGCTGTCGGCGCAGTAACAGTACCCTGAGACCTCTGGGAACATCTCCCTCAAGGAGCTGAATGTTTGGAAAGCCCTCGGGAGCCTGGAAAGAAAAGCAGCCTCCTGTGAAGAGCTGAGGGAGGCCCAATGACAACAACAAATCATCATCTGTGTTCCCCTCCCAGATTTGGAGAGATGTCTGTGGAGCACGAAGCCATTACAAACCCCTTTGGTCTCCTTGTGGCAACCAGGCTCTGACACGATGCAGATTGGTGTTTCACCAGGTTAACAAGCCTCCTAAATGCCTTTTTTTTTTTTTTTTAACAAGCACAGGACTATTTATTTCCCTTTAGGCAGATTTCTGACCCTTCCTAAGCAGGTACCCAGCATCTAACACTCATTTTCAGCTCTATTCTCATGTTTGAAAGCCTGTCAAAGAGTGTAAAATAGATGGATGTTGGGTTAATGTTATTACAACACTTGTTCATTAGCTCCTTCCACAAATCTGCACAGGATGGCAGCGTGCCTAAACAAATAGGTTGCTTCCTCTTCCCTATGCGCTACACAGGCTTTCTGCACTGAATTAAGCACAAAATCTTTTCCATTTTCAGAGCATGGCTCAAATGATAAAGGAGAAAGGGGTTTTAACATATTACAAATAAGATTGACTCTTTCTTCTGGAGATCAAAGAGACACTAGTTTCCAGTACGATATTATAGGAGTGACAACACCCAGATTCCAGCAAAGCAATGATTTAGGAAGGAAACTTTACAGGGTCAGAGTTGGAAAAAACATAATAAATGTGATCTTATCTGGCAGATACTCTTGGGTTTCTCCAAGCAAACAGAAGATAAGTTTTTCTAGATTCAGCCAATACAGCCATTGGAACAATTTTGCCAAGTTCCAAAACAATCGTATTATTTTACAGACACAAACCCTTACCCTGAAATACGATAATGGTCTGGTGTCCCAGCTGCATGTGGCTTATTTAGGGAAAATCTAACAGGGAAGTGGAATTTTCTGCTCAAGACATTCAGAGAATTACACAAAGTAGGTGGTTACCAAGGAAGGACACTTACCAGTAAGAGTAACGGGAAATTAGGCCCTGATAAACTGGGAAAAAGATTGATGTGACAAGTCACTTTATGGCATCTCTGCACATTTGGGACTATGACCAGCTCCAGTTCCAATGCCACCCTCCTGCAGCCTCAGGGCTGCTCTATAGCATGTACAGTCTGCAGTGCCCCTAGGAAACGCAGTGAGACTAGACAGAAGGAAGAAGTTTTTTTACAACGAGGTGGTGAAACACTGACCCAGGTTGCCCAGAGAGGTGGTAGATGCTCCATTCCTGGAAACATTCAAGGTCAGGTTGGACAGGGCTCTGAGCAACCTGATCTAGTTGAAGATGTCCCTGTTGATTGCCGGGGGGTTGGACTAGATGACCTTTAAAGGCCCTTTCTAACCAAAACTATTCTATGAAAAGCTTGTCTGGCTCAGAACCAGTGGTCGGATGAGAGGAGTGGAGAAATGGCCCTTTGCTATCTTCAGGTGTCTCCCTGAGAGCTCTGCCACCTCTTGCCAGGAGAGCTGAAGATGTTATTGCTTCCTCAGTACATCAAAGCACAAACTGGGGAAGCAACAGCAACCCCTGGCAGAGGGAGGAGCTGGTAACCTCGGGGTTGTCCCAGAGTTATCCAGCAGCGTTATCCAGCTCCTGCCTCAGAGCTTGTACATCCCGGCATCGTGCTACTTCATCTCTTCAAATTAAAAGCCTAATACCTCCCTCCACTTTGGCTCATCAAATCCTGTTCTGCTGCTGATGCTGGCATGCTAAAAGCATTCAAAACATCATACAGGGCACAAAGGAACTTCTCTCAGCATTAAAACATTGCAATTTAAGATAAAAACAGCTAAATACCATTTTTCTATGGTCTTCTATGTGCATGCGGATACAAATGGCTTGGAGCATTTAAAGAGCTTTCTACTCTCCTGAATTATCATGCATGGGCCACTGCCCAATCAGGAAAATTATTTTTTCTCTTCTTAGGAGGGCAATGCCCTTATATTCAAAGGCAGAACTCTGCCCTCCTCATATCCTTGGAGCTCATCACCTCAGCATCTCAATGTCTGGCTGAGTGAAACAGGATGCAACGAAAAAATTCTGCATGCTGCTTTCTTTCATCCTCAATATTAAGAAGTCACATGCATAATTATACTACTTTCATATGGGGCAGATGTGTAGTCATACCCTGTCATTCTGTTTATACTTAGCTGTACTCTCAACTTGGAACAAAAAAAGTACAAACAGATATAAATTAGGCGTGCACAAACAAGAGGACAGAACTTTGCTCACCTTACTTGGAAAACTCACTTCCTACTGCTTCTTTTCTTTTCTCAGCCTCTTTTTAATCACAGCCCTGTGATGAGTTGCGATAACACAGACTACCTCATCTATCAGAGCCAGTCCAAAACTATGGCTGAAGCAAAGTTGACTACATTTCAGTTATGGATAAATTTATAGTGCATCCATGTGTTTCAACAAAAATACTTGCACTCAAAAATATGGGAAAATAAATAAATGTAAGGTTGTTGACCTTTTCTTCCAACTGTGAGTCTTTGCTCTTGGCTTCTAGCAAAGATAAGTCATTACTGATCTTCAAAAGCAGGTTTGCAAGTAACCCCTTCTATGTGCAGCTCAAGTTACAGCTGCCTTTCTCATTGACTACTCAGAAACCCAGGGAGAAATCCAAATCATGTTTTTTCATAGGGTCATAGAATCATTTCCATTGCCAATGAAATAATTTATAATAGGACAGAACTTCCAGTGAGCTGGGATAAAGACACTGGCACAAGGTCTTCAGTCTGATGAAAATTATAGCAAGAAAGTAAAGGGATCCTCCATTACTTTTTACTTTTTGACCTTTCTCCCCACTTTGTTACAGGGCCGTCTACACGACTGCCCATCCAAGCAGGACCTAGGCACGGTCTGTATAAAAAAAGTAACAGCAGCCAAGTCACTGAGGTGAGGCAGGAAGTGTGGGATCATCTTTCTTTCCAAAAGTTTTCCTCTTGGGAAAACCTTAGCTCCAAGCCACTGAATTTCTACATTTATTTTTTTCTAACGTATTGATCTATTCTGGAATATTTATAAAGCTGTAAACAATTTGGAAAGGGAGTTAGTTTGATGAGTCTAGATTTCAAAAATCAGTCTGTGGAACCAAAGAAAGTGCTCCACTGGTTTCACATGAACATAAAAAATGGGTTTAATTCCCTGTTCTGCTACAGTCCTTTGCTATGGAACTCATCCCTTCAACTCTGTACTCTGGCCACCTTTTAATGGAACAGGATAATGACATTTCAGGCAGAAATACTGTGAAAATAAATATATTAATGACCTGAGATACTCAGATATGATGGCAATGGGTTAAGTCAATGCCATAATTAGAAAGGTAGACAGCTGGGAGTGAAACAATCCTGCTGTGATTAATTACATGACATGGACACAAGAAAAGTCCAATCTCACAGGTGTTTACAGACAAATCTCCCAAGGGGACAAAAAAAGTACGTTAATTTAAAGCATTGCTTTCTCCTCCGAAATTGCTGTTTAAGAATTTCCACACTCCACGGGCCAAGAAACAAAACAGCCAGATTATTTTGTGCTTGCCAAAATAACCTCTCCTGAAGCTCTGACAAATTTGTGCTGTGCATTTGGGCCTGCCTTTCAGTTTTGCTTAAATTAAAAAAGAACCCCCCCAAAATAGCAAAATTGACATTTGCAATAAAATGCCTTTGCTACTACAAAGCCAAGTCATAATGAGACATTGCATTTGCTCCACTGCCCTCCACTGGAGAAATGTGTTGGCTGAGATGCCAAGACAATGGTACTTTGCAAGAGACCAAAAGGTCCCTCTGGAGTGTCTGAACATCTGCACCAAAATGAACCCCTCTCCCTGTGGTCCCCCTTGTCCATCCCTTATTTTTCCACCTGAGCATTAATTCCCAGCTCTTCCATGGGACAACAGCTTCTTGCTCCCACAGACAAGGATTTGATGCAATGTTTTGGCATCTCCCCCAACCCACTCCAACCACCCAAAGCCAGTTGCATGTCAGCACGCCTGTTCACCACTTGCTGGTTCACCTGCGTAAGCAGCCCTGCACTGCCTAAATGGAGGAGAGTTTCCCACCGTCATGTGGAACTTGCTCTTTGCATGTTGCCACTTGTCCTTCTGTCCATCTGTTTTTATCTTGTACGTGGAATCATCTTTCCTACCTCATAAGTACATTTGAATTCCTCTCTTCCTTCCACGTTATCTCATCTGCTGCTGTGTGTCTGTCTGAAAGGCAGCCCTGGCTACTTTTCCAAATACAGAACGCAATGTGGTATCAGCAGCTGTGTGAGGACACGCTGATTAGACTGCAGGGATGGAATATCAGGCTTTTCTAAATGAGAAAATTTAATTCAGCAGAAAAAGTTTTTTACTTGGTCCATTCACTAAGAGAAACAACATCATGTGGTGTCACAGAAGGAGGACTTCACGTGGAGAGAAAAAAAAATACGCAGTAAGACACTGACTTGAAGAGGTATACAGGATTGCATCCCTGTTTCAGAAGCCTATGCTCTTACCTGTTATAACTCTGAATGAGATCAAAAAACATCATGTCTGTAGTGTTGACAAACTTGCACTGGACAGGCAGAAACTCTCCATCCACTGAGCACTGTGGTGGGCTCTTCTCCCCAGACCCGTGAAGAATGCGACGGTCTCGGATCTCACAGTTGCCTGGACCTGACGGGGGAAAAAAGGGTAATATTTACTGGTGTTTTAATTTCCCACAGAGAGCTGAGTAGTTCTATTACTTGAATAGCTTATATTACTTACACCGCGTTGGCTTTCCTCTCTGCCTGGTGCCATAAATCTCCATTCCTTCTGGATCAACACACCAGCACTGACCCAGCTCCATGTCACACTGCACTGCATCAAATTCCCCTGAATCCAGGCACTGAGGGATGTAGGAGATGCTGCTGCTGTTGATATAGCGACTGACCAAGATCCTCTGCTTTTGCAACTGGCAAAAGGATAAGCCTGTAGCACCAGAGAGGGGCACTGTTAGAGGAAGGTATTTTTTGGGCACTGAATCATTTATTCAGGCAACATCCGAGTTCTCAGAGCTGCAAGTTCTGATTCTGCAACTCATTGGCACGAGGACATTGATGGACTTGAGGTCATGAAAATTTGTATACAGAAACCTGCCACAGGTGGGCTGAAGACCTCCAACTCAAAGAAACTCCAGAACTTCCATGGAACACAGCAAATTAGACCAAAATTTGGGACTAACCAATTCTAGATTTCAGCAGTTCAAAATCAGATTTAAACGTCTCTTCACTCAATCTGAACAAAACCAGAAACTTGTGACTTACAAGATATGGGATATCCACCCTGTTTGCTGCCAGGTACCTCGATGCCATTCTCATCCACACACCAGCAGGAAAGACCATTCCTACTGCACTGAACTGTCCTGCAGGAGATCACAGCATATTTTACTTTGTTAGTGACAGAGTCCTCAGTCAGTATGGGATATAAATCAAAACATAAAGCAAGCCAAACAAGTTCAAGTACTTCAACATTGCAAATAATGGAATCAGAAAGGGCTGTGTTTCTGGTGACTCTAAACCTACCTGATGGGACCTCGTAATTCTAGTAATTCTCTGAAGTCTTCAGGAATTGCAGATAAGTGACTTGAAGTCATTCAGGAAGTAAGCAGGTTGGACAAATACTGATACTCAGTATTTGAGCATTTCTCTATATTTTGAGACATTTTTAAAGTGAATTGTAGCATGGTCTAGGTCCTCCACCCTAGGCAACATTAAGATAGTAGTAGAGAACATTAAAATTTACACTCCCTTCAGCCTCAGCTTTAATTCATTAGCTTCTTGCATCTTCAAACATGCTTTCTAAATCACTGTTCTCCATATGCTTTAGTTCCTTTACTGCCTTTAGAAGGAAATCCAACTGTGCCACTTACAGCAGGGTGGATGAATAACTTTTCCAGGTCAACTTGGGTCAGCTGTGCCAGCTGGCACTCTGATCATAGATCATGAGTCCATAAGCATGTGTAGGAAGAAGGCAGTTTTATTGCTGCACCAAGGATTTAACATACAAATAACTCTGCCAAGATTAGCCTATTAATATTAAATTGACGTCTTAACCCAGAGATTATTTACAGCAACATGGAATTCATTCAGGAGAGGCTGGATCTGCAACATGACTCAATGAAGGCCCCTTAGTCTCCTGCACTCCCTGCCTTCCAGTCCACCAATATGGAGGATCTTCAAAACCAAAGCTAAAGGTTTCATTAGTAGTGAAAGGTCATGTCACATAACATCAGGATAATAGCAGCGATGAATTACCTGAACTGGCCATCTTCTGAGCACTGAGGAATGTAGGTTTCTCCTCCTGAAAAAGCCTTTTCCCTCTGAAGTTCACATGGACGTAACGGTTGGGAATCTGTCTGGTACTCTGAAAGTAGCAAGAAGGTAAACACATAAGGGTGGTTTCACCACAAGCCTGTTCTTCTCAAAATCCTGTTAGTCCCAACACTGCGTGGTAAAGCCCCAGGTTCATGGGCTGTTTCCCCATTGTTCCTTGCCTGCATTTCTGCATGGGCCACCACAGGGAGGTACTGAACAAATTCACTGGGCTGCCAGATGCCGGGTCAGCACATGACAGAGATGCTCATTAACCCATTTCCCAGCCTGTATTTAATTAGCTTCAGCTCCATTCTGTACCAGTATAGCTGACATTTTCAGGTACCTGAGATAGTCTACTAACTCAGTTAATTGTGGCTATCATCACAAAACAGCCCTTTGCCATAACCACCCACATCACTATTAATGTTTTACACATATTTATTCTTTACTGAAGCTGTCCCTCACTATTCTACCAAAAGGAAAGGCATTTCTTCATAATCTTATGAAAGAATCGATGTCCAGCAGTTAGCAACAGACTAATTCATATTAGGAGGACTTCTCATGTTTTAGCAGGGCAAGTGACCAACTACTGAAGACACGTAGCAAGAAAACAGTTGACTCTTCAGTTTTTAATGCATTCAAAACCACATTTGGATACTGTTTTAGGAGAATGATGATATTCAGTAAGGTCTTTTGTACAGAACAGATTAGTCAATCTGATGCTTTCTCTGTCAATATAAGATGAATGTCATGCTCTTAATTCTATTGACTAGTTCTATAAAAATACAGCAAACAAAACCATAGCTACAGCAATTTAGACCAAAATTTCACTCAGTATTTGGTCTGAGTGTGACCACACATCATAGTAGTGCAAATATACCATAAACATTCTGAATACTTTTCAGCATCCAATAGTTTGAAGCTCAGGGATTTCTTTAGTGACAGGTGGTTTCTGTGCATCTAAAATCTCTGAATCACTTCTGTTTCTGTGAGTTTTCACTGTGTCCCCTTGAGCCCATGTGAAAATTTTCATGAGACTGTAAAGTGATTTTAGGTTAGCTCACCTATAGACATCCACACGTGGACAAACCTCACCATTTTCATCTCAAACGTGACTCTGAGCCTGTGGCTCTGAGATGTGTGGAGATCCGTTTGTACAGTGCTAGAGTCTACTAAGACATCCGAGTTAAGAGATTAATAGGCGATTCAAATGCTTGTGGTGCAGGACTGTCAAACTCAGACCAGAGAACTGGGGCTGGCACTCAGACTGTCCAGTATCTTAAGTTAAAGTTCAAGCGTAAACAAGATGATGGCACATACAAGTAGAAGTTATAAACTCAGGGCCTCCACATCCTTTTTCTTAGCCAACCTTTTTCTTTAGCCCAGCCTCTTCTTCCAGAAAACAAGTTTTCTACCCAAAATCCAGGTGCACTGAACTCAGATAACCCTGAACCTTAAAGAACTTTATAGCTTGGTGTTTAACCTGGAACCCAAGCTCACTCTCCAGAGCACACAATAACTAGTTAAGTTTGCAATGTGTGAGATTTAAGACCAGTATATACTTTGTCAGAATAATACACAGAGGAGCACAAAGAGCACAGCTAATAGCAGACAGAGGCAAAGGAAAAGAATAAGTGTACTTACCGAATATATTGGCTGCTGCTATGCTAATAAAGCAGCAAAGAAGGGTGCAAAACGGGATGGAGCCCATCTTGCGATGGGAGAGCTCCATCCCCTGTTGCCGGCGTGGCAGCCCTGCACACCTTCACCTGCCTTTTTATAGCACCCGTCAGGAGGATGGGGTCACTTATGCGCCGGTAGACTGGCCATGAAATTGGACTAGTGACGCATACGATGCTTCTGAGAAAACCACAAGAGGTCTGTTCACCCGGAACAGCTGTGGTGGTTCTCCTCAGCCGGTCCTCATCCCCGCTCCAGGGAGCATGGCTGAGCCCACTCATCTGAGAGCAGAGCAAGCAGCCGCAGGCACAGGGGGGACTTCGTTAAATCACTGTGCAAATTGGGCATATTGACATGGCCCCGGCCAGAGCTCTGGCTCTCACCTGCGTTGTGGCGCAACCAGACTTTGTGCTCTGTGTCAAAACTAAACATTTTTGTGTCCCCGCCAAGGGGACAGGCAAGAGTTAGGCCTCCAAGCTCTGCAGCACTGGGAGTAAATACAATTCATAACGTGGTTATTTATGAAGTGAAAAACAGGATGGACACACTGCCTGTGAAGGGAATTGGGGGTCAGAGTCAATTGCATCTGACCTTTTTCTTTTACTCCCACTTGTACCATGCACGTTTATACAGACGGGTTCCTGACGGGAAGCAGCTCGGCTTCCTGGGCTTCACCCTCCAGGCGTAAGATCAGTATAACCATTAAGTGCGTTAAGTCCAGCTTTTTCGTACTAATTACATGCAAGATCCTTGACTTAACACATATCAGAAATATTATTTCTTTGATTCCAGAGAATGATTTCTTACTTGTCCACCTCTTATGACTGTCTGTTCGCATTTACTTGCACCAGGAATTACGAGAACTCACCCTCACTCATGCAAAGCTCGCTGGAAAAATGGGCCCAAAAAAATTCACTAAATAATAACAGAAGCACATATTTGAGGCAGGGCTCAGGCTGATTTCAGGAAAAAGTGAAAGCAGCACTCTTGTTTGTGATGCATGGGTACCAGGCAGTCTAGAAACAACTCTACTGACACTCTCCTACAGACCGAGACTGTGATAACAGTGACTCAAGCAGCCTCCTGTCTGGGCTGCAGACTGACACAGTGTTTGATATATATGGCAAATGTGATCTCAAACAGCAGTACAATCTTGCTTTAGCATGGTTAGCCTTTTTAAAATGAGTGGGACTATATTTGGATTTGTCTTTCAAGCAACCTACTCTGGACTTGAGGAGAGTCAATCATCTGCAGAAAGATCAAGCTGGGAAAAGATGAAGAACGTGTCCAGCACAGAGGACAGACCGAAAAAAGGCAACTTTCAGAAGCATAAAGAATAAAAATCCTGTAACAGCCCTGATGAAGCAGGCACAGAAAGAAAATTAATTTCTGGATTAGCATAGCATTTGTGGGGGTTCGTACAGGCAGAGCAAAGGAATCGGAGTAAACAGAGAACAGCCAGCATTAGCAGTAGAGTGGCTCCGTCAGGAAAGACAAAAAGCTTGACCGTGACATATATTTCTGACTCAAGTACACTTCAGGAGTCTCAGGCTTGTGTCTGACCCCCAGTGCAGTGGGGCAGTTACAGGAGAGCAATGAGGGGCAGCCCAGAGTCACAGGCTCCCCAGGGGCACAACAATGTCTCCGAGACACAGAAAAACTACCTGAGTGTGAGTATGATGCTGATTTAGTGCACTTTTCTAAAGTTAGTAAAAAAATTGTCATTCAGGTTCCTTTTACAGCAAATGGGAAGAGAAGCGGGCTCATCAGTATAGCCATTCACCTTCCTCCTCTATTCTTTGCTACCACAGGTCATTAGTAGCTGATTAAAGAGTGAGGCAGACAGGAAACCAAGGAGGTACCAAAGGGCTATCACTAATATAAAGAAACACAAATCTGCAATATCTACTTAATGTTGACTCCCAAGATTACTTTTATTTCCTTCAGAAACACTCAGAAAACAACCTCTGAACTATGCAAGTTGGGAAGAACTGCCAAGTCTTAAAGGTCACTTAAAAAACAAAGTGAGAGAGTAAGTTTTGGCAACTGGCATCACTTAAACCACTTCTGGATGTGCGTCAAACCAAGATGGGCGTCTTGGTACACGCAAGTTCAATGGGATGCAACAGCCTGTGGATTTAAAAAAATAAAAAAGAAGTAGTTTACAGAGCAATATGCGCAATCCAGATTCTTCACAGAAAAGAAGGCACTTGTCATCTATGGCTGCTCAAAATCAAATTATGAAAAGCCTCACTGACTGACTTCCAGTGTAAGGACAATTGAATTGACCTCTATTTTTAGTACCTGAGAAAACACAGAAGAATACCTTAAAATAGCTCACTGATGGATGGGAGAAAAGGAGTAAGCAAAAAAGGTCCCTGAGGCCAATATGGCCTTAAAACTAACATGTCTTCAACATCATTGTTCTAGTGCTGGAAATGAAGGTTTGGTTTGTTGTACACGCTGGCAAAAGGCTACTCAATCGACTATAATTGTTGGGGGAAAGAAAAATGTCAGTGTGATGAAACACTGAAATCACAAAGCTCAAGCAAGAAGCAGAGCATTTGTTCATTGTTCCAGTGTTGCATCCGCTTTCATAGCAGAAAAGATGGTTTGTGCCACTGCAAATTTCACATATTCAAAAGCCAAAGGTTAAATGATTCCTCTATAGGAATACAGAAATATGTACACCCACAGAAAAGTTGCTCTCACCCAAATAAAACTTGAGCCTGAGAAGTCAACCTTACTTCAAGAAACAAACTTAAGGGAGCATCCTGAAGCAGGCAGAAAATTGGAAGCAAAAATTTTAAGAACACGATACATTGTCAAATTATGCCCATATCAATCAGTTCCTTTATTTTCACTTAACCGGCTTTTTCTGTTTTAAATAAATCACCAATATTGAACAATCCTCTCCCACATTTTAAGAAAACTATGCAAAAACATAGACTGACACCATTTGTTAGCAACTTAATACACTCACAGATAAAGAACTATGATTTATATTTTCTTCCAAGCATGAGATATTTGTCTCAATCTTCTTCACCTGATTTTGGCACAGATAACAACAACAAGACCTTGTGAAGCACTTGTCACCTCTGGTTACGTTTTAACAAGTCCTCGTGTGATGCAAAATTAAAAGATGACAAGGAAAAAAAGCATAGCCCCACCAGATCATACAAATTTCAGTCACTTCATCCGTGACACGTTCTTCAGATTGAAACAATGATGAGTAAGTAACTCGACTAGATCAGAAAAGTGGGCACAGGACTTCTCAATTATTTTTGCCATTGGTAAATTGCCATTGGTGACAAAAGAACCTAAAGTAGCCCATGTAAGAACATTTGAATTTGCCTTTGTCCCTGCAGAAATGAACCATTTCTAGGACAGGCAAAATGGCTTTTTCTTACTTATCCATTGGAGGTAACAGTTTTCCTCTATCTAATAGTACCACAGTGATACAAGGAAGGAAAATGTTTACTTTATTCTTATGACAAGTGGGATGCAGATTGTGTTGAAACCCTGAGTCGGTTCTGCACCCCGCAGTGGGGCGATGGATGGATGGATTTACACGCCAAATCGACTCAAGGTTTGACAACAGCAAGGTAAGACAGTGAGAGAAGGCACCGGCAGTCACAGGAGGATGCCAAACTTATGGTGCTGGTAGGACAAAACCACTGTTGGTCTTTTTGATAATGCAATATTTAACCTTCTCTGCACTGAAGGCAAGAGCGTTCAGCCAACAGAGTCAGAAAGCAAGTTCAAGGACAAACAGAGCTCCTTCTGCCACACAACAAAGTTGTGGAATTCAGCACTGCACCTGGTGTGGTGGAGAGAAATGAATGAAAAAAAGACAGATTAAACTCACAGAGCACAGATCTGTCAGTGACTGATAAAACTGATGGTCTTCATAAAGATTTTGGTAAAGGAAACCTCAGTTTACCCGAAGTGAAAGACAAAAAAAGGGAAAGACTAATTTGTACACATCTTCTATAGCCAGTATGTTTCTACAGGTGTTGACGTTGTATTTCTGCTGCAGATAAGACACTGAACTGGCTAGATGTTTGGTCTGACTCAGGAAACTTTTTCTTTAATAAGTTCTGCTAATTAGAAAAAACATTTCAGTGTATTAATCCAAGATCTGAATTTTTGAGACTGTACCTTCAATTATGATTAAAATATCTGCTTCAGAATTAAAATTTTGAAGTTTCTTGCATGTTGAAGATAACATTTTTTTTAATCTGTGATCAACAAGAAAATTTCTCTGTGTTAGTCACTTGTTTAGATTCTGCCTGATTTCATTCCTCTGCTGCTTCCCATTTGTGCCCTGTTCCACAGGACATTAAGGACAGGAACTTTCTTGGCATCCTTTGCTTACTTCTTTCCTACTACAATAGTGTCCTGAACAACGGTTTGTAGGCAATATAAAATATAAGAAATCACGAAAAGCAAACTGAAGTTATTTTGGAATGACATTGTACAAAGGCACAAAACTAAAAACACCCTTAGGAGGCAGATGCACCTGCCCAGAAGAAGAGATGCTACCACTGTGAACACGTTGTTGAAAGGCATTGTCTTTTGTCGTGGTTTGGGCAAAACCAACCAGGACATCTTTCAAGAACTGAGTGCACTGCAAACCCTGAGACGGTTGAACACCAAAGCAGCTCAGGAACAGAAAAAAATCTAATTACTGTGCCACACAACAAGTAATTCTGTATGTAATTTACTGTGTAATTTGCCTACAGGCTGAAATACAGCTGAAGATTCCCTAACGCTTTGCAATGTGTACAAATAAATGAGTATCAATGACAGCATATAAATTATTGGCTCAGGCTAAAAACGCAGCTGAGGATTCCCGAATGCTTTAGAATATAAACGAGCACTCGCCAGCTCGCCAAAAGAGAAGTCCACTGAAGGGGAGCCCAGGCACATAACAATCTCAACAGACCTTTATTGGGAGTATTCGAATGCAGTCAACATTATTGCTATTATAAAAAAAGAAGAACCAACAAATCACAGAATAAAGTATTTTGCTTCTGTCATAGAAGATTTAATAGTAGTGCATTGCTGCCTCTCTCAGAGTGTTTAGTGACAATACACTGACACACGAGGCTACAGCTGAAGGGAGGTGGCCCAGGCCAGTTTGAAAAAAGGGGAAGTTTATTTGAAGTCAACAGCAATTGAACAAGCTTTAGTTAATCAATCCATAGGATAAAGCTGGCTCGTCTTCTGCTCTCACACAGGCCCAGTACGTATGGAAAGGGAAATTCACTTCCAAATGGTATTTTTCACTCCAGTTCTTTTTCTCTGTGCAATATCCAAGTTTTTGAGTTGTTCTGGCTGGTGCAGAACAGCTGCCAAACGCACAATCCTCTCCCCGGGCAGTGTATTTTCACCATCATTACATGCTCCATACTTGTTTTCCATATATAAACAGATATACACATAGTGTATAATACTTATTGCTAGAGACAGACCCCCACACCCAGGACATAACATAGTACAATAAAAACCATTACTGAAGTATTTCAAACATCCTCTGTAAAATGATCACCTAAAGCCACACAGACTCAGTAAAACAGAAAAAAAGCTAATTAAATGTGAGACTACCAGTGGACATTTTGAAAGTGATTAAGCCTCTGACCTTAATAAGCACTCCAAAATTAAGGTGCACGTACTGTAACATCTCAAAGCAGCAGAGAGAAAAATCTGCCTTTCCAGTGTTCTAAACTGACACGGCAAAGGTGGGTCCCGTTTGCAAACGAATGGCATCATCACCTGCAACCCCTTTACTCATCAGCCCCTCCCTGTGACTGCTAACAGGGCAAGGCAGTCAGGACAGCCTCACCAAGCACTTCTTGCCATGAATCTCCTGTTTGCAGAGGGCTTCCCACCCCCAGTTTTCATTGTTGATTTTTACATCAAGCTCCAGTTCAGTTCAGGATCAGTTTTGTGTTTTTTACAGCTTCAGAGAATTAAAAAAAATAGTTGTAGTTTTCCCTTCAAATTAAAAGGAAAAATATTCAGGTTTGCAAGCATCAAAATACTTTTATAACCTTACTGTGACATTCAAGCAACTCCTTCACATCCCAGTCTTCGGTTTGGCCAGGAGCACTGGAGCCCAGCAGTGCCAGAGGGGTTTTGCTCTAATATTCACTCAAGTCTAGTTAAGTTAGAAGCCAGAGAGGAGTAGAGGGAGATCATTTGCACAAGACCAGAAGAGGCTCACTAAAAGAAGACAGCAAAAAATATTTAAAGATATTCACCACAGTACACACAATCCAGTTGTAGACACCTCATAGGACACAAGGTAGGAGACCTTTCCCTACAGCTGTTTCCCCCAGCAGCCAAAGAACCAGGCACCGGGACGGAGGAGCGAAACCCTCCAGGCATCACAGAAGACAGAGTGCAGATGAAGAACAAAAGGAGAAACTGATGGAAGCCGCAGAACAGATGAGAAGCACATGTAGAATCTTAGAGGCAAAATTAAGAGATAGGTGGATGTCAGCCACACAAGAAGACTGCACTCATGGAAGAACAGTATCAGTTCTTTGTCATCCAGCAAATATGTAAAATCTATCAGAAAATTGCAACCCATCTTCTTCTGACTATTTTTAAGAGGAAAATGGGCTTCTACCACTGGAAATTACTCCATAGCGAAACAAAAACCTATGCATCTAGGGCCAGAATACCCAAAATACAGACACTACTCAACCTACAGCTACCCAAGACTAGAGTTAGCAAGAAGGACCTTCCATCCCGTTCCCTGCCCTATGACCTGAGGTATCTCCATTTTGCAACTAAAACGTGGGCAGCCCCATCATGTGATACCTGCTCATGTCACCAAGACTATGTTTTATTTATAACTGCAAGACTGATGTCCTACTGCAATCACTGCAACTGAAAATGTTGAATTCCTGATGTAGATGCCTATAGTACGGTCACAGGAAGGAGAAGGTTTGAAAGGAATCACCCTGATACCTCCATGAAAAAAACAACGCAAACCTTAGACAAAAAGCTGGACATTAAAAGGCTCTACAAGTTTGTCATTTAGTCCTGTGAAATCACAAGGGGCTTCTGTACAATGGCATTTCCCTTTTATTATGATATATAAAGTTAAAAGAAGGCTGCTAATTTAAAATCTTTACCTTTCTGTGCATGTGTATCAACATCAGTCCTTACATCACCATATATTATTTACAATTATTTGAGCAACCTGGTCTAGTAAGAGGTGTCCCTGTCCACGGCAGGGGTTTGGAACTCAATGATCTTTAAGGTTCCTTCCAACCCAAACCATTCTATGATTCTATTTCTCCCTCAAAGAGGGTCCACCTCCTCCATCATCATGCACACCCCAAGAAATGACGTTGCAAACAGACTCTGTGCAGGTCCCTGGCTTATTTACAGAGGAAGGAGGAAGACAGATGGAAAGCGATGCCTACAGGAAAGGGATCCTCTCGATAAGGTCAACTGGAAGAAACTAGATCCAGTAGGAGCCAGCTCACGCGGGGTTTGACTGACGCATAAGCAAAGCAATCAACTGTAGGTTACATTCTGTGCAAAACACTTCGCATTCTTATGGCACTTGACTTGTAAGTGTTTAAGAAAAAAAAACCAAAACAAACAACAAACTTCAGAAGCATCCCAAACCTTTGAATACTTGAGAAACTGGGGCCAAAACTAACATTCACATCTTACAGACTGACACCAAGATTTGCGCAAGCCGACTGGGGCAGGTTTGTGAAGCGCTGAAGCAACACACAACGTATCACAGCACGGTCCGTACGGACACTGGGGTGGCATTTCTTACGAGACAGGAACACTGGCAGGAATTTTCATAATACGCGACTACACAAGAAAGGAAGATTAAAAAAATACTGAACAGATTATTTTGTTTCTGTAAGCAGAGTCCATCCTGAATAAGGCCGGATCCTGAGGGATAAAAGTACGTACTCATGTAAATTTAGAGACTGTTACACGTACAAACGGAAGTCAAAGCTACAAGGGCATCTCTGACCTTGACCTTGTGGTTTCCTGTTCAGGATACTATTCCTCCGTCCCTGCACTAAGAATGAAATCCACCCTCCTACCTGGAGCCTCTCCGTCCACCCGCACCCTCAGTAACATTGACACTTATATTACACCACAGGCATGCACGCACATTGTATAATATTGCTACAGTGTATGCTGTATAAGTTATATACATACACTCCACTTTGTTTCAAAGCAACTCACCCAGGTTTACACGTCTCTGATACAGTACATACAGTACCACATTCAAGGCTACGCAGCATGTGAATAATATATAAAAAAAGTCCCACATATCCAAAAGCAAGTAGGTCACTCAACTATTCATAGTTTGAAGCAGTTATTTAAGCATCCAACTATATAACACAGAGTATTTTATTTATTAACAGTTGCTATAAAAACATCAACAACTCCTCAGCTCTTGTGTTCGTTCTGCATTATGAAGTTGCCAATTACGATTCCATAATTAACTTCCACATTACCATACAGCTCTGTTGTGTCTCCTATAAGCTCAAAGTGGCAAGACTTTAATGTAAATAGCAACCACTCTGTAAGAGGGATTTACATTTTGCTTTTGACATGACGGGTGATACCTCACTTCAGGACATGACAGACAGAGGGGGGTGTCAGGGCAGGTTTATTTTAGCAATGAGCCAGCCGCGCTGCTTTCTCTCCCATTAATGGTTTTCCCACAGAAGTTCAATGCACTGGTTGCAAAGTCTTTCCCACATGATCCATCTTTGGCATGTTTTTCAATTTTATGCATCCTCAAAAGGCATTCCATGATATTTTGATATTTGATGGTCTGTACATTATAACAATCGCTTCTTTTTTACATTTGTATGTAGGTCAGGAAGAAAAGTGGAAAATGAAGAGTATGCAGAATAGTTTTAATAAACAGTTTTACATACAGTACCTTACATATAGAACAGTGTGTTTGCAAATTTAAATAATTTTTGAATGTACAGTGGCTTGTACTCTTATCAAAAGGTAAATTCAAGTTTACTGTCTATCTGTTCTAAAATGCATTTATACAGATAACTAGAACTGATAAACAGACGTGAGGCATAAAATGTTCAAGTATCTTAATGTCATCAGTTAAATAGCCTCCTTTTAACAGTCATATTTTACAAATTCAAAACCTGTACATACATTATTTTCAATTTTAGAAACTGCTTGTTAAAAGGTAACATTTCATGTTAACCACCAGTTCTTATAGTCTATTGTAATAAAACTAGACATGTGTAGATATAAATGTATATAGTATGCATATATGTACATGTGTATCTATACACATATACATACACATACAAATACGTATATAGCACTGGGTACAGTGGCAACTTATAAGCACAGGGAAAGTCCTGGGCTCAAAATCCAGCAAGAGCTAACAGAGCACGTAGGTTGCCTTTGGTTTCATGACGTTTCATTCACCGAAGCTGAAAGATTTTTCTATAAAAACATCTTGGATAATGTTATCTTGTGAGATTTATTCTAGTGGTTTAGAATATTCACAGCCACAGACAGTTTTGCTGCTCTTGTCATTCCTCATCCCAGCTGAGGATGGTGAAATTTCAGAGGGCCAACACCAGAACAGAGCTACCCAGGACAAAAATGGTACCTTGAATCCCAAATACTGCAATAGAACATAAAAAAATATAAACTAGATACAATTTTGGATGGATTGCTGGCACCGAGTAGGACTTTGGAGAAAACCTTCATGTAAGTCATAATCAAACTCTCATCCCAGTGGTTTTAATATTATTTGGCACATCTGACCACTATTTGCCACTTATGTTTTAAGGGATTCTAAGGGTGCTGTAATAAGGATTTCTATTTAAAAAAATACTTTAAAAAGGAGACCATGATAAGTAATTTCTTTCAAAAAAATCAAAGCTAGCATGTTCATTTTCCTGAACATTCATGAGAGAAGGAAATAATCTAAAAACTTTCCTTGTAGAGAGGATTCAGATCTCTCTGTGTCTATCTTTTACTAGCAAGACAAGAAGAATTCATTAAAAAAGCAGTTCCCAAGAGATTTTAGTCAGCTGAATTCTTTGAATTTGGAATTTTTTAGCAAAAGTTTCAAAATAGTAGCATTGTTCTTTGCAGAGTGTTTTGTTTGTTCAACTTTCTTACATTAGGGGATTTTCTTGTTTATCATGTTAAAATCATATCAACATTTCCCAGTATGCAATATATTACATTTTGAAACTTGGACACTGAACACTCAGATTTTCAATATAACAGATTTCTTACTCTAGATTTCCTCTCCTCTCTCTCTAAAGCTTCAGGCTATAAATGTAATCAGCAAAGAACCAGAAAAATGCTCAGCTTTTTGCTGTCTTCCTGTCAGTCTTGTGGCTAGTATCAAAATTCACTGTGAAGAACCTATTTTTATTTCTTTATTCTTCCTTTTGTCATACAGAGCAAAGCGTTGCTATTTGCTGTACTTTCCCCATGTCAATTAAGAGCTGTTTGATACGTCGCTTGAGCTGAGGCAATCTTGCCAGAGGATCTGGTGGTTCCAGTTCTCCAGTGAAATCAAGCCAGCTTTCTAAAACTACAGAAGGAAAAGGAGGAAGTTGATTAGAATCAATCTTTGAGAAGCAGTTTTCATAAAAATTAAACTTTTCTTTCTTATTCTGCCTTTTATGAGAAGGAAAAATATACTGAGGCTGTGATTTTTTTTTAACAGTAGAAATGCCTATTAGGGAAACATCAATTAATTCTGTGTTTCACTCAAACAATCCCAACATATCTTCAGATTTGGTTGTTACTATAAAAAGGCACCTGGGAGCAAATTATACCCCTGGCTACAATTTACCATCTACATACATAAAAGAAACTTCAGTTCATGGCCTTCTAGCTACAACAGCTCTGCAAGAGAAAATGCACTCCTTAAACGCAAGGCTTGCTTCTGGAACTTTAACAGGCTCCTGTTACAAGGTCCAGATTACAGAATGTTTTTCCCATCTTTGTCAAGGAATTTCTATGCTTCTAGAGACAGGGAAGGGAGAAGGTCAACCCCGTTAGCCTAGAAATACTGTTTAGTACAAGCAGGAATGTTGAAAGTAAAACTGCAGATGGGAATAAGACAACCTTATTTGTCAAAAGATCATTAAGGACTCCCATGACTAGACTACAAGCTCCCCTCATTCTTTATTTCTATGACTAGCAAGTAAACTTACGTGCTGTAAGATTTACTCCTACACTCTAATTTGATTCAAGTCTTCTCATGAAGCCTGATTTATTTTCCGGAAACCAGTTACTCTGTATTAGTAAGCAAACCAAAGTTGAAGGCAGAATGAACACTTATTTTTTTCTTTAAATATTGTCAAGTATTACAACAATCAGGCCAAAAACACTCCAGGTATAGAAAAATCCATCAACGTTATGAACCACATCTGGACAAAGATGAGACAAGTTATCTAAGCTTTCTGAAGTCTGCCTAATATCACAAACTTGAGCTACATTTTCACAGGTCCTGAGTGCTTAAGCTACTTTATTGGGCATTCAAAACTTGTGGAAGGGGGACAAAGGATATAAGCTCTGGTTATAATACTGGGTACCCAAATTTGAATAGAATTCTTAAAAATCCATCCTCAGTGCCTCAGATCACCTTCAACACAGTGATTATGGAAGACGCTGTTACAGGTATATTAACAAGTATCTAGCAATGCAATTACCATCAACTTCTTTTTCAATCAGGTCCATTCTGCTGGTGACTTCGTTCTGTACATTCTCTATATGGGTAAGGAGATTTAGCTGCCATTGAAGATGTGTGTCCACCTGTTCTTCCGAGCCTTTTCTTTCATTACAAACAAACACAGTGTTTCCTTCAGCAGAGTTCTTCTTCATAGAAGCAACAGAAAGAAAAGAATTGCCATTTAAGAGGGTTGTTTTGTTTTAATTTCTGGTGTTGGTTTCAACATGAGTCACATGACAAATTATGACATTTTAGAATTGTACTTCTGTCTACTTGACCAAAAGCATACTCAAAGAGCCATGTACCATGACATGTCAATAAACTACACTAAGCAAAATGCAAATTCCATAGGAATAAGCATATATAGCACTGGGGGAGTGAGACAAGAGGTAAAATTACCAGCTCAAGCACTTTGTTTAATGCAGTAAGCCAGACTGCATTTCTGTGCCCTTTTTATACAAATCGTGACTTAAATCATGAAGTGCTGAACTGCATCAGCCTACTGCCACCAAAAGTATGCAAAACTTTAAGGTTTGTTTCAACTTTAGCCAGAGAATGAAGAAAAACTCCCTAAAATGTAGTAACATCCAAGATGTCAAAAGCAATCGTTTTGCACAAATAAACTGGCCGTTCTAGTGGCTGATTAAGACAAAAGATTTCTCTTCCTACCATCGCTATGGTGCTGTGTAACTTGCAAGCACGAGTCTGGGATAGAATTGAACACGTTTGGGGACAGTTAACAAGGGCAGTAATGTACAAAGTTATGCAAACACAATATCTGAGGAAGATTGGCTTCTCTGAAATAAATAATATCTTCATATCAAGTCTGAGATAATACGCAAGTTCTTCTTCTTTCTGTATTTGACATTTCAGCTAATGGAAATAACCAAAGTATACCAGATTTAATGAGTTAAAAAGTGTTCAGGATTTCCATTAATTAGCATGATTCACAGTTTCTATTTTTATATCCACTATGACTTCATAGCTGATGAAGTGCTTGCTTTCACTACTGATGATTCTGCTTTAGGGACTAAAATACTGGATATGTGCGCTCACATAGTGTCAGTTTGCAGCAGATGCCAGAGCAAGGAGTGAATTTCACCATATTAATACACTTTTCTGATAAAGTGCTTAGCTAATTTTTTTCCATGTCACATCATAACAGACTTAACACCATTTTTTTCTTCAAGTATTTCTTTCTCCAGTCAAGAATGGGAAGAGCGAGAAGAGAGGCGAAGAAGAAAATTGGGACTGGTGGATTTTAAATTACTTCTAAAAATAAGCAGTTGCTCTTCCTTTTTTGGTTAAGACTTAAAATCAGTTAAAAAACAAATCAAACTTGAACCAACCTACTGGCAGCTTTATGAGTTAGTCCTGGAGGACAAGTATTGTTAATACTCACAATATTCATTAAAGGAGTTAAAGTTATTTACCAAAGATAGATTTTGAAAGCCAGAAAAGCCTCTAAATTCTCAAACCTTCCAGATAAAAATCTTACATCTCTCAAGACATTAAGTTTGTCTCCAGTGTTTTCACTATTCAAACTATTAATCTTTATAAAAGACACATTCAATGTAAATAAAAAATGCCCTATTTCTTATAATTTTCAGACCTTCTCTAAAACCATGAGAGAAGAATGACATTTTTTCCTCACTGTATAAGGACCCAAGTCCATAATTCTAAAACCAAGATCATCTGTTGGGTGAACCTTTTAGATGTCCACTGCAGTAAGTTAGAGAAAAACTTAAAGCTAAATAACTTAATATCTACATAACATTATTTTTTATTTTTTATAATTTTTAATGACATTCTGTATTTATTCGAATGGCTACTAAATGCTCTTTGGAAAAAAACCCCTCAAGATCAAACAGGTCCTCCTTTAAGTTAAGAGATCAATGTAGGCCCATCAGGGAGTGGTGGCAGAGGTAGTAAGAGAAGCAGAGCACAGGATGCAGCTCATGAAGAAGAAACAATTGGGAGGTTCAGATCGGGGAGGCTTGTGCTTTCAGAAACAAGAACAAGGAAACTAAATACAATTTTAAAGACAATGCATAGTCCAAAAAGGGTCTCGGTAAAAGTCACTGAACACTGTTTATGAGAGAAAAGATGATATTTATCAGAACTGTAGATTAGGACAAGACAAAAGAGTACGGAAACCCAGAACATTCAAGGCTCTGTGGGATGCAAGAAGGGAGACTGCAATGCCCCAACCAGAACTTTGGCAAGGAGAGGTGAAGGCAGCACCTTACAGAGAAATCAGTTCACGTAAAAATGGCACTTCAATGCCAGTGTTGTCATGGTTTTAAGGCGAGTACTAACAGGTTCATGAAGAAACAAAGGAGAGCTTTTCAATGTGCATTAAGTCTAGACAGAAAGCCTTATTTCAGATATTAAGGCTGACTATTGACAAGGTGAACTACGGTGTCTGATGCTGCTCCATACAGATCTCTTCCTATTTTAAAACAGAGAGCACCTGCCCTTTTAGACATATGCACACCTCTGAAGGAAACAGTAGTTTTGTTTCACTGCTCACATATATTTTCTTTTAATTCTAATGTATTTATACTATTTACAATGACATTTCAAGCTACTGTTGGAAGGAAAGTGTATTTCACACTGCTGCATGCCTGTATCCTTACAACATAAACTGAATATAATCATGCAATTTAACATACAGTTATTTCTAATTAGATTGAGCCAAAAATTTCCATTCAAACTATATAGCTTACATGTCACATTTAAAACTAAAATTAAAAGAAAAAAAGACCTTATCGTACTCATTTCTTCCACACCAGAAAGTGTACTTCAAAAGGGGGATGAGTTGGGCCATTTATTCTTACACAGTTGGTGTTGTAGAAAACAAAAAGGTTTGTTTCACTTTGTTTTACTTTGTTTTTTGCTCAAAAAGAATTCTTCCCTAAAACCAGACTAACAAGTTTCAGACCATTTCCACAAAATGATGGATTCAGACCATTAATGCAAAAATGAGAAAGAGATGTTTAAATAGCCAAATATAATCCTGACTAATACCCCGTGAAACATTTAATTAGAAGACAGATGTAATATAAAAGACTCAAAAGAAGTTGCACGAGCTGAAATTAGTTGGTCAGTAAATCATTACTAGTGGACAGAATTCTAGATAGTGTTGCTATTAAAAGAAGAATACCATACAATAATAAACACTATTACAAATCTCAGTTTAACAAACAACAACAACAAGAAAACAAACACCACATATAGAAAACAGAATTGAGAGAAAAAAAACTTGTCCCATTTTCCTCACCTTGCAAAAACCATGTAAATTCTGTTTCAAGACCCTGCATTTCAAGCATAGGATTGGTTTTTGCCCCAAAACATTGGATTGAGCAGAAACAGTTTTAGCACAGGCGATATTTTAACCACACTTTGCATTTCATTCAGCAGCTGGAATGGGTATACTTCACCTGAAACTACTGCAGTGATCCAACTTTGCTTCTAGTGATTTCTGCTGACTTATTTGATAGAATATGTCAACTTACAACAATGAACACTCCTAAATACTTGAATACAGTGAGTTTTATCAGACTGAACATATTTTTCCAACTAAGAAACTTCCCAGATGAAGAATGATACTTACCTGCTCATTCATGCCATCATCTTTAAAAGAATATTGTAAACAGTTTTTGTTCTCAGTGTGAAATTCCTGATCTTCCTCAAAACTACTTGTATCTTCATCATCTGAGCTCATAAGGTCAGTGACTGCTTTGCAGTCGTGACCAAAACTCTGTGGTTTTTGGTAACTGTGCTCACTTGTGATGTACGTTTCTTCCATCTTCTGGGGTATACTGGGCTGCTCTTTGTGGTTTTGACTGTGACACGTCCTTTCAGTTGGATTAACAGCATCCGGCAAAGTCACTAATTTTTTCTCTACCCCAACAGTTATTTGTTCTTGTTCTTTTCGCATCCCTGAATAAGCCCAGAGATGAAGGTCTGGGTGGTGCTTATTTCTGCAACAAAGGGGAGGAAAAAAAAGCAAGTTATAGAGAATACCACTTACAGCACGGAACTACTAAGCAACCACTGCTGCTAGATCATAGCTATTGATAAGCACCATTATCAAATATGTAAGTATTCCTAAAACACTGATCAATTTCGGATAAATCCAGAACATCTCTTTAACACAAAACTGACTATTAAAAAAAAAAATAAATCACCAATAATCCCAATAAACCAGATCCACTCAACTCCACCCACTGGAGTTGAGTATAGTCTACATCTTGCATTTGAGTTATTTAAACTATTATACAAGAAAGAAGTTTATACATATGGAACAATGGCAGTCTGTGCTACCTAAATATATAAAGATGGAGAATAAACCCTGGACTGATACTTACTTTAATATCCCAATCTTCAGCTGCAGTCCATGCAGTATTTCAGTTACACCATATACATCTGCCAGTAGGTGATGTGTTGACACGATCTTTTTGGCATTAAGATGAGAGTAGTTTTCTTTCAGAAATGATAATCCACACATGTGTCCATTGTTTAGCCAGTCCTTATCATAAAGATATTTGGCACTCCACCTCTGACCTGGGGTAAGCAACAAACAAATTGAGGGCCATCTAAAGCCAGAACAGAACTCTATTTAAAAACTAGAGTGCTATAATTATATGCTGTACTCTCTTAAATGTCTCCTCACAACCATGAAAGGATGGTTTGAGATCTTGCTATTGATGTTTTAAAAAATAGTTTTCACAGACAGGAGGAAACTCTTAACAATTATGAACACAAAAATGAATCCGAAATCTCAAGACCTCTCTAAATAGCATTTGAAATGAAAATCTAATCACCTTTATGATCAAACTACAGGATATTAAGAACTGCGCTATTACCAATCTAACCGCAAAAAAAAAAAGTTTAAATTGGCATTTTAACTACTGCATCTTACTTAAAAAAAAAAAGTAATAAAACAAACTAAGTTACTAAGAGAAAGTTAGAGAGTAGACTTTATATGGACATATCCAAACCACCTAGTTTGTTTCTCAAAGACAAATGTTTTGCTTCAATACTGAATATCTATTTTTTAGAAGTCAGGAGAAGGCTTCATGAAAAACAGACATTTCCAAGTTATCTGAAAGCAGAGTTCTCACACCCTGCTTTGAGGCACCTTTTACTGTACACTACTAGACAGGATATGGCCTTAGGTCTCCCACACCGTGGTAACATCTACAGTCTTAATACAACAGGCATGAATGAATATTTAGCTAATGCTTCTATAGTAACTCAATAACTATTTATAAAATAAATAAGTAAAAAAACAACCCCCGAAAAACAAAACTAGAAATGTATAATGCTATTTTTTCCATTAAAATTGTTTACAATGTGGAACCCAGACAAACAGACTGGCTAAGACCGCAATATCTTAGACTCAATTTCATATCAGACTATCATCATATACAGAACAAAGAACGGGTTGATGGAAGCCCTTCATACCTTTCAGGAGAATACCCTGTCTATCTCCTTTCTGCCCATTATCCCAATACACTTTAAAATACTGACATTGTGAATGACCTTTTTCTCCTGACACAGAAAGAAAAGAAGTAATGGTTAGGAAGGGAGAGAAGATAAAAATTAGGGACACAGTCTCTGCATAGCAGGGATAACGAAGTACCTAGCACAGTGCAGGGAAAGACACAAGACAAATTAGTTGGTTTTAATAAGAAAAAGTTTGACTGCTTAAAGAATATACCACACAGAACTACCAAACAAGACTCTATACCATCCATTTAGATTCAGATTGGGGCAAAGGGGAAAAAGTCACACCTGTCCAGCTCTAGTTTCCTAAATTTTCTTCTCAAAAATGACTAATAAAAACTCTGCTGTTTTGTACCTCTGCAAACTGTTTTCAGATTTCCTTTTACTTTCATTCTGAATTTTAAATTTGGGATGTAGCCTCATTTCCCTTTTGAAACAGCTGGACTGCTGGATATTTTGCCAGAAGACATGTATATGAGTTGGTATAAATTGTCAGAAAAAATACAAAAAACTGTCTTCCAAATCATATAGTTTTTCTCCAAATAACTGCTAAGAAAAATAGGTCTGTGGACAGAATAATTTTTAAATCAACATTTTCCTAATCAAAATAATTCAGTTTAAAAGTAAATATACTTTTCCTAATTCTTATTATTTCAAACTTATCCTAACATTCCTAAATTCAAAATGTGCTGTGTGTGTACTATCATTTACCATAAAAAGTATTTTTCATATTTTACATACTCAGTTCCACACCTTTATTTGCACAATTCCGGACAAATGTAAACATTATAAAATTGCAATTGATATGAAATGACATCCACAGCATATTTTAATGTACTGTGGTAACAAGTCCTTTTTTCCTAAAAAATATTTAAATTGAACAGATATGATGCCAAGTAGAGGCAAAACAGGGCACTGAACAAGAATGATTCATTTAGAAAGACTTTTCAAACTACAGTGACATGAAAAAGTGCTAAGGTTTTGGGGTAATTAGGTTTCAACAACTAAAGCGATGGGAATTAAGATCATGAATAAGATTTAGCATAGCTGAACAGGATGTTACTAACAGGAAAGTAAGTTTCTGCTCAGAGCCAAACCTAGAAGCACTTGCCCCAAAGGAGTGTAACAGATAACACAATACAGACAAAGCTTTAACGGTTTAAGCAATGCACATCTCTGCTTAAAAACCCAAAGCAGACAGCTGCAGATAAAGGTGCTTTATCCGTACCTGGTGGATCTCTGCAGATGTAACAGATGTACTGCTCTGGAATGCTGTCCTCCAGCAGCCCCATGCACACACTGTGCTGCCAACACAAGCACTCTTCACACTGACATCAGGAAAAATAAAACAAACAAGAGCAAAAACTAAAACTAAGATAAGTAGATTCAAAAATCAGAAGCTATTTCTTGTACGGTCAAAATGCAGAGAACAGCAGTTTAACTTAAATATCTGGTTTGAGTAAGATTATTTTAGGTGGACAATTTGTGTTTGGGTAGGCAAAGACATCAAGCTAAAAAATAGCTCTACTTCTGAAAGTTACCTCAACCACAAATTCCAGACTGGAAAAAAAAAAAGAAGAAATTGAAGATGTAATATTTAATAATATTTTATTACAACATTCAGTATCTTAGCACCTAAATATTTAGTAGTGAAACATAAGACAGGAGTATAATATTACAGTAAAGTAGAAAGATGTAATACATTACAGCATAACAGTGAAAAGTAGAAAACTCTTCAGTTTAATTATTTATATTTACAAAGCATCTCTCCAGTGCGCTAGAAAGATGTGCTTTTAATATCGCACCAATGGAAAATCTAAAAGAAAAAGAAAATGAAGAGAAAATGAAAGAGGAGAAACAAGAGAACAGGAGAGCAAAATAGAAGTGGTAAGACATGAGGGTCTAAAAACAGCAAACTGGTTGCTCTCAGTGAGACAAGGCATGAAGAGGAAAAATCAGGCTGTCATTGGACTTCAGAAATGAGCAGGAAACTACCACTTAAAAATACATTTCCTTTTTTGCCTGTGTTATAAATATCTGCTTTTTTACCACTGAAGATCTCTCCTCTTTGCTTTGACAATGCTTTTGAGCATCATCAACCTATTCAAAACACTTAAGTCACCTTTCCTCGTTACACTGCTACGGCTACAATTTTCTCTCCTCTCTTTGAAGATTTCCACACCAGTCCATTTTTCCACATTATTACCACAGCTGAACTCCTGCTTAGTTCCTCCAACACAGCACAGCATTTCAGTAATGTGTTCCCAAGAACAGCCTTTGTGTCCTTCGCTTTCAGCTCTTTCTGTCACTTTCCAAAAGACCATTTTTCCAAAGGCCATGAACACAGGACAGTCAAACTTGCCTTCCTTCAAATTTCAATTAAACAGGCTCTGCATTTTCAACAGAAACTGCACCACATCAACAGTTGAATACAAACCTGGTTTTTGAGCACGGGGAAAAGAAACACAAGAAGTTCATGGCTTTTTTAAAGTCACTGACAACTTAGTTTTTCCTCACTATTGTTTGCATCTGATCTAATCGCTATATTATGAATTCCTTGAGACAAAAATTTTTGAGACAACCGTTCATTAGTAGATGGGAAATGCTCCCCTCATTGGAGTACAAATAAATGAGCAGAGCAGTTAAAATCTATCAGGACCTGAATGATATTCAGACACTATATTCTTCTTCCCTTTTTTCTACACCAAGTAAGATTTAAATTCTTAGCAGTTTCTAAAACCAGTGAGCAACTTTTAGCTTGAGAATTGCAATTCTAAAGATGAAGGAGGCACATCACACACACATCACAGTGACAATATTGTTGTTTGTGTAGCAGAGATCTTGGATCCAGCTGAGGTACATTTACAGTGAGCAGAGTGGTTTCTACAATCGATACTGCAAAGCACAAGGGCCAAACCAGAAGGGGTGCTTTAATCGGGATGGTCTGTGGACAGAAGCAATGATTTGTGTGTGGGAAAGGATGCTTTATCCTAAATTTATCAACTGGCTATAAAGAAAAAGACAAACCTGTTCTACATATCGATTTGTTAAGGAAACCCCATCCTAGAGTGATAGTTCTGCACATATGGAACAGAGTCAAGCCAAGTGCAGAACACAGAAATATTGTGTCATTGTTCATTTCTATTTACAGCTCTCTGCACAACTTCGGTCTCCAGCACATCAATAGGGCACCTTCACAAACAAGAAATTCACATGGAAAAATACATCGCCCCCTCAAATTTCTTTACCTGAATCATAAAACCATTTTCTTCATCCAGTTCACAAATGCATCTAACAATTTCATTGAGAGCATCATCTTCATCCTGAGACTCTTCGAAGTTAGTTGAATCAAAATCCTGATTGTATTCATCACCACTAAGCAACAAACTCTCTGTAGAGGAATCATCCAAGAACTCCACATCTGAAAGGTCTAGTAAAAATAAATACAGGTGAAATTTTGTGGGCAGAAACGCAATAATTCATGGAGATACAGGGGTTTTTGGCAGTTAAAAAAAAATCTTAACCTTAATATAGGAAAAAAATCACTCTCAACCACACTGGTGGTATATTAGATCTCTTGATGAATTCTGCAAAGTGCCTTTAATGTCATGTCCTCAGAAGCAAAGTAGCAACACTTAACCAAATGCAAAACAGGTTGAGAAGCGTAAGCATTTTGGTTGAAATAGATGAAGTAGAAATCAGTCACCGTATTTATAGTTACAATCCCAAACATAAACCAAATTATTTCCTTCAAAATTCTCTTTCATAAAGAATTAAACCTACAAACTGAAAAATGCTATTCAGCCAACCTACTTTCTCCACTAAGGTCAACAGACAAGATAGCTCTTGGATACTGGTATGATGTATTCTTCTCTGAGAACATGCTGCGCAAAGTCAGAGAGCTCCCCGAGGACCGTGTTAATGGAGAGGAGCACCTGTCCAAGAATTCAACAGAACTATCTTCATAGTCTGAATAATCTGAAAAGTTAAAAGAAAATAAGTTGCTGTTACAAAAGTAAAGAAAAGTTTGAGACAAATAATAATAAAAAAGAATATTTAAGTATACTGCAACATTATGTTCAGAAGTAAAGAATATCAACACTGAGGTATTAGGATGATGAAAGTGTAAGTATGAAATGGCAAAAGCTCTTCATAACATATTTTGTAAAAAAAAAAAATTCCAGTAACAAACATAATGAAGCTTAATAGCTAAGACAAGTATTACCCTTCTAACTCCCTCCTCCCCCATCTCTGAATGTACAAAGGAATAATTTTTCTTGAACATTATTTCAGTCTTTTTTTTCCACAATTCATCCTGTACCATCTGCTGTCCTCAGAGATGCTGCTGATAGCTCTCCTTTTGCCTTCGGTCTGTCTGTAGTACTACCAACATTGCTACCTACAAGTAACTGCAAATGGTCCCGTCAGGTTAAGTGATCAAAGCTTGTCTGCATCCCTGCAGAGGGGCCCAGGGAAGTAAACCCACCTGGGATGCTCCCAGGCCCAGCCCAGGAGCCATCAGGGAAGATGGCTTCTGGGATGAGCCTGGGGGCATCCCAGCAAAGTATTCACAAGCCCAGAGGAGCATGATGAGCAGGTAAATAACAAATACACCCTGCCCAGGCCCCTCCCAGGGATGTCCCAGCAGCACCATCATCTCCATTATCCAGGCATGAAACCCATCACGATGTGTTACCCACAGCAGCTCTATGGATCACCTTTTTGACTAAGGGCGGTTGCCAGATATTTAATGAAAATCTATGCTCTTTCAGTTTAAAACCATTACCCCTCGTCCTATCACTACACTTCCTGCTAAAAAGTCCTTCCCCAGCCTTCCTGCAGGCCCCCTTTAGGTACTGAAGGCTGCTATAAGGTCTCCCCAAAGCCTTCTCTCTTCTAGCCTAAACGACCTCTCAGCCTGTCCTCCTAGGTGAGGTGCTCCAATCCCCTGGTCATCTTTGTGGCCATCCTCTGGACCCACTTGAGCAGGTCCATGCCTGTCCTACGCTGGTCAAATGGTAATTAAGAGCAGCTATCCATTTAGTCCTCTTAAATTTTATTGCTTTGAACATAAATGAGTAATCTGATTTCTACACCTTTACCCTTCTGTAGGAAGCATTCCTGCTACCACCTGGATCTACAGTTTTATTGCAATGGATTCCACAATGCATCTCGCCTAAATACCTTCCATAAAGCCACTGTTAATATTTACTGTCTCCTGTCAAAAACACACCAACTACCACATTTCCTAAGTATATTCACTGTAGGGGAGTCAATTCACTGAGTAGTTGAGTTGATTACTTCATGCTGTATTGGTATCGACCTCACTGTGACAGAAAAGTACAAATAACAGAAATTATTTACCTTCTGTGTTATATTAGGTTTTTTATATTGATTGACAATGAAACCTATAGTCAGAGCACCAGAAAGTTTCTGTTGGGACTTTTTCTTTGCTTTAAAGCCTTGCACCAAACCTATCTGGAGCACACACTACTTTAAACCACAGTCTTGCAGGAGGACTTCTCAGACAAGGAGAAAGAAAGAGGGACAAAGTGGTTTGAAAGGGTTTAACTGTGAAGAAGGGGCTGCATCTTATGCAGTAAGCCACTGAAATTTAGCAACAGGCTAGATACTAGAATCATTTTTATGTTCAGGTAAACTAACTAGGATATATAGAGCTTCAAATAAAGAATTTGAAGATATGTGAAGAACAAGCATATATTTTGAAGGAAGAAAAAACATCTGCGAAATAGCTGTGTTTATCATGTACAAACGCACTATATATACAAAAATGAGGTCACAGACCTAAGTGTCTTTTTAACAATTAAAGCCAAAACCTATTCTTTGAAATTTCAAAAATTTGACATTCATATTATTTAGAAACATGTTAATATCTAATACCAGAAATACCCTGAGTGATTCTATTTATTAAAAAAAAAAAACAAACATAAATTGAACTTACCATGCTGTTTAGATTTCTTCTTTTTTTTCTTCTTCTTTTTCTGTTTTGATTTATGATCTTTCTCCTTTTTCTCTTTTTTCTCCTTTTCCTTTTCTTTCTTTTTACCTGAAATAAAAAAAATAAACATTTTAAAACAGCAGTGCTATTCCCAATTACTTGCTTCATTTGGCTTAACCTAAACATGAGATTCAAAATCAAGTATTCCAGTTGCCTAGTCAGATCAAAACGGTTCAGCTAATTTACTTGGTATCCTGGGCACGTCTCTTACTAATTGCTGGTAGAACGGTTCTAAGAAATGTCTCTCAGCAAATAACATTTTACTATTTTAAATATTTCCAAATGAGATATCATAATAAAAGATATAGGAAAGCACACAAAATAAGTGACATTATTTAAATAGCTTATAACATCTATTTTACTTACAGCTTATATCAAAAAAGTTTCAAAAAGCTTTCAAAAGTGCAAAACTCCAAAATAAAAGGACAACATTGTCTTAAAAACACATGGTAGGCTATAGAAAGTCACTCGAAGGAAATTTCAATATCACAAAACTGCTGATGCTCTCAGCACTTTCCACTGCACAAGCAACATCCTCACAGAAAACTGGTTCTGTCTAAAATTTATGATAGATTTTTTACACTGTAGTTCACTCCTAAGCACTGTTGACATACACATGAGGACAAGTACTTTGTCTCAGAAGAAAAAAGAAAAAATTTATCCTGGTAATTTCTCCCCAAACAAAATATATCCCACAACATTGTCATTCCATAATAATTTTCTAAGCAATCAGTAGTGAGATAAATAATGAGGAAATTGATTTGTTGCAGAAACTAAATCCTTAAAGTCAGTATTTAAGGACTGTTTCCTGCACACAAATCAGAGTCTTATCATCTTCTCAGGGAATACAGAAACAGAACTTTTATCTCCTGCAAACACAAGGCAGAAACATTTATGAATTCTTGTCCATCTCTAATAATTTTATTTTTTTTTTTTTAAACATGGCAAAACCAAAGCCCTCTTAATTTCTATTTTCTTTCAAGAACTGCCAAGTATTTTGCTTTTAACATCCACTTTCTCCTCTCCACCCCTCCCTCCCCCAACCAGTCAGTACAAGGAAATAAGGGCAGTATCACCAATTCAACTAAAAGAAGCTCTTTTCTTTTTCAAGCATCTCATAGGTACTATTTAGATCCTTCCAAACCCTTGCTATTGGCAGTTTCATTTTCTCTTATAAAATTATTCTTCTACTATAAACTTGTCATATACATAAAAACTGTTTTTAAGACCTAAAACAACAAAAGAAGTGGAGCTGGGCCCAGGAAATATTTTACACTTTTACATTTGCCCTTCAGAGACATCAAGTATTCCAGAACTCTTCCTTTTCTTCCTAAAAATACCATTGCTCTGTACATACCATATGTTGAAGAACTTCTCTCTTCCAGTTTTCCTTTTCTTTCCATTCTCACTGCACCTGCAAATTGAAGAAGAATATATGACATAAGTGCAATGTCTGGCTGATGACCCACTTTCTCGTTAAAGTCATTAGACCGTAAAAAGACGTAATGGTACATGCTAATAAGAAACATACAAACAATACAATCATTTTTAGTGTCGCTTTAAGATTATTTTTATTGTCTAAAGCGCTGGAAACAAAAAGTATTGTAGTTTACCAACTTCTGAGTGCTTGTCCTTCTCAATCACGTTCTTTAATATTTTCTCCTTCAGACTCTCAAAACATTTCTCCTTTATGGGCACAGAGCACTGTATCTCTGTCCCTTCAGAGCTCACTGATGTGGAAGACCTCTTTTTTTTACTATTCCCTTTGGGTAACTTTAGACTATTGGTTAAAGGCATTTCCAGATGCAAGGCATGTACATGGGACGAGGGTGCTGAAAACAAGAAGACAGATTTACTAGGCATTCTGTAAGGATTGCAGCCAGATCACCAGCTGCGTCAGATCCCTGAAATGTCAAGTATTGGTAATAATATCATCACACTCAGCATATAATTACTACACACGAATGCCTAGGTCTTAGTCTTACATACCAGACAATACATGCCACAGAAGGTTTCTTTGTCCGTTTTGGAATTTGCACTCACTTTTAAAATAATTGTACTATTTAAAGTCTACTTTTAAGCCTTTTTGTTTCCTTTTTATTTCACTATAATAGAAACCCATGTCAATAGTAAGGGTTAAAGGTGCTGACATTGTCGGTATTGTTTAAATTAACAATTTAATTAAGCTCTGGTACAACATTTTTAGTGTTATGTATAAAATTTATACTTCTGCTTATTGCATTTCATTGATTTTAATGATATTTGAATCATTTACTGTCTTTCATGTGTATATTTAATCCACATTCAAATTACATGCAAAAAGCTGTGATAATTTGTCAGAGTTCAGCAACATATACTGACAATTCTGATCTTACACTAATCAAAAAAGTTTATTCAGTGAAATAGGTGTTTTTTAATCTTTATCTGATGCAAGTTGCAAAATAACATGGCAAAAAACACCGTGAAGTTATAAATTTCATTGGTAATATTTATAATCAAACAGGACAATGGAATTTTCAAATAATCAAACTAGAATAAGAGTCATGTATAAATAACATTATTGAGGTCATTCAAAACTCTCTACTACTGCATTCATCAATATTGCGAAAGCTTTAAGTTTCATTTTAAAGTAATTAGGAAAGCCTAATCTTCATCAGACCATTGAGGACATTTCAGGTCCATGCCATGGACACTGTACAAAAATGCAGCTCTGCAAAGCCATAAGGGGTTCAGCTCTAAACACTTGGAGGCACCAGTCACCTTCTATGTCTCTCAACACAGGGGCCCAACAAAAGTATCAGCATGTAAAAAACATTTGTGAGTTACAGTGCTGAACCAAATAAAGTCCTGAACGATACCTGCTAGTGCTCAAGATATTAAAGCAAACAAAATATGAAGGTGGTCTGGAATGGGTTCTTTGACCTCCCTCTTTTTTTTTTAAATAAAAAATACTCAGTAATAAAACAACAAAAAGCATTTAAATAAGCAGTGTTAAGATAACCTAGTAAATTCATCAGTCATAAAAGGATTCTGGGGAGAAGGCAACAACGTCTCAGGATTGACTGTTGACTCCATAAGGAGGCCTCCCAGGCTTGGACAGTTCAATGCAATTCTACTGGGATACAACATCATAAGCGTTATGTGAAACTTAGCCCAGCTCCCAGGCAGTCCTCCCAGGGTAACAACCAAAATGCCCCTGAGCAAGAATGCCGCAGGGACAGCCAGAGCAATAGCAAGTTACAGTACATCTCCTACCACCCCACACAGCACTTTGTAACGCCAGATGTTCCCAACTGTGGGAATGCAAGACATCACCATACCATGCCACCCAGCCAGCAGCAGCTGCTCAGTTCTGCGTTCTGGCTTCTAACACGAAGCAGACACAAGCTGTAGGACCCTGGCTGAGGCCACCTGAGCCTTTTCACTCCTTCAAATCAACCATCTCACCTAAGACCATAACCGTTTCAGGACTGGTCTACTATTCAGGCTCTTGCCTTTGTCTGTGTTACAAGCGGACTTAAACTTGCTGGGATACTTGTCATCCACACAAAATGCTATTCAAATTATTCCTTTCCTGGGTTTCTTAATTAACGTTTGTCTCTGTTACAGGACTAAACTGCTTTGCCATCTGTGGAGCAACGAGTATATTTTAGCACCTCAGTAAAATAAAAAAGTAACACTTCACGTCATCATGTTATCAACGTCTTGTCTCGTTTCTAAAAAGAGCACAAAAGGATCGCCCAAATGCACATAATTTGGTCAGGTCACTGCCATTTTGATGAAAAGATGTGAGAATACTCCATCCAAACAATCTCAAGAGAACTTTAGTCTCAATATTAGATGGATTAGTATGTAAACTTTTAGAACCATTTAAACTATTCAGAAGAAATCCTGACCTCGGGCATTCAAATGTGCCCTGCTATTGATCACCACAACACAACAAACTTCACTATCACAATAATTTTCAAGAGAAGCACATCTGACAAAGTAATCATCTGGTATTTGAGTAACCGTTTGAGGGAACATTTATGATGGGCAGAAACCTGCTACAGTCACACAAACATCCATCTCAATGACAGAACTCTCTAAAGTGTTTTTCTATAGCAACCTGAAGAGAGAAATTACTATTATGTCTGTGTACACTGCAGTGTTATTCTTTCCTGTTACTTCTATTAATCAGAAATCATTCTAAATTGAGAATCCTAAATTCTAAATAAAATTTTAAGGCTTGCAAAGTCTAATTTTCAACTGTGCAATCACTATGCCTTACAAGTAACCACAAAATTAGACAAGGTAGACAAATTGCAGTCTGAAGGGCAAGTAACAAATACCGCAAGAAAAATATTAGTTTATAAAAATTTTCCTTTATGGAAATACAACCATATTTTTTTTAAATGTTGCTTTTAATTGCAATTTTATTCATGTTGAGGAATTCCTGCTCTCTAGTCAACCACCTCCCACACAGTGAAGCGTGGGAGGTCTGCAATTAACACTTAGCAGAGAGAAAGATGGTTAGAGATTAGACTTGATAAATTACAGACTAGGTCATTGTTCTAAGATCAATTTTATGCCCAGAAGACTCATTTCAGATTTAAAAAAAAAAAAAAAAAATATGCAAAGCACAGTAATTTCCAGCCTGCTTTATGCCACGTTTCCAATGCTACCTCTGCTGGTCTGGCACAGCGAAGTGACACAAGCCCCTTGCGCGAGCGCAGGCACAGAACAGAACACTGCCACAAGCGCAGCAGCACAGACGGGCTTTCAGCCGTGCTGCTTATTGCGGTGCAGCAAACTGAAATAAATTGTACCAACGTGAAGCAACTTATTTTGTTGTATGATGTTCTATTCCATGGCTTTTTATGGTTTCTCAACTTGCCTAATAATAGAAATGTCATCATCTGCGTTAATACACAACTTAAATCATAACATGACCAGCATAATTCACGGTTCTATCGTAATTAATTTGTTGGTTGGAATTCCCAGTGCACAGGATGGATTTTTTTATCTAAATGCACTTTAAATACATATTACAGTTTAATACCAGATCCTGCACAAAATAATGTTTAGGAAGGATGAGAATATGAAAGGTTCTTGCTTGCCTTCAGCCACCTACCCCAAGAATCAGCTGGAAACTTCAGGGCAGAGATTCAAATTAGGGCATAAACCTGTCTGTCAATAGATGTTCAGCGTAAAACAAATAGCTCCAGAGTAACAAGAGCTTTAGTTCACCAGAGCCTAGATACCTCTTAAAAGCAGAGTAACCAGTAACACTGGCAAGAGTTTATTAAAAAAAAAAAACAAACAACAACAACAAAAAAACCCCCAAACCCCAACCTACTGATGTCATTTTCTAAAAACTTTTGCACATTGGCCATTGCTTGTTCCTGCTGCAATGAACTGTTCTCAATAAAATTATGTAAAAGTATACGGTGGGGTTTTTTTTAGCATAAGTGCAAATTTATCCCACACAGTTAACGTAATGTTACCCTACTAGCAAAATCATCTAGACTGAGCTAGAACAGGAAATAAGAGCCAATGATAATAGGGTAACATTACTGCTATAAACAGGATATTGTTATATTAGTAAATGTAACAATATTTTCCCTTAGCTTAATTTTTAAAACCTAGACTCATTGCTGAAATTATGTTTGCTCAATATATAACAGTTAAACTAACACAAATGGTGTAGAGTTACAGAAACCAAGATAAATGACTGGGAATTTAAAGAAAATTACACTGACAGAAAGATCTGGACTTCATGTAGGCAGAACTGGAAAACTACAGCGTTTTGCATATATTCAGGCTGACTGTGAATTTAAAGCCTATGAAAGGGTAAGTGACAAAAAGCCAGTTATCTATATTTTAAGCTGTTTGACAAATGAAAGAAAGGATTCTTAGTTACATGTGCAGTATGAGGTGATCACAGGTAGGTCCACACACCAGTTCAGCCAAAGTAGCACCTCTGTTCAAGAATGAACTGGTAGCATACCAGTGCCTACCACCGTGCTGTCAGTGCTTCCACGCAGCCTGTGGACTGCAGAAACTGATCGTTCTGCTTTCGGGCCACCATTATGAAATGACAAATTCATTTTGAGCAAGGATCTGTGTGTTAATACTATGAGTCGGCATTTTTGCTTTCGTCATTTCAGTGCACCTCATCCTCCCCCCTGTGAAAACACCAAGTTAGTATCTTTTGAATAAAGTAGTGATTGAAATGCATCATTTTCAACAACATAAAATTATTTTTCCAATTGATTCAACCAATATCCCCCATCAGAAGTCTGAACTTCCAAAGCCACAAATTGTACCTCTGAGTCTAAAACGGTATGGCTCTCTTACTGAAGGGATGGTGATCGTAATAGGCTAAATATTTCTGTTACCTCCATAATTTCTAAAACTATCTACAGTATCTATTTCAATGATTACGAAGACAGCAGGTCCAACTTAAGCACACTTAGCAAATTCCAGTGTTGTCAAAAATCTAGAACACCAGACCTGTTGAGACTGTTGCAAAAAAATCTAGGCAGCAGAAATATCATAAAAGGACATAGATTGAAAATAGCTCTTGCAGATTAAAAAAAGTAGACAGTTACAGAATAGTCTGAATTTTACGCCAGTGTTTTCAAGTTGTAATCTATAGAGTCACAATGCATATCCTAAACAACGCTGTACATTAAATTACACTTAGGCAGGCAAATGTTCCTACATAAGGTAAATTAACCTTTCTCAATATTTCAAGCATCGACAGGAATGACAAAGGAAAGCTTTGGGCACCTCTCCTTAAAATATTAGCTTGCCATTGTTTAAAGAGGTTCATTAGAAAAGGAAATGTAGTGATAAATACAGTGGATTCCATTTATTCTCCTGAGGCATGCAAGAATTTGGTCTAATTACGTATGCTTAAGTAACATGATGAGAACCTGTGCTATTTCAAAAGTAAAAAAATGTCTTCTAAAGCAAAGAACACAAGAAAAACTATTCAAACCTGAACTTAAAAGCTACATTTTCCTTTTTCTTCTTAGAATATGAGAAGGGAGACAAACAAGTTGCACCAGAGTTAGAAGCCTGAGATGAACCCAAAAGACATGTGAACAGTTCCAGAGCCTAGAGATGCTACTAACAGTGGCAATGATCTCCAAAACTTTCTATGAATAATTTCTGAATTAAAGGTATCAGACTGCTTAGATTAGTCATTCAGCCATAAAGCTTACATTGCTCAAGTGGGTGCTGGGCTGCATAATTCTGAAAACTTCTAACATTTGGATAAAAGTCAGTATGAAAGCTCAAGACAGAGTTCTATTGCACAGAGGAGAACTAATACATGAAAATTAGGAACAAAAAAAATTTGCCCATAAGGCAAAAACCCCGAAGACAAAAAGGTAGCTGGCAAATCAGTTCCTTGGGAGCTTATCACTCTTAAAATTATGTAGGTCCAAAAAAGGTCCATTAAGCTCTAAATACAGTATAAACTGTTGTAAGTGCTGCATCTTCCCATTCTGGACTCAAGTAGTAATATCAGGTCAGCTTCTCAGGGAATGGCTTCCCCTGACACAAAGCATGTGGATGTGTCAGATATTTTTGAGTCATAAAGAAAGGTGGCAATAAATGAAATATATTATTTCTTTAATTAGACTCAGCTGTGGCGAAGATCAAGACCCAGCTCAACCAACAGGTACAAGTGCACTCATGGATGGGGGGTTTAGAAGCAGCTCACGCAGAGTCCAAGCCAGTCCCATGACAGAAGTGGACAACAAAATAAATACCCATCAGCATTTACCAGCTACGCATTAAATGATCCAGAAAACATACCAGAACAGCCAGAAGTTAAATTCCTAGTAACTGAAATGAGTTCTAATAAACAAGAAACAGATGGCAGTTGGAAGCTGTTAGTTTCCTTTACGAACTTGTTCTATGAGTGGGCAAATATACACCTCCCCAAAGTACTTCTCTTAGTGGCAGAAGATATGAGATATAAGGACGTCTACAGAACTAATTTTCCCAGAAATCTGCGATTCTACTGCTATGTAATGTATCAAAGGCAAACCAAGACTATCACGTGGTTTTACTCAAGAAATTAAGTAGTATTTTCAAAAGCTGAAGTGGCAGCTCATTAGAAATTCCCGTAGCCCTTATTTTGACAAATTAGTTTAAGAGATTAATAGAGTGTGGGTTTTTTTTTTTTTTTGAGAGAGGGAGAGAAAGGATAATTACAATGATCTATTTTAATTTACGCAGTATTGATCCAAGAATTCTACTCAGCTTTTGCTACATCAGGTTAAATAGTGACGCTACAACTCCATGAAGCAATCATCTTACTCTCTCTGGAGGGAGGTTGTGTGAGCAGACACCAAGAAGGGGCTGTACGGACTAAACAAAATGCTTCACTACGCTATTGAGCGCTGCAGCTCTACTATCACCTGAACGCAAACGTGTTATTTCTCTCCCCCCTTAAACAAGACTAAGTTATAATTTGAGTGTCATGATTATATATCTAAAGGTCATGTTGTCCTCCCTTAATCATATTTACCAAAACACTTCCCCAGCAGGGTACAATAACTTGATTTTCCCTTCCTCTTTCTTTCAAACAATTTTCTCATTTAACAAAAAAAAAAAACAAACAACCAAACCAAATGAAGGCTTGTGAGAGAATTCATTTTTGGAAGACAAGTAAAAGTGGTATGATACTCACCCACATAAGACACTTCTTTATGACAAAAATATATGGACACCTAGCTTACACTGGATGAAAACAACCCACTTTTAGGGTCTGTAAATCACTATGTAAATCTTTTCCCCAAACACTTCATCGCCTCCATCCAGTAATTCACTTAAACCACAGTAGCCAGTAAACTCTTACAAAGTGAGAGGCAGCAGAGTTCCAGTACCGGCCTCTATGATAACTCTGTGAGGGTGAACTGAGTTTATATAGGTTTTAGAGGATTATTCAGAAATATTTTCATTTCCTAGCAAGCAAATTACAAAATTTCTACTGCAAACAGAAGCAAAAGTAGAGAATGCTGAATGCCTTGCAAAATGCTGAGTTTTAAAGCTGAAGCCACAAAATCAATGAGTACATCTAGATTTGGTATATATTAGTATGTTAGTAAAAATCATTTATGAAGTTTTTTACAAGTTCTAACAATATCAAATATTTGTGAAAGAAATACTGCTCTTTATACTCCACACTTTCAGATTCTCCTTTAAGTGTGTTAGAAAAGGTGTTAATGCAGCTCAAAGCTAGTGGAAGACGAAGAATATGCAGATATATATGCAGATGGATGGACCCCAGGAAGAGCAGCAGGTTTGTGAGTGCGCAGAAAGGGAGAACAAAAAGCATCCCCTCTGCGTGACTGAACACATACACATTTTAACCCTATAACTATAAGCCTAACTGGTTGTATACTGAATCTCTTTACCTGACGCTGCTGTAGCTACTCTTCCATCAGTTACTGCTTTGGAAGAAAGATATGTAATCATCTGAATATCTTCCTTGTCTTTACTGGGATATTCATTACGGAAAGTGGATTCTGTGGATAGTGATGCTGTAACTTCCGAACTACGGCTTAAGTCAAGAGGGAGACATGGTCCACGCTTCTCAAGTGACATATGAGCAACATCAGGTACTACATAAAAGAAAAAATGTAATATTAAAAAAGATACACAGGTCCAAGAAACAACAGTTTGGATTGTAGCGTTACATAACATAGGAACAGCTTTAGCTACAATAAGTCAAAATACCCCATTAGACGAAAAGTGTGAAAGGTCTAATTTTTATGATTCAATTTCTCTTGGGCAGTTCTTTATTAGATTAAGATACATTACCCTCCAATTTTGATGACTGTTGGTTTTGACCACTGATGGAGAACACTTTTCCATCAGTAATTGAAGAGGGAGAAGAAACTTTTTCTACAGAATCATCAGGCAAGGAGCAAGTGGCTAAACGCTGTGATCTTCTTCTCCGTTGGCTATGTTTGTAGGGTCTAGGGGAATTCACTGGCTGTGATGGACCTAAAAAGAGATCTTTCAATGTTCATGAAGCAGAGAGATAGACCATAATCTTACCGCAGTATTTGAGATCTAAAGACGGGGAGTGCTTTAAATAGCTCTTATTTGCAAAGCTGGTAATCACAGCAGAACTGGTAAAATTAAAAACTGTGATAACCAGGAGCAAAAAAAGAGTTATGCTCATGATATGATTCTGCTTTTTGCTTATTACACATTATTGGGGTATGTACTTCCCCACTGATAAAGGCTGTTGTTTTAGACAAATACCGTACTTATAATAAGCAACCCCCCCAGATAACCCATGAGAGTAGGCTACTTATAGCGGAAGGGGGAATAGGATTTAACAAGTAAGCAGAGCAAATGATCACAGTTAAAGATCTAAAAATTCATGGGTCGTGGTAACATACAACTTGAAAAAAAATAAATCAAAAGCAGTGGTTAATTTTATATCCCACCTCCCGTCTTCTGCTAACCTGATATCAATACTCCAACTACATTTCAAATGCACAGTGCCAATGCATGGCACAGTAAGAAGGCTCAAGAACCTCATACTTTTTTTTTTTTTTTTCAAAAAAAGAAAAAAAAAGGAGGGGTGATTGATATAGGTTAATATAGGCCTGATTCATTAAAAACAAAAAAACCCACACTCCCCTACATCTCTCCAATTTTACCCCGTTTCACAAACTTTTGCCTTAGAAAACATTTAAGTCATCATCACACTGCAAATCACTGTTCTCTCCTTTTCTTAAGCAGTTTTTACAGTCAAAGATGTACAGATTTAAAAATAAATACACAGCAAAATTAAATTTCCATTAGAGGTGGCAAAGACTCAGAAGCCAAAGATTAAGTGAGAGCACTAACAAGATCTAAGTAACCAATTTTTAAATTAGCTAATTTTTAAAACATCACTACAGAGAAGTCTAACTTAATCCAAATTATAAACATGCTCAAGGAAAACTACTTACCATTAGTTTAGGGGAAGGGAGGGAAGGCATATTACAATATAGAAGACTGCTAATATTATACAATTTATATCAGTGTGGCCTGAATAATTAAAGATGGTTGAATTTGCATCCCTCCCTCTCCCATTCATTTAAAGTTATGTGTGAGACAAGATTATGAGAAACTTCACTCCTATGGGAAAATATCAAATCAAGGTTAAGGAGAACACACGATGCAGGTATAGTCTTCCGTCCTCAATCACTATTCTAAAAGTGAAACAAAAATGTAGCTTTTGACTTACTGGAACCCACATTTATTTCAACTCTTGGCCTCGTCATTTTATAAGGCAGGCAACAAAGAGCCTGACCATAAGCAACACTAAAAATCTAATGTAATCTTGAAAAAAAAATCATTCTAATAAAAATAGCATATTTAAGGATGCAGCATAAAACTTTCCCTGTTCTTCTGATAACCAGTATTTTGGTACTTTGCAAATCCGTTGCACATATCAAGAAGCTGAACACCTACAGCATTTTTTCTGAGACAAAGAAACCCGATTTTTTTAGATTTGCCCACCATACATCTTGAACACATCTTCTCTTTCACATCATATTTGCAGGAAATATCACATAAGGTGAAGAATGCCACAGCCAACAACAGGTACAGCACAGCAGCCTGCTGAGGGCAGAATTTCTGAGAGAAGGGAATGTCCACAACCAAGGTGCACTTCTTTTCTTTTTAATGAATCAGGCCCCTTCAGAAGGGAGGTTTGATTTTTCCTGTATCACTGTTAATACTAATGTGGAGATTTAAGCTGGAGGGAAAGCCAACCATTAAAAGCCACGACTTTATAAATATAAATGTATTATTTAAATGTCTTATTTCCAGTAGAGTAATTCATACGCCTTATTAGGTGACTTTTATAATACTGAGCTACCCCTAATTCTCCCACTTGGACCTTTTATTTAAAGCAGATTCATTTTTCAAAGCAATAGCCATTTATAACCCCCAAAAAATTCTGTATATCTCTTATAAGTAATTACGGTATTTTTTTTAAAATGTCTGTGCTCACTAGTTTTATTTATCACAGAAGAAGGAAGCTGAGAGACCAGCGTCAAATCCTCGACTTGTATTAATTCTGGGGAAAGTGGTGATTTAGGGGGCTTTATACACCCAGAAGAATCTCCAGATTCTTGTTTGCATTTCTTGCTGCGAGCCTTTCCTGAAGACAAAGTTGAGGATAACAGTGCAGGTTTCTGAATGTTGGCAGAACTGCTAATATCAGCTTCATTTTTTTTCTGACTTTGTGGTTTAGGTGAAATCTCCTGAATAAATAATAAAAAATTGATACTTTTATTTCAGTTTCTTCGCTGTAGTTCTTGTATTCTATTTTGATCTTTTTAAAAGCATCTTTAGTATTCAAAACACATTTCAAAGCAACATTATTTTCAATACAAATGAAAACTATTTAAAATGCATCACATTAAACTTTTTTTGCTTTTAAAGGAGCACTATCACTTACTTTCAGTATTCAGAACAGCCTTTATTTTATACTATTTGAAATACCTGCAAAAAGCCTGAAAACAAAATATTTTTTCCTCTATGCCCATTTTAAAAATTCACCATAGTCTTTTTAGTTTCTGTCTCTTTCATCTTCAGTAGACCAGGACTGTCAGTGTTGTCTCAAAGTATAAGATGGAGAACACTTGTTACAAGCCAGAATACACACGCTGGTCTACAATCACAGAATATCTCAAGTTGGGAGGGACTCGAAAAGATCATCGAATCCAACTCCCTGCTCCTCGCAGGACTACTCAAAACTAAACTATATGACTAGGAGCATCTGGATGATGCTCGTTGAACTCCAACAGGCTTTTGCACTGCTATGAGCAAGCAAAAAAACAGCTGTCAAGATTTTCCCTTCACAGTCATTTCCCTGACTCTATAAGAAAAATTTAAAAGTTCCACAGGAAAACTTTAATACGAATTTCATTTTTAAAGAGGAACCTGAAAAAGTTGATAATGCTCCTTTAAGGAATGTCTGAAAACAACAGAAAGTTTCCAAATACTGAACACTCTCACACAACCCCTTTCAGTGCTGGGAGTCTGGATTTCACCACATTATATGTTTGTGCAAACACATGAAGAAATCACAACTTCTAGCACCACAGGGTTAAATAGATAGCTAACTGTTGGGGAAAAATGAGCAGATAGAGTTAAAACAGTTTTTGATGAAAAAAGAAAAAAAAATCAAGATATAATGCACCTTTCCAATTTCAATTTTTCATCCTTAACACACATACTGAAGTAATATTTTTAGACAATTAGCATGCATTGACAGACATCAGCACTTTAGATTTTTAACTGGAAGATCTTCCGACTTTACTTAATAAACTGTGCATGTGTTACAACTTGCCCAATAAAGGCAAACTAATATATCTGAACATGATTTCTTAAACCTTCTCCCAGTTACATCACATAGCATGGTACCATCTAATAAAACCATAACTAAGAAAGTAGAAAGATATTTCTAGAATGTGTGCACCTCTTTATCCAAACTAAAAAACATCACATCTCTGATCATTTGAGGGTATTAATGGATTTTGTTATAAATCACAATTTGATTTTCCACTGGAACTTTCCATGTTCCACTGGAAAAAAAAAAAAGAAAGGGCAAACCAAAAAACCCCAAGTACACATTCTACGTTTGTAAAAAGGTACCCCTGAATGCTACATGAATAGATTGCTTGAATTATCATGTAAGGATCCGGTGCAAAACATCCCATTCAGCAGACACCAGTTCTACCTTGAATAACTCAGTTACACATGTACTAAGTGCAGTTTATTCATTTAAATAAAATATTCCATGAACTGTAGAGTATACCTATGCTGGTTATGAAAGGTATTACCAGAAATTAATTAGAGTCATAACTTGTAAATAAACAATTTTATTGTTCATCTTCACAGATGTGAAAGACATTACTACAGCATCCATTACTTCGAAATTACAAAGTTATTTAAACAAGATTAAAAAAATTAAATTAATATTTTGATAAGGTGCTTAACCTCTTAACAGGACAAATTAACATTAAAAACCTTAATGAATTAATGTTATTCATCTAATCAGGTCTCGGTCAAAAGGAAATATAACATGACATACCCTAATACAGTTAAATAAACTACTGTATCTGAAACTAATTGTCTGAGGTTTTGGGTTTAAAACAACTGTAAACTAAAAATATATAAATATAAATAAAATAAACTTCCATCAACAAAGTCAGTTTTCGGCTATTGGCCTGAATACTTCTACCATGTTCCGTATCACATTATTAAAAAAAAACCCTACAAGATATTTTACCCATTCAACTTTATAGCAGCAGCAGACAAAACCTCTAAGGAATGTCAGCTTTGCTATTGGAAAACCTTTTGGGGAGGTTTATAACTCGGCCATTTTAATTTGAATTTGAGCAGGAAATTAGCAAAAAAAGCTTTAAGCTCAAAAATCTTCCTCCCCACAGAGTCAATCATTTAAATGGTTGTGAGGTTTCTGGTTTTAGTTAGAAGCAAAGTAAAAGGACAATTTGGGTTTTTAGATGCCTCTTTAAAGGAGCTTAACTAGTATTCCCAAAAATGAGGTTTTTCAGACCATTAGCATGTAAACAATGACAGAGACATCTTTTTTTTTAAAATATCTAATCAGTAAAACAGAAACAGCCGAGTTACTAAGTCTAAGAAGTAACAAAAAAGTTTGTAGTAAATATGCACTGTAGTTTATACTGTTGCATACACAGTCTATGTAAACCACAAAGTCCCATTCACCGCAATGGGATTCTGCATGGTAAGATTTACATTGTAATGATTCTTCCCAAAACAACATGCTGTAAGCCATTTCACAGTTTTTTGCACATTGAAAATATCACACACAGGAGCAATAAAATCATAGCATCTTTAATATGCAAAAATTTGAGAAATGGAGTGTCATGTCAATACATTGTAAACCTTGATGCAAAATATCAGTCAATGCATTGACACCGTAGTGGCTCACTTGGCCGTTACAGTGACAGCATTAGAAACAGAAAATCGTGTTCCATTGACAGGACTCGCATCCAATGCGGTGTCAATGGGAAAACCACAGCAATGCAATTATATTTCAGCTCTAAAGAACCAGTACAACCAAAATATCAAATAAAGTCTAGGGTAGGGAGTGTTCATAGAGTGTGCCGGGGCTTAAGAACAGAAGTGTTCTTTTAAGAATCGTGGGCAGCAAGGCTGTTTTATTCAAATGCTGCTGTTAAAAGACAATGAAAATGAATACAAAAAAGCTGTATTAAAACTACATTAAGGCTCTGATTTAAATCACTGGAAAACAAGGATGTCCTGAATCAAGACTACTGCTCATCCTTAGCTTGCTTTACTGTGCTTAGGCATTCAGCCCTTTTAATATGCAAGACAATGCACAGCTTGGAGTCCAGCAATGCCTAAACACAATAGACGTCAAAGATAAAATGGCAGCAGGTCCTGCAGATATGCAGGTTTAAAAATCAGACCCTTAACATTATTTAAAAGTTTCTTTTTTGTATTTATTAAAATACACACCCTTGCAAAATGTATGGCTCATTGAGCGGTTCATAAAACACATACAAGCCTACAACACCAAATTCTTACAATATAAAAGAAACTTCTTTTAAAAGAAGTTCTACTTGATGTCAAAAACCCTGTTTCAAACACAAGTCAAATTTGTGTAAGGGCCTTTTCCTAAGCCAGTCACAGGGCTCCAGCTATAAAACTGGACCTTGGGACACTGGTCTCCTCATTTGTTGCATGGAGACGTCATTTCACTTTGTTTCCTGTTAGTTTTCTAACACAAAAGCTCATTACTGAAATTCAAGTCAACACTGCGTTTAGAGACAATTAAATTCCATACTTCTGGCTCTGCCAGAAATGTAAACATAAGATCAATTTTCAGTTCCCTATTATATCTGAAGGGGCAAATTTTAATGTTGTAGGTACTATATCTCCATGGCACACTCCAGTGGGAACCTTGCAAAAGAATCAAACTCTACCATTTCATACCTGCTCCAGGACTGGAGCTGTTTCTTTGTTGCCTTCCTTTTTTTCAGCACCATCCGCAACAACAGCTTTGGATGCCAATAAACCTTAGGAGAAAAATTGCAGAGTTTTTTTTAGTTAGAAGCAGCTTGCAACAAAATTTGGGGAAAACAAAGTAAAACAGAGAGACAAGAAATATGAACTGCCTCTATCTACAACATAATTCTCTCTGAAACAGTTCCACACAAAGCCGAACACTCTAAATTAGAAGAAACAAAAAGTTAAAGGACATTCCCATGACAGTGCCCTTTCACAAGGGGTACTTTTAACAAGATAAAAATCAAATTATCAATTGTAAAATAATGCCTCACCATCCTTTTAAAGCCCCAGTGCTTGGGCTTTACAGCCAAGCCTATGATAATTAAGTAAACCGAGAAATCAAAATTATTTAAAACCTTTTTTATCTCTCCCGTTTCCAGTCTTTAAGAAATTCCCATCAGAATTTGTATTACTACCTCTTAACTCTAACACATGTAAGGGATTTAAATTCCAATATTCTCAACAGTGAAGCTCCCAAATTACCCCAATAAAAAGACCATAATGGGAGCAAACGTATCAGAAAATGTCACTTTATTCATTAACTCATATACAATATCACTACCATAAAAAAAAAGCCTGTAAAAGACAGGGCTACACAAATATGAGGAAGCTTTTTGTTCACTAAGCTTATAGCAACAGTTTCAGTTCTGCTTCACACTGTAATTTCAATTACTTAAGTATGCAAAAAAAGAAAAAGTTCTATACATTAAGACAAAGCAGAACTGATAAAACCTGAAAACACAAATCTGAATGAAAGTTACTATTATAATTCCTGGGAATGTCAATATCGGGGGTGTAAAAGTTCATGTCCTCAAAACCAGCTTTAGCATACAGATCCAGAGGACGTTCCTTTTGCATTCCACGAAAAATTAGATACGCTTAAAATTAATTCACAGTGCACAAGGCCCAAGGAATTACAAATTAGCGAAGCCTGCGCTCTCAGCAAGCTTTTAGACATTAAAAAAACCCAACAAAAAATATGCATACAAAAAAACAATGTGGTATTTTGCTACAGGTCTACCACATTTGAGCATTCCACAGTAAATACTAGGTGGTTTTTTTCCATTTACTCTTTACCTTAGATTAAGCTATGCTTCGATTTACTGGAAAGTAGTTGTATTTCGAAAAAACTTTTTCAGAACACTACATCCATAACAAGAGGTGCTATTTAATTTATTTTACAGCTAAATAGGTTAACTGAAAAGTAGAAACTTAATTTTATTTATATGAATAAAAATAGGGCAAAGTATCAGGTAATATTTCAATTCTGCATAAATAATCCTGACTCAAATTACCCTGTTTAAACCAAGTTGCAAAATTAGCAATGTTCCTTATACTGACAACCATGCATCTAAAATGAAAAGCATAAATTAATTTTAAAAAATAAGTGAAGTAGAGTTTTAAGTACTAAACAACAAGCTACAGTCTATAAAGCATCTTTTGTGGTTCTACAAACCACAGGCTGCCCAGAGAAGTTGTGGATGTCCCATCATTGGCAGTGTTCAAGGTCAGGTGGGATGGGGCCTTAAGCAACCTGAGGTGACCTTTAAAGGTCTCTTCCAACCCAAACCATTCTATGAAGATGAAACTTTCACTTCTAGCTAGATACTCAGTGCTCAGAAAGTAAAGGCATGAAATGAACCCAGACTCTTTGAATATATAAGTCTTCTTATTTCTTTCTTCTCTGCCCCATTAGGTATCTTTCTAACCAATTAGCATGCCTGCAGAAAGGCAAACAACTCCCCAAGCTACTCCAGCAGGACTACAGATTCACCACCCCCTTTCAGTAACAGCACGTAACAAATAAAAAGCATGGGGGTGCAAAGTGAACCAGAAGTAATTTGTTTTAAGTTTGCTGCAGATGTTATCTGTTCTTTTAGTTAACACCACTGTAGCAGGAAATGTAGAAGCAAGTATTCCCACAGAGGCAAAAATTAATTGGAAGAAGACATTAATACATGCTTAGCAGGAGATAGCCTTTACCTTCGGGAAATGTAATTTCCCCCAGTGGCAGTAACAGAAGATAAAGGAGCAAAGGAAGCAACTTGATTTTGTTGCATGGTGAGCAAAGAACACCAGATACAGCTGTGGCCCTTGCAGCAGACAAGGAGAACCTTCTGCAACAAATATTGAATTGAAATCCAGAAAACAGTTCCCTTCAGATGGTCTCTAACAACCACATCTTTTGCTCCATTTTCCCAATAGAGCCATAAAACACCTGGTAAATGACCATTTTCCTAACAGCTACAGGGCTTTATCATTCTCTTGTAGCCATTCTGATGGATACACCAGCACGATTCCCAACCTTCCTTCAATTCTAAAAGCTCACACCAGAGACACAAATGACAATTTACAAGTATTTCAAGCATGAGAAATAAGCCCCTAGCAAGAGTGCGACTGTGTGCTCCCCACACCCAACCTGACCTTCTCCCACAACCCTGCTCAAGTGATAACCACCAGTGGCAAGTCGTGATGGATGCATCTGGTCAAAGAGGATTTGGGGGACACAGATAACACAACAGTCAAGAGCTAATTTACAGTGATGCACCTACCCAACCACAGTGCTGGTCAATGTCCCTCTCAAGCTAAATCTATAAAAAAACCTAACACCTGTGCTGGGTATGTATGTATGACTATAGGTCAGTCGTCTTATCCCCATACACAGTGAACAGCTCAAGAGCCTGTTGAGCTCTCCTGCACAGCAGCAAGATGCACACCAGGACCTCCCCTGGAGTAGGGACACCTCTCAAGGTTACTCCTTAAGACTGAGAGATTGCTTGCCGCAACAGATTCTCAGTGAGTGACTAATAGCATGCTGAACTTTGGAGCTTCACTAAGGTTATATTATAGATTGATTGTGCACATATAATCCTTTAGCCATAATTAACTTTAACCAAGTCTGGGACTAGGATTGGATCCAGCCGCACCCAGACTCCTCTCTGAGAAGGAGTTTAGAAAGCAAAGGAGGTCCTTCTGAACCTTGTGACCCAACAGGAGGGTCTCCCTGACAATTTTGTCTGACCCCATCCCTCTAAGCAACAAATAACCAAGTGTACCTTGCCATCGAATCTTGTCAAACCACTGTCACATTTAATATCAAACTTAGTTAAATAGCTGTTTTACATCAATAAATATATTGCTGCTTCTCTCTTAAGAGCGAAGTACATCGCTCCATCCACAGCAAAGAAAGTTTGATTATCCGCAGTGATACTTCCAAAATATTCCATTACATGCAACAATAAAAACCCTATACAGTATGAATTGCAGAAGTGTGTTAATTTGAGAAGTTACACAAAGTAACTACCAAGCATAACATCTTGTAATTAAAGGATTCATTTACTTTCACTGAATAGTAACATATTCTCCGTGAGCAGAGTACGCTTTCACGGACAGAGAGACAGACACTGTTTTTAGAATGATAATGAAGTCAATGGCTGCAACATTATCTTTTCTGATTAATCAGTTCAGTCTATACGAGCCCATCCGACTGCTATTATTCTCACAAAGCTCCTTAGGAAAGGAGAATCTGTTCACAAGCACAGAAAAATACAATTTCTAGAGCTATAGGTTTTTCAGCTGGTTTTGGTACCTTCTGCTACTAACTGCTATTGGAAAGAAATAACAGGGTTCTATAAATATATATCACTAGTATATATCTTATACTTCTGCTCATGGCAGCAATTAAACTGGGACTTAACTGAGGGTGTATACAGTATGGGCAAAGGACAGTAGAAATGAGGCTGATGAGATACCTGTTAACTAAAAATAAGAAGCCTTCCAGGAAAGAAAATCCTGGAGGCAGAAAATTATTTTTTCTAAACACTGCTTCCTTCATATTATGTTCCATACTGGCCCATTTCACTTATTTTCTCCTTTACATTGAAGTATCGATTAAGAGACTGAAATGGAATCATACTCATAAGTCTGGAAAAAAAAAAAACCCCTCATCAAAGAGTTTAGTAAATTAGGTTATTTTTATTTTATATAAACAAGACTTTTTATATGAATGACCATATGCTATCTACTGTAAAAACAAACAAACAAACCCCCTCTTACCTCTAGCATACAGAAGTTTGTCAGACTCAACACAAAATATTTACTAGAGGAACAAGTGGAATGCTTTTCTATTTCACTGAATTTCACTGAATTTTTAGAGTTGGAAGGGACCATAAAGATCATCTAGCCCAACTCCCCTGCTGAAGCAGGATTGCCCAGAGCTAGAGCATGTTACTCAGGACTGCATCCTATCCTACCATCTGGCCAAGGGCCCCTCTTTGGCGGGGGGGTGGGGCTGGGGCAGCAAACTTTTCACAACTTTTTTCCACCCAGCTTTTGAAAAGCACTTTCCCAGCACAGGTACAAACACATTACCTCATCTTAAATACTGACAGGATCAATGCTGGCAACACAATTTGCTTATTGGGGAGGGGTGGGATACAAATTGAAATAATTCTTCCACGGTTAAGTAAATTTCTATTAAATTTTGGCATTAAATGTATTTTTCAACTTTTAAATATAAGACTAATTATCTCTTATTCCATTTTCTGCTGTGCAAAATGTATTCTACAGTTGTTTGCTTGTTTTCCCTGAATAGCTTTAAGTAATAAATATAGGGAATGAATGTCTCAGACACTGAAAAAAAAATAAGTTCCAGATCTTCCCTGTTTCAATTTGTATCTAGGTTTGTATTCTTCTAAATTACAATACTGTAAACTCTTTTCGGCAACAGTTTTACTTTATGACTAACTATGACAAAACACTTAGCTTTTCCAAAGCTTACAAAAGCTTTAATTTACAGCAGTGCTATGTAATTCATGACCATGTTAAGAACTTGTACAAACCCCATATTCACTCGATAACAAAGAAAATTGTGCAACTGGAGTTAAAACATAAGCAAGAAACTCATCATTTCAGGATGGCTACCTTCCTAGAAAACTGAAAAGACCAAGTCAAGACTGAGACTATCCTCTGGATTTATGAACAAGGTAGATTTTGTTACCACTTAGAGACTCCTTTAAACTTCCAAACAACTAAAAGACTGTAGTAAATATTTGTCTCATGAATGTGCTTTTATCAATTTCCTTTAGTACCTTACACATAAGCATGTATATTTCACTACATTAAAAAAGAAAAAATCAGTAATAAAAAAAAGTATTTTACCAGTGATCTTGTTAAGACGAGCTCTCTTTGCCTGAAATGAGTTGCCTAGATTACTTTTCCTCTTGTGTGATAACGTGCTTTCTGCCTGCACAAAGGCCATCTTTGGAACATCCACTACAGGAAATCCTACTTTTAAACAGAAGAGAAATCTAATAAACTCATATTTCATAAATACATTATAACACCCAAAACACTCAAGCACTTCAGAACTGCTATTAAGAGTATTGCAGTAATTTTAAAATTCAATTAAAAATACAAATGCCACATTCTGAAGATTCAGTATTACAAACTGAAGCATTGCACAGATTACCTCAAAATTTCTAATTTTTACTCAATATTATGAGAAATGTAGTATTAAAGACTATAAAAACGAAGAAATTCTTATCAAACCAGAAACAGTTTCAAACGTCCCTGAACATAGACTTATCATCCATATTGGAATATTTTTTTCTTTGAACAGAACCAGGGATTCTCTCACGGATGCAGGAATATGAACAGAAGTGTAAAATGAAGTAACTAAAAAAACCAAATCTATGTTCTGTTCTTGTTAGAGCTAGTTAGAAATTTTGCACAAGTAGTAAATGATGACTGAACTAGATTTATCTGCTAAAAATTGTTTCTGAACTGATTAATTTTATGTATCATAACAGCAAATGAGACATCTTCCTCTAGAAATACTAGTTCTTACTTAATTGCAAAATTAACAACAGGAATTCTACTTCAACATTACAGAAAAATCTATTTTATCTTTTATAGAATTCATTTTTACCAAATGTGTCACTAGATGTAGGCTCCTCTTCCTTTTTTTGGACTTCCTGCATGATTGTAGAGGTTGAGGTTTCTTCCTTTTTTGAAGGAACTTTTAGCCATTTTCTGTCCTCTTTATCTTTATTGCTGTTTGCGCTGGTTCTAGGTTTACTTCCTGCTTTGTTCTTGGCTGCTGCTGCCGCAGCAGCTTTGACCAAAGCTATCCAATCCTCCAAAAAGGAAAACATGGTAAGTAAGTATTAAAAAGTGCCTGAGATTCAAACAGAAAATACTTCTAAACCCAGTGAAACTTCATCTAGAAACATTCAAGAGCAGTTGAATTTATTTTTATGGCTACTACTCGAAGAGTAGTAAAACAAGTTTCCCAAATTGCCTAAATAAACTTGAAGGACTACCAGTACGCCACATGGATAAAAAGCAAAAAGAAAAAAAGTTCAAAAAAACCACTGTGTATGGAATTCTGGCTGCACACGTTCCCTGCTATCTATTTTATGTGTCCTAGCATTAGAAACCCAGGAGCTCCCAAACCCAGAACACTATGACTGTTTTCTTACCCTTCTGGCTGTGAAATACACCAACTCCATTGTTGCTTGAATTTAACTATTATTCAAAACTACAGTCAACTCAAAACATGGTCCAGCCAGCTGCATGATCAGGCAGAGGTCTTCCTGAATTAAATTGATAAAGCGGGGACAATTCTTTTCTAATTATATTTGTGTTCCTAGAATAACTACGGATAGCACTCTTTTTGTATTACATATTACAGGTTTTATTCAATAATTTCAATAAAGTGTTCTATAACATGACTGAATTTCATAATCCATATTTAATGTAGTAAAAGTGTCATTTTGGATAATGGCTTATTTGACCATACAGAAAAATCCAAGGAGTGAACAACAGAACATACAGCCCAAATACATCTACTTTTTAGCGTATAGATGAAGTCTACCCACCTACAAATTAACGGAGAGAGATAAATAATTCCAAGGCTGAGCCAAACTCTTTCCACTATTTTGGAGTGATCAGACTCCTGCCTTATGTCTCCTGAGCGTCAGGGATCAATCTGACTGCAAAAATTTTAACTTGATCCTTTTTACTGAAGCACTTTTTCAAATTTTCTATAACATCAAAGTACAGATTTTTTCCATGGAGTAGTTATGTGCCACATAAAACCCAGTAACCATGTTCATCCTCCATCAGTAAGAATTAGGCAACTGAGTGCTTTGAACGATAATTAATGACAATTTGGCTACAAGGGTATTTGTATATTTGTACTAACACTTATAAAAATGGTATGATATAGACTATTTTTTTAGTTTCATGTAAGTACTTTGCAAATACTAAAACTTTTTTATCCCCAACTGTGAAGAGACTATATGTTATTCTAGACTGTTTCCTTGTTATATTATCATGCAAGTTACATAAATTATCTTGATTTTATAAATCTTGTTTCAATGCAACTTTTCCCCCACTCATTATAAATCTTTAAAATTTTTATTCTGAGGTTTCTTTGCCTTTTTTGATGTACGAGAAAAGCATAACATAAAATACAAAGCATTATTTTTCCTTGTATTATGCTTTTCCTTTCCCATAGCTCAATACTTTTAAATCACTGCTTTCCATAGGCTATGCTTCTACATTGCAACAAGCTATGTACTCAGAAACACCATCAGTTTTGATTCCTCTGAGATGAAGTGTTCTGTGTCCAAACTGTCAATGCAAGACGCATACTCAGTCCAGCAACAGCAGAGTTTGGAAGCGCTTTGGCAATGCTTACACAACAGGCAACTACCAAGGCCATTTGGTGATATGCCAGCCGCAAAGAGCGTGTCTAACTGCCAGCTGCATAGTCAATCAAAAACACACATACCTCTGTTTTGGCCAGCCAAAACGAGCACACATATTAGCTCCAGTCCATCCAGAGCCTTGCCCATCCAGCAGGACAAAAAAAGGATTGAGCTATTTGTGGTGGTGAGGAGTTAGGAGACCTGAGAGTAGAAGTCTTACACTGTACCCTGGCCAAGGGATGAAGAGGATCAGTAACATGGCTGGAACTTGGATCTTATAATAAAAGTGGGAAACAAATGAAGTGCAGCCTGCATCAAAACAGCATTTTAGCTTTCAGACAAGCTAAGCACCCTAAAAATCAGAAGCTTTCCAAAGATACTGAGCTTCAAGGACCACACAGAACTAAGTATCCTGTTCTAACAGTAGCTGTTCTGGTGCAACATGAAGGGGTTTTTTGTTTGCATCTTATTTCACTGTTTGGATACTTTCTTTAAGACATGACACTTACAAAGGGTAGTGGGACATATCTAACAATGAAGGAAACAAAGATTAAACATTCAGAAGCCGGAGCAGAGAGACATTAATTATGGCAATAGTTATACTTCTTGTCTAAATTAACATGTAAATTCAAACTCAGTGGAGAGAACCTTGAGCAGGGAAATGGACAAAATTATCTCAAGAGGTCCCTTCCAACCACAACAATTTTGTGACTCTGGATTGGCCAGAAACTCTGTGAGTCCATTGTTATCTTGGCTCTGGGATAGATACATAGGCACTGAAGTGACACCGGTAATTCCTGCTTTTTAACCTTGAACTCCCACAGGGTGATTGCTCAGCTCCTGACGTCTGAGAACTATTTAGCATTTAAGATGCTATGGTGATTATATTTCTTTTGAAAAGCACAGAAACTCCTCCTTTAAAAAGATGCATTTGTGCCTTTTTCAGAATTGTTACAGAAATTTAACAAAAAAGTGGGAGCCTAATGCACAATGAATTCTGACATCTGTCTCAGGGTTGTTCTAAGGTATCTACTCCACCAACCACGACAGCAGGACACTAAATATCATACATATTACAGAAACTAGTTGCAAACCTTTAAGAGCAGGACTTTTCACCAGAGCATTCAGCATACACAAAGCCAAGAGCCCAAATATGAACACATGACAAATTAATAAACTAAAAGCAAAATCCTCCTAGGAGAAGTTTTCTCTACTGATCCCTCATGTCCTGACATCGTCATACTACTGGTTGTGGTTTTGTAACTCTGCACCATCCAGCCTGATTTCCAACTTCCTACAGTATCTCACCCCAGCAAAAGTTATTCATTTATACATATAACTTTAAAAAAAATAAAATGTGTGTTTCCTATTTTTGTTCTTACTAAAATTCACTTTTCAAGTAAGCTGAGAAAATTGACAGGAGAGAAGTAATGGGACATGGTAGTTAGAAGACAAAACGTTACTTTATCACTACTGAGGAGAACTGTCATTAGGCTAATTAGATCCACTAAATCAAAGCACAGGAAATTGCACTACGTTAGCAGAAATTACCCAACAGCCTTACGCATCAATTGGCTAAAACACTTATATTTTAAAATATTTCTTTGCATAACCTTAAACCTGCAACAGTGAGAAGGCAAAAACCAGAATAATTACTAAAATCCAGCCCTTGTGCCAATAGCAGAATTCACACATACATCCTTCTCCCTTCACCTGCCTACAACCACCACCTTTTTGCTTCTCTACAAGTACTGAAGATTCAGCTGATTTTCCTGTCCTGACACATCACAACGCCCACACATTCATACATACACATACATAAAGCATCATCAATCTATTGACTGGCTGATTCCACATCAAGCCTGGAATCCTTACCCTCACCTTTCGATTCTAAAAAGTCTGCCCCACCTACATCTGGGCTCATATTGTCTGTCACATCTTCTTTTTTCCTCTGTCCCCATTGCAAATCCATGCTTTTTCCTCAGCTTCCTCTTTCTGTGTGCAAAGTCCCCTCCCTCTCCTTCAAAACCCTCCTCAAAACTCACTTCTTTTGGTTCGATTTCCGTCACTAATCTCAGCTCCGGCGCTATCTGCTCCCTCTCGCGCGCCTAATTATATCGAAGATAAAACAAAAAACATGAAACAGAAAAAGTAAGTTATCCAAATACTTCATATGTGCTCTCACAAGGGCAGTCTCAATATCCCCATCTTTTTTTATTTTCTCTGTACTACATTACCCACATTTCTGTGTGATTTCAATTAATTTGCACTTATCTGCAGAGTAACCTAACTCTCATTGCATTGAACCCCACAAATATTTTCCACCCTTTAAAAATTCTGCCTCTCAACACTCACAGCTGAGTCTTATTAAAACCCACTTCTGCTGCAACTCAAAAATAGGTTGTTGCAGTGTTTACAATCTCTTCCTTTAAGTCACATTACGCTCAAATCAAAGAATTAACTAAACTAGTCTATAACTCTCTTTCTTCATGTAATTCAAATTCTGCTTAGCACACACCTTCCAAACAGATCTTACATTTGTTAAATTAGTTAATGCCCTAGAACTTGAAGTATCTTAAGATAACGCTCATCACTTGAAATGTATCTTTTTTCTTTGGAAACAGACAAAAACCAAGGCAGGTTTATTTAAGCATGAAATTTTGGATCTGCCAACTCCACTATTTTTCAAATCAAATTACAATCTTAGCAATTTTTTTTAATATTTACATATTTATTTTATAGGAAGATATTTACTAAAAATTAATACAAAACCCCAAAAACATTCATTTGAGTTCTGGGTTTGTACAAAGCTCAGTTTCAGATAACTGATATTCATACTAAATCTTAGATCACATTTTTATTCCTAAATACCACAAAAATATTTTGAAAAACAAATGTTTGACCATAGCATAATGATGTAGGTGTTTCAGAACAAAAAGTATCTTTGCTTTTGAAAGCTACAGAACTTCATACCTAACTCTAATTTTGCAAAATGAAATGCTAACACTAGTATCAATTAGCATTATAGAAAGCGTAATTGGTGTTGTAATTGCTGCAAGGCAACATAAAATTCTAAAGCCATCTCAGAAAGTGTAAATTTGGTCGCCTTATTCTTTCTCAAGACTTCATTGAAGCCACCTACGTTCAGCCCCTGCGATGCATGAGACCGACACCATAACTCTCAGCTACTGAGACAAATTAGAAATGCTAGATGAGCTGGACTGCCACCAAGCATGTCTGGACATCTAAATGGTTGCTAAGAAATGGATTTACTATTTTTTTTTTTTGAAGCTGAAAATGCTTTTGGCCTAAGAGTAGTAACTCAGTATCAGACACAACATAGCTCCCTAGAAAAAGCACAGGACCAAGTAAGGGACTTCTTTAAGTTGTTACAGAAGGGCTATTTCAGTTCAGTCACAACCACGTTACCCAAGTTTTCTTTCTTATAAAGTAAAATGAAATATTCTAACTTCCTAACTTACTGTCATACTGAAAATATTGTTTGAAATATTATAGTCTGGTTCAACAGAGTTATCATAAGACTGCAGCAAGAAGCCAGCGTTAGCATGACTATGGATCTCAGTTTAATCTCTTTAAGGAAATATAGTTTAAGTAGTGCAGTGTTGCCTGCACAAAGTTCCAGTGTTGTTCGCATAGATGATCAATCCCAGTATACAGCTACCCATAATCTGGAGGCCAGGATATAGAAATGTTTTCAATCCGTTTTGCTTATCTATCTGCCCTTGTCATGATCTAGATGGTTACAAAGGTAATTATGAAATGCCTGGATTTTTTTTGTCAAGTTATAAAGAGTATTCTAAAGAAAACTGGGAGCAAATAAACACAGGTTTTTTTCACATTTCTTGTCTCCCAGTCTTGAATGATTTCAGTGGACTAACTTCCCATTAACTATGAGAATACAGTTACCATGCAAGATAAATGCAATGGTATTTCCACTGAGAGCATGTAACAGTTTTCAACGATGTTTTCTTTTGCAAGTGAAGATATGTCCAGTGACTGTATCATATCCTCTACTTCACAGCTTCCCTCAGTTTCTACTCAGCAGCCTTTCTCTAACAGCAACTGGACATTATCAGAGATAAAGAAATACTTATCTGTCTGAATCCTCAAAAGTTCTGATACAGGGAAGAAAATCCCCACATAGCAGCCAAGTTAACAAGAACACGTGGGCAAAAAGCTACCACAGTAGCAAACAAAAGAGATGGGGCTGGGAATAAATACATAAATCAGTAGCACAGCCTACTGACAAGCTAAAGCTTTTTTCTGAAAGGACACCAGAGGAAAAAGTCTCTGGATGCCCCTGCTCTTGTAAATTCTGCAAGACAAAACTCTGAGAACAGATTAGTCGGCAATGGAGTGTTTGGCAGCTAGGCATTTCAGGTAGCGGCAAGACTACTTGTGCAGCACACTCTGGGGCATCATCCATAAAACTGGTGAAGCAAGGCAGTGCAGGACCTAAAATAAAGACTGTAATCTAAAACTAGTTGTGCTAGATGACATTTATTCAAGATATTAAAAAAAATAACCAATATAAAACCTAACAAAGAGATAGCTGAAGTACTCTTACCTGCCCTTTTGCATCCTCTGGCATAGATTTGATATGCATCCTCTTAAGACACCGAATAACACCGTCATAGAACTGTACTGTGAATGTTCCTAGAAGAGGATTGATGTAATCACTGTCAGTAGTTAACAAACAAACACACCTTGTTGCTATGAAAGCTTTAGCAAAATGTTTTGTAGGCTGTATGAACAAAGTAACCAGGTGCTACCTACAGTCAGGACCAAGAATTTTAATAAAAATAAATGACAGTCTCAATGAAACCCTGCTTTTACTGTCACTCTTTGTCCACTTGGACAATTTCAAGCACGTTTAACCTACTGTGTCATTTTTGCTCATAATTCACTGGAAGAATTATGTAATATTTAAGTTGCCATGATATGGAAACCAATTCATAATCAAATCCTCATCTGCTTTAAACTACAGTAAAAATTTCAACTTCTACTTATGTCCATTAGAAATATCACTCCACTGTGAAGTACTACTAAATTGTTTCTTTATTTACTTATTTCCATTGTTTTTCTTCAATAAGCAGAACTTTAAAGAGACCTACCATTTCTAAAACAATTAGAAAATGCAAATATATCATTAGCCCAGATCAACAATAGTAAAAATATTTATAACAAAACATTCTTCTCATCCCTGAGGAAACATGAAGTGTTTTGTCTTCCAGGAGACATTTCAATTGTTTAATTTCACATAGATAAAAGACAAACCTCCCACTAAATTTCCTAGAATAGAAACATTTTCACTTAATACTGAGGCAATAAGGAAAACTTCATATGCATGTCAATTTTTAAAGCAGACTACAGCACAGCATAGGAAAACAGTCCTTACCAATGGACCATACATGAATACGTACCCTCTTTATTAATAGCTTCAATCTTCGCAGGATAATATCGACAGTCTGTCCAACGAGCTAGGACTTCTTCTCCAGGTTTAAAATCCTATTTAATACAAATTTAATCATTAATATTTTAAACATTTGAATTTTTTCCTAAGAAGAATTAAACATTACAAGCTAGGGAGATTCAACACAGGAAAACAAGTAGGACAAGAGTCAAAGACAAAATAAATGTGCCACTTACAACAAATTCTTCGTCATCTTTCAGCCCTTCTTTCCTTAAAGCTGGTCGCTCCAAGGGTCGCAACCTGTTGCTGTCCCAATAAATCCACTCATCATAGCGGTGACTCCAACGTTCAAAATGGACCAACATCTTCCCCTCTTCATAATCTATCTTCTCAATACGAGATGGATACCTTGAACGATAAACATAAATGGATAAATCCCAAAGCTTTTTTCACAGTTTTTGTTTTGGGGTTTTTTTGCATCCAACAGCGCTTACATGACCATTCAGAAAGTTATACTACACCTTGTACTATAAAATCTTCAAGTCTGAAAAAGATGAAGTTACTAAATCAATAGCAGGATAGCATCTAGTTTAAGAGTTATCTATACACATCAATGATATATCATCAGCTCCATCCTAGTCATGTAACTACACTGAAATTTAAACCTCAAACTCCCAGACCAAGACTGCCTGAAAGCAGCGTTAGAAGTGTGTGCTTATTAGTTTTTAAAACTTTCTTTATTATAAAATCCTGTAAGAGCTTTCATTTGCTTGGGGATGGGAAGGATATAAAATAGTTTTAGGAGTACATTCAGTACTTTTATTATATGAAATGCTCAAACTGTACCATTGATTCCAGACAAATCCGAGCAACTAACCAAATCCAGAAGTCAACAGAACATTCTTACTGAATCAAAGCCACTTACTAACTTATAGATTAACTTCCATGATTTCACTGCCATTAAATTTGAGTCATAGTAACTTTTTTATTGCAGTATCTCTCTGTAATTATGTGTGCTCAGTAGAACTAATCAGGACTGAACTGCAATGAGAGAAAGTCTTAGGGTCTAATTTTGGGTGCGGCATGGATGTAGATAAGGAACCATAAAGTTTGATTACATTTGTAGGGCAAAACAGCAAGTCTCTTTAACTTCAGCAATTGTTATTACAGGCAGTCTTACTATTCCAGTTTCACCAAAGCGATGTATTTCACAAAACTGCAGTAAAGGAATAAGGCACAAAGTGGTTATATCACACTATTTCCTTCACCAAAATTATTAGATCCCATTATTTCCACTATGAAGTGCAGAGAAAATTGGAATGATGCAGAATTCAGCTCCTTCTGCCCTTCATAAAAGTATTGAAACAGATTCAAAAGCGCAGAAAATATTAATTAAATCATCAAATCTTCTCCAGAATATATACTGGAGATGGTGTAAAGTTAACAAAACATGTATTGAAAGAACAATCACAGCAAAAGGGCGGCTGTTTTTCACTTTCATTAAGAGGCAATGTGTTTTTCTAGCTACTGTGGAGCAGCAGTAAGAGAGCAGAGCTCGAGTAACCCATTTCTAGCCCTACTGCAAATTCCATCAACTAGAAATAACTAACATACAGGAACCCTGTCAACATTTTCCATTTTTAATATTTTCCTCTCCAAAATACTGCCAGTGCTGATAAAGTCTTTAGCACTATGTTCCCATTAAAATATAAAAGTTTTCAGGAAGTACAGGCTTTCCTTATTTCCTGGTGACTAGAACAGGGCATTAAAACAAAAGGTGTCGAACTCAATTTGCTCCTTCATTTCTCCAGTCCTAGTTCTTCAGTTGCAGTGATGCATACAGCTTCCCAACACCTAAATATTTTGGGAGTTCCTGAATGAGAAAAATTCTCTCCAATTTTCTAGGTTACTACTGCAATTACTTCAGCCACGTTTCACCCTTGGATGAGAATGCACAGACAGTCCAACCTCTTGTTGCATTTGTCTCATCCGTACATCTCAGAAATAAAAGATGTTTTCATACCCATTCTTTAAGTTGCTAACTTCTTCTCACTGAACTTTAAAAACCCAACGTCTTAGCCTCAAACTGCAGATTCTCATTTGCAACCCTATTAACTAAATCTTTTGCAAGACAGGAGAACCCCATGGGACTTCGATCCGAGGAGCAACAGGATTGACCTCCTTTCCCCTCTCAAGTAGACTGACAACAACAATCTAACAAGAACAGTGAAACTGATGATATATTGTATCAAAACAGAAAGTAAAACTCATGGGTCAAAACCTGAATTCCATCACCCATATTTGTCCTGGTTTGACCAAACCACAACAGCATTCTGGTTCAACTCTGAAAAAGACTTCGAGAAAGTAAGTCAGCCAAGAGACGGTTTCTCTAAGCCTGGCCTCTGGTGATGCTTTTTCTTTAATTCTACATGCTGCTACATTTAGGAATTTTATCACAAAATTTCTTACTAGTTTTATCTTCCCAAGTGTTACAATTTCAGAGTTCTTATAACTGGTCACCAAGTGTCAGAATAAGCAGGAAGAGTAGCAAAGCAGAGGAAAAAGCAAAGTTACTTTTACTTCAGCAAATGTATGAGCAACAGTGTTCCAAATAGAGTATCATTACTCTTGTTTTTTCATTTCACTACTGCAGCCTCAGTGCTTGTGCACAAGCTCTCATTTTGATTGCTACAAATTGAATTTCCTGTCCTCTTGCTTTTCTGGTGTTTTTCCTTCCTTTCCTCTCTCAAATGCTTTCTGTGTCCTTTCTTTCTCATTACAGTTGGAAATTTCAGATCAGTCACATGCCAGCCAGATGCAAAACTATAGTTATTTTACAAAATTCAGGGACCATCAGCAAAAAGACAGAATTCTCTCTTTCCTACACACCTACAATGCAAATACTCTGTTTCTGTTATGCCACTACCCTACAGCAATTCCCTTACTACATTTGTATTGCTGTTATGGCTGGTGGCTTTCACTGGTCATCATCAGCAAAGTCACCATTCCACCCACTGCGTGTAGAAGATAACAGAAGGGATAAACTGGCAAAATGTAGTACACTATCCTGGAAAGAGAAAACGGAGTAAGAGGGTGAAGTAAAATATAGAGAACAGGTTAGAGACAAATATATAAAAATGCAGATTTTTAAGGAAAATTCAGCAACTCAAGAATCAAGACATTAATATATACAGAAGGAAAAAAAAAATATTAAAAGAAACAATGGAGCAAAGCCAACATCAGTTAATACAAGATTTTCAAAACATTAAGTTTCATTAGGGACCACTCAACAGAGGAAATGCAGCACCAGGTAGGTATTTATTAATATCTCTTTGATAAACATAATTTCTGCCATCAAAGTCTTCTTAATGTCATTATCAGCTCTGAATCAAAGTCCACAATACTGGTTTTGCAAAGTTAAATCTTGTAATAATGATATCATCACATAACGGCTTTATTCCAATAAACTGTTTCGTCAATGTATCTTAAGACAGTGGTTGCAAGACAAAAAGAGCCAAAACCTGCACTCAATCCCAGTCCTCAGAGACGGAAGATTTAGCAAATCTCTGAACCAGCCAAACTATATACGATTGGTTATTAGGCAGCCCAAAAATAACTTTGTATGGATTTAGCAACAAGCCATTACCCTCAATTTCCACTAAATTTAGCCACACAATGTGCCACAAATATGTATAAACAGTAATATTTCACAATACTGATCCCACAGTGGAAATGAGCAGAGAGACTTATTGCAGGATTTACTATTGCAAATTTTACACTGCACAGAACCACTTTTCTGGTGTTACAGGTTTCGTACTTTTACTAAAAATAATCAATTTCGTAATTTGCAAAATTATACAAATATATCAAAGGTAAGTATGCATTTCCTGCTAATAAAAGATAAAATGGCAAGATAAATTTTTAAATCCACCTTTTTAAAGAGTTCTAGTAACAATGCACACAGGAAAGCTTTTACTACAGGTAAGAGCAATGTTTCTATTTATTCTGTAGAAAGAAGGTGAATATGAAGATGGTCACATCTGACACGCGTGAAAAATTTTACCCAGAAGTTCCTTCCATCGCAAAGCTACAAGTAGGCATTATGAAGAAGTATTACAAAGGGAAATACAAGCATCAGTCTTTAAAGTACTGGAAAGTAATGACATATAAGGCCTAACAACCTTACAGCCTGGTTAATTCTGCCCATTTGCCCTCAGAAAGTACCTCACACCAAGACGTCAGAATCATTTTGCCATCCAAACAGCTTTGTCAACATTTGTTCAGCACAAACCAGAAACTACACTCTAAAAAATTGAGGGAAAAGTCTTTACTTTTCACAGAACCAAAAAAAATATATAAAATGAACTAATGAAAAAAAACCAACAAATGACCACACTCCAGTTCAATAATGCAAGTGGTGTTTTTCTTGCCATTTTTGTGGCAAGAAACAATAACCTGCAAGTTTTGGGTGGGTTTTCTTTAATAGCATGCTAGAAATAGTATTAAATAAACCCAAATAAAGTCTCGTCCAAATTTCAAAAAACAAGAACAAAACCCCCTGAAAGAGAGAACAGGAAAACATAATTGCTAGCTGCCCAGTTTACATATTACACGCTCTCCATGCTCAGGTTCCAGCGATTCCAACGTGTAAAAACTATGCAACATTTTTGTAAGGCTGCAAAATTTAATATAGCTTACTAAATTTACACTATGAAGCACTGGTCAGATGTTCATATACAAAAATATGCTGCAATGTTCATATAGGAAAAATTAATAGGAAACTTCCAGTTTCCATTTCTTGACAGTGTAAAAAAGAAAACAAACCATTTTCTACGATGCACGCAACACGTATTAATGGCCACACAGACAGTTTTTTTCATTTTTACATCATCTTCCTTTTGACCCTTCAAAAGTGACCAAAGAAGTGATTAATTGCCCTGCAAGGTGGGACAACAGTTATTTCAAACTGTGAAAAAGGATGCAAAAACAGTAGTAAATTTACCCAAGCTTGCACCTACAAAGTCTAGAAACAGACACGTACTTCCGGCCTTCACAATAATGGTATAAAAAGTCTTTTCTTCTACCACATAGAGGATATAAAACCAAGTGTTCTCCGTTCTGACTTCTCCACAAATAGTCTTCTGGTATCTACAAACAGCTATTTCTATCTCTACATTTTTCATTAGATATTTTGCATTATATCAATATAAAAGAGAGTAGCCATAGTCCTTTCAAATACCTGACTGTCAAGTAACGAAGCCAACTGAAATCCAAAGCAAGGGCTGTACAAAATAAGATTTCCCAAAGTCTTACAGGGAAAAAGCTTCCTCCATACTGAAAAAAAATCCATCCAGATAATCAAATGTATCAAGTCAAAGCGATGTTGTTTTGATAACTACCCTATTTTATTGAGCTGTTTCCATTCCAGAACTGCAACAAGGGCCATGCACCTATATGCTTCCTTCATTACCTAACTTATAGTTTAGATCAAGCAGATTAATAAAGACTATGGTCTCAGAAAAATAACAAGGTTGTTTTTTTCAAAGCAGTACCTGGCACTTACAGGACAACCAGCAGAGAGCTAGCGCCACAAAAGACACAAGAAAATAGGGAAAAAAAAAAAAAGCAGAGACATATCTTTAAATACATCAGCTTTGCAGCCAGTGTCCCACTTGGAGCTAACAGCTTAAGAACTGAACTCACACATGGGCATGTACTTGCAGATAGGTTCAATTTTACTGCTTATTGCATTTGTTTAGTCAGTGAGAGGCATAGGGGGTTTGTGCACATGTATCAGTTTTTGTACGATATTGTATCATAACATGTATGTTGTATCATTGTATGATTTTGTATCATAAGATAATTCAAGTTGGAAGGGACTTCAGAAAGCCTCTAGTCTAACCTCCCACTCAAAGCAGGGTCAGGTACGGGATCAAACCATGTTTTCCAGGGTTTTATCCAGCCTAGTCTTAAAAACTTCCAATGCTGGGGACTCCACAGACTCTGGACAACCTGATCCACTACTTGACTGTTCCATGGGGAAAAAGGTTCTCCTTGTACCTTGTAACCCGAATCTCTCTTGTTCAACTTGTGCCTGTTGTCCTTCAATCACACACTACTGTGGAGAGCTTGGCTAAGTCTTCTTGATGATATCCCTGTAGGTACTGGAAAGCTGCTAGTAGGTCTCCTGAAGCCTTCTCCAACCTAAACAAGCCCAGTTTCCTTGCCTTCTCTTCACAGGTTGTACACTCCAGACCCCATATCATCTCATATATATTTAAACATTTTCTATTATCAATCAATCCCATCTCATTCACTGTCTGCTGACAGATGATCACATTGATTTTGATTAAAGCTGCATTTCATACTTAGCTTTAGTGAATCTAAATTTAACAAGTGGTACAAATTCATTATGGAAAAGGACCTCCCCTGCAACAATATATTGTTTTTCACTTGATAAAGAAGAAACTGCAGTCACTGCCACAATAAAGCAAAAATAAACATGCTTATTGACAGCCTGTCCTTGGTGATCAGTTTGACCAGGCTTTCTTCTACTCAGCAATCACACATGCCAAATGACATCAGTGACCCAAACACTGTCTGCAAAAAAACTCCCTCATTTAGAAGAATAGAGTTTTTAAGCAAAAATAGTCAAAGTACACAATACCCTCCCAAAGCTTCCAGAATTCAAAGAGAACATCGGATTCCATGAGATGAATTTCAGCAACTACTACACAGATGAAAATTTAAGACCCACAGAAGCGCCTCAGAAAGCAAAAATGTACACAAGAATTTTTTCCTATCCTCTAGAAGCCTTTCTTGATTAACATTTTAACTAGTCACGCACACTGGATCTTTAAATGACAGCAGGCTTTCAGAAAAATGGAGAAAAAAATGAAAACCTTTTCAAAGGCTATTTGTCAGCAAGTGTTCTCAATTTGTTGCTTGTAGAAAAACTGAGCTCAGCAATACTACTGCTCTTCCATTTTGGTTTTGTTAAAAAATATAAAGAGATTTCAAGTAAGTTCAGCAACTTTATTTTCTTTGAAGCATGTTCTATTTCTGCATGCAGATGAGGGGAATGCATACAGCTTATATATAGAAAGAATTTAAAAAACATCCACCACTCCCTTATGTAACAGAAAGCTAAGGGAGGAAAAAAAAAAAAAGTCACACAGAGTCTTATTCCAGCCCATGTCACCCTAATAATAACACAACAGTAGAATTTCTCTAATAAACTCTTTGGTTATGTGCACACATATTATTTCAATTGAAAAAGAGTCCTGTTTTCAGAGTTGTTGTAATTGCAAAATTTTAATATTAACCTTCTGCGCCTGAATACGGCGCCACAGAAGTTTACATCCATATAAACTTGATTTGTTCTACCTGGTAGTCCAGATGATGAATCAATTCCTAGAAAGTCCAGAATAAACTCTATTCTGCCCAAAAATACCAAGCAATTCAGCTACAGATCTTGCAACAGGCCTCACGCCTGACAAGTCCAAACCTAGACAAGTACTCCAGAACTGACCAGCCACCCTCCCCTGTGAAAAGGCGGGGCAGATCTGATACAAACTATATACTGGATACTCAGTGATTTGTTTAGGTTTTTTTGTTTGTTTGTTTATTGTTTTTTGATACAATTAATCTGAAGCTATTTTTACATACTAACTTCCGTTATCTAATTACATTAACCAATTCTCTCTTGTCACAGGAGATGGTATAAGAAGTTTTATTCAAATTATTTTATTTTTATAGCACTATTCAAACAGTTTCATGATCTTGGCATTCAGTTATAGAATCAGTATGTTGAAAACCCACTCTATAGCAAAAGCTAAGAACAAGGACTGTTCTGTAAACTGTATTTTCCTTCAGGGACTGTTTATTAAAACACTTTTATTATAATTAAAAGCAAAGCTCTGCAGATAAAAAAGTTTAACCAAAGTTTTTATACAGAGCATATAACTACTGGAGACTGGAGTAAACACGTAAATAATACACAGACTTCTATATCACACAACCTGGAGGTAGCAGGATAAGATATTTACATGACCATGTTTAGTTCTCCAGGAATGCAACAGGAAAGGAGGTTGACAGGCCTCTACATTTCCTAGCCCTAACTAATCAGAGAGCAGCTAAGAAAAAACTTCTGGGTAGAAGCATCAACTTCCTGTGTCATCTACTTTAACAAGACCAGGCATTTTTCAAACTGAAAAAGCACGGACAGTGCACATCATGAAATTAGCCCCCTTGCATTAATAAAATTTTGACTAACGATTTATTTCAAAAGAATAACTCCTTTCACAATGCACATGCTGTGTAGTGTGACCCATGCGTCCACAAATTTCCATTTTATAGTCTTGACTCTTACTCGTGATATGACTGGGTGGTGCAGAGTCAGTTTTAAGCACTTCATTCTTCCAACTGTTTGATACAAATACAATTGTACTTACCTATTCCACAAACTCTGATTAAGGATGTTTTCTCTTTGTAAAAACAGTTTTGTGAACTTATGAAGTGTGATAACTGAACACAAAACAAATTTGCTTGCATGCCTTCAAACTAGACAAAAAAAGTCTTTAGTCACAGAAGTTTGCCACATTAACACACCGGTGATCACGCACATGACACTGCATTCCACGCTACTCTAGAAACACTCTTTGCATACTGTGGCTGCATAAGCAACTAAAAGCAAACAAACAAATGCCCATAGAAAAATGTGATTTGATTTCTGAACAGAGAATATTGTCCTAAAAGTGAATAGTTTTAACAGACTTATGTGGAAATTCATGATGTCCATATGTGAAGCAGTCAATTAATAGTTACACTCAGTTTCATAATTAGTCATCAAAACACACAATATACACAAAATAATTTTGCTCTTAGTAAATACTGCACAATGTCTTCCATACCATTTTTGTAAATAGTCCAGTGCCTCCAAACGAGCACCAATCTCAAATGTGATTCCAGGACGATTAGGAGGCTTTTTACTCATCTTGGTATTTTCTTTTTCACTACCTTTGGAAGAAAAAAAAAAAAAGTACATTAAAACACACGATGTTGTTTAAAACATGTCACTGACAGCAAATATATTCCAGAGGGCAAAGAAAGATGTGAAATTTTTATCCTGACTTTCCACTGACTGCTTAGTTTTCATAAGTATAGCCAAGGCCCAAAGAAGGCATTAAGAAAAATGAACGTATTTTTATTCAGATTTCTTTCCCTAAAAAAAAGCCAAACAAAAAACCCACAACCAAAAACAGTCATCAACCTGAATTCAAAAAATAAAAAAATCTGGTGCTCGTGTCTAGAACTGTACTGCAATGTACTTCCTTGACATCCCTTTGGAGCATAATTTTGAGTTACCTAGAGTCAGTGTGTTCTCTCCTCTGCTGTGGAAAAGGTCAAACCCAAGAAAAACATACCTTATGGAGAGCAGAAATTTAAAGACAAACATGGCCCAAAGAACAGGTAGGATGAAATTAGCAAAACCAAAAATAAACAAACAAAAAAAGCCATCTTCAGTCTTTCTATGCACCGTCGAGTGTCATTCATCACACTAACTTTCACTGACAAGTGCTTTTCAATTGTTTTTGGGAATTCAGTTACTATCCAAAAAAATCACTTCTCTCTCCCACTTCTACCGCTATTATCGTGACTTTTTGATGCACCACCTTTACCGCTCCGCAGCACGGCGGGGTTTCCCGCTGGGGCCGGGGGCTGCCTGCCCACCGAGGAACGCGGCTGCAGAGTCTCCTCGCTCCGGACAACCAGGCCAGCGGCACCCGCACCCCAGTTTTTATGGGGGGGCTCCCCTACCAAAGGCGGCAGCGCGATGCGGGACAGCTGCCCCGGAGGCGGTGGCCGACCTGAGGGAAGCCGGTGCCGCTCCCCGAGCGCGGAAGACACAAAGGGGTCCTCCCCGAGCCGGGCTCGGAGCGCGGGAGGGCCCCGGCCGGCGGGGGCTCAGCGCTCCCGCAGGCCCCTCAGAAGGAGGCGAGCGGTCGCGGCCCACCGGACCCCCCGGCCGCGGTAAAGACCCAGCGCGGGGAGGGCCGCGGGCGTCGCCCCGCCAGGCCCCGGGCGCCGTGAGGGAGACCCGCGCCGCGCCGGGCCTGCCCGGAGG
>JAOXNO010000013.1:151162136-151210146 GCA_028565335.1 Limnodromus scolopaceus | reverse complement strand
CCCGCCTCCGCCACGTGACTGCGGAGCCGCCGCCGCGTGACGAGGGGTGGAGGGGAGAAGGAGGAGAGAGAGAGAGAGAGAGACAAAGAGAGGCGGCGGCGCGCATGCGCGGCGGCGCGCGGTGATTGACAGCGCCGGGGATTGATTGACAGCGCCGGGAATTGATTGACAGCGCCGGTCGCCCCGCCCCGTGGGTGACGCTGCGTGGTGGTGTCGCAGCGTCACGGCTTTCCCTGCTGCCGTCATACAGCACCTCAGCCACCAAACCGGGGGAGAGGGAGAGAGGGGCGGGGGTAGCCACCCCTGAGGGGGCCGCTGAGGTGGCCGTGGCCCGCGGCCGGGCAGGCACCGATCAGTGGGCGCCGAGCAGCGGCCTCCCCGCGTCCTGTGTTTACCTCACGCTTTCCCCACGGAACCAGCCGCGTCTCCAGCCACGGATTTTAGTGGCTTTTGCTCTTCCCAGTCTCTCCCCGCCTTGCTGGGGGAGCGAGCGGCTGGGTGGGCACTGGGCTGGTGGCGGGGCCTGCCTGCCGCCTCCCCTCTGGCACCCAGCGTGGGGTCTCAGACAATGACAGAGCGGGTTGGGATGTGCCAGGCTGGGTTTATAGCTATTACAGCTGCTACGTGCTGATTTATTTGCCCCCTTTCTCGCTGCACATTAAACTCCAGAGCTTCTTAATGGCTGCTTTCAGCTTTTGGTGTTTGCTGCGCTGCTTATCACTGTGTTTTGCTTTGCCTGGGAGACCTATGATAAATGCATGGGCTTGGAGCCAAGTCTGGCATTTGGCCCCTGCATTGCTGCCATCACAGTACTCTGGGAACCATCTCGTGGAGACCTTCCTCCTCGTCTTCTCCAGAACAGGTATTTCCAACCTTCTTGTAATGACAAGACCAGCGTCATGACATCCCCATGGATGTGTCAGTAAGATAACAGCCAAGTTTCCACCAGCTAACAGAAAAGAAATGCAAGCTTTCCTAGGTATAGTAGGTTTCTGGAGACTACATATTCTGGATCACAGTCAGCTCATAAGTCCTCTCTATCAAATTACCTGAAAGAAGAACTATTTCAAGTTGGGCCCTAAACAGCAGCAGAACAGACAGGAGATAGTTTGTGAGATAGTCCTTGGGCCCAGCCAGACAGGACCAGCTGTGAGAAGTATGTTCTACACTGTAGTTGAGGAGCATGGCCTTACTTGGAACCTCTGGTAGACAACATCCGGAGAGACCCAAGGTGTTCTAGGATTCTGGAGGTGGAAGTATCAAGGGTCCAAGGTGCCTGTGCTGCACTAAATGTTCATAGGAGGGGTCTATTCTACACCTTGTACAACCAACACTACATGAAGTAAGTGCGTAGCATTGATCATGCAACGGGCTCAAATGGGAAACCCCAACTGCCTGTGAATCCTGGAAGAGATCATGGTTTGCTCAGGAGGTGGAGACTTCGGAGCATCACCTGAGAAGGTGGCTCAGGCCCAAGAGTATAATAAGTTAGCAGAAAGTGAAAGGCAATATGCCTTGTTTACCAGAGGATCCTGTTGTGTTGTGCTTCTGTGTGGAGCACAAGTCATGGACTGATTGGTTTTCTGTGGAAGTGGGATGTCCCACAGGCTAAGAGAATGATGTCTGTGTGTATGTCAAAGCACCAAAGCACATTCTGTGCCTTGCAACATCAACTTTAGCAATAAAACCTGGGGCAGAGGAAGAAGAGCGGTGGGGGTTTTGTCTTCCAAGGTGGCTGTTGCTGGGAGACTAGCTGGGCATGGGTCTGCTGGTGAGAGGTAGTGAGTGGTAGTCTTTGCATTGCTTGGGGGTTTTTTGGGTTGTGTTGTTTGATTTAGGTTTTGGGGGGTTTTTTTGCTTTCTTTCACTTGCTAAATTGTGTTTATCTGGATCTAAAAACATTCTCACTTTTTTTCTTCCTGTTCTCTCCCCCGTCCCACTGCAGGGGGAGTGAGCGAGTGGCTGTGTGGGTGTTCAGCTGCTGTCTGAGGTCAACCCATCCGCTTTGGTTAGTCCCTGCGAGGCTGCCTCCCACGTTCAGAGTCTTTATGGGGAGACTCTGCAGTGCGATATTTTAGATTTGCTATAGGATTTTTTATTCCTCCTTTGACTTTTCCTTGTTCCCATTTTCTGGATAGCAGTGGCAAGCAGGAGAGACTGAAGGAGGAAGGAGGCTTGAAGAAAAATAAAAAAGTGCACTTTTTATTGTCTCTTTAATAAAAAAAAAAGTAGTTATTACACTTATTTGAATTCTCCAGCTGTTACTGCATTCCATGTAGTTTTGATGCAGGCTTTTGTTTAGAGGGTTTGTTACATGATGGTGAGAGCTGTTGTGTTGGCAATGAGATCTCTCTGGGTGGCAATGAATGTGCAGTATCAGGATGCTGCTAGAGAATTGAAGGTGCTTCTGTCCGAGAAGAGGGAGATGGAGGAAAGTCAGAAGAGGGATCGAGGACAGGGCAGGGTATGTGTGGGTGGTTGAGACACACTCTGTTGACTGCCAGAGGCTGTCTGGGTTATGCTGTGATGTGAGGAGGACTCGCAGCAGTGTGTGGCACCGTGAGCATCACCTCACTGCTGGGGCTGTCAGGAGAAGGAGGCAGAGCTGATGGCAGGCTGCAGAGGCACAGCAAGCCCCAGGTGCTCAGTAATATGGGATAAAAGCTCATCTGCACACCCACAAAGGAGCACAGAGAGACAACAGCAGGAAGGGGAGCCCAAATAATACCCTGCCCTGCCAGCTCCCAGGAGCCATCAGCCCATCAAAGGCCCATTTTCTCAAGCTCAGTGGAACACAGGGGCACAGAGGCAGGTGGGAACCCAAATTGAGGACTCAGAAGAAGGGACCTCCCCAACACAGGGTACTACGTGTGACTCCTACCACGCTGCCTTCAGAAAATCAGAAGTATGCTTGTAGTCCAGCAGTACAGGGCAACATTTCTTTGCACTATTATCAGAACAGTTAGGAAATCAAGGAGCCCCAGTCAGTGTCCCCATTTCTTTGCTGCCATTTCAGGTATACCCACCCCTGCCCAGCTGTACCACTAAGGGCACCCACAGCCCTTACTGGCCCTGACTTGCCTACTGCAGTACCTACCCCACCCTGCCCATGGCCCAGGACCCCATTTCAGCTACTCTGTTCTGCCATAAAGCCAGGGAGGAGCAACTTTGGCCAAGACTTTTTTTTTTTTTATTCTTTTACCACAAAAATATCTCTGATATTTAGTCTTGCCTCCCAGAAAAACAGGGCTTACATGGCCTCATTGCATGTCTGCCTTCCCTTCCCCCTTCCTTCATTTACTTCCAGAACTTTTGCCTTACTTCAAGCTTGACAGAAAGACAGAGGTCTCATCACATCATCCCAACCTGTTTTGTTAAAATGCTCAACCAGGCAGGGGAGAGCGACTGCCTTGACCTCTCTGTGATAAAAAGGCTCAGTGCTTTACCCTCCTTCAGACACCAGAACATCATTGCAAGGCAGAGATGCAGGAAAGGGGATATCATTACTTCTGCTCCTTGCAAAATTTGGTGTTTAATCTTGCCATGAAGCATGTCTTTAGCATTGTGAATATTATACAGACCATAAATTGGAAACCAAACTGGATAGGAGATTTTATCTTGCCAGTCAGTGACTCACAAACACTTGGAGGGGGAATAGAGGATTTCATAATCAGCTGAGCATGAGCTCATGGTGTGCTGCTGATGCTGAAAAGACTAATGCAGCCTTTGCAAAGCACACGCATGTGGAAATACTGAGTAGGAGTAGAGAGGTGACATTATCTCTGCACTTGGCACCAGTACATTGTTATTAAAATAACTTGCTGTTCAGAAAAGCCATCCAAAAACTGGAAGGGTTCAGGAAAGATCTGGGAGAATGATCAAACACCTGGGAAAAAAGATATTATTGTGTGAGACCCAGACATCAGTTTGTTTATTTTATTTATTTTCTCTTGTGGGCAATCGGATTAGTCCATAAAAGAACTACTTTAAATGTCAGGTACTGCAATCATGAGGTGACAGTCAACAGAATAAAACTTCATCTTTGTTTTTATCCTTTTTATAGTAGGAAGAGATACTTAAAGTTGTTACTTGTAGCTTGTATTTAAATGATACCCACATGACCTCAGCCTAACAAACATGCAGCAGCACCTCTGCCCTGCTCTATCCATCTGTAGGTCACAGCCTGGCTCTGCTCTGACATCTTCTGTCATTTTTCTGCCACTTTCTAGGTCCTTTTTGACACTTTGGCATCAGTTGCTATGTCCTGCTCTTCAGTTTCTCTGCCCTTCTTTTCTTCTCATCCTAGAAACTTCCTCCTCCCCTCTGGAAATTCCTCCTCCTCTTGTGAAGAGCATCTCACCAAACACTTCTCTTTTCCTTTTAAAGCCCTAAATTTTCCAGATGCTGGGAAATAGCCTAAAGGGGCTGAGTTTTGGAGCATCTGGCCTTGTATAGGAAAAGAAAGTAGCTAACAGCCATTGCTATGGACACCAAACAAAATAGTAGCCCCATGGGTTTGGGACACCAACCCCAGTCTTTTCCAGTTTTAAAAGACACTGAAGGTGGACATTTTTCTCTCAGTTGCTCACTGTTTCTTTGCATAACGTCTTTAACTCAATAAATGGCTTCTCCCAGAGAGCGGGCTGTTTGCTGACAGATATTGCAACCACAGCACTGTATTTCACGGCACGCTGGAGAGGTGACATGAAGCTATAAACCAAAAGTAAGGTTCTCTACTAACAATATTTTAAGGATTCAGTATGATAAGGTGAGGATGCTAAGGAGTGAGACCTGCTAAGGTCTGGTGAGTAATGAAATTTGCATTTATAGAGATAGTTTCTTATTAGTGAAAGAGTTCCAAATCCATGTGAAGAAGGAGAAGAATGAAAGAGAAGAAAGAAAAAGAGGAATGAAAGAGGAGAAAGAAAAAGAAGAAAGAAAGAGAAGAAAGAGCAAACACCGACTTGATGGAGATTAAAGGGATGGGGTGGGAGGCAGGTGAAGTTACTGCTCACCAGAGTGGTACATCCTGATGCTCTGCATGGCTGGAAGGGAGCAGCTACCCGGTCTGCATGAGGGCAACTTTGCTGTGCCATGTTACAGCCTGATTAACCCCCTTTCTGTGTATCCATTGGATATTTCTGGGGGGCAAAATCAACATTTGCTCTGCTATGAACATTGTTTTGTAATGAATGTTAGATCTCCTGAGACTTAATCGTGCTTTTGCCTCGGAAACAGCGCTGTGCAATGTGTTGCTTACTTCTGCCTTACATATTGCAGCCATATGTTTTGGATTGTGTTTTGGTTTTCAAGGGGGGGTCTGTAGATTGGAACACATCAGTAAATATTTTACTGAGGATTTTTTTAAAGCCTTGGTGAGAGCAGTACTGAACAGAAAATGTGCTAATACCTTCTCTGATTTTACTCTAATTTCCTTGATATTTCCCTGCGAGACTGAAATTCAACATATACTTTACGGTGGATCAGCAGAGCACTTGAGTTGCAGAAATAGCCCATTGGTAAGTTTTTCATGGTCTACCATTTTGAGAGCTGACTTCAGGGTGGGTAAGGGAAAGGGACAGAAGGAACGTCCTGCCAAGACAATAGCTCTGTTGGAGTCACCCTTTGAGCACGCAGCAGCAGGATGTTTATTGCAGCTGTAATGATATTGGGGAGTACTGTAAGAGGAAAGGAGAGACTGACAGGCAAATCACTTCAAGACATGCAGTCTAGCGAGGACAGTCTTGTAGTCAGATCGCCAAGATGTATGTGTAGAGAGAATTTGCAACTTGGATTGAAGGAAAACAGAACTCCAAAACTGACATCTGTCCAACCTGGTGGAGTCCAGCAGTGAGAATGAAAACAAAAAAGCATCACATCTGCCAGCAGGCAATACTGATCCCTTTGTAAAACTAATGTGATATTTTCCTGTCTCCTTTGTGGTCCTGTGAAAACTCAGGTGTCCTCAGGGGCTGAAGGATGGTTGTTGATTAAGAGATTAGCCCTGGATGTCCAACCCTGCCTGTAAAATGCTTGCAAAGCATTTGTTTATGGGAAGAGTCACTTGTTTCTTGATACTTGGCCATTGGGTCTCTGCTGGCATAGCCTTCCAGGAACCTGTCCATGCCATCAGAGTTCTGGTCTCTGTCCTCAATTGCCTTGTAGGCCACATTCAAATCCTTGTTCTTTATGCAATGCTGGAGAGCATCCAAGCTATAAAACCACTCTGCCTCTAGCATATCGTGATCCTTCACTGGACCAAGGCTGTCTGTGCCTTTTCCTCTCCTTAGCAGTTGAATTAGTCCAGAACATCAGTTTGAATCCAGCTGGAAATGCGACAAGAATGGCACAGACACATCTGGAAAAATTACAAACAGTTCCAGAAAAGCCTGCAGACTTTCAGTACAAGCTTCACAAATTTAGAATTTGCTTAAATACTGGCATTCAGGCAGAAAGGAACTCAGCCACTGTCAGATTGCAGTGGTTATTTACACAGAAATATAGAGACAACTGATAGCGGGGCTGTGTAAAACAGCACAGAAGACAGGCTTTTTAAAGAATGTTATTACAGTATCACTGTCCACTGTTGTTTGTCTTCATTTATAAATTCATCAGTATGATTTATTATAGAAATGACCATGGCATCAGTAACATCATTATTTTGCCAGTACCATTTTCTTAGGAACCAGCAGTACAAAACCCTCGACCATTTGTCCTGGAATCATAGAATCATTTAGGTTGGAAAAGTCCTTTAAGATCATCGAGTTGAACCACTAACCTAACACTGCCAAGTCCACCACTAAACCATCTCCCCAGGCACCTAATCTACAAGTCTTTCAAATACCTCCAAGGATGCTGACTCAACCACTTCCCTGGGCAGCCTGTCCCAATGTTTGACAACCCTTTCAGTGAAGACATTTTTCCTAATATCCAATCTAACACCCCCCTGGCAGAACTTGACGCCATTTCCTCTTGTCCTATCTCCTTTTTACTTGAGAGAAGAGACCAACCTCCACCTCACTACAACCTCCTTTTGGGTAGTTGTAGAGAGCCATAAGGTCTCCCCTCAGCCTCCTTCTCTCCAGGATGAACCCCAGTTCCCTCAGCTGCTCCTCATAAAACTTGTGCTCTAGAGCTTTCATCAGCTTCATTACCCTTCTCTGGACGCGCTCCAGCACCTCCATGTCTTTCTTGTAGTGAGCGGCCCAAAACTGAACACAGTATTCGAGGTGGGGCCGCACCAGTGCTGAGTACAGGGAGACGATTACTTCCCTGGTCCTGCTGGCCACACTATTCCTTCTACAAGCTATGATGCTTCTTGGCCACCTGGGTACACTGCTGGCTCATATTCAGCCGTCTGTTGACCAGCACCCCCATGTCCTTTTCCGCTGAACAGTTTCCAGCCACTCTTCCCCAGGCCTGTAGTGCTGCATGGAGTTGTTGTGACCCAAGTGCAAGACCTGGCACTTGGCCTTGTTGAACCTCATACCATTGGCCTCAGCCCATTGATCTCGCCTGTCCAGATCCCTCTCCAGAGCCTTCCTACCCTCCTCAAGTAGATCAACACTCCAGCCCAACTTGGTGTTGTCTGCAAACTTAATGAGGGTACACTCGATCCTCTCGTCCAGATCATTGATAAAGATATTAAAGAGAACTGGCCCCAATACCAAGCCCTGGGGAACACCACTCATGACCGTTCACCAACTGTATTTAACTCCATCCACCACCACACTCTGGGCCTGGCCCTCCAGGCGGTTTTTTGCCCAGCGAAGAGTACTCTGTCCAAGCCATGGGCAGCCAGTTTCTCCAGGAGAATGCTGTGGGAAACTGTATCAAAGGCTTTACTAAAGTCCAGGTAAACAACATCCACAGCCTTTTGTTTAGTAACAGGCAGATGATCTTGTGAGGAAGTTTACAAACAACTCTAATGAGGACCCACCTGAGGTCTATTAGGGACCTTGACTAAATTCTGCATCAACTGATGGATTTGAGTATCAGCCTCCTCCTTTTGTTTACTTCCTCTGCAAAATAGTTTTTAGAGGAGCAATATTTTTGGATGCAAGGTGGGGGAGCTGCAGATTCTAATGGAAGCATTTCTTTTCCCCGTGTATGCTTTTCCACTGTTCTTATATAGTAATGGGACATTGTACAAAATTCCTCTCAAGCACATTCCCATGCCTACATCAAGTTACACACCAACCAAATTTCCTTCTTATACCATATAATCAAAGAACAAGGAGATACAGACTGGTCGTGGCTTTGCACAGAGAAGTGTTATTGTGCATCACAGGTTTGCTTGAGTTAGATACTTTCTTGTCGTGGTTTGGGCCGGGTTGGCCAATGACAAAACAAGAGATGCTCTCCCCCACCTCTTGCTCCAAGGAGAGGAAGAAGAAAGATAAAGAGAGTTACGAGTTTAAGGAAAAAAACTAATCTAATTTAATGAAACATTAATAATAGAATAAAAATGAAACAATGAAATACATACAATATATATAATTATATATACAAAACTGTATCAAGCTCCCAGGGGGATGTCACTGGCAGGCACTAGACTGATCACTGAAACTGGATTCTGGAACACTCTGATGGGGATTGCCTACCTACTCTGAAGGTAGACAAACTCACAGGGTCCTCCTCACTGAAGACAATCCCTTGAAAAGAAGAGAAAGAAGAGGAGCCAACCCAACCCCTTTGATCCCTCAGCTTCTATGCCAAGCATGGCAGATGGGTTGGAATACTCTATTGGTCAGTTTGGGTCCCCTGATCTGTCCACTCTTTCCCAGAAGTACAACCCCTCCATGGGGTAAAAAACCAAGTCAGCTGACCCTGGTTGCCAAAGCAGCAAGGATAAGGAAGAGCCTCTCTCACAGAACAGAGAGTTGGCTCTTCTCCACCCCAAACCAGAGCATTTCTAAACACTTCTTCTCTACCTGAACTGTGTGTGTAGTATAATCAGTGGTAGCGGATACAGCATTATTGCAGTAGGCTCTTGTGGAGATCCAAGCAGTGGGTATATCAGCAAACTCAGAGCTAATTCTAAGTTTTACAGGTCTATGCATTGTACTCCAGCATGCAAAACAGCAATGTCCTTTGTTGCCTGTATTGCAGGAGCAATTAAGCTAAAATAATGAATTTTGGAAAAAAAAAAATTCAGCCCTGAAACTAAGGAAGTCGCTGATAGGATGGAGTGGGATTTCCATCTGATAACACTAAAAATTAATTTGTTCCTGTCCTAAAGCAAATTAATCTTTGTTCATACAGCAGACCTGATAAGGTTATTCAAATCCTATACGATGTGCCAGTTCTGTAAAATGCAATTAGATACTAACTTTACGCAGGATTAGCCTTCTCTTAAAATTGAAATAAAATGTCTGGATTTGTGAGTTTTTGTTTTTTTTTTTTAATTAGAAGGGTACCTCAAATATTGCTACGTGGTTCTGCTGCCTAAAGGAATGGACTTAAACTTTTGTCATTCGCAAAGGTGAATTAAAGTGAGTCCTAGTTTTCCCTGCAGCAAGACTGCACACAGGGAGAGTTTCAAAGGTGTTCAGTTTGACCCAGTGTGGCTCTCTGAGGCTGGAGTGACCAGCACATCCCCTGCTTGTTTTATTGCATGTTTCAACCAATTTTCAGATATCTCAGACTGTTTTTTACTTGTTAAGTACTATGTAAGTAGCATTAGCAAAGAGCTGTGATATCGGACAAATGACCTGATTTGATGGTCACTGAAGCCTGACTACAAATAATACCCTGTCCCAAAGGCTCTCAGGCTCACCCCAGGGGCCATCAGCCCACCAAAGGGTGATCTGCACCAGCCCAGAGGAGCACTGGAGCACAAAAGCAGGTGGGAGCCCAAATTAAGGGCTCAGAAGAAGGGACATGCTGTCTGGACCTCTCCCAGAGCTGTCCCAGGAGAGCCTCAGACCCTGTGTCCGGGCATGAAGCCCACCCAGATGAGTCAACACCAGAGCACCTTTGGTACTGAGGAGGGTTGCCATCTGGGGGCATGGGACACATGGCCAGGAGTGTCTCTAAGGGTGATGCCATAGGGAGTGGGCTGCAGAGGAACAGGGGACTCTGGACCAGCTGTGTGTGTGTGTGATGGTCTGTACCAGCAGCTGGAGTGGGGCTGTGACCCTGAGGGCTTGTGTGTCCAGGTGCCAGCTACCAGGTAGACTGAGTCTCTGAGCCCAGGTGCAGATGTATATATAACTGTACATTCTCACTAGTGGACCTCCATCCTGCTTGGCCAGAGAGGGGAGCAGGATGAGGCCATTGGAAGGTGTGTGTGTTCATGTGAGTGCTCTGTGTGTCCCTCTGTTATTTGCATGGCCAGCTGTGAGTGTATATATGGTGTATACACGTGCTCTGCATGTGTGTGCCTACCAGATATACATCGTCAGCCTCCATGCTGGTGGTGGTGTCCCAAATCTGGGTTCTTTATCTGGCGTGCAAGCCACTAACACACAGAGCAGAGGTATTTCCAAGTTTATTCCATTAATGCATAGAAATGAAGTGTTCGTCCCAAAATGGGAGCACACCTTAATTTCAAAAATTTCCCTTTTTATACTCTGATTATTACTTATTCTAACAATTAATACATATTCATTGTCATTCGCTTTAATGATTTGTTGAGATTTCTTCTCGTCCTGTGTAAATTACTGCATAGACTCTGTTTTCTTCATTATTGCTCTCTTTTGAGTAGTGGTATCATTTGGGCAGATGGTCAATGAGTTGGTGGTCGTGATCTCCCCCTGCCAAAATTACCTTTTACCTGCTTCTCCTCTAACCTTGGCAGCTCTAGGTAGTTTTCTTGGTTTGCTGGCCAGGTCTACAGTTCATCACTCTCTTGACAGGAATATCCTGCTTAACAACAAAGCTACATTGTCTAGTAGTTAGTTCCTTAATTTAATCTTTGATAAATCATGTCTACTTACTATTTCTCTCTAAATGATCAAATAGGGGTGAGGCTTATATAAGACTTTTAGCAACAGCAGCAGGTTCCCTTGGTTACTTCAATTACATGTTACATTTCATTTTTCCGGTTAATATCAATTTTACTATGACAGTGGGACCTTTAGGCCCCAGACTCACCTCTCTTGGACTGCCAGACCCAGCACAATGTTTTCTGCTTTATTTGTAGTGTTGCTGGAAGCAGAGTAAGCCTGGGAGGAGAGAATAAAGATACGGAGTACTTAGTATTGTGATTTCTCATTTCCTTCCTTTTGTGGGTTGAACTTGTAATGTATGCAACAGGCATAAAACTGCTGCACAACAAGCTCGTTGGGGTGTTTATTTCCTAGAATTTGAAACCTGACGGTTGAGGTGGGGCTCAGGGTGGGGCAGGAAGTTTGAGGAGCAACAGGTAACAAAAACAAGTTGTACGCAAACCTTTGTGTCTGTATATAAACTATAGGCTAGCATCTACCTGTAAAATACTAATGCACAAAGCTTATGCATCAAAGGTTTGTGGAACAGTGAGTTGCAGATATGAATGTTAGTGATTAAAAAAGAAAACACCTCTAAGTCTAAATATGTTATAGACACAATATATTTTAATGATATAGACAAATATGAAAGGCCAACGGCCTTCAAAAAAGCAACCCAAGCTTAGAATTAACTGTTTCCTATTGAGAAGAATAGGAAAACAAATGAAAAATAACTTCCAAGAAGTAAATTAATGTATGTATAGAAATTCTTCAGTGAGTGACCTAATTTTAAAGACTGTTGGGAATTGATGTCTGTTGCCTGTAGAGAGACAGGGTGGCAAATAGAGACAAATAGTGTTGGACTAAATTTCCTCATTGCCATAATTCCGCTAAACTAAAAGAAGTGATGTGAATAACGAACACAACCCTGTGTTTTCATGTTTGAGCAAAAGGATCTTAAAATGTTCAGTTTTGTTTAGCTCCCAGACAGAAGCTCTTTTGTAACATCCTAATTGCCTAATTCCTATTTTTGTTTCCTTTTCTGTGAGGTGAGAATGTTACATTCCTTTGTTATCAGTGGAAGTATTTTTCCTTCTCCAGGGGAAAAAAATACAGTTAAATCAAATCAATCATATTTTTCTAGGTTTATGCTTTCTTTTTGTCAGCAATACATACAGACATCAGGAGAGATACCTACCAGCATATTTTATCTATTTGTCTGGAGATGCAGTTTTGCCCCCTAGGGTTGTATAATTCTTCAGTGTCAAGCACCAGATTTATATTACTTTTGTGTGTGATAGTTCTACAGCCAAATTATCTTATTCAGGCTCCATTCCTCTTACTTAAATTTTACTTTATTTTTGTATACTTTAAGGTGTGATGAGTTGATACCTTACGTAGTATGAAACATCTGGAGTGCAACAATGAATGTTTACAAATGGCTTTATTCCTCTCTCCTTTCAAAGGAATTTATCTGAACATTGCATGGTGTATATTTACAATAATGTTTTTGACCATGAGACTTAAAACAACTCTGGACTCTCACCAAGTGCATCTGCTGTATAATAGTGCTTTTGCAAAATGTCTTGTTAATGTATACAGATTTTTTGGTAGCTGGATGATTTTCCTACATCAAAGCTTGTCAGGCTCACAAGTATTTCAACAAATGGAGTGATTTGGAGATACCACTTTAAAGTTTTCTGAGTAGGGTAGAAAAGTAAAGCCGAAACAAAAATCTGCATCGCTTTTCTTCATGGGAAAAGCTTCTGTCTTTGTTCCCCATCTCATAATTGGAGTGGACCGTTATTTATAGTGTATCTTTTCTTTCACAGCAGCCTGCAAGAGCATTCACTGGGCTAATCTTAATCTCCACTTTGCTCTTCAAAACGAATGTTTCTGCTGTGAAGCTACTTCACAGGAAGCATGACCTCATTCTGCTCCGTGCCGCTGATTGCACGGGCTGTTTTCAAAAGGCAACAGGGGACTTCACCGACCTGCCTTCCCCAAGCCCCAGGGCTAAACTCTGCCAGGAACCCACAGAAGGAGCACCCTCCACCTCACTCTGAGGCTCCCGTGTTGATGATGAGCAACTTTTTTGCACACGTGTGTTAATAGTGAGATGGATTTTCCAGGTTTGGAATATTTTTCCACACGCTTATCTCTTAATATATTTGTCAGCTGCGGAATAACTAAGCTTTGGATTCATTTCTATCCTGCTCTTCAGGAAGTTTTATATTTTTATGAATGTTGCTGTCTTTACCTGCAGGGAGAAGAGACTGGACTGCTCTTCAAAAATGACTGATGAGTGTGAACAAATAAATCCATCTTTGTAGACACTTGTGTTTGGTAGGTACAATAGAATAAAGCTGGTTGCCTGGAGTTCAGCTATTTTAATAATTAGCACTATATTTTTGTACATACTAATGTAAATATTTAGAATGTAAACATGGACCAGGGGTTGCGGGCTACCAAGCGAGGACGTCATTGGCTTAAAGATTAATTTGATTTTTGGAGAGAAAGGTGATTAAAAATGACTGATCTGGACAGTGACTTTTTTTTTTTCTTAATATTATGACATAGGTTTTTTGGTGTTTTGAAATTCAAGGGGAGTTGTTGCCTTAAGCTATTATTTGTATTCTTCTCATAAAATATTGCTGTGTTCACTTCAGATTCACTTCTAGCAAGGTTTCTTAAAGCTGTTGGTCTTTTCTGATGTCATAGTTTAAAGGTTGCACATTGATGCTCATTTTGTGGATTACAAATGTAATACTATGGCTTCGTTGTACAGTGGTGGTTGAGATGCTTTGTTTTGGCTTGCTTATATTGTTACTATAGCTTCTCACGCTATTAATAGCCCAGAAATGGGACTGAATATTAAACGAAAGCAGAACACTGTGCAGCATTGTCTACAACATAATGTTTCCAAGCTTTCCCCAGCATTGATTGAATTATGATTTTCAGGAACCCTCTTAATTAACTCATGAGACAAAAATTTTCATGATTGAGGGTAGCAAAAAAATTCACTGGACTGCCTGTTCTATGACTGTTTATAGAAGCTTCATATTATCATTACTTAAAATAGTTTGAAAGCAAATTACAACTGCTTATTAACTGCTCTTCAAAAGAGAGAAAGTCATCACCTCCCCAGTAGTGTGTTTGCATATGTGTATCTCTCACTTTCTTTTATAAATACATGTATATACCCTATTTTACCTTAAATTTTACTTCTGTGGAAGGTGGCAGATAAACAAGTGTCCTTCAGAGACATACCTTGCAAATTTATGAGACAATTCAAATTAGTAACGGAAGGACTGTGGTTTGTTCTGCCACTTTGATCAGTGTGTGTCAACCCTTTCTAACGAAAGCATTACCCATATGTAAGCTACTATTTTTAAATGTTATTCTTTTTTAGTGGTTACTCCTTAGTGGTTATCACAACTGAGAGAATCACATGCCGTACAACCGTGCTAAGGTTTCAGTTGCTGGAAAGTTTCACTCTCAGATTATTAAAGAGTAGTAGTAAGTGTGTATACATATATGTATGTGTATTTATAGCAGGTATAACTGATGCATCCCTTTTCAAACAAATTTGCCCTAGAATCAATCGCTTCTAAGTGAGAATATATTATAATTAACAATATGACATATATTGATATTACACGTCCTGATTTTTAAACAAGACAAAAAGAAACATACTTCTGTTTGTTTTTAAACTCTTTTACAGATAATCTATACCACCTGTTACCAGAAGGTGTATGAAACAATACTTTTCAAGATGTATGGAATATCACATGTTGCATCGACACCAGGAGCAAGTAAATTTGCGCACATTCATCTGAGGTTTTGTTTAAAAAAAATCTTTTGTGGAGGGAATCTTGTTTCACTGATAAGGTTTGGGATTTTGCAGGTTTTAGTTTATATCCAGATTTACAAAACACCTGTTGGGTTCTTCCGGTATTTTCTTTTAGAATTTCTTGGGTTTGAGTATAATATTTTTGCACAATTAAAAATCATGATTTTGCCTAAAATAAGAAAAATTATTTCAGGAGCTAATTGTATATGGAAAAAAATAAAGGTCTACAACATGTCAGTCTATGGAATACACCACTGCTCTCACTTTTTCGACAATTTGCTGTGTGACATTCTGACCAATGCTACTTGAACTCTTTGTACCTCCACCAAGCTTCTTCCAGTTGTTTCCTCCTCAACTTGTTTTTGCAAGTGCTGAACCATAATTTTCTCATGGTAAAGTGATATTTTTTATTTTTTTTTTTTAATCGAAGTGTAGGAGAAAAAGTATGCATGGGAATAGGGTAATAGAACTGATTTGTAAAAAGATACCCTGGAAGGTTTTTCTTCCCTACTTTGGTGACCCTGCCTGGTTCCAAGGCTCAGTCAGGCTTCACATCCAGGCTGTGACTGACAGCTGAGCTCCAAATGAGGATAAATAAGATTACCAAAGTGGAAACACTGACCTTCATGTCATTTCTTTGCCTTAGCTCACAAGTGAACATTAAAAAAAATAGTTCTCCTAGACCTATCTCCTCTTGTATGTGAATGATGTGCATTCACTAGCATGTTGTAAGCATGATGCTCTAAAGATACAGAAGAGACAAGATAAGATTTGGGAAAGATCATATATTTTATCTTTCCATGTAATAACAGATATAAATTCTCCCTGTGGATAACCATTGTTCATATTTCCTAAGATTGATTCTGTCAGATGCTGAATGTCTGGAAGCCCTTTGCAGACTTGAGCCATGGTGATCCAGACAAACCCTATTTCCTTAGTCTCCTGCCACTGTATTATTGTCAAATCTTTGTCACTGTCACTGTCCCTATGCCTGTTGTGCTATGTCTGCAATTTTAATCTGAAAAATATATTGTAATGCTAATGGTGGCCCTTCCATTCTACTCTGTATCTGTTGCCAGTACATGTACTATTTTTGGCATGAAGCACATTTCTGGGAAAGCACCATTAAAATTATGGCAGCTATTACATTTGTGTCCATAAATATTTCTCCCAAAGTTGTAAGCTGTGCAGAGCACAAGTATCTGATTATGACTCGCTCTGATTCTGTGTTGTCCTGATAGAGATGAGTTTCCTATAAACACTGTGTCTTTTCCCCATTGTTTCATCTGTTTTACCTCCTTTAATCTCTCCCTTAGTTACCTTTTCTTTTTTAGCTTATTTTATGATCCTTATGATATGCCCAAGATACCTGTCAGTAAAGACCTGTCAACTGTTTGAGCTGTCAGTGGGTATGATAACGACTCCTTCTCATGTGGCCTTTACCTCTGCAGGTTCATCAGCGTTTAATGGAGAACATAAATGCAGCCTCTCACAACGGATTTTTCCAAGGTACTGAGGAAAATTACACTTGTTTCATTTTATTTTTATTTTGTTGGAGATTTTTTAAAATCCCTTTTGGGCCACTTAGAATTACAGTGCTGATATTAATTTAATTACTGCTTTAAATGGAAGTTCAGAAGTACTGTTGTAGAGATTGGAAGCATTGGCTTTGTAATAAAAAGGTTTTGGAATATCTCTGTTCCACCTATTTTTCCCTCCACTGAAATTATGGTATCTCTCTGTGACATACCATATGTCACAGTTAAACATGCTGCTGAAACCCATGTCAACCACTGAATCAATCCAGTGTCTTCCTTTCTGTCCATGGATGTCACTGCATGGCCACTTGGAACTCAAAGGTGTTGAGGAGAAAGGACTAACCATAAATCCAATTCCACTTGAGCTAAGTATCACAGAAACACAGAATCATAGAATACCAGGTTGGAAGGGAACTCAAAGATCATCTGGTCCAACCTTTCTTGGCAAAAGCATGGTCTAAAGAAGATGGCCCAGCACCCTGTTCAGCTGAATCTTAAAAGTGTCCAATGTTGGGGAATCCACCACTTCCCTGGGGAAATGTCCCCAGGTCCCCCCAGTGGCTGGAACCAGCCATTCCAATGGCTGGTTGTTCTCATCATGACAATTTTTCCTCTTGTGTCCAATTGGAATCTCCCCAGGAGTAACTTGTACCCATTATCCCTTGTACTCCCATGTTACTCCTTGTAAAAAGGGAGTTTCCATCTTCTTTGTAGCCACCCTTTAAATACTGGAACATGGTGATAAGGTGATAAGGTCTGTCTACAACATTTAGATTCTTTCACCTCTGTCACTACTTGCTTTTATTTTAAATACCACATATTATGTTTTTCTGTGCTACATTTCATCTCAAAGTCAATTGTATTTCAGTGCTGAATGAAGCTATCACCATGTGTGGACTTTATCCCATGTTGTTCTAGCTGCATGATATTCTAGGATTTGTGAGAATTAAAAGTCATGTATGCTTAAATCTTCATTAAGTATGGCTAGGTTATAAAAAGCAAATAAATCTCTCCTGGTTCAGGGGCACTCAGGCTTGCTCCATGCAGAGTAACTCAGAGAAACAAAATACTGGAATTCTGGCAGTTCCAGGTAGGTGTAGATCTGGCAGGACTCGTTGGCCAAGAGCACAGCCACAGAGGTACACCATCCACTTAGCAATTCAAGCTGGCTCCATGCATTCATGAAATAAATGCTCCACCTGGCATGGAGCCCTCCTGTAATGTGAAGCTCTGGAAAGTGTGATGCCGGCACACTCTAGCTGGCCGAAACCCCTGGGTCCAGATGTAATATCATCATCCCCATATTTTACATCTATGTCCCCATCAGCTGCTAATGTAAATTCATTACTATTAAGTCATTGATTTGCACTGCCTAGACATTCACTAAACTAGAGGGTTTCAATTCTCCTTTTCAGTTACACTTGTGCCCTTTTGGATGATGACCCTGCCTATGAGTGTTGTTCCACAAATCCTTTGACCAGCTCCTTTCGCACATGTCGCCGCAGCCCTCGCCTACTTTCTAATGGGTATTACCTTTTGACAGAGGAAAGTTTTCTGTCTGATGAAGAGGGCAACGTAACACTGACACCATCCCAGACAAGTGTTACATATAAAGAGAACTTAGTTCGGTAAGTGAACTCTACGCAGATTTTACTCAATTGCCTCCACATCTCCAGACTTATCTGGAGGTATCTGCGTGTCTGTCTGCATTTTGCTTGGCATAAGATCAGCGTTGCTTCTTAATGGGAACATCTCAATTGATTTAGTTTAGAGAGTGCAATGATTGAAATAACCTGATTTTCAGTCATGTCTAATCTTACTACCCAAAAACTCTTCAGTACATAGTTGTTGCTGTAAGTGGGGTTGTGTGCAATAAAGAAAGAGTAGGGTGCCAATGGGGTGTTACCACGATAAGCACTAAGAAAATGTGTATATATTCATATATCTATGTGCTCGTATATATGTATTTAAATAAAAAGGTCTGGTCGGGGAATGCTTACTCAGGGGAAAATTTGTCTTGATTTCAGAAGAACATCAGTTTAGAAAAGTATATAAAATGTAGTTCGAAAGAGTTGAAGTATCATGAAGTCAAGCCTCACCTACTGGGGCATAACAGGGTGAAACTCGTGGGTAGCATGAGACCACTCAGAGCAGTATCACAGCCCAATAACTGTAGTATCAGTTGGTGTCACAATATCCACAGCGTGATATTATCTCCATGTTGCTAATACATTCCCTGCTGCAGTGGGCAGCATTCATTTTTGGCGACATACGCTGGGTGAAAAACAGAACTAGGAACACAACCCAGAACCTGGTTCGTTCATGTCAGTCTTGCGAGCTTTAGAGCTCTGTCCTTGCTCAAAACGAGTAATTAACTCTATTCCTTGACAACGTGTCTTTTCTTTCTAGTATATTCAGGCGACGGAAGAAAATCCGTCGCTCTCTTGCCAGCTTGTTCAATCTCGATGCCTCCAGTTCATGGTTCAGCAGCACCGTTCTCAGCAATTCAGATTCCTCCCACATGGATGATCCTTGGCCTGATGGATGCGATAAACTCGAAGCCAGTCAGAGCGATATTGGTAAGCCCTGACCAGGTACCAAGTAATTGAGCTACAGCACTGCAGTCTATATTTAGTGAGAGTTGGGTATCCCTTTCTATAGGTTTTATGGGGATTGTCTGCCAAGATGTGCAAGTAGAGAATAAATGAACAACAGAATTTTAAGTGGTAAATTTTGAATTTTTGTGAGTCCACAGAAACTTTTGTGTCAAAAAGGCATTTTTAGACAGAATTTGAATCCAAAGTCATCACCACTGATGTTTATGCTGATGTCATTAATATCCGATACTGTCTGCTTTCAGCTGGCTGTTTTAATTACTTCATTGGTTATGCTCTATATAGTTTTGTCTTTGATCTGCATATTTTCTCCTACGTACATTGAACCTGCCAATTCCCTACCCCTAACAATTTGGAAACTTCCCTGTGATTAGGTAATTAATTTTTCTCCCCCACACAAAAGTAATTAACACAAAGTCTCAAAGCTTTTTTTGCTTTTTTTTTTTTTTTTTTTTTGTGTAATCTCAGTCACATATGCACTTTTTGTAGGCGTTTCAGACTTTTCTTCTGAATGTGACAGCCATGTGCCACAAAGGCAAACTCCAGCAGCTAATGGAGCCTCTCTCACCAAAGATGATGAGGAGTTTCTTCAGCATGGGAAACCAATTTGGTCTTCAAAATCCTGCTCTTCATTTATGATAAATGCCAACAAAGACACTTTGAACAATGCAGGTGTGTCACGTTCTTATTCTGATATGCCTCATTTTTAGAGTGAGCTGAAAACACTCACTTTAAAAATACTGATATGGCTTCTTGCAGAATAGGATTTATTTCCTGAAACATACATTTTAAATAACTGATTAAAAATAACAAAATACTTAAAATTAGTATTTACTTTTTTACTTCTCCCTGCTCACATCTTTTCCTCTCCTATTTTCAGTGATAAATGGAAAAATAAAAAAGTGAAGAGGAAAATGGAGGAAAGGGCATGGGAACAAAAACCAAAACAGGCAATTAATCAGAAAGGCTTGTTTTCTGAGAGCATGGAGGGCACAGTGTCTCCATGGTTGTGGGAGAAAAAGGCTCCTGAGAGACACCCAGAGCATGAAAATTAGGTTTCCGCTTTGAATCACTCTGGCCACATTCTCTTAAAAAGAAACTGAAGGGACTGCCCTCACAGGCTGAAGGTAGTCTTTGCAAACACCTCCTGTCATATATTTACTTTCCTGAAAACTCATGAAAATTATTTTCCTGATTTTTTTTTAGTATCCAGGGTAGCGCGAAATGTCCTTTCTCAGATGGTTGCACTGATCACATGTTTAATTGTATCAATATGTACAAGGTAATTTTTATTTCTTTTATTTGTTGTTTCTGATAATAGTGCTTACTCCATTTCAACTGGTGAATAAAATGTAAATTAAGGGTCACATTTTCAGAGTTAGATAAATCTTATTGTGAAAATATATTTTCACACGATAGTCAATGCAGGCAAATAGTGGAGCTGTACAGATACGCACAAAAATAAGAAACATGTACCAGATATGATGACTACTTTGTCAAGTGTGCTTGGACAGGGGTTTCAAAAAGCTCAACCTATGTCTTTCTAAGTGACCAGTATGGGTGTTTCTCTCAGTCTGGGAATGCTGAGGTCTTTATTTCAAAGAAATTATCCTCAATAACTTAAGAAGTTTAAAGTTTCAAATTGCAGTTCACCTACCAGAGTTCAGAGGGTTCATCTGCAAGAACCTTTTCTCCTCCCACCCAGGCTTCACCTCTATTAACCCAATATGCATCCCTTGGTCTTTTTCTAACCTTTATGGGTATTGTTATGTTCTCAGATATTTTCTGGGAGGATTCTCTGCCACTTTGTTGCTGATAATTTTAGTTTGTAAGTACAGACTTCCTTTATATTCAACACACAATATTTTACTAATTAAGGACCAAAATCCATCCTTGGATGTACATCCGTGGCTCTTATTGATGCTAAATAAGAGCAATTTGTGGGCATATGGGGACAGACTGTAACCTTCAATCAGCTACAGGATTTTGCATTTATATTTCACAGTTCTTTTGTCCCAAGATGGTGCTGTGTCATCTTTCTTCAGTGTTGACACATCATTCAAAACAACTAAGTTTTGGTAAGTGGCTCCAGTCTCATGTGATGAGTAGAGGAACATAGAAATTTTATATTAAGAGGAAGGAGAGATTCCTCCTGATGTTTTCATGTCAAAAGACAGAAGGCGTGATCTGAAGTTATTGATGGAGGATTTGGCTTTTCATGTTACTGATTTGTATTCATAGAAACTTTCAATTTCTTTTGTAAAACTTCCTTTTCATAAGGTGCAAGAAATGTTGTAACACCTATTTGTTAGCGGAAAAGGAAGATAAACCATAACCATAAACCAGTATGTAACAATATGAAGATGCAGAAACAGACAAAGGATAGTAACTTCTTATGAATCCAGAGGTGTGAATTCAAGCCTTGCATGAAGTCCGCTCCCAGGCCACAAAATCCAGTCTTTATATTTTACTGGGAAAAATAAAAAAAACAGTAACTATGATGCTATCCTCATCACCACCTTCCAGGGACTACAGAATTGATATGACTTGGCCCTACTAACCCCATGGACCCTTAGTTTCAGGACAGAGCTTTGCCTTTGGATTATACTGTAGTCTGATAGATGTCTTAGGAAGGAGTATTAAATCAGTCTGATCAGTTGAATAAAGGTGCTGATGTTGCTGTTTCAGACTGCTTTAGTTCAAAGTTGTACACAGAGCTGTAGCTTCTAAATCCTTTTGGAGAAAAAGACTTACATATTTAGAAGGCCTGAATTACATCTCTAGAGCAAGCTCACACACAGGACTCCGTGCTGCAAGTGTGTATGTGCTGGATTTATGAATTACCATCCTTTCACTTTTTACGCATTCTTCTGCGTGCATAAAATCTAAAATGCTGCTCAGACTAAAAACATATGGGCTTATCTGAATTTTTATGCGGTGAAAGTGAAGCTCAAAAGGACATTGTCTGTTTCTGAAACTGTGTCAGAGTTCAGGAGTTCAGTGTATCCCAGGGGCAACAAGACACTCTGGCAGACCTCTTAGCCTTTGAATGGAGCATATTGGAAGTTAGAAACAACAAGGCACAACTTGGAGAGCCATATTGTAAAGACAGGCTCAGATTTTGAGCATCCAAAGGGTCTTAGCACACCACCTCAGATACCAAGGATGGTACTTTACTCCTTGTTACTATGTCATTAGTTCCAATAAAATCAAAGCCACCAGGTTAGGACTAGCGTGTTGCAAACACATGCTCCAAAGCACTGCTTTCTGACTTCCTGAATAGTTTAATCCTGAGTCAGAAACAAAGCTGCTCTTCACAAGAGGAAAACAAATACACTCTAAGAGCCTTTCAGTCACTGGTATACAGAGAATACCTCTTTTATGCTCATAACAAGTGGGAAGTTACCTGCTCAAACAAGTAGTCCTACAGCTTAACTAAATTTGGCAATTCAGAACCTACATATATACTGATTATAACAAACTATGGTTTAAATCAAGACATACAAAAATGTATGCTTTATTTTTTTCCTCCAGGAAATAATTGGAAGGAAAGAAGAATCGGTGAGTATACGTCGAAGATTAGAAAAAAATCCGTACTTTTTGGGGTGAGCCCTATTTTGAAATAGGGTTCAAGCTTGCCAGAAAGGTTCCCTGGACTTTTCGTTAAAAGAAGGTTTAGCTGCAGGCCCCTTGCCAGTTTCCCCTGCGAATTACTTCACTTTGCTATCTGAAACTCCTTTTTCATTTTATTTGGATGAAATATTTTTTTATTATTTGACAACAGTTGCTAAATAGTGTAAGCTTTTAAACAAGTGCTGTGCTTCAACCCAGAGAAAACATGTTTTTCAGTAATGGGCAAAGCAAGTCACCCTTTTTCCAAGTTTAAACTGCACAGCAGAGCCAGGTGCTCTACAGCTCTAAATTGGTACCATTCCACTGAAGGAGTGAACACTGAAAGAAGGAAAACACTTACAGATTCTTCTTTTCCATATTCCTTTTAGTCAAGCCTCATCCTCAGTCTCCAGTTTCTGTTTATCGAGTATTTCTAAGTCTTGATACAGCTTAGAATCCTTAAAACAAGAGCACTGATTTATTTGCAATTGGACCTAGTGAACCCAGTCCCGCTCCATTATTTCCCTTATCTCTTTACTTTGAATAGACAAAAATGAAAAGAAGGAACTAAGTGGAGCTGTGCCAAGCTTTGTATTCCTTACAGTGTGGATAAAACAGCCCTGTTCATCAGTTCGCTGGTTGAGTGCGGTTCAGCCTATGATATCTAAAAGCATCTGCACAGCTGTAGGTGCAACCTGGAAAACCTTTCAGTCAGCCCTCAGAAAGGTGATGTTCATCCTGAGAACAAACCATTTTAGAACTGTACACAGGCATTTGAGCACCTTGCAGACTTACTAAAGCCTATGATGAAAAATACATCCTACTCCTCCAGTGTGCCAAGCAATGGCCACTAAATATGGCACTTCTCACAACCAGTGGGACCGTTTAGGTAAGGGCTGCAACACCAGAGCTTTAACGCTGGCTCTGATTTTGAAAGCCAGTATCAATATTAACCCAAGCAGGTGCTACGGGATGGAGTGGAGAACTTGTTGCCTAGCAGGAGTAAACTAAATGCAGACTGGCAGAGGTTACTGAGAGACAGGACCTCCAGCATTTCAAAACAAGCTTGTCTCTTGCCTTTCATAAAAACTTAAAAGCAGAGTAGTTACTTCTGTATATTTTGAAATGAATTCAGTAACCATTTTCATTTTTCCTCCTCATATTTATTTTCCTCAGCTCTTCAGCATCAAACTACTGGATGCCTCCTTATAGCTAACGTTACACGTTCCTGTGGAAAAAAAATACGGAACTGTTAGTATGCTTCCTTCAAAATACAATTCACTTTAGCTTTATTTTTATTCTGGTTAAACTGTGAGTAAGGCCATACTTCTTGGTTACTATCTGGAAACAGACATGCAAAACAATTGCTAGTCTCTTATGTCAATGAAGTCCAATGGCTTCCCTTGGCATGGGGTCATACAAGCATTTTGATAATAAATTGGTGGTGAAAAGTGTTTTGTAACCCACATTAGATTAGTTTTTTACAAAAAAAAAAAAAATGGTGTCTTCCCGTACTTTACGTATTCATTTCATGTAACACATGCTGTCAAAGATAATGGATTTGGATGGTGGCTGAGTACATGTGGTAATACATTTCAGAAGCTTTTTTACATTGCCTTTTGGCCTTTATGCTGAGCATTGGAAAAAAAAAAAAAAAAAAAGAAGAGAGGAAAAAAAGGAAGAAATAAATATTATTGTAAGGAAAGCAGTATTCAGAAAACCAGGAATCAGGATGTGGAGAAGCAATGATGAATCTGAATTACCTGGATTCACATACAAAAATACAAGACCTGTAGGTATTAACTTTACCTTGGAAACACTGAGCCCTGTTTTTCAGCTTGGATCTTTGCTACAACAGAGACCAAATTACACATAGAACCTGTGGGTAGCCAAAAACTGTTATCTTGTGACTCCAAGCTTTTAACAATCTGCTTCTTAAAATACCTCCCTGCATGCCAGTTTAGCTAGGACAGTGTGGATGTCATCTTCCCATGCAACAGTGATGATAATGTGTGAGGATGCTGTTGCCCACCCAATCATTCTATAACCAGTGCTGCTTCTAGGCTGCTTGTCCCCTGGTGGGCTAAAAGCAATGTTTGCACAGCCCCAGCTGGTAAATCACACATGAAAATTCTGCACGTGGAAGGTCTGGGTCTGCTGATGAGGTACAATCAGGCTGGCAAGGCATAATGTCAGGGATTTGAAAACTCCAGAGCAAAAGCACACAAACGAAAGGTTCTGGTGGAAGAAAGAATTGACAAAACTGGAACACCACTGTCTGTTCAACTCTATGTCGAAGCCAAACTCAAGCAGGTCACAGCTGTATTTCTAGCAACAAAAATCCAAACAAGTGATGCAATGAGGAAAAGGGTACTTAAAATTAAGTTAAAATGTACATTTGTCTTTCATAGTGGACACATATGCTGGTGTATTTTGAAGATAAGCATCAAAAGCTCAGCATGAAGAGCTCAAAGAGGGAGGTTTCACCCAAATTACCAAATTTGCATAGTAATTTACTTTACCCCAGTGCATTATATTGACTTTATATGAAGACAGACGACTTGATGTAACAAGACCAGGTTTTATAGTTTCAACAGACAGAGAAAATAGAATGTTATTATTCATAAAACTGAAGTATTATGCAATATTATAGTAGTTATAATACTCTTCTTCATATCTACTTGCAGTTAATACACTTGAATAATTTTGTCAGTACTAAGTAATTCTACTTCTTTATTTACTTTAACTATGGAAACAACTAAGAGTGAATATCACTGTGCAATATGTACAAATATTTTGTTCCCTATTTTATTGCCACTTATAACAGGTCCATTACTAAATGCACTTTTTAAATGAAAAGATTATAAAGATCTTTAGTGTTTAAATAATCTCCTGGAAGAATAATCTGGAAAATTAAATCCTATACTGAGAGAAAAGTCTAAGACTGCAGTTATCCTGCTGTCATTGAAGTGATTATGCTGAGAACTAGAAAAACCTGAGTTCACTGTATACTAGTTAGTTCACTGCAAACTACTGAAAAAAAAGCTGATTCAGCTTGCCAAAAATTTGGTCTAACATGAATTGCTATAATCTGTCTATGAATAAATATAAACTGTCAATTAGAATTGTTCTGATTTGCAGAGAGGGAAGTTCTGGGACAATTTGGCAATTTGAATTCAAGGGCTATAAATAAGATGCTTAGGATCTGTTAAGGTGTGCCCTCTGTGATATTCATTAATGTTGAATTAACAAAGTTCTGTTCAGTTACCAGACTGATTGGCTTTGGCAGTTCCCTTCCATATATTCCAATGGACATAAAAGCAAGAGTTGTATTGTTTCTCTGAAAAGAGGCACAATAATATGTTCAGTCCCCTTGGATGCAAAATTGAAGCCAGGATCTGTCTGATGAAAAACTAAAGACAACATCTTCTAACCTAAATGTTTAAATCCAAATTTTCAGGGTTAATTAGTATTGGCAGTTTCTGTTAGTATCAAGCCTAGGATAATAATAGTGAATAATAGTGAAATGTAACTCTAGCAAAGGAAAACCACTTGTTGATTAATGATGAACTGACACATTTACAAACACAGAAAACAACTAGAACTTTAGGTTTCTGTCCCCAGTGATTAAACTTTTACTCCACTTTAATATAGCACCTTATTCAGAAAAAGAGAATGAAAGAAGACTTTCAAGATACAGGTTTATAACCCCCTATGCATTATCTCATACCATGTGGTACTATTTTTTATCACTACACCTTTTCTTATACTCTCTTATTTCTTGCTGTGTTCAGCTGAATTTCAGGGTCATTTTCAGGGTGATTCCTGAGTATATATCACACAGTGCTTTATAGTGGGAGTATTTGTGTTGAAGGGAACAGTAGCAAGCAAAATGATAATATTTATGGCATCCCTTATCTTATAATGTCCTTAATCTGTGAGCAAGTCTGTTTTGTATTTATTCTGAAAGCATTGCTTATAGAAGCCAAACCATACAAAGATTACCATTTTCTATTTAAATGAGATGGAATAAACCACAGTGGTACAGAATACAGGCATGGTCATTGAGTCCAGTTCTGCAGAATCTGCTATTTTTGTTTGGTTTGGGTTTTGTTTTGGTTTTGTTGTTTGGGTTTTTTTGGTTTTGTTTTGGTTTTGTGAATTAGCTGCAGTGTTTTGAAACCTCTTTGTACTTTTTAATCTACACTGAGCAAAACTGTTACTTCATTTTATATTCTTTCTTTTTTATGGTTTCTCATGGTGCATTTTTTCATAATATCTGGCATTAACATATCAGTAAATTTGTTCCTGTTTTCATTTCTTCCTGTATTTGAGGGTATTGTCAATAATGAAAGTTATTGTTAGGAATTGCATATATTTCAATGAATTTGTTATTTGTGATCTTATGTCCTGCCCCATAGATTGTGTACACTTTGGGAAAGGATTTATTGGTACTTTGGTGTGAATACAAAAGCCTCATTTTGTTACAGTTACTAAGTAACTATTACCACTATAAAATAAAATAACAATAATATTAATAAATAATAATTTAAACAACAACAACAAAACTACCCCAATAATAATAATTTAATAAGAAATAAATAGAAAGACATAGGTTCAGGTTCTGAGTGGGTAGTAATCAGCTGATTTCCACTGAAGACTCTGACCTGCAGCATCTTAGCTGCTAAGATTTGTCCATGGATATCAATTTGCTGGGGCTGTAGCACCTTACACAAGTATATACTGATGGAGTGAACACATATTCAAAATAATTCTGGTACACTGTAATAATAATGCTATAAAGCTTATTTGTGTCATGACATAAAAATATATTTTATATTGCATTGTTTCATGCATTTAACAAATAAACTTCATGTATTAAAGCAGTAAAGTGTATTTCTTGAGGGAAAGCATGGCATATGGGACCCTTTTTTTTCTTTCTCAACTTCATTCTCCTGATTGTAATGTAGCTCATAAAATTTCTCTGTCGTGTACATTGCTTTATGCTAATAATTCAAGCTCGTGCTACTTAAAGCCCTTAGTACATAATTTGAGTGAAAAATAAGTGTGTGAAAAATAAGTGCATGAAAATAGTGAACACAATGAGGTCAATACATGTAAAGAAAAAATTTGCATTTAATTTGAAAATAAATGAATTTGAAAGTCTCTTGAGAAGTTGTACAACAGCGTACCTGCAAGTTACATCAAGTTTTGTATATTTATATTGTGGTACAGGCTGCAAACATTTTGTTCACTGAAGCATATTGTAAGAGCAGCTCACACAAAGGCGTCCATGCTGCAAGCATGTATATATGTGCTGGATTTATGAATTATCATTCTTTCACTTTCTCTGAATCAGAAAATTATTCTGACTGCGTATAAACTAAAATGCTGCTAAGACTGAAATCATTTGAGCTTACCTGAATTTTCATGTGGTAAAACCGAAGCTCAACAAAGACATTGTTTCTGAAACTGTGTCAGGGTTCAGGAATTCAGTGTAACCCAAGGGCAACAAGACACTCTTGCAGACCTTTTAGCCTTTCACTGGAGTATATTGGAAGTTAGAAACAACAAGGCATGACTTGGAGAGCCCTATTGCAGTTCTGAGTGTGCAGGGGTCTTAGCACAACGCCTCGGATGCTTGAGGATGGTATGTTACACTTTGTCATTTTGTTGTTATTCCAAACAGATCAAGGTCATGGATTATAAGCCTCGTGCTAAAGAGCTGGCGGTTTCAAGGATGAGAAACCAGTATGATTATCCTCCTTCAGCATTTAGCTTTGTCCCATGTGTGCTAAACCACCAGGTTAGGACTAGCCTGTCGCAAACACATACTCCAAAGTACTGCTTTCTGACTTCCTGAATAGTTTAGCCCTGAGTCAGAAACAAAGCTGTTCTTCACAAGAGGAAAACAAATACACTCTTAAGAGCTTTTCAGTCATTGTTATACACAGAATATCCCTTTTATGGTCATCACAAGTAAGAAGTTACCTGCTCAAACAAGTAGTCCTACAGCTTAACTGATTTTGGCAAATCAGCACCTACATATACACTGATTATAAGAAACTGTGGTTTAAATCAGGACATACAGGTACAAGAGTTTGGAGTGAAGTTGAGCTGGTAAGAAAGGAAGTTTGGAGGGAAGATAGTTTTAGATTTGTTATTATTTCTCATTTTCCTATTCTGTTTAATTGGCAATAAATTCAATAATTTCCCCAAGTCGAGTCTGTTTTGCCCATGATGGTAATTGCTGTGTGATTAGCATAACAAAATAATACAGGTATTTCTATGCAAAACAATGTAAACACAGCACTGAATGATATTGGACAGAGCAATAACAAGACTTTTTCTTCTCCTTCTTTAAAATGATTGCCTTGATTAGGAGCTATGCTCTCTAGCAAAAAATTCATAGTAATGGCAAAAGGTGCAGCTATAACAGTCATTATTTGAAGTGGTCTGCAATTTAATATGGAATAAGTGGGTATGTAGTGGAATGCCTTGCCAGTGGCTCTTCTTTAATCTCTGTGGCTCTGTGGAGTGGCCATGGGCCACATGGTGTGCTGTCCAACCAGCCTCATGTCCCTGTCCTCAGCCTGGATTTGTTACTTACCTTGTCCGACAGACCTGGACAAATACTATGGAGTTAAACTAAAGCGCATAAACTACTTCTGCTCCTTTGTGTCTCATTATCTCCACAAAACTTAGTAGCTTTAACTCAATGGCACCTCCTTTCTCCTATCCTCTAAATAGCAATACAATTAGAAAGTTGCAGAGCGGCTGTGGGGAGTTCCATGTATTATGTCAGAGGTAAATGACTTCAGAAATTAATTTGATCATTTAAAAAGAAAATAATACTACATCCTTATTTAAACTTACATGTGAATTTCCTGTTAGTAGAAGATGACATAGAGGTTTGATAAGACTACAAGGAAGACACTGAGGGGCTGGAGCATGTCTAGAGAAGGGCAACGGAGCTGGTGAGGGGTCTGGAGAACAAGTCGTATGAGGAGCAGCTGAGGGAGCAGCTGAGAGAGCTGGGGGTGTTCAGCCTGGGGAAAAGGAGGCTGAGGAGAGACCTTATTGCTTTCTACGACTACCTGAAAGGAGGGTGTAGCTAGGTGGGGGTCACCAAGTCACAGGCGATAGGATAGGATGAGAGGAAACAGCTTCACATTGTGCCACGGGAGGTTTAGACTAGAAACTGGGAAAAAATTCTTCACAGAAAAAGTTGTCAAGCTTTGGAACAGTTAGCTCAGGGAAGTGGTTGAGTCACCATCCCTGAAGGTATTTAAAGGATGAGTAGATGTGGTGCTGAGGGATATGGTTTAGTGGTGGACTTGGCAGTGTTAGGTTAAAGGTTGGACCTGATGATTTTAAAGGTTTTTCTAACATAAATGATTCTATGATTCTATGAATCCTGGGAACAGGCCACTTCCACAAATGGAAAACACGCTTTCAGCCCAAAACGTGCTAGGCAAACTAGTTGGTAGATATGCAGGAGGACAAAAATACCATACAAATGATAGATGAAAGATACATGCCTGAGGAAGAGGCACTTCAGACACGATTGCCCAGCCAAAGAAAGGGGCCAGGAGCAGCCGGAGGTGTCAAATCTTACTTCTGGATGACACAAAAGTAATTTTTCTTTTCGGGCGGGCACACGGGCACTTCTGGCCGCTCTGAGGAAAGGCGGCGGCGGGTTCCGAGGCCGCAGAGGCTCCACCGAGGGCGGGCGGGACCCGGCCCACAGCAGCACGCGCCCCCTCGCGGCCTCACGCCCGCCCCGTTGCCATGGCAGCGCACGGCGTCCTGTAATGGCGGCGGCGGCGGGAAGCTGAGGGGCGGCCATGGTGCTGAGTGAGTGTCGCCGAGAGCCGCTCTCCTCCCTTCCCCCGGGACCCTGCCCTCCTCCCCAAGATGTCCCCTGCTCCCTGGCCACCATGTTCCCTCTCTTCACAGCGGCCCCCCTTTGCTGCCATCCCCCACACCCCTCTCCCCTCTTGCCTCCCTTCCTCTCCTCACCTGGCTGGATTGTCTGGTCTCCCTCCTCCCTGGGAATAGGAACCCATTTTATTTCACCAAGCACAGCACAAGGGTACGCTCGACTCCCGAGACACCCCTGAGAGGTCCAGCAGTGGAGTGGCCCAGGCAGGGACCCCTCCGTATGTGGGGAGATGCTCGTTGGGGATGGCTCCTGTCTGGGCCTAGAGCTGTCAGCGCTGGCCTTTCCCTGAAGTTTTCCACACCACATGATAATCAATTTTTTTTTAGGTAGAAGCAGCCGATGCAGACACTTGATCAGAGACATAAAAAAAACCCTGTGTGAGGTTAAAATACACCATACTATTACTTATGAATCCATAATCTTTTAGAGCTAAAGCACTATGACCAGAAAATACTGAGTGCTTATACATATCACTCAAGAAAAAAACTGCTGAGGAGTTCCCTTCATCTGTGATTTTTCCCTGTAATCTATTTTGATTGTATACTGTCACTGGACTGCCCATGCCTTGCTAGGCTAATATAGTGCTTTGGAAAGGAACTCCTTCTCTCTGAATGAAGCTGGCAGATGCCCACTTTGAGCAGACACTGCCTGAAGGAGAATGGCTTCATAGCCTGAACAGCATGGTATGAATTTGAGTCTTAAAATAATGGTTGAATACTTCACTTTTCTGAAATGCAAGTTCCCCCACTGTTTATTGATATCCCTGCAGCTGTCCACATGCTTATTCTTTCCATTTCTTTCATGCTTTCCTTTGTATCTGTTCCTTTGTGAGTAAAACATGTCATTTTTGGAAGCCCAGCTGTAAAATCTTCAAGATCTGTTACCTCCAGTTGGTTGATGCCATCTCTTCCTCCCATGTTCATGAGAACACAGCAGTAGCTGTGGTCTCTCAGGTCACTGGTCTGTTCTCCTATTACTGCACACAACATCAGATATTCTGGTTAATTAACTTCTCAGGGAGAAATAATGTTGTAATGTGTTTTGTAAATGTCCTGGGAAAGCTTTTTTATATTTGTTGTTTTCTCTTGCAGATTTGTTTCCCTCATTCCTCTTAAATAAACTAGATAGCATATAAAAGGTCAAATATTCACTCAGTTCCCTACAGCAGGCCCCCAAAACACATCTCCAAAGCTCCACTGTAGCATCTATGGGGAATGATTGTCTCTGCCTTGCAAACCGTCTGGCAATGAAAGTGGATGTTTTTGCATAATCACTGACACGATCATTTCAATTTTCTTTTCATTAGCAAAAGGAAACCTGAATGTAATAAAATTCTGTCTGGAATAGCTCATATGACTTTTTTTTGCATAAAAGTTATAGAGCACAACGTTGTCTCCAGTGTTTAGGTATACAGATTGTGGAATATTGTTTTCTTGCTCAAACATACTGTTTGCACTGGAAATACCAGCAATGAAATATCTGCCACAAAACACAGTAGTAAGCAGGCAATTTTTTTTTAATTTCCAGCATATTTGCCAAGAAACTGATTAGACATGCCAATGTTTTTCATATTTTCTGTGAAGTCTAAAATATTTAGTAACTATCATTGCCATTTTTTTCTCTTTTCTCTGTTAATTTAATCAGGTTTAATCAATGGGCTGTTGAAGGGAAGGTGTTTATTCAGATGCAGCAAACCTGCGCAACATGATTAAAAAAGAAAAAGACACTTAACTTCCCCAATATACTTTATATGTTGGCATATATTGCTCTTACATCAATATCAGTATCACCATTATATAATATTATATCACCTATAATGGTGATAAGGACAAGGGGCAACGGGCACAAACTGGAACACAGGAAATTCCAGCTCAACATGAGGAAAAACTTCTATAGTTTGAGGGTGGCAGAGCACTGGAAGAGGCCGCCCAGAGAGGGTGTGGAGTCTCCTTCCCTGGAGACATTCCAAACCTGCCTGGATGCGTTCCTGTCCAACCTGTTTTGGGTGACCCTGCTCTGGCAGTGGGGTTGGACTAGATGATCTCTAAAGGTCCCTTCCAACCCCTTCCATTCTGGGATTCTGCAATAGTTCTGTAAATCATGTTAGATGAAACTGTTGAACAGAAGTTAGATTTAACCCTGCTCATCTATAAATAATACAATATACGGAAAACCACTTCCACCTTTTTCCCAAAGGCTGTAGATAGAGGAGCGACACTGTTCAAGCTTGGGCTGTATTGGTACGTAGTTTACCCAGCTTGTAGCAGACCAGTCCGTGTGAATTTGTGCAGCCATTCCAGGACCATGAATAAAACTGGATGATTTCACAAAGCCTCCCTGAGAGGCTTGTCCCTGAGACACAGAAACAATGAAAGAATAATTTTAATTAATGCATGGTAAGAACAATTTGTTTTCGCAGTTCTCTGTATATTTCCTCTTTTTACTTATTTTTCTTCATTCTTTTTGGAAGGCTCACTAGCATTTTTTTGGCATTAACCATCAAGAAAATACCTATGCTAATTTGAGAAAACCCTACTTTTTAAATCAGTACTCCACTGTAGTTCACTGCTTGTCAAGGAGAGGAAAATGCTAGTGCTTTTTTGGTGCAGTGAGCTAGAAACAAATTAATAACATCTAGCTCAAGAGCACTGGTTCTCACAGAATTTCTTTACCTTCATTATACAGAGCCTTTTCACTGTTGAAAGATTGCCTGGCATTAAATATTACTATGTGAAAATTCTGAACCCAAGTCTCTGGTCTTTCAGCCACTAAGACTCCTTTGCTGGGCTACTAATGAGCAGGTAGTGCTTAAGAAACACACAGGATTAAATTTCATTCTAACATAAACATTTATAAGCATGAATTAGTAATGGTGTTGCCTCAAGGACTGAAAAAGTGAAAAATATCTGCCCACTTTCAGCATTCATCCTGCTTATTCCTGTGCACACTGTGCTGGCAGAAGAATATGATGATACACTGTAGCTAGTTTACTTTTTTGAACATCTGGCATCAGGAAATAAAAGAACATAAAACACTCCATTGCTTGCCTACATGAATCAATCTGCAACCCGAGCTATGCTGAAAATAACTGATGTTGGATTAATTTCTGCAAGGGTTGTATCACACTCTCATGGAAGACTCAGCAGTTTTCATTTTTCTAAATATTACAGGTGACGTGCATGTTTCAAAAATGATGTTTACTGTGGCAGAGTGGGCTGAAGTTACTTGACACTTGGTGTTTTTTATAGCAGATTTGTTTTTTTGGTGGTGTTCCTACTGGCTATGTATTTTGTATGGTGGAAGAAAAGATTTTAATGATTTTATAAGATATTAATTAATCAGATGGTGGAAAATGACTAAGGGGAGATATGACCTCTAATGTTTCTTTCAGTCACTGAAGATCTCGTTAGAAGACGTGCAGAACATAACGACTGTGAAATCTTTTCACTGGAAGAAATCTCTTTACATCAGCAGGAAATAGAAAAACTAGAGTATCTTGACAAATGGTGTCGAGATTTAAAAATTCTCTATCTTCAGAATAATCTAATTCCAAAAATTGGTAAGTGTTTTCTGGATATGTTTCTTTTTAAATGGATTTACATGCATAATTTTGAAATTAGAAAAAAATGACTGTTGGGTTATATTTTGAGGGAATGCAGAGTGAGTAACTACATAAAAGTCCTTTGTGGATCTGCTCATATAAGATTTCCTTTCCTTGTCTCTTTAATAAATTTCTAAGCAGCTTAGAAATTTGCAAGAGAAATTTTTAATGAAAAAGATTGTACTGAAATAGAAGTCACTAGAATATGTGTGGATCACCTTTTATTGATTAAAATCTCCTAAGTCAAGATATAACTTTAATATCCTGTCTTTGTGGCAAATGGAGAGACAGTTTAGCGTATGCCATGAACTGGGATATCATAAGACTAGCTCTCCTCATGCTAATTTTTAAATTCAGTTTTCATACTAATGGTCTTTTTTGTTAACATTAAGATCATTTTCATTCAGATAAAATACTTGCTTTTGTGCATAAAGGCAACTTTTTACAGTGAAGTCTCAATGGTCTTCCTGCACCACAGGAGAAGGTACAATTTCCTATGATCTGTGTTTTGTGGTATAGGTTCACATAGTTCCTAGGCTCTCTATGGAAACATACCACATCAGGCCTTGGACTGGAAAAGCTTAGACTCCACAAATGTAGATGAAGAATGGAAAGTCAAAAGTGCTCAGAAATGATATTAGTATATTTCTTTGAAGTTCCTTAAGAGGAAGAAAAGAAAATCTAGTTTTAAGGTGAAATTCTATGCTCAGGACTTAAAATCCTCTGGAGGGGCTCATCAGGAAACCCCTAGGGAGTATCTGTACTGGTAACATCTGTGTTTCTTAGAGTGGAGGAATCTTCTCCCAGAGAGAATAAGGTTTTTGCTTTATGCTGCTCTGCTCCATCAAAAATTGGACTAAAATAAGTTGGTTTTCTCTCTGTTACTGTGTCCTTAGTAAGGTACAAGACTGCATCTTGTTCTGTTGTCAACACTTATACCTCCTGTAGGTTAGTATGGTGTATCATTCACATTACTGCTTTTTAGACACGAGATTTTTTCAGCAATCTCATTTCCGAGGCATTCAATTTTTATCTTAACTTACTCTAACTGTAGGAGTTGGAAAACTGTGCAACTTCCTACTTCATGTATTCTTGTGTAATGTAGCAGCTTTCCAAGATACTACCTTAGTAACAAAAATAAAAAATAGGTAGTGACCAAAAGTGTTGCCAATAGGGTTGTGTGACAAAGTACTGAATTTGAGAAGTAGTTCTTCCCAGTGGATACCAACATGTTCAATGCAGAGCACACAACATTTTCAAGCACATTTCAAAATATCATCTCTGAATGGTTTATATTGACCCTCCTGGGATCTCTCTTTTCTCCTCTTAAAGAAAACCTTTACAGAGCCCTCAAGATCCACCTTGCCTACTAACCAGACAGCAAGTTGTAAGGCACCCACTGTATGGATGAGTCCTGGTTCTATTCTTAAATGGAAAAAAACCCACAAGATGCCTTTGGCTTCAACACTCGTCTCTGCAACATCTTCATGTGTATGGGCACTGCCATTACCAAAATGCTATAAGAAAAAAGAATAGCCAACCTAAGCTGCACAGGTCCTTACTGAGAAGTTAATTTCATCATGTTTGTGAATTATGAAGAAAATATCTCTCAAGGTCTTAGTAAACTAAGTGGCAGGATTGATGTCACCAAACTTTTAGATATCTATGTTGTAGACAGTTACTGTGGCTTCCCTTTAACCAGTGATGAAGAAAAGGTGTATTTTTGGGCATAATATGGTTCACTGGTTCTAGACAGCCAATTTAAGGCAAGACAAATTGCATCATGAAGAGCCTGTTTCTCCTTATTGATTGTAGAGGAGCCTAGGCAACTAATTGAGCTGTAGACATGAGCTGTGTTGGTTAGATGAAGTTCCCTCTTCATGGATTTCTTTCTTTGTCTCAGCAGGACAGTTTGTACAACAGTTAATCAGTGTGTCTTGTGAATTAGAGTTTGAGGTAATCTTCGTAACTTCATTGGACAGGTTTTCCAGCCAGATCTTTGAAACACCTCCCCACAATAGCGGGGAGAAACTGGTGAACTCTGACACAAGTAATACTGCGTATCTTGTCTCAAATGTATGTCTCTGACCTGTCATGTATCTTAAGGGGTATTTGCATTTTTCTGACATTTTTGAGACTGATGAAGATTGTTGCTCCCCTATTCCCTCTTTATGCTAGACATTCTGACACAGCCCCACACATTGGGAACCTGCTAATAATATAGTATAATATATAATACTGGTTAGATTCCAGGTTGTGGTGACGGTAGGTGTCTTTGTTTTGTTCATACTAAAGCCATATAAATTTAAAATATTAAATTTTTAAAATATTAAATTTTGCAAAATTTTTAAAACAGGAGGTAAGGAGGTTTATTGTATTAACCCTTTAGATAAAAGATCTTTAAAAATTAAATATATACTAAAGAAGTCAATCTTTTATATATAAGTGAGTGTAAACTCTAATTTTGTAAAGCTTGACTAAGGCCAGATCCTTTCTGAGTTTCATGGCAGACGGAATGTTTCACCACGCTTTTTGGCCAACCCTCTTGCATTATATAAGTGGTTTGGGAAATTGTGATTAAAAAAAAGTGTTTATAACCTTCCTTACTTCTTTTTATTTTTTAAGTTAATTTGTGTTTTCAGAGATCTTTTTGGTTTTGTCTTTTCATTAATATTAAAATATTAATGCCCAATAATCTGATATATATTCTGATTTTTCCTTCCTGTTTTTCTGATTTATTGTTTCTTTGAAGTCAAGTGAGCAAGTAAAATGTTAATGGCTTTTCTAATAAAGACAACTGAAATAACAGATCTATGTTTTGTTGCAGAAAATGTGGGCAAACTGAAGAAGCTGGAATACTTAAATGTAGCTTTGAACAATATTGAAAGAATTGAAAATCTGGAAGGTCAGATTTTAAACAAACCATTTTGCCTTTTCATATTGAAACACTTCAGTTGTGACTTGGTGTAAAAAAAGGGTGGAAACCGTTAAGTATGTCCACAAGTAAAGATACTTTGTTGATTCTCAGAAAGAGGCTTTTTGTGTGCAGAGTTTCAACAAATGCTTCTTTGTAGCAAATGCTTCCTACTGCTGCAGTTTTGTCATTGAACTTCCTAAAATGTATTTTAACTCGCTTTTTGCATACTCTCTCACCAATATTGCCGGCTATGATAGCTCTTTTCTTTAATACTCTGCAAATCAAGAATCTGTATTTTTCATTAAATTAGTATTTCCCCGCTCTAAAGATAAGATAACTTGTTATGCAAGTTAGATGGAGCAATGCAAGGGTTTTTTTAATGCTACACAGGCTGTAAAAAGTCTCTGTTGTGTAATGTTTCAGTAGTCATCTTCACTTCAGCAATCAAGTGTCACACAGAAGAAGGTTCTACAGAGGGTGCATTGGCAGTCTGGGGTATTTTTAAACAGTTTTATAGATTATTCTTCTCTGTCATTCCATGAAGTCCCCTCCATTTTTTCTCTGTTTAATCCTTTATCCCGTCACTGTAATTCATAGAATCATAGAAGACAATAATTTCCCAGAGCTTGGGTTGGAAGGGAACTTTAAAGGTCACCTAGTCCGACTTCCCTGCAATGAGCAGGGACGTGTTCAACTGGACCAGGTTGCTCAGAGACCCATTCACCTAACCTGGAATGTCTCCAGGGACCTGGTCCAGTTTTTCATCATCCTCATTGCAAAGAATTTCTTCCTTCTTTCTAGTCTATATCTACCCTCTTTTAATGTAAAAACAATTACCCCTTGTCCTATTGCAACAGGCCCTGCTAAAAACAGGCCCCGGTCTTTCTTATAAGCCCCCTTTTAGCACTGAAAGGTTGCAATAAGGTCTCCCCGGAGCCTTCTCTTCCCCAGGCTGAACAACCCCAACTCTCCTAGCCTGTAGTCATAGCAGAGGTGTTCCATCCCTCTTGTCTTTGTGGCCATGTGTGGACCAACTCCAACAGTTCCATATCTTTCCTGTGCTGAGGACACAAGTGCTGGATGCAGTACTCCAAGTAGTTGCATGTGCAAAGATCTAGCATTTTCCAATGTCAAAATCTAAGACTTAGAGCCACCCATAAATACATTCTGTATCACCTGAACAATTTCTGACTTGATTTCTTTCTCTGTCTTGATTCTGACTGGCCGGCTGGCGAATCTTTAAAATGTCCACCTTAACAAGGGAACAATAAAAAAAATACTGGTTTTTTTTTGTTTGTTTGTTGAGGTTTTTTGTTTTATTGTGTTTTTGAGTCTACAAGCTGATTCAAGAAGATGGCTTAAATCAAATAAAACAGTAAGCAAATAGGCTAAACACAAATTCGTAAAAGTTGAAGAAATATGTAGTGCATTGCATATTTTGCAATTTGTTGAGAAATTTGCATCTGTTTTATGCCAGTAAGTTTTAAGTTCCTCTATCAGGCAACGTTATTTATTATTGTGATTTGTCATTTACTCAGGAGTCAGAACCTTTGGAAGTGAGTCTTGCAATAATTTGCGTTATTTAAATCCATAATAAATCATTTTGAGTTGTTTATTTTCTTGCAGTTCCCTTATGCATAAAATACTTGCCAAATAGACCTGCAAAGGAAAAGAAGTGATTACAATGATGGGCACCGAAGTTGAGGTTGCTTTTAGCTAAACATTTTTACTCTTAGAGTCAAGGTTATGACTCATGGAGAGATTATGATAAAAGGAGAGGCTGATAAATTTTGCATCCAGATTTTCCATAGCATCTTGTTAGCTAACTTAGAGCTTCTATTTATAATGAATTGTTTTGGTTAACAAACAACACTTTCTGACTGGTGTTTGCAATTTAACCAGCGATAAAGTATTTGCATCAATAACTGAGTCCATAGAGTAGAAACCTCATCTTGACTTGGAGTCAATTTTTAGATAATATTATCTTTACACATCAATAATGTTAGCTAGGATTAGCAGTACACAGAAATAAAACCCAGAAATTGATCCTGCTCTCCTGAAGCAATTAGACACTCTTTTAGCTATACCTTACCATAAACTCAGTTGAGGAGGGGTACCAAGACAATCAGACTGTTAAAACTGAAATCTAGTTTATCCAGAAATGAAACATTTAATAGCTCATCTAGTACGCAAGAACTGATCACAAAGTTTTGATAGTGATAAAATCAATAATAAGTTTTCATATTTTGTGTTTTATTAAAATATTTTTCTTTCTATAAGTTTTGTGACCTCAGCTTAGGCTGTGAGTTACTCTTTCACTTGTGGCTTGGAGAGGATGTATTCTAATAGGACAAAATTAGTATACAGAGAACAAATGCAGATAGTTTTATATCCAATTATGTGTGTGTGATGTCATGTGTACTTTTATATTATGAACAAATTATGTTTTTTTCAACCAGGTTGTGAAGAACTGAAGAAACTTGACCTAACAGCAAATTTCATTGGTGAACTCACCAGTATTGAAGCCCTAAAATATAATATACATCTGAATGAACTGTTTCTAGTGGGTAACCCATGTACTGAATTTGAAGGTTATAGACAGTATGTGGTAGCAACTCTTCATCAATTAAAAGTAAGATTTTTAAAATTAATTTTATATCCAAATCAATAACCAGGATTGTTGACTGACCGTACTAATCCCAAAGAAAATAAATGCCCATGCTAGGAAAATGGGGTGTATTTTTCTTACTCTCCAAAGGAAATTAAATTATATTCTCAAAAATAAGTGGCTAGAGTAAATAATGTGCAGTGAGTAAATAAATTGCTTCTGTTTTGACTGAAATACATGTATTTGTTAACTTTTCTATCATTTTCGTTGGAGATCCTTAAAGAGAATTCTGAAAAAATAAATTCACAACTGTACCATTTTGGCTTTTTTTCTCTTTTGTTTTTATATACATGATGTATTTTTAAATTATTTTCATGATTGCAGAAAGTTACTAGGTTGTTGGTACCATACCAACAATATGTACCAAACCAACAGTGTAAGTAAGTAGAAAGACAGAAATTGATGTAAAAATGTGCTGTATGGCATCAACTGTAAATAGATACTTTGAGATTGAGGTTTTGTGCAATGATGTACTGATGTAATGATTTCCTGCCATCAAAACAGGCAGTCCCAGTCCTGATCTATGCTCCCATAATTTCCCCTGGAGCAGCACAGACGCGTGCTGGACTTATTAGGAGTATATTCACATCAAAATTAATAATTTTGTAATAGTTTCATGAGCTGAATCAATGTCAGACAAGTATCAGAAATGGCTGAAGGGACTCTCTCTACTACATAGTCTAATAAGACCAACTGAAATTCCTGGAAAATGCAAAAAGCAGCTCTCAGGCACACAAAACCATTTTCAGATCTGAATAACAACTTATTGGTTTTCTTTTTTTTTTTTTTTTTTAAATAAAGTATAATTTACATAATGCTATTGAGAATTGAAAGGCATATTTTTAATTTTGTATAGAAAATAATTTATCACAATTAACCAACAGTTTAATGGGTTTATTGATTTGAATATATTTACAAGTTCTCACATACTTACATTGATTTTTTTTCCCTTTGGGAAGTGCTTGGACAGTAAAGAAATAGAACGTTCAGAGCGGATTCAAGCACTTCAAAACTATCCAGAAGTGAAACAGAAAATCAGACAGCAGGAACAAGCTTACCTTCTTAAAAGGGCCAGAGAAAAAGAAGAGGCTCAAAGAAGAATACAAGAAAGAAAGGACAAGAAAGAAAACCAAATGAAATCTAAGCTTGAATTTGACAGGTAACAGCAACAACAGTTCGTGAGTAAACACGATTCTTCTCTTTCTTCATTATGAATTTTATTTTTCCTCATTAAACAGTTTATATAACTACACTTAAATATTTTTGTTCGTCTTTATTGTTGATTCTAGCACCATTATTTTTCCTCATGCATGTTATCTCTGATGAAAATTATAATTAATTACAAACATAATTAATTACTGACCTGCAGACAGTACAATAGAATTTATGTCCCAAAACTCCAAGCTAAATTTTCTGGGTGCCAAAATAGTGTAATTGATACGTTCTTTCAGGAGAACAGCTGGAAATTGTTATTTAAGGTAATGCAGGGCTTCCAGAGAAAGCAGCTGTTCACCTATAATTTCTTTTGCTTTACAGTTATTAGATATGAAGACTGGAACGGAATATTGTAGATCTTTTGAGATGCAAAAGGTTATGGAATGTTGTTTTCTGTACTTCTTCCACCTGATATCACTGAGATTATCTGGATAGAAGAAGGATTTTTGACTGGGGTCATCTTCCACTGCAGTTGCCATCCATCTTACTTTTAAGACAATAGAGACTAAGTTCCATGGAGCTTGCTATAGAACTTGGTCCTCACAGATCATATCTGTAATATAAATTTAGTTTTCTCTCTACATTGATAGAGAATTTCTGAAGATTACAGAGGCTTAGAATTAGGGTGGGGAAAGTGATTCAGGCTCCAAAATGACACTGAGGAAATGTCTAAGTAAAATGTTACTACCCTATAAAGTTTCCAATCTGCTGCTGATTGATATTGAGAATACTTAAACATCACACACCCCTGAACGGGTTTTTTTCGCCAAGGGTATCTGAAAATGTTGCTCCTGAAATTAAATCTGTTGAACTATCTATTGGGGTTTTCAGAATGTTAGGCATAACCATACTATCATTTCTTAGTTAAGTCTGTGAAAAACATTATGTCAAAATATGTTTTGTTGGTTAATGAACAGAGAATATTGTCCAAATCTATAAGATACTGTTCTTGGTAGGAATTATACAGTTATTATTATTGGGTTAAAAAAATATTATTGTAAGAATTCATTAGCAAGTACTGTTACTCTTCCTTTGTTTCATTGGGATAATATTCCATGTGATCTTGTGTAGCCCAGACTCTCTACACAACAAAGAAAGCCATCAGGCAGAAGGAAACAGAGAACAAGAAACCTGGAGAACAGCAGAAGATGTTGAAGAAGACAGAAGATTTTGGGAGGAGCCTACACCGTATACTCCAGAGTCTAGATTAGAAACTCACAGATACATTGAAGAAAAACGGAGAGCTAAAGACAATATAAGGTATATGTTTTCATTTTTTGATGTATTCTATGACTTAAGGAAGCAAAAATTTTCAAAGGTACAGAGTAGAGGAAGGCAACTGCCTCACATTGAATATTACTGGGAACTGGCATCTTAAATTCCCGTTGCCTGTGCAAATATGCTTATAAAATCTAAATAAAATAGTCAGATTGTTCACTTTGTTTTGTTTCAGTTTCTAAAATATATTTATGATACCTTTTATTTTTTTTTTGCTCAAATAGAGTATTAAAATATAGTTTCTATTTTTAACTCAGTTTTATGGACCTCAGAAGTTTCTATCAGTTAACTAATGTTTGGGGTAGTTCAATGTTTAATATTCTTGCTAAAAGCATTTATCCAGAGTGTAGGTTGCATTACAGAAATGCCCTACAGGCCATACTAGAAAATTTTTGCACAAGTGGCATTTCAGCCACCTTTTCTATGTGACTTTTAGAAAATTTTTCACGTACGTTATCAAATATATTCATCCCGAGTAATAACACTCTTTGTGTTACCTTTGCTATTTGGCATGGTGGATCTGAAGGTGTATGGCCTCTGAAAAGCCTTTAAAACATTCTAAATTTGCCACTCATTTTGCTGAGCATGGAAAACAGATGCAGATGCTAGCAAAAAAAGTTATTTTATTGCTGCCGGCTTATCAATTCCACAAACATTGTAAGCAATGTCTTTTTCTTTTCCTTTTTTTCTTTTCTTTTTTTTTTTTTTTTCCTTTTGCTTATATAACAGCATTTGTGCTAGAGATTTTTCTAGCTCTTCTTCTTAAGGACATGCTTTTTAAAAGATTTTTTCAAGCCTCAGCACTGAAAAAATCAGTTCTAGGGAACTCTCCAAGAAGTCTGGAAGTCTGCATTACTTGATTCTATTATTAATTCAAGGTCTATCACTTTCCCAGAAGAACTGCTGTGAAACCCAGACTCTAGCTATTTAGAATTCTGTTTTTTTGGGGGATGTCTTGCTCTAGTCAAGATCAAATGTGTTCCAAATGCTTCCCTCTAAACATTCAAAGAGAGTCCAAATAGCATTATAATAAAGATAGAATAATTCCTTTCTGTATTTTTCTAAATTTCAAAACAACTTAAAGGAATCCTTTCACGGTTCATTTTGTTTTGGTAGTGAGATTTTTGGTAGCTAACATGAGAAAGGTGAGAACAGAAAACTGCCCCTGATGACTTCAAATCATCCTTGGTGGATGGTGAAATTTAACTTTAATGTGAGTTAATCAGTACAACATGATGTTTATTTCAGTATAAAATTGACATTAACTCAATGAGACCAATGCTAAATTTGAACCTATTTATGACCTGTTAGTACACGTTAAATTTGCCAGCTGGGTTATAGTTGGACAATTGATAATAAACTGAGGACATGTGACTGATAGACATGCTATTTAGAGATATGTCAAGCATTTGTTCAGTAAAAGTAATTAAGTTAGCATGAATAAAATTTCTTTTAAGAATTGTTTGCACATGTATCAAATCAACTAACAGTAACAATACCTCATGATTAATATGACCATTTATAACTAGAAAAACCTTCCATTTCATATGTTTAAGGAAGCCACTGATTTCTTAAGATATACTAGATAAATTTGATATATTACTGTTTGATAATGGACATTGTGACATGCAGAAGTTATTACCAATGTAAGACACAATATTACAAAGCATTTGCTCATCTTTACATGATGCTTTTTATGTGCAATTAGACATTGGATATAACCTGTTTTGTTCCAAAAATAAGTTGTATACTTTACATCAGGTACCAGATGATTCTTACCTCTTACCACCCTCTTCCTTCTTTTTCGCTATGACACATAAAATACCAGATTGTGAAATTATAAACCATTTTTTCTTTCTATTTTGTTAAGGGAATCAAAAAAGAGAGAGAAGCCTCTTCGGACATTGGTCACTGCAGAAGGAAAAGTTCTGAATGTGAATGTGCCTAAGTATGTAACGTTAAGAGGTTAAACAGGCTAATTTCTCTATAGTGGACTTGGGCAACTATTTCAAAATATGTGACAATACAAAAATTAAAGGGCTGACAAATTCTCATTGCAGTATTACATTCCTGGGGGGGAAACTGACCTCTAAAATTATGTTCTGATGCTGGAAAAAGAATTAGTTTTCAGTGAGTGAAGTGCTGAATGTTGTTTAATTTAACATCTTGGTCTCTGATGATAGAAAAACTTGTTTTTCTGTAAAATATATAAGACATTTTACTCTTTTCCCTTCTACGGTAAGGTTCTCTTTCTTGGAGCATCTTGCTAATAGTGGAAAAAGTTTAACCAGTTTGACCATTGAAGATAAATGTGTGTGAGTAGCCACTTTAAATGTGGAAAAATACGTCCAAATAATATTTCTGGACAAAATAATTCTATCCTCTGATGACAGATGTAAAGCTGAGAATTAGGAAGGATATGTAATTAACTCCCATGACATGAGGTCCTTTGACACTGAATGAGGTCTCTAGCAACAGAAGCTGGTGATACAGGGAAGTCTCTTATATTTTATCGTTGACAAAGGCACCTGGGTATTCAAGTGTTTTGGAATGAGTTTCCAGGGGTATAAGCCATGTGGTACCGTTGGTTTCACTTGAATCAAATCTTTCTTTTCTAAGGGAAAACAGGAGATAGAGAGTGCAAACATTGTTTACTTATAAACAATTCCCCAAAGAGCCTCCTGTAGGAGCCTAATCAAGTAGCCTACTAAGGGATGCATACCTGTCTGCTGTCCTCTGAACAAGTTTTTCCATCATAAGACTGATTTAGCTGCAAAATCAAAGCTAAGAATATGCTTAGAATGAAGAATGCTTTCTACATCTTGTAATTTATAAATCCTTTCAAATTCAAGGAATTTGAAAACTTACATTACAGGATCAGTGCATAATTTTCAGTGGTATATGGAAAATTAAAGGTAGTGACAGAAGAGCTCATGCTTTTTTCCATGTGTACCAGAAGTTACTTACCAATGTATTGATGTCCTTTTTTTTTTTTTGGTAAAAATTCATTAACTGAAATTTTTTAAAAATAATTTTCTAGTTCAAAGAAGAGAAGTCTAAAATTGTTTAAATCTTGCATTAGCAGAATTTGATTGTGCCTCTAAAAAACAGAGGCATTTTGAATAAAGCTCTGGTTATCTTTTAAAAAGTAATACAGTCCCTTAGATTTCGCTGTTAGTAGCAGTCTTGTTTGTGTCACCCAAGTTTTCTGGATTAGAATTTAGTCTGTGCATGTGCCATGTAAAGCCCGATCAATGAGCAGTTTTTGTCATGGCTTCAGCAAGAATATCACAGCCCTTCAGTGCAATCTGGCAGTGCATTGGAGAGACATAAATAGACACAAGGAGACAGATGGTGTTCTCCAAAGTTTTTGCTTCAATGTGAAAGTCTAATGTCCATAGTAATGTCCAAGCTTATCTGATGTTCTTTTGGAAGGTTAGCAAGACAAATGGTTGCATTCTGCTGAGAACAATTCTGATTAAGCTTCCTCCTAGAAAAATTTATAATTTTTTTCTCTTCCTCACCCTTCATGTTTTATTGAATTCTCAAAATGTGTGATGTAGTAAGAGAAAAAACATAGACAGAAAACAAAGCCATTTTGTACTCTTTGCAGCTTTCCATTAAAAATACCCATAAACTAAAAGCTCCGTAAGCTTTCTTGCAAGTTGGCTGTAGCAGAATACAGGAGATCAAAGAGTTAAAATGTGTATCTGGCAAATATTTTTATTGCTGAAAAAATGTATTATCAAAATTGTTAACATCTGAGCTTCCGTTACCTGAACCCAAAATGTCTAAGGGTTTTAATGTCACTGAAACATTCCAGATAAATTGCATTAAGAAAACCCCTCTCATTTTGTACTAATAACTATATTATAAAAATCTTCTAATTTATGGGTGGGTTTTATTTTGTTTGGGTTTTTTTTTCTCTACTTTAATACATGAGAAATATTTGAGTATATGAGCAGAACTGCAGAACTTGTAAGTTTAGACTAGATCTCCTTGCAGTTTTAGTAATAGATGTTGTTTTGAATTTATAACTGGTAAGATTCCTTCACATTCAGCCATTAGATCACAAACATGCAGCTAATACAATCTACAGTCTCGTTTTCAACAAATATTATAAAGCTTGTAGAATCAAGGATATTGTGCAAATCATACTTTACTTTGGAAATGCACAGGCAGATATTTATACTCTATGCAAATTAATTGCTATGTAAAAAAATGTGGGTTTTTTTAAACTTATGATAAGGTTAGAATTACCAAGTTCCAGGCTTTTCATGAACTCTTTTTTCCGTGCAGATGTTAATCGAGCAGACAGATTTCACCAGCAGATGTCTCTGTTTCTGCACTGACAGACTGATCTTAATTTTAACTGACCTTCAGCAGTACTTTTTGTTAGTTTCTTGTGGGTTGGGTGAGGAGAACAGAAAATAAATGTTAGAATGACTTTGGTTCAAATGCCACTATTTTTTTCTGTTCATGAGGAAAATTGCAACTGTTTCTATAATTATCATGTGACATATTGCTACATATGTCTACATATTGTTGTATTTGTATTCATTTGAAATTGCCAGCAGTTAAATTTGAATTACACTGTAACGTTTGGTTATTCACTCTAATTGTAATTATCCTGGAGGTGTTTCTTGTCATTATTACTAGGCTTCATTTCTCATTGAAAGATGATGAAGATAACAACCAGATCATCTTGGATCTTGCTGTTTACAGGTCAGTATTTTTTATTTCCTCTTAATTTTGACATTCTTAAGTTCTAATACACAGTGTTTCGAAATACTACTCTTTGTAATGGGGACTTTTCAAGAGGCAAACAAAAACATAGGGGGTAATTGAATCAATCTTGAAGTCTATGCTAAAGAAAGGAAGCTGAATAAATCAAACATTTTTGAGACTCTTCTGTTCCTCCTGAAGGAGGACTCCTGTTACTAATAGTCCTTTTTGGAATTGATATTTTCTGCAGCTCACAGTCAAGTTTCATCCACACCTGTGCTTATGTACCTATGTAAAACATTTTCCATTCTTCATTTGGATATTAGGGTTTTAGGGAATGGGTATTTTTTCCCATTCTCTGACCCTAGAAGTGCTCCAGTACAGTCCATGTCCTTCTAGCTAAATTCTTCTCCTCCCCAGGACAGAGCAGGTGAGCCTTGTCCTACTTTCCTTGGTTACTGGAAAGACTCCATGGCCCGTGTTTTTTCCTGAGCTGTGCCAGGACATTGCCTCAAAGAACTTTGGTTGAACCAGGCCAAAATATGACAAGAAAACCTGATAACTATTTGATAGTATATACTATAAGCAGTACAGTGGCCTTGCCCACACTTCAGGAAAGGATTGGAAACCCACAAGCTTATTTAACCATAATAGGAACTTGTTAGAGTAAAGTTTGAACTAGTTTTACAACACAGAAACGTTATTCATACTAGGTATTCTTCACTTAAAACTCATTAATTTCCCTCAAAAGAGGCCTGCTCCATGTTTCTGAATTTGAAGAATTAGGCCCAAAAAATCTGTTCAGGTGCAATATAATGTTGGATATGTTGTACTATTCTGTGCTCACTTGTAAAAAATGCAAACTACAAAGTTTGAAAAATTCACCCGAGAAGTAACTTTATAAAAGAAAGGAAATAGGGAATACTTACCTGTGCATTCACTAGTAGGTCACAAGAACACAAGTGTATGTGTCACATGATGAAGAGCAGATGTTAAAGTGGAGCTTTTACAGGTCACAAATTTTGTTTGACAGTACTGAAATTCAAACATACTGTGTTTCCTGGGAATGTAAAGTATTTCTGTTCATTGTTTTCCAGCAAATTCTGTCAAAA
>JAOXNO010000013.1:151150151-151162036 GCA_028565335.1 Limnodromus scolopaceus | reverse complement strand
TAAAGTATTTCTTTTAATTGTTTTCCACAAAATTATGTAAAAAAAAAAAAAAAAAAAAGAAAAAAAGAAAAAAAGAACTCATTATAAATTTACTAGCTAAGCCTTCTAAAAGAAAAGTGGCAAAATACTTTTACAATTTTAAATAGCAAATAAACTAATTATCATATAATGTAAAGCACTAAAATAATAGAAGAAAGACCTCTTCGTTTTCCGCAAAGATTTTGAATTTTTGCACTTACACAGTAGCTGATATGGTGGACTTGACAGAATTTAGACATTATTTTAATTGGCATTCTGTGAACACACAGGAAGATCATGCTTTTTTTTCCAAGGATATTAAATCCTAATAGTATTTCTTAGAACTTAGTCACTGAAATTAAAGTTTGTAGTTTATAAGTTGCGAAATCATTATATAAGAGCTATATAGCCTGCACTGTTTATTTAGTGGACTGTACTGTGGATTGATTAATTTATTTATATCTCATTCTGAAGACATTTGGACACTTCTCTGCTTGATGTCGATGTCCAGCCAACTTACATACGAGTACTGGTGAAGGGAAAGGTTAGTGTTTTCTTACTACATTCATTTCAAATCAAGAGTTAATCCTTACCATAGTTATTCACTGGACTCTGGATCTGACTTTTGTGTGTTACCAGGCATGTACACTTCTGCAGAAAAAATGCTTGTTTATACTTGCATTATTTTGGACCACACATGAATTGTGGAAGTCCTAACCAGAAGATGGGCATAGCCTGAAATGAAATTTCACTCTCTCTTTCCCTCCTTCTCTCTTCTTATTCCGCACACACAGTGTACCATAATTCACTTAAGAGAGCTTGTTTGTTGCCCTAGGCTAGAATTTAGCAATTTCACAATCTGGAACTTATAACTGACAGAAACAAATGCATGTATATTCTTTTTGAAAGGGCATTTAAAATGTCACTTCAGTTTTATCTCTTCTCAGTGGTTTTAATTTTATCATTTTTTTAAAAAAATTCAAAGAACTTAAACAGTAAACCAAAATCCCTATTTTTGACTGTACCAACTGCATGAACAAAACTTCAGAATTACTTTATGTCTGAAATAGGCTGGATAATCTTTCTCATTTAATTGCTAATATAAGTCAAGCATCGTTTCATAACCTTCTTTAGAAATGTCACTTCAGGAATGACAACAATTCAGGAATATACGTATGACTTTACTTGTAAGTAAAAGCTGTTTAGCGTGCTAATCATTTATTAGGATTAGTAATGCTATATATAAAGTGAGAGGATTTAGACCTATGCGGTCTTTAAGATCAAAGGATGTGACAGTGATGTTTCTGTGTCTGTTCTGTCCAGGTAAAAAATAAAATTAAAATAAATATATATATGTTAGAATTATATACTCCAATTCCATATTTTCTCATAGCCATTTCAGCTTGTGCTCCCTGAGGAAGTGAAGCCAGACAGCAGCTCTGCTAAAAGATCGCAAACAACTGGTCATTTAGTTGTCAGCATGCCAAAGGTATGTAAAATAATCTGAGGAGGCATCGTACAAAGATACTTAAAATGTTGTGAGTGCTTTGGGAATGTTTCTGAGTTACAGGTAACATCTGGTGAGCTACAGTTATTCAGTCTAGCCTTTCCCATCAGCACATATCTTCCAAAGAAGGAACATTCCAGAAAGGCAATTTAATCATAGAGCCAAACCTTAGAAATTAAGATCTCTTTAAAGAAACATTATGAAAATCTAACTATAGAAATCTTTGTATTTCCTTTATTTTCAACAAAACCAGATTTTTATATATAAAAAGAGACTCTTCAAAACATGCAGTATTGTGCAAATATGTAAGAAGATGGATTTTTCAAATAACTGCAAATAAGCAAGTTACCTACTTTCTTTTTCCACCCATGAAATAACAAAACCAGATCAATTTTTCAAAATTTTTGTGGCACACACACATATGAGATTACTTGTTGGTTCAAGGACTGGAATGAAATAGTACTCTTATGTCTCAGGTGATCAGAAAAAGAATTGCTTAATTCATTTTCCCTTCATGCTCTCCCTGGCTGGAAAGGATCCAAGGCCCAGCTGTACCAAGTCTATGTAATCACAGAGCAAGAAGGTTGTGGCAACATGGTGTTTCAACTGAAAAATGCTGCACAGCAGTCCCTAGTACTTAAGGAAGCCTCGGTAGAAGTCATATTCCACTCATATTTCTAACTCTGTACTCTCCCATCTCACCCGTGCTCTGATGTTTGCCTGTACAGTGTCATGCTGATCAGGATTTGAGTGAATTCTGCTGGCAAGTAAAAGCAAATTGGCTTAAAGTGTGTTTTGTATCCTGTCTCTTCCCTGCCCAGCTCAGTTCTTGCAGTGCAAATGAAAGCAAACTGATAGCTGTGTCCACTTTATTTCCTCTCCACTCCGTCTTCCTATGGTTTCAGTAAATGTAGCTTGTACACTGGATACCTAAGCAGTATTTTGATTTGTGGGGTGACATAATGAGTAGATGAGGTACAATCAAATGTGGAATCAGGAAATCTCCAACTGATTCCCACACATCTGCCAAAAAATTAGACAATAGAGAAGGAATGAGCAGTAATGAGGAACAGCTGAAGACATGGAGGTCGCCTTGCCTTACTGAAGTGGGCAGTGAGAGAGATAACAGGTGGCCAGCCAGAGGAACAGGAGGCCAGCCAGCAGCCACTGGAAGTTTAGAGGTAATTAGAGGGAATATGCAGTAGTGTGAACCAGAATAAAAGACAAGGGGCAGAGGTACCCTGAAGTTTGGGGCTTAACGGGTGGAATGCTAGAAGAAATGGGAAGGTATTTAATGGGGGACCTGATGTCATCTGGTGCAAGACTGGGTTCTTGGGCCTGCAGGAAGAGCAGAGACAGATTGAAGGGCTTGGAGCAGACAAGGAGCTGGAAGTTTTAGGAAGGTGGAGTTCTGGAGGGGAGAATGGTGGGGTTCTGGGGTCTGTGGTAGGGGTTAATCAACTTCAGTGTCATGCTCTTATACCATTCCGCCTTTGGAGGGTTGGGCTTCTTTGAAGGCCTCTGGGACTACATCATATATTTTTGGCTTTCAGAAAGAAACAAATTCTTGGTGCTTTAGCCTTACTCTTCTGTCCTCTAGTAAATTTTTCTGCTGTGTAGGAGCAGTGAGACACATACGAGTCTACAGGATATATCAATTGCAGCATTTTCTTCTGAAGGAGGAACCTTGGGCTCTTATTAGGGGTCATTTCTTTCTCTTTGGGCTTTAATTTAATTCTAAGACTATGCAACTAGTAGCTGTAACTAAAAAGTTATTTTTCAGCTTTTGGCTTTTTCCACTTGTGGTTCTATACCTTCTATGTTTTCTTCTACGCTCCAGTCCCATACCATCTGTCTTTCCCTACATGGACAGCCTCTCATTAAATCACAAACTGTCACTCCAGCATCAAGCATGCAGTTTCACCAGGGGCTTGAAGAATGCTGAAAATTGTACTCACTTGGTTAAAATCTGGATTTTGTTAATGTTAAAAATTCACTCCTATAAGAATTTATGCTTTCCTAAACCTATTTCTTTGAAACTGTGGCCTTGACATTTGCCATTTTGGATAATGCAATTTTGAAATGGTTCTGAACATTTTTGTTTAATATTTACTTGTCTTTTGGATATTTTAAGTGCTATCAGTTTTTTATACCATAACCTGCTTTTATTACTCATACATCTTGCTAGTCTCTTTGTGGATGATCAGTGCCTTAGAAAATGTAAATATTTCAAAGAGTCTATGGAGATAATCAAATCTGCTGCCTGCCTAGAAAGTCAAACCTAAGTTGGCAAAATGAATATTATCTCTTCATATGTGATTGAGAACTGCCTTTATTCCACTATTAACTTCATAATTCACTTATGTTTCACCTACCTTGATATTTTAGCTACACCTACATATTTTACCTAGCTGAGGGTCTGGAGCCTGTTTTATGTCAGAATGTCACGATTCACAGATATTTATGAGACCAGAGAAGAGAATAACTGAGTTATGTTCTGAGTTTTGCCTTGGTTTTCTTATAAACTACTTGTGTAGCCGGGACATAGAGAGATATGCATGAATGGAATGCTGCATGGTCCAATAACTTTGTCAATGTATGCAAAAACTTGCAGCTTTGCAGAAAAGGATGTGGGAGTCTTGATGGACACCAAGTTGAACATGAGCTGGCAATGTCCTCTTCTGCCAAAGAAGGACAATTGTATCCTAGGCTGCATTAGGAGTGTTGCCAGCAGGCTGAAGGAGGCAATCCTTTCCCTCTGTTCAGCATTGCCGAGACACACTTGAAGTCCTGTGTCCAGTGGTGGACTCCCCACTACAAAAGAGATGTGGACATACTGGAGAGAGTCCATCAAAGGGCCACAAAGATGATTAAGGGACTGGAGCACCTTTCCTATGAGGAAAGGCTGAGAGAGCTGGGACTGTTTAGCCTGGAGAAGGCTTGAGGGGATCTTATCAATACATATAAATACCTGAAGGGAGGATGCAGAGAGGACAGAGCCAGGCTTTTTTCAGTGGTGGCCAGTGACAGGACCAGAGGCAATGAGCACAGACTGAAACATGAGAGGTTTCGTCTGACCATCTGGAAACACTTTTTTACTGTGAGGGTGACCGAGTACTGGCACAGGTTGCCCAGGGAGGTTGTGGAGTCTCCAATCCCTGGAGATTGGAGCGGACCAATACCCAAAAGCCATGGATATGGCCCCAGGTAACTGAATCTAGGTGGCCCTTCTAGAGCAGGGGGAGTGGACCAGATGACATTCAGATGTCCTGTTCAACCTCAACCATTCTGTGAGTCTGTGATCCTGTGAACTCCATGGATTTGCTGACAAAAGATGGATTTGTGTTGCGTTGCAGCAATTGCATGTAGCAGGTACAAACCTATTGTTCTTTGTTCTGTATTACAGTCACATAATCTGTTCCCTCAGGATTGAATTAGAGTGGACACATTATGTTTTTGGGATTCGTGTCCTTTTCAGATGCTCTCTATCCATACCCATTTTATTGGTATTAATGGTATGTAATCTAGGAATCAAAGTATAATGAATAAAGTTTAGCAACAACTGGAAGGCCAAGAGATATTTTTTTTCAGGAACATTATGGCTGAAGTTATGAACAATGTTTGAGAATACTAATTTGAGATCATCAATTTAATATGAATTCCTTTTAGAAAGATAATAGGAAGAACAGAGTTCATACAACTTCTTTCAGCCTATATCAGTGATAAGACAAGCCTAATGACTATATTGCACTATATTTACCCATTTTGTTCCTGATAAACAATTATTATAAAAATAAAGTTATTTGCAACTAGATAAATGGCCTAGCACATTCTTTAGGTAACATAAATGTTTAAAATGCTATAAACCTAAAAATAGTCTCCTATAATAAGCTTCTTGCAATACTAACCTGAAATGATCTCTCTTTTTTCAGTAACAGAACAGAGCAGTAACTGAATTCAGTAGGTGTTTTTCACTTGCTTTAGTGAGTCTCTGATCAGATTACTAAACCTTTCACCATTCATCTTCCAGCCTGTTCATAGTTCCCTAGACTTTAAAATAAAAAACAAAACCTCTTTCCTTGCTTCTCCAATGACCTTGCCATACCACAGATGTTGGAGATAGTAAATTCCACATGAAGTGAAAGAAAGCAAATAATTTTCACCTTTTATGGAAAGATTTTTTTTCTTAAATATACTGTTTACTGCACAACAAATCACTGCAGAATGAGTGTCTTTCTAAAGCACTGTCTACCAACATGTTTTGGAAGGTCACCAAAACAAACTGAAGGACACAACACTCAATGAAATGATATAGAGATGCTTTTAGAGTTTAGTGTTTTCACTGTAGTAATCATCTGTACAGAGATTTTGCATGAGTAAGGAGTTGAGTGACTTCATTGTACGTGCTTCATTTTGTGGGAAAAATATTTGTGACATGAAGCTTCTTAAACTTTAAACTTCTATGCTCTGGCAGTGCCTTCTTTGCAGATGATGCAGAAAAATTAAAAACTGAGAGTTTCTTTAATAGACTTTGACAAAAATTGGCATATTTAATCAGTGATTTTGTAAAATGTCATCAGTAGATTACAGCAGTAGCATTTTAATTAATGTCTGACAAACAGCATCAAAAAACAGTGTTGTTAGCAAGCAGTTTTTATTTAGGGTTCTGAGACATTGTGTCATGTTTTAAAACTTCACTTTCCTTATTTTAGTGATTCAGAGAGCAAAATTTGGACTCTTTGATTAATTCTTTATTATATAAGCAGTCACAAATGAATTCTGACAGCTTTTTATTGCCTAGGCCTTCAAAAGCATTTAGAAACTTAAAGATCAATGAGTTAGATTCCTGAATAAATTTAAAAATAGGAGTGGTATACATTATGCATGTCGGTGTAAAGGTTATTTGATAGAATTTCACTATATAATTCTCACTTATCTAGGTATGGTAAATGCAGTAATATTTCATTACCATCAAAGGCATGTGGAGACATGCAGCTGTGGAACCCTAGAAATCTATTAATGCTTCAGAATGAATGTGTTTCAAGGAAATGCTGTTACTCAGTGGAATTCCTGTTGTAGAAGAAAGTCACTGTAGGAAAAAATTGTGGACTGAAAAGACAACTCAGCTAAAAAATATTGTATTCATGCATTCATTCTGTTTTCTCAAATATATTCTAGATTCTATGTAACACATCCATTTCTAGAATTCTCTGATAATATTAAAAGAGCTCTCCCTTGTTTTCTGATTAATGCAAATACTAACAACAGTTTCATAAAATCACTGTTAGAAAGCTTCATTATATTCATTTAATCTGTATATCATAGGCTTAAAATTTCATACAGTTATCTTCCTACTGAGCCCAAAGTTTTATATTTGGACACAGTTGAAGCTATGGCAGTTCTGTGCTCCAGAACAGTTATCCTCCCTTGATCAATGTCACCAAGAGATGGACAGTCTTGATGATGGACTGGCTTGATGAAGCTCACACATCATTCTTGCATATGGAGTTGTGTTTCAAAACCAAGAAAAATTAGAGAGTATCACTTAAATATTTTCTTGAGCAGAGGTAGGAGGGCATCTATTGAGCAAAAGAGCTTTTAGGCTAAACAATATTTGATAATTGATAATGAATGTTCTAGAAGGAAAATCCTATCCCTTCCCTAAGTTCCAGGATTGCTTCTTGTCAAGGAAACCTTTACTGTTGATTACAGAATCAGCAAATTTTCTCACCATTTTTGATGATGTGCTCTGTGGTCCAAGTAAGGAATATTAGTCTCAAGGGGATCACAGGAATTAATTATTGTTACAAGAACAGAACACTAGAGGGCCTCCTGAGAAGAGAGGGAAGGCCCAAAGAAACAATCTTTCTTTCACCAGAGTATATACAGAATCAGAGGGAATCAGCTCCTTGACAATGAATTTCAGAAATGTATGACAAGCTCCAGGATCTTTGTTTCTTGCATATTTTAGAAAGGAGAAAATAAGTTTACTGGTGTTCTGGAACAGATTACTTTCAAATCAGTTGTACTAGGAAATAGTCAATAAAATTAACCATTTGGTATAGTTCCTATTCTCCTCCTTTCTTTCAAATGCTTAAGGGGTTCCTCTCCTATAGTGTTATTATGAAAGGAAAGAGATACCCTTTTGCCAATAACACGTCTGCCAAAACATAGCGGTGGACATGTCTTCTTTGAGAAGAGCGATTCATTTGGACTTTGAGAATTTTAGCATAGGAGCTGAGGGAGTTTGTGTTCACTAATCCCTTTTATAAAAAGTGAGAAGAAGTCCAGACTGCAACAGATGATTTAATAAAAAATGTCTGAACTACCACGTGGATACCAGAACTGAAATGCAAGTGGGAGGCACATCATAAACCAGTCAGTTATGCAGAAAATCAGTAATGTGCATTATTAACATGTTACTAAACTAGACAGCATATACTTTAATACAAATATATATATTTAAATACTTAAATATATATACTTGTACATGTATATATATTTTAATATAACTCCATTCAGATAATTTGGTTAAAATTGCCTTATGCATGTGTTTCATGCTGAGTAACAAGTGTTAAAATCTAACAGAGTAAATGTCACAAGAAAAATATTACCCTCTTAATTTCTCTGGTTTTGAGAGATTATTTAAACGCTTGTGAGCAAAAATATCAACTCTTATGAGACTTATTTTTGGTCTATTTTTATTCTAGGCTAAAGAAATAATCCTGCCTAAGCAAAAAGTATCAACTTCAGTTAAACATTCTGACTGCAGTACACTGCAAAAAAATGCAAGAAGGTAATTCCTTTTTTTCTTTTGCATTATTTTTATTTTTCATCTGTCTGTTATTCACATTCCGGAATGCATGCTTCTTATTATGTTATTGTTGAAAGTATGAAAATATTGATTTGTACAGAATAAAACTGTGTCCAAAAGCTTTAGACTAATGACCTGTCTGGTGCTGTTGATAATGTGATTGACTCCAATAGCACAGCCATAAAAGCACTTATTTCTTCTGATCAGTCTTTTTCCATCGGCTCATTCAGATTATTAAAGTGGTATATGCTAAAACTAAATCACCTACTGAGAATTGCCTCGGCAGAGCTCCTTGCTGTGTAACTCAAGTCTGAAAACCATTTAGAAAGCAATGATTTTAAATCCTTCTCATGAATGTATTTGCTCACTGGTATACAGGTTGAGCTACTGCAATAATAACTAGGTTCAAAAAGCAATTTTGCAATGTTTTATAACACAGATCCATCCTATTAAATGTCATGTAAACTCCAGCTCTTGAAATCTTGCAGGTAATGACTTGCCAGAAGCAAGCAAGTACCAGCGATGCACAGTTTTTTCTTTTAACTCTTTGCAAGTCTTAATAACCCTTGCTGTAGATAGACAGTAGGGTTGATGGACGCTTGGTCTAAATACAAATACTATGATATATCTTTTAATCTTTCCTTTTCCTCTTGCTATAGACAATGATATTCATTCTAGAATAAGATACAGTAACAACAAAGTTTGTTAAGCCATTCACCTGTTTATTTTTGAAGTGTTGTGTTTGTTTCCTTATTTGATTTCATTGTGGTGCATGCTCACAGGGGTCTATATTGGGACCAGCACTGTTTAATATCTTCATCAATGACATAAACAGTGGGATCAAGTGCACCCTCAGCAAGTTTGTGGATGACAGTGAGCTGAGTGGTGCGGTTGACACACCTGAGGGATGGGATGCCATCCAGAGGGACCTGAAAAAACTTGAGAAGTGAGCCTGTATGAACATCATGAGGTTCAACAAGACCAAGTGCATATGGGTCAAGGCAGTCCCCGGTAACAATACAGGACGGGGAATGAAGGGATTTTGAGTAGCCCTGCCAAAAAGGACTTGGGGGGTACTGGTGGATGAAAAGCTGGACATGAGCTGGCAATATGTGCTCACAGCCCCAAAAGCCAACTGTATCCTGTGCTGCATCAAAAGAAGTGTGGCCAACAGGTCAAGGGAGGTGATTCTGCCCTTCTATTGTGCTCTGGTGAGACCCCACCTGAAGTACAGCATCTAGCTTTGGAGCCCTCAGCATGGGAAGGACATGAACCTGTTGGAGTGGGTCCAGAGGAGGCCACAAAGATGATCAGAGTGCCTCTGCTATGAAGACAGGCTGAGAGAGTTGGGGTTGTTTAGCCTGAAGAAGAGAAGGCTCTCAGGAGACCTTATTGCAGCCTTTCAGTACTTAAAGTACTTACAAGAAACATGGATACAGACCTTTTAGCAGGGCCTGTTTTAATAGGACAGGGTGTAATGATTTCAAACTAAAAGAGGGAAGATTTAGACTAGATAGAAGGAAGAAATTTTTCATGCTGAGTGTTTTGAAACACTGGACCATGTTGTCTAGGAGGTAGTAGGTGCCCCATCCCTGGAAATATTCAAGGTCAGGTTGGACTCTGAGCAACCTGATCTAGTGAAGATGTCTCTACTTATTGCGCGAGGGGTGGCTAGGTGACATTTAAACGTCCCTTCCAACCCAAACTGTTCTATGATTCTATTCTATAATTTTACTTTACAAAAGAAATGGTTCTTTCCCCCAGAAGAACAGCTAAAACTTTAGGCACATTGAAAGAAACCAGTTAAAAGAAATGTCTTAACTTTTTTCCAGGAGAAAAATAGATCTTCATTAGAAAACTGATACTATCTCTCTTCCAAAGGGATTCTGCCAAACAGCAAAAGAGTTGGCAACTTGTGGATTAGAAATATATATTTCCTTAGAACCCTCTGTGTGCCTTTACTTTTGGCTACACAATAAATGTTTAAATGGAAATAATAATGCGAAATGTTTCACTTTCCTGCTTGCTGATGGACTAAAGATACTCCATGGCACAGAGAAACTTTAAGAATTTGTGTTTGATTTCAATGCAGTTTTAAGTAATTATGAATATGCTTACTGTAGATTTTGAAGGAAAAATAGAAATTTTACTGTTAAAATATTACAGGGATATATATCACAAAATTAGAAGTAGGAAAAAAGACTTCTGAATTACAAATCTTACTAAAAATAGTAAGTTTTGACCTCTTTAGTTGAAAAGTTGCTGACTAGCCAGATGCTAAAAATTTGCTGAATAGTTGTCTCTTAGATTACAGAAGAACATTCATTATAGTGATTACACTTGACAGCTACAAATGTCTTAGCTAAGTGCTGTCAGACATATAATCTGCTAAGCTATAATGTAGTGCTTTAAATTTCTTTAACTCTTGTTAGCTAGATTGCAGGATGATACTGTCATTACTTCTGCCACGTAGGAGATTTCTTCTGTGACTGTGTACAAAACTGTATTTCAGACCTTCAAATAGACAAGTTTCTATGGGAGGAATTTGACTGATCTATTATACTTGTAAAGCCTCTATTACTATAGCTGCTGAGTATGCCAGTCGTACTGTAACTGGCCTAGCAATTCCTCTGAGAGGTACGGAAGTTGAGTTCGCTACAGTTGCATAGGTGAAATTCAGATAGTAGTTAATTTTCTGAAGTCTTACTGGAAATGTTAAGAGTAACAGTTACATGAAGTCAATAATCCTTTTCTCACACCCTCAGCTTTAGAGTATTCTTCCTTTAACACATGGCAAAATAAAATAAAATGAAATAAAACTCAAAATGTCTTTAAATGTAAATATACACACAGCTAAATTCCTCCTGTAAACTGGTAAAGAAAGATACATAGGAATACAAAAGAGATACTTTTTTCTTTGTGGTTTTGTTGTTGGTTTGTTGGGGTTTTTTTTTGGTTGGGAGGGTGAGTGGTTTGTTGTTTTGGTTTTTGTGGGGTTTTTTTTTTTGTTTGTTTGTTTTTTTTTTACTGTGGATCTTTATATAGAGAGGTTGAGAAATACAAACAGAATGGATTACTCTGGAGAGGCAAAGGAATGGAGCAGCGATTTCTAGGGTACTTAACAAAGCAGAATTAAAAACAAATCAGTAAGTTCTTGTCTATACACGTTTTGTAATGAAATAAGGAATGTGAAGTAGAGGTGGTTTCTCTCTGAGTAATTCAAGCATTGCAAATCTGACTGCTCTAAGTGTCTTTCTCCTCTTGGTTAAGTAATGTTGTGCTGGTTGACTAAACTGGCAGGTGCTATAGAAAACACTGTGTAATGCATTAGGTTAGAAATCTGGCATTTTCTACTGGAATCAGTTCTTGCTGGCAGTATGTAATTTATGGTTTTTTTGGGGTTGGGAGTGGGGTGGGAGGGGGTTTGTTTGTTGTGGTTTTTTTGTTTGTTTGTTCATTTTTTCACTGAATTTCACTGAATTATTTTTAGAGTTGGAAGGGACCATAGAGATCATCTAGTCCAACTCCCCTGCTGAAGCAGGATTG
>JAOXNO010000013.1:151111399-151122695 GCA_028565335.1 Limnodromus scolopaceus | reverse complement strand
TTCCCTTTCCCTTTCCCTTTCCCTTTCCCTTTCCCTTTCCCTTTCCCTTTCCCTTTCCCTTTCCCTTTCCCTTTCCTCCTTCTCCCTGCCCTACTTGGGGCAGGGAATGAGCGAGCAGCTGCATGGTCCTAGTTGCTGCTTGGGGTTACACCATGACAACCTGCTATTCTGCTTCCTTATCAATGATTATTCTTGAAGACCACCATGAACTTTACTGCCAGGTGGTGCAGACAAGCCCCACGGCTCTTCTGCAGCCTGTGGCAGATGCCCCTTCCACAGGCAGAGCAGGAGAGGAAATAACTTCCATTTAAACAAGAACTGGGTCTGTGGATGCAGGTCAGCTCAGTCATGTATGTTTCTCTGAGAGCCATCAAGTCTTCCTACCATGGTTGTCTTGGATTATTTAGTCTAAAGACCAACAGAGAGATCTGGAGTGGAAAAGAAACAAGATCAGTACTGAGAGGTGTGATTGCAGGCCAGGGCTCTATGTCACTTGGGAGTTAAAACCTAGACTGTCAGCAAAGCTCAAAGGCATCTCATCTCATTGAGAGCAAAATTAAGGTTGTTGTGCATGGTGTTCCAAAATAGCACAGTATGTAAATGCAATTAAACCAGCATCATTGATGACTCTGAGAGACTATGCCAGCAGCATAAGTCCTGGCAAAGCTGCGGCTGGCTCTGAGGCCCCCCTTCTCCTTCCCTCCCAGAGCAGCTACTCCCTAGAGAACAAGACATGAGCAGCCTTTTGCCCTTCATTGCTGATGTAGCTTTTAGGTTGCATCGCAGTATGGTCCCTCTGTCAAGTCCTCCCTGTGCCCACCCACACACCATTGGATCAGCCTGGCATCTGGTTCCCAGCACCGCTGCGGGATCCCCCAGAGCCATTGGGAATTAGAGCACATGAGGGCACATAGAGACATTTTCAGTTCCTCAAGGTCAGACCAGCTATACCCAAGTCTTGTCTTAGCCACACTTCTCTGCTGCTTCCCAGTTGATGCTTTCTCCAAAACACTGCCCTTCTTTGGACATTTCGATCTAGCTACTCTTTTTCTTACCAAAAGCTGATGTTGGAATGAAACCTGATTCAAATTTGAATTTGAGGTATTATTTTTCCTAAGGGCTGTGGTGATGTTTGTGGAAGGTAATCCCGCCTCAGCAGCTGAATTCAGCTATGTGCACCCACCTGCCTAGCACTAAGCCTTTGAAATGATACCAGGAAGATGAGTAAAGGGCTTGTTATATTAAAGAAGATGAAAGCAAAGACTAGGGTGGCTTATTATCATTGTGTCATGACCCCAGCCAGCCGCTAGGACCACACAGCTGCTTGCTCACTCCCCCCATGGTGGAATGAGGAAGAGAATCAGAAGAGTAAAAGTGAGAAAACTCGTGGGCTGAGATAAAGAGAGTGTAAAAATTAAAACAAAAGCCACACACACAAGGAAGGAGAAACAAGGAAATAATTCACTGTTTCCCATCGTCAGGCAGGTGCTCAGCCGTCTCCAGGAAACCAGGGCTCCATCATGTGTAACGGGTACTTGGGAAGACAAACATCATAACACTGAACATCCCCTTCCTTCCTTCTTCTTCCCTGAGTTTTATATACTGAGCATCATGTCATATGACATGGAATATACCTTTGATCACCTGGGGTCAGCTGTCCCAGCTGTGTCCCCTCCCAACTTCTTGTGCGCTCCCAACCCCTGCTGGCGTAGTGATGACAGAAGCAGAAAAGGCCTTGAGAACTTAACAATAACAAAACCACCAGTGTGCTATCAACACCATTTCTCATCCCAAATCCAAAATATAACACTACACTAGCTGCTAATAAGAAATTTAACTCCTTTTGAGCTGAAACCATGGCACTAATATTCAATCACTGTGTGGGAAACAGAGACTTCCAAACCTACAGATTAAAGAGGATTTTATAGACATCCCAACTTCTTGACAGCCAGTACATAGAGAAGGGCAGCATGTGAAGTCAGTGATATTTTAATAGTAAACCTTACCAAAGATGAAGATCCAGACTGAAAAGAACTGTCCTACTTTGGAAATGTCTTTTTAGTACACAGAAAGAATATAAGAAAAAGGATTTCAATTAGGATGCTCTACTTCTGTTGCACTCAGTTTGGGGAATGCACCGAGAGCAATTGCAGGTACTGATGAGATAACAGAGAAAACTGGAGAACACGGAGGCATTTAGGACCTCAATCCCAGTAATGACAGCTGATGGGCATATAATAGGCACAAAGGACAGACCCTTTGCTGGTTAAAGCCCTCTTAGAAGTTAACAATAAGAGCAGGAAATAACAAAATAGGACTCATTGATAATGTAAGTGCCTATATGTGGGATGAAAGAAATCAACTGAAACACTGAATAGGACAAAGACAGTGAGAAAGCAATAATGATGAAGGAGGTATAAGGTAACCACAAAAAGTGAACTAGATATAAGCCTGCAAAGCAGTAGGAATAAAACTTACAGTTTTTTAAAGAAGTCAGTATAATTTTGGACTGGAGACTCAGGTTTCTCCTACTCCAGATTGCATGGGAAGTAGTTGCAAAGCAGCAGCTCCTGACTTCCAGTACCCGCAACTTTGCTCTCTGTAATGTGCTCCTCATTCCATTTACCCATTTCAGGGCTCGAGCCTATTTACATTATCAAATATAAGTTTGCATCCCTCTCTTCAAAGCTAATGGTATATTGATTTCACTTTAGTTTCAGGTTTCTTTAGGCATTTTTATTCTAATCTGTTCAAGGATAAGGACAAAGGGCCTTTTTGAGTATTCTACTAACATGCAAGTCAAATTCTTATGAAGCTTGTATAGCTCATGTTTAGAACCTTTAGCTGAAGTCTGAAGGACTTTTGTGTTCATAAGCCATTTTCAAAACACTCTCATAAAGTTTCTTGTCTCTGGTGCCAGCCCTAATGGAGTTCTCATGGGTGTACTGACAGGAATATGTGTGATTGTGGACTGAGCTTGATCTAGTTTGACTTCTGCAGTGTTCAACACACTGAGGATGGATAACATTACTTTGTCTTGCTTATTGGTTATACTCTTGTATTGCTTTAAGTTTCAAACTGAACTACATCCAGTTAAACTTCAGAAATTTTAGGCAAGTTGGAAACAAGTAATAACATGATGCTAGGAAGATTTTGGCAGAGAGAAATGCATTTTGGAGGAGAAAGCAATCACAGTGGGAATAGATTGAAGTTGGTGACTTAAAGGCAAAAAATTTGAAATAATAAGGCAAATCCTAAATTACTCTAGTCAATCCTTACCCCTGCAGAAAAACCTCCAGTGATCTCCCAGGCAGCTGTTGTAACGATGGACACTTAGAAGCATTTAGAAAAATAGTTTGCTTTAATTTCTGTAGCATCAGACACCTAAACTGCTTTTACAAAGCTGGATTTAAGAAAACGTGTAAGCTTTTGGTTCTATGTTAGTTAATGTGGGAGATGATTCTCTACAAAATGGCTTTAGCTTGAGAAGTGCTGTTCCAGATGGATGGAAAGGGATACAGTCCAGAAGCATCACCTTATCGCAGTCTGTTTTGAAGGGATGCGAAGAATGTGACAAATCTATTTTCATCCAAGATTGAGTGGTAAAACCAAAATAAAAAAACCTAGTGGTACAACAAATCAAAACCTAAGCCTGGCAACAAGATTTGTCCAGATTGAGGTGTTCACTCTACCTGTATGTTTGACAGTTATTAGGCATAATATTAACAATCAAGTATATATAAGCTTCTATACATATATAAGCATATACATGTATCAATACTAATGTGTTCTAAATCATCAGCATGTCTGCCAACATAACTTACCAAATGCAAACACTATTGCAGCATTATGTATTTCTCCTGCAGGCAGCCCAAAACACCTCCTCTGAATGATGTCTGTACCTGCCACTCGTTACTATTCTTGTTGACAGTAGCTGCACTATTTTTTCTGCATTAGGGTATTTATGATATGACCTGCCATCATTCACTGTGCCTTGCAGACACAGGGCAGAAACGTGGTCCCTGTGCTAAAGAGCATGAAAGGCGTATATGTGTCATCATAGACACGTGTTTCCTGTTTGAGACCTGGAGCTGACTAATAACTGTAAAGCCTAACGTCAAATCCAGAAGATTATATTCCAACTCTACCCATTCTATGATATTAATGAAAGAAAACTCTGCTATTGATTGCACTGCCAGGGGGAGCAGACAGGGAGACTCTGCAAAGTGGGGCAAAAAAAGAAAGAGGCAAGGGAATCCAAATCAGATTGCAAAGGAGGCAACAGTAGGAAGATGTACTGCAAAGGGTAGTCTCCATTGCAGCAAGTGGAATGTGTTGGAAATCACAAAGATATTTTCAGAATTTACTCACGACAGGAACGTTTTATTCTGTCTTTCATCTCTGTCCAGATTTTTTCTTGATGTCAGTGGGAGATCCTCGTGGTGTCTTTTTCAGCCTGAGGGCCACCACCTAAAAGGATTTTGTCAGTCACTTCCCAATGTCAGTCACTATCCAAATCAACATCACTGTGTTTAGAAATTGTATTCTTTCTGTCCATCCACTTTTTCCCCCTTATTGATACATCAGATTACTAATAATAAATGTTGCCAGACCAGCCTTGAAGGCTCCATCTCTTCTCTTTTAAACCAGAAAGACCATGGGCAGCAGTGGTGCAGCTTGTCTCTGCTCTTTTGCTATATACCTTATTCCCCAGTGCAAGGGACCTGCAGGGAACAGAAGGAATTGAATTGCTGCCTTCTCTATATTTCTATTGCTAATGAAAGAGGCTCATGGACACATTCATTCTGTGACACAGACACATATTTTTTGAGAAATGGGACCGAGAGCACAACTCACTTCATCAGGGTAACTCATCAGTGAAGACAAACACACTTGTGATTGAGCCTTGCAGCCTTCCTTTGGGGGTTTACTGGGAGGGAGGGGAAGCTGTGTGACAACAATAATTAATGCAACAGTCTTCACGTAACTCCCTGTCTAGGAAGGGGACCAGGTCTAACTGGAAGGTGCTGAGACAGATGAGCATGCACTGCAGAATTAACCAGCTGATACACACTGTGGGCAGTACATTCTATACAACTAGTGGGCTATTGTTGAGGTCTTTTGGTTATGAAGTGGCCAAGATGGTTTCCATTCCCACACTAGTGTGCTGCATCAACCAGTGCTAGTTGGAGGGCACAGGGAGAAAAATTAAACCCCCTGAAACCAAATTCTTGTCCATACTAGGTAAATGCTTGCTTGGATCCTTCTTTTGGCCCACAAGCTTTAGCTTTGCCTGACTTCATCACTGTGGTCCTGATGTAAGTCTACATCTCAGCTGCATATTGGGAAAGCCAAAGTCTGCAGTCCTCACAGAGGGCTTTAGGTTTATACAGTGGAGGGTGCTTATAAAGGCTTGTCTTAACTGCATAGGGAAAGTTGTGACTGTGATTAAAAAAAAAACACAATTAATTCTATTTTCTACGAAGAATATAAAGAAGAAAAATTCCATGGAGACATTCCTCAAATCTTTTTCCTTCCATCTCCTACAAACCAAGAGAAATTCTGCTAAGAAATGCATGTGTCAAAAATGTATGTGGAAAATAAATCACTGCTTAGTATGCATGTGACTGGAGTGGAGGAGTGCTGTCCTTCGCTGGAACTCTGAAGATGATATTGCACCCAACATGGCAAAACAGGCTTCTGTGAACAGCCTCTTCCAACAGCATCTAAGAGCAGTCACTTTGGAAAACTGCTGGGAACACATACCTGTGATAACCTAGCCAGCCACTGAGTGTCATCTTTGCTCCACAAACCCAGCTGAAGTAGTACTTGTGTAACAGAACGAAGAGAGGATGCTTGACCCTTAAGGAGAGCTCAAATATAACAACTTTTAGGAGATAGACACAATCCTAGTCCTAAACTGGAGAGCTTTAATTAACTCACCTGCTTTAATAAGTGCTCAGCCTCTGTTCTGCAGTTTCTCTCTGATGTAAAGTAGGTATTTGAACTTAAAGATCACAGCCTGTTTCTAGAGAAGGGAATGACTAAATTTCTTTCTGCTATTGACTCCACTGACATCAGCTGTGTTTAACCAGGGATGGGTTTGACCCAATGGCTCACAGGGCGGTGCTAATGGGAACAAAAGCAGTGTTCTTATATCTTCCTCTTAACAGTTAGTGCCTCCATCTCACGATGCAGCGATTGTTCTGTTTCCTTCCTCATTAATTAATTGCAGTATATTGTTCTCGTGATTTGGCTTGCAACTCTTTTGTATTGCAACAGATAGCCTCACTGTTATATTTTTCCACTGAACACTGGTCAAGATTTTCTGTCCAGGGATCAAATGTTATGTTGTTTGAACCAAGTCTCTCTACTCAATGACCATAACTCTCATAATGAATTCAGCCTCCTTCTCAGCTCCTGCTGGATGGGCTTTTGTGGGACTCCAGGACTGTTCCCTGCCAGGTCAGAAAATGCTGCCAAGATCTCAGGGATCTACAACACATTCCATGGCTTACCATGCCAGTTCAAGCTACTCCCAAGTGACCTGAGACTCTGGGCAACCTCCAGCATGTCTCTCCCAGATTCTTTAGTTATGGTTCTACATGGGGAAGGCCATGGACAAAGTCATTTCCAACTGCTCTGAGATGTTAAAAGTAGTTTTCATCTATCATTACTCTGCTGGCACACCTTTGCCTTTACGTGGCCATGGGACTCTTGGCACCTTGGTTGTCACTTCCTAATCCCTCTCCTTTACCATCTCAGGATGATCCTAGGCAGCACCTCCTTTGTCACTTTACAAGAGGTACAGCTGAGCACCACTGCAGTAATCAAAATGTATTTATTGGTTTTTGCTACTATATATAAGCTCTTAGGAAGTTTGAATCCCTGCTGGGGCCGATCAGGAAATCATTAGACTGAAGTAGAAGAAAATTAAATTCTAGAAGATACTGTTCTTAAAATGTACCATAAGGATGCAGAAAAATATGGAGATTTATGCAAGAGGAGGACCCTGAATGACAGAGGGTATATATGCCATTTCAGTTTGGTCTGTGTATCTTCTGTGCTGATGTATAAAGAGTTACTGTGTTGAGTTTCCCCAGAAATTTATCCTTGGCTAATTAAAACTGTAAACTCAGAACATCCAAGGGGACTGCTGTTCTGCAAGAGGACAAATCTTGCTCAAACCTGAACAAAGGCACCTGAAGATACCTGAGTTACAGGCTTTTATTTCAGCCAACTGGACAACAGGTTAATTCTAAGAACGTATACCATTGTCAGATATATTGGTCCAATCTCATAGATGGAGATCTGACTTTAATTTCTAGGTCAGCTACTGACCCATTGTCTCTCTTGTCTTGCCCACCATCCAAGTAAAGCTGATGAAAAGTCACATGCTTAAGAATATTTAAGTTGTAGTTATTATCTTGTCTGGGATGAGGAAGCACATAAAGTTCGTCTGAGCTGGAGCTGAAGAAATATCCTGTTAATAAACCTGAAGTTTTCTTGTCCATCTGCCTGGAGATGAGAATCCAGTGTGCTGCCATGACCTCTGTTTTTATTCAAGGTCTCTGGATATTTTTCACTTCTGATTTTTGCATTCATCCTAGACCTGGACACAACACTCAGTGCTGTAGGAGGACAGAGAGCCAACATCATGCAATGTGCAGGCCTGCTTCCACTTTGTAGGTATAGTTTCCTCTCAAATCAAGCAATTCTTGGAAGTATTCATCATCTATAGGAATCCTTCTTTCATAAAGATTTAGGACCAGATGAAGCATAATTAGATCATTTTTTAAGGCAAGACCCAGAGTTATGTCACTGATTCAACAACTACAAGACAGAACAATCTAGTGTGGAGTTAAACACCGCTTGCCTTTACACCCAAGCTTTTTCTCCTGGAGCATTTTTTCATTATCTCTGATTACTTAGTCATAAAGATTTAAGGAATAAGGACAAAAATCCTGTCTTCTTGGTATGCCTTCAAATTGGTACAGAGCTTGCAATGCCGATATTAATAAAGGGTTGCAACAGTTCAGCTATTAATACATTTTCTCTGGCAGAGCTTAGCAGAATATGATGAATTCTGGGTAGAGTATGTTATACTAATTAGCATAAATATAGGAAAGACCTTTTCCCTTCTGAATATAAGACTACTCGAAATGAATACTGCAGCTAACATATGCACACAGGAACATAAGATTATATGTATCACAGGCAACATCATCTTATTAGCTACGAACATATGTTTTGTACAAAGAGAGGCTCTGATTGTTAAAGGCAGGGCAGAACGTTGGCAGATGAGGTGAGGAGAAAGAATTAAGAGATGAAGCTCTTAGGATATAGTTCACAGCGACACCCTTGGAGACTTCTTAGACTGAAAACTGCCTGTTTCTATACAGTATATAGCACAGTCTTCAGAGTTTTTTGGGGACCATCGCCCCCAATGACCCAGCCCCCTTCCCCCCCTTCACATATATATCAGTTAATTAATGTGGACTGGCTTTCCCCCTTTCGAATGAGAGCTATCCTGCAAAGAAAAAGGGAAAAAACCAAACCAACAAAAGATATCTTTCCTCCCAATATTTCAAGTATCCACTTTTATGGAAATGAACTGCCTTGTCTGAAATGTTTCCCTATATCATTCCCAAGAATGTAATAACTCCATAGGAATAAATGGTTGTGGTTTATTTTTTTTAATTTTTCCTTTAAATACTGCCTTGAAATAAGAAATGGGGAAACTTCCAAAACTTTTGTAATCAATTGACAGAATTGGATATTGTGTATGAAATGTTCCTTTTAGAGAGATAACCGGGACCGTGTCACAGCGGGAGCTACAGTAGGATAATGAAGCACAATCTCTCTAATTACAAGACCAAAACAAAACAAAATGCTAATGCTTCTCAAATCACATGTAGTGCACAGACATAGTGGATGTGGTTAAAGTGAAGGTCTTTACATCTTCCCCCTTGCCTTTAGTGTCCCTTTAGGCTAACAAGAAATTCTCTACTACTGTGGTTATTCACATAAAGCAGTTTGGCTCACATTTACTGATGGCACTGATACAAAGTGATTTAACCACCTGAACCAAAAGTAGGGATTTAATGAGCAGTGGGAATTTTGGATTTAAAGGCATAAGGTTGGGGCAAAGGTATCTTACAAAAGTCTGAGTGTCTCCTCCAAGCACTGCTAAAATTTGTTCCTGTTGATGCTGCACTGAGTTTACTGTAGGTTTCAGTGAAACTTTTGTGAGGTATCCGATGGAAAAAAACTAGGAATGGTGGAATTTAGGTGGTCTTTGGGTCAGGCCTAATGAAGAGGCCTTTCTAGTTACTTGAGATTGAATTGTAATTTCTCTGTGAACGCTGATGAGCAATTTTACATGAGAGTAACAAGAGGAAGTAGAAACAAATGGACAGCAGAAGTTCCTTTCATTTTTTATTCAGAAACTGCCAGAAAAGTCAGCTGTCTTCTTCTCAGGACTAGAAAATGGCATCAGATGCCATATTTGAAGGACTCAGCAAATAAGGATATGAGCAGCCTGATCTAGCAAAGTTCCCCACTGACTTCCTAGAGATTTGCATGGGGTTTCTGTAAGACTGAATGTTTCTATTTGATCTGTGTTGTGGTGCTGCATCATAAAAAGTTAAGGTGATACACAGTATCTTCTATTATTCAGTATTACTCTGAAGATGCACCAAAAGGAGCATGTTTTCCAAACACAGGATGGTCCGTCTGCCATTACTTATGTTGCAGTAAATTCTCTGAGGGATATATTATATGACTCAGAATCAGTTTGAAATAACACAGTCCCACTTGGTTCCTGGTAATCACATTGGAGATGCACTTTGCACCATGCTATGCACAGAACATGTTGTCTTATTCAGATCCATCTTTTTAGCCTCTGCTTTCTTTCAAATACAAAAACCACAGAGGCAGGACAACAAAAATTCAGGTTTTGGTGAGACAGCATTTGTGATTATGGTTCTAGCCTGTGTGTTTGTTTATAGTAAAAGGAATATATGTATTTATAGCTACACTATAAGCCTGACTGCTCCTTATCCTTTCTTTTCAAGTGTGAAGGGGGAAGTTAAGGGAAGGCAGAACTGAACCCAGCCATTCAGATACAAAATGCTATAACTTTTTTTTTTTTGCATTAAATCTTAGATATCTTTGTTTCCAAAATTCCTCTATCACCTATTCTTGATTCAGTCAGTACAGACTTTCACATTTGATATGATATAAGCATGATAAAGGCAAAAATAATCTTCAAATTGTTGTGTGGGTTAAATATCTGCTTGTTAACAGAAATGCAATAGCAATAATTTGCAAAAGGCTTTAACTATTAAGACAGATAGCTTGGAGAACAAGTATTTCTCATTCTATCCCAGCAACAATTTATTGAAGATCTCTATTTAGAAACATAGATGGTGAATGTCTTGAAGAGGGTCACAGAACTACAGTTGCTCTAATCAAATTCTGTACAATTTTGATTATCAGGATCCAATCATAGGACCTGCAGTGCATGGATGCAGTTCTTTGAGCTTCAGGGTGGACTCCTACAGGACTAGAATTATGTAGTTTAAGCTGCCTAACAGTTCTTTGAATTTAATTGCTCAGAAGAACATGAAGTTTTTTTACATGTTATAGAGGCATTCTGAATACTCTGCTTACTTTTCCTTCACATGTGTTCTCTCTCAACCAGATAGAGTTAAGATTTCCTCTATCTCACTGGTGCACTGTAAACATTGGTTAAGTGAAGAGCTGGAAGTATTTAATTATTGTGATAATATGAGGCCATTATATCCCATTGATTGTAGGTAGCTGGCTCTAGGGAATGCACCGTATAAACATCTGAAGCGCTTTCCAGATACTAATTATTGCTACAAGACTATCATTCCCACTTGAAGGTAGGGAAATTAAGGCACGGATTGGTACGTATTGGGGCTGTCAAACACAAGTCCTGATCTAGACACTGAAATCCATACTGAAAATTTCCAACTAATTGCAGAGTTTTGCTCTTTCCAAGGTTCATGGAAATCTGTCAGGGTATTACAGAGATATTCAAAAGATCTGAATGAGGCCTTTTGGTTTGGCCAAGTCATCTTTGCCCTTAGGTTTTGATCAATTCTGTTAGTGCAGAAATTATGGTGATTAATACAGCTTGTGTGATTTAAGGGCAAATGTAGGAAACTGTGGGCCAAGAGTCTTGCTCCCTGCAGTGAGGGTGGTGAGGCACTGGAACAGGTTGCCCAGGGAAGTCGTGGATGCCCCATCCCTGGAAGTGTTCAAGGCC
>JAOXNO010000013.1:151042462-151094394 GCA_028565335.1 Limnodromus scolopaceus | reverse complement strand
TGAAGGTGCCCCAGCAGCTCTTACTTTGCCCAAACATCACGCCAAAGGCATCTAGTTGCCTGGCATCTTTCTGCTCTTTCTTTGGGGCTCCTTGTCTTCCAACTTCACTTGATTAAATACTCTTTATTCATAGTTTAGCCAACATATAAACTTGTGTGTATGTACAGCACAATTCTGTACTTGGTCCTTTCCAGCAAGGTCAGGTGATGACAAGTATATTTAAGGCCAAGGTCTGAACTAGAGTAATTTTGGTCTAATTTAACAGCTGTAAGAAACTTTCCGAACAAAATCAGTCAAGTGAGTGTTAAGATCATTTATATCTTGTTTAGAAACTTAATAGATTGGTGACATTTGATATAGCCAGGCAGCTGGGTGGTTGGGTACTACTGTGATCACCCCTGCATGGTATAAATAAATGATAATGTTTGTTCTTGTATTTAATAATGATATATTCCCTTCTTGTGCATGGAACTTTACAGAAGGAATGAAGGCACAGAGACATTTCATCTGCTATTGCTTCTGGCAGATACTGTATTAAATGGGATAACTTAAATATTAATAGCTTTATGGGGAGTACGGTCCACAAGAACTGTATATGCTGCCTTCTGTCTTAGGATGCATAGGAAACTTAGCATTTTCTGTGGAGAGAGGGACATGCCCAGGGATATTTAGGTTCATAGTAACCTACTTTGAAAAAAGGCACTGTGGGAGAACTCTCAGGCTGGAAATCTGTAAATTACTTTCCCCAGCCTTAAGCAAGCAAACTACTTAAGAACATGTTTAACTTGGAGCAAGTGAAAGGTCCCACTGATGTCAGAAGGAACCTATCCAAGGTGACACTGAGGTCATACAAAGCAAAAGAGAGTGATGGAGATTTTGTGGAAAGCAGCCCCAAGTACCATCATCTTCCTCTGCACAACTAACTTGCTGCTCTACTTGGGCTGTGTGCGGTCTTCCTAAGCTAGAGTTCTCCACAGGATTTATCACAGGCCTTCACCCCTCCTGTACCTTAGTAGCCACCTCTGGTTACAGTCACCAGGATGACACCTTGCCCTCCTTACAGGTGCTGCCTTTTACTGGTTTGTGTGGGTTTTAAAAACCATGCTGAAGTGGAGTTGCTTATCTCCCACACTGCTAAATCGCATCTGAGACAGATGCTGAGACCCTGACATGAGAAGCATCCAGTGTCTCTTGAGGTGGCATACGCTCTCACTCCCTTCTCCTACATGCATTAATCTTACCATAGTCTTTCCTACTTCACTTTTTCTAGGTTGCTGGTACATGGTGGTGGAGCATCACAGATCCATTGTATGGCAGTGGCAGTGGAGGAATCCTCATCCTGTCCATGTTGGCTGTTGTCTGGCTTCATTGCACTTCACAGGCTTTATTTCATTTTGTGGATACTTGCACCTTGTTTGTCCTCCCTGTTTTCAGAGTTGTTTCTGAGAGCTGTATGGATGTGTTTTGCATTCCTTTGCTGAGCTGCATTAGTTTGTGATTGTCATGTTGACTCTCCAGTGGTGTTTTCTAATCCCAGATGCTTTCAATATTTAGTTTCTTCTGTCCTCACTGGTGTTTTGATCACCTTCCAGATTAGTACTTCGTAATTTTGTTAACATTTAATTTAACTCTTTTTATAGATCATTAAGGAAGCACTTAATAAGACCAGAACTAAGAAAATCCACTCAGCATTTCACTAAATAACAACTCCCCCACTTCCTGCTTAGTACAATGTCATTTGTTATGGCTTTATTTATAGCTCTGAAGCCAGTTTTTCAGTTCACGTAGTTTCTCCAGGTCATCTGAATCAATACTAGAACTAAGATTTTATGAGATGTTGCATATATGTCCAAACACCAAATATTTCCTCATTTCTTTTTGTTCAAACCTGATTTTTGGGCTATCTTTATCCATTTAGTTCAGTGATATGCATTTAATTGTTATCTTCCCATCTCAGATTTTTCATGCTTTTGACATAGTAAGTGTGTATCTTGTATAACAAAATACTGCAATGTTCCTGGTGCCATTCACCACAAGAGTAGATCTAAAGCAATGCTGAAAGCTTAAATGCCCTCATCCATCCAAGTCCTAGTTCTTGTATATTTTATGGGAGCCATTAAATATGGGTTATACCTAATTTCAGGTGAAGGGCAGAGATGTTAATCCTTAACCAGAAGATTCTTTACAGGGCATTCCCCACTGACTGTAAATACAGAGTCTAAAATTTTCTGTTTTCAGTGGGGACAGAGAAGAAGCAAGTACAGCTGTTGAGGGACTGATAGTGAAATCCCCAAAGCGCACAGTGGGGAGTTGCCCACCAGGCTCTCAGCAGTGCAGCATCAGCTCTGCTTATCTTTGTTCCCCTCGTGCCTCTCCATGCACCGCTCAGAGTGTTTATGAGGAGGGATTACACCCTGAGGAGGGAATGTCAAGAGCAGCTGATTGAAATTGCAGGGGAATTAATTTAGGTAGGTAATTACAAGAACTGGAATTTGCTCTTCTACCTCTGCTAACACTGCTGCTCTTGGGAGATGTGCTGGAAGAATTTCAATGCACACAACTGGTTGAGGCTCCCTGATCAGACCTCAGACACCGTCTGTGCAGTGACACCAGATGCATAGGGTCACTGCTCAGGACCATCCTTGCACTGCAGATATGGTGGCAGCTTTTCTCATGCCTAGGGTAGTCATTAACTACATCTAGACTAATTGGCAGAACCATGCCGGGGATGTTCCTGAGCAGTGACACACACTGGCCAATAACACTGTGGAGTTGCTGGGTGACCTGTGCCATGGTTTTAGTCTGAGACAACTAAGTGACCGGGCAGAGCTCAGGTGTTGCCACAGACCTGGGATCACTCCCAGCAGGAGTCTGAATTTGGCTCCCTGCATTGCAGGTAAGTGAGGTCAGTGATGTGGACACTGGTCACACCAGCTGGCCTCATGGACAGAGAGCAGGACTGAGGATCTCTGGGTTACTAGAATAGACATAATCGCTATATGCGAGATCTTGGCACTTTGAAGATATCCTCCCGGGTCTATGCAAAAAGCCACTTTGCTTTGGGATAACACCTTTCACTTAGATAAAGTGCTAAGAAATCCTACCCCATTGCAATAATATGTTTCACCCTATGTGTGTGTCCAATAACACATTTTATTTTCTATACCTTTTCCTCTTCCTGTTCATGGGACTTTGCCAAGGCTTTTGCTTTCTCTGTTTCAACATTCCTTGTGTGGGTCAAACTTCCATGGAGGTTCAAATACTTCATCTCCACATCTTGACATATTAAGAAAAAAATAGCTTTTGTGGTACTAATCGCGGAGGACGAGCCCACTGACCATTCATTACCAAACTTCTCATGATTTTTGTAAAACACAAAAGAAGATATTGCTAGTTGCACTGTTGCTGATATTTGGGCTTTTCTGCTGATTTTGTCTCACTTGTTATTGTAGATGTTGCTCCATTATCTTGTCAAGTCCTGGGTGCAATGACACTGTACAGAGGTGGGGTCTGCCAGATGCACGCTCATGGCAGTTTCTGCTCTCAGAATACGGCTTTATCGCATACTAAATTCTCAAATACACTACTCTCTTCAGTGCTAAATTACTTAAAACAACTGTATTTCCCTGCTTTTCCTCAGGGCTTGAGAGGCTGTCTCTCAACATTCACAATGGGATCCATCCATCTAACACCTTATCTGAGGTAGTTGCCTGGACTCCTTTTATAGCTGCTGAAGAAAAACAGAAAATAGAAATTTCCGGAGTGCAATTAATCTCATCCTAAGGATGATTCTAAAATATGTGAGATTAATGACCTTTTGCAGTGCCTGAAACTTTCCACTGACTACAAAGGAGACCTCGGGTGGCTAACTGGAATATAGATATTTACACTGAATATAGATATTTAAAGCTGAGGGATAGGAAACTTTTTGCCTGGCCTGCCTGAGAGGCAGGACTCAAAGGCACATTAAGGTAACTAAATTTAGATACGCTCATGTATGGTTCTGTGTGTGCAATAGGCATTTGAGTTCTCTTTATAGTCAGTAGAGATCTAGTCAATACAGTCAATAGATTTTACGGTGCAATTCATCCAACCAGATGTAGGGGTCTGCTTTACATGGAAATAAATCACAGCTTCAGCTCCATTGAGCAGCCCTTCATTGTCTGTAGCAGGACCTGAGGTGACTTGATCTCTGGTAAATGAGTGCAGTAAAAGCCATTTTCAGACAGATGAGTCCTACCTTTAAAGGTAAGAGGAGTATGAGTCTTACTGTTACACAAGCTTTTATTGATACTAGGCTCAACATAATATTCTAATTTCCTTTCCTCAAAGGAAAGCTGTACATATGTGGCTGCCTATTATGCCAGGCTATGACGGGCCTACAGTCACCCCTGACATTAGGCCAAAGAAAAATATGGTGGAGTAGTTGATATTCTCAGTTTTATCATCCTACTTATGCTGCTGATCTCAGTAGCTTATGAGCTTTCCCTAGTTGGAAGTCTTGAGTTTAACTTTCCACCTTCCCTTTGTTCTGGGGTTTTCTATGGGGTCTGTCTCCCTGAGCCCTCCCAGAAACGTTCTCTTGATTTGTAGTCATAGTTGCAGTCGATCTTGAGGTCATACTCAAACCCAGACTTAACTACCTCTTGCACTGAGCTTCAAATCCAAAAGCTGTGATTGACTCGGTTCTCCCTGTATCTTCTTGTGGCCATTTGTGATTTACCTGGGCACAGGAGCTACTGTGGTGGGATTTTCCCAGTGGCAGTCCTGCTTCTTCCTATTCCTGAATTTCTGTCCAATTGCATTGCTCCCTTTGCCTCCACCAATCAAAATTAACTCCCCAAATAAATGAACAGACAACACAACTTTCTAGAAGGTGTCTTTTAAGGACTGAAAAGCACTTTGTGAGTGGCTTGTCCTTTTGAAGTCTGTATCAAATGTAGAAGTTCAATTTGAATGATGTTGATCGTGGGGAACATTCATAGGCTTAGACTGTATTTTATGTGCTATAGTTTTCTCTGTAAAGCTGGAGTCTTGGTAAATATGTAAGCACCATTCAGTATTTTAGAGGACACACTCAATTCCATGCACCAGCTGAATCAGTAAATGAGCATAACTGAACCTAATACTGAAATCATCAGAGAACTGTACAAAATTTGAATGCGTGAAGATGCCCTGTCATAAGGAAGTGGTTTTGGGTGGTGGTGTATTCCTTTAACAGCTGCTAGTTTGTGTTTTGCTTGTTTTTGCAGAAATACTGAGCCAGCAACCTCTTTTAGTCATGTCAGTGCAAATGTAGAGTAAATCTATTAAAGTTAGAACAATTGGATTTGGCTGCTGCACCGCGAGCTTGTTCTGGACCCGCTACAGAATCTTTTCATTTTTTTACTGATATTCTGCTAGTGCCAGGGGCCAAGGTCAAAGTCCTGGACCTCTGGTGAGGTACTTTCCTGCCACCACAAACTTGCCCTCCCAATAAGGTAGGACACTTTGAGAAATGGGGGAAATAGGAGAGATGGAGATCCCCTGACAAGACAAGAAGTGAGCACCAGTCTGTCCCAGAATTGCCAGTAATCACACCGTGATGTTTGCAGCTTGTTTCCTTCCCTTTGGGAGTTGGCTTCCTTCTCTCCTTCCTCTCCAAAGTGGAAAGAGGTATTTTTCTCCCTCATAAATACAGTTATTTAGTTAACAAATACAGTTGTTTAATTAACAAATGCAGAGCAGATAAGCTGGGGAAGTTGAGCGAGCAAAGCACCGTCTGCCCGTTTCTTTGTGTAGGTCCTCTCTGCTGTTGGGGCTCCAAGAGGGAGTTGACAATTGCAACCATAAAACCATTTAGTTTGGAAGGGTTTAGAGGTCTCTAGTCCAGCCCACAGAGCAGGGCTAACTTCAGAGTCAAATCAGGTGGCTCAGGGCCGTGTCCAGTTAGGTTTTGTGCACCTTTAAGATTTGAACATCTTTATATTGTGAGGAGTGATAGATTTTGTTGCACTTCACAAAACATGCTGTTTATACATTTTTCATAACAGGCAGACTTCTGGGCTGAGAGTCATGGAGAGTCTTCTTCCCTCCCCACTCCGTTCAATCCTGAGTATGCATGGACAGAAATGAGATGTAACACCTGGACAGAGACGCTGGGCGAGTCAGCCCGCGGTGGAGAAAAGAATGCTTGTATTACCCACATAGAAAGCTGCTGACCGCAAGGCTAACTAGCACCAGCGTTGCCTGTGTTTGGAGTACTGACACTGGGTAACGCTAGGGATAATCTTTAGTGAAGTCAGTAGAGATCATTGAAAACAGGAAACCTTTCCCAATGACTTCTCAGTTTTTTTACTGATGTTGTAATTTGACTTTTCCAACAATTTTTCATCATTCAGAAAAACCATTCGGTCTCCAGTAATTTATCCCCACTCTACAGCTCCTCCTGACTTTCCCGTCTCTTTCTCCCTGGCACTGGATCATCCAGCTGTGCTTTGTGTGTGACCCCTCAGCCTTTCATACTTTGTGTCGCTGTGATAGTAGTTCAGTCTGACTTCAATTCAGTTGGCCTAAGCGCTGATTGCAGGTTGATGGAGCTGACATGACAATTTGTCTCTTACCCAGACATAGTTGTATTTACTTTTTGGTGGGTTTTATACTTTTTTTTTAACTTACTGGTCTTTGACAGCGACTTCACCTATGTCAGGATTAAAATTGTTCCTCTAATTCTCTCAGAGTAGGGATTCAATAGGAATTACTTTGTCCATATGGTGTTAGGTGCAGGAGTTATCTCTGAATCACCTTGTGTTTCATCACCATTAGTGTTTCTTTTTTCAGTTGCTCAGCTCCTTGATGTTGAATTCAGCATCTGGTGGTAAGGTGTTCCTGCTGGACCAGCCTGTTGCTTTGGGCCAAAGTTGGAGTCCCTATGCAAACAGGATCAACACAGAAGAGGCTCTTAGTGTCTTGTGATTCAGACCCACACATTTCTGAGTCACTGCTGCTGATCACTCTTTGCTCTAGGGGTGTTGGTGGTGGTAGGGAAAGAGCAATTTATTGATGACCTGTGTAGGTAACAGTTTTCTTGCAGTGACTCAGCTGTTCTCTCCAGAAAAAGGGAACATGAAGTGGAGGTGGATATCCATCCCTCTTCCCAGAAAGGAAAAAGACTGAGCTAACGTCTGCCCTTTGATTTTATCCACATTCCTGGTTTCAGTGGTAGGAGGAAGAACTTTAGGAGCACCACATACAGGCTAATCCAAGATCTGCATGCTACCCCATACACAGCCTGAACCACACCTGCAGCTGCTGCTCCCAGAGTCAAGATGATAATACAAGGTCCTGGTCTGCAGCTCCGTTTGCTGCCAGTGATGTTAACCAAGAAAGATAAAGGATGAGAGCTCCTGGTGTAACAATAAATGGACAGCAACTTTCTCTAGTGAGTGAGCAGATAGGCAGGACCGAATGCTGTGTCTTACTGCCTGAATCACCACATTCCCCAGAAAATGAGAGGAGAACACAACATTGCTCCCAGAGACCAAAGCAGGACTTTATGTCCTCCAAAGTAACATTTTGCTGGATACCATAGAAAAGCTCTTCTATTGTAAAGCAATGTCTTATATTTTTCTGGAAACAGGAACTCTACAGAAAATATTATTAGGATGAGTGAAGAAAAGAGACTTTGGGCAGATGGAAATGTGTCAGTGCTCATCTTCATTGGCAGTTCTTGTTTTCACTTATTCTACCATGAGTTAATTTCCAAGCAACTTGAAGTAGATAATGTGTTTATAAGCATTAATCTGAGTGCTCCATCAGTGTTTGTTCCAGGCTATGAAGGCGTGGAGTTTCTGTTATAGTAGAGGGCTTTTTAATTGCATAAATGATGATATAGCAATGGTTGGAAGATGATGCAAGATAAATTCAGGCTATAGATAAGGTCTAATAGGGGAGCATGTATCTGCTGGAAGAATTTGCACAAGAAATTATCAATTTTCCACTTGTCATTTTTAAACCAAACTTAGAGAATTTTGCAAAAGAGAGTCACAGGCTGTAGCTTAGCTGCAAAATATGGGCTTAAATCAATAATTTTGTGTATTTTTGGCTGGTGATTAAGCAGGACTTCAAGTTATAACCAGGAATATGTTGTGTTTGGGGTTTGGTTTTTTATTTAAATTTAGCAACAGATAAGCAAATGAGATGAAGTAACTCAGGAAAAAGAGATTCAATTGTTTCTTAACTGGATTGTTAACGTCATAATGTAACGTAACATAAGTAGCAGCAGTAACAGTAGTTGGGCTGGGATTCTTGGGACTAGATGTGTTTTCCTTGTAAATGTCTAAACATGGCCAGGTCATTCCAATCTACCCAGTAGCCAGTATAGACATCTGCTATAGGAATATTGGTGATTGTTCAACTCATCCTGAATAAGCAGTGACACTAATAAATTGCATCCTGGCTACTGGAGATAATACCAAAAAAAAAAGAAAAGTTATATCCCTTGACTATAATGAGATCTTCAATACATGTCTTCGATGTAGACACCTACATTACAAACACCAACTTTAAGTGAGATGAATCTCATCCTAATCACATTGCTGAAGGCCTTGTGGGGATAATAACTCTACAAAGTACTCTGGACTAGAGGTTAAAACAGCCTTCTTTGTTGGCCTTGAGATAACTTCCCCAAATATTAAAATCTCATGCAATCTTAAATCTGGAACACCTTTCTCAGAGCAGGTAAATACATGAACCAAGATCACCAAATTTCTGCAGTGCTGGATTCTGCTTCAGTCTTGTACCTAAGTCTTGTGGTTGTCTCTTAGGTTGACCTCATGCTCCTGTGGGACTCTGCTGATGTCCCCCAGTCTCCACATGCATGCAGAAATGAAAGCTCATGTAGCATAGCTTTGCAGGACTGGCAACAGAAATTGTTGCTGGTCCCTCTGGGCAATATAGTCCCTACATTAATAGCCAAATAATAATTGCCAGAATTTTTTTTTGGTTGTTATTTTTTTGTGTGTGTCTGGAAAGGTCCCCAAGTCAATGTTATCCTTTCCAGGTCTCTGTATCTCTGTATCCAGAGAGCTGTGTCTCTGAGTTATTTTAAAAAGTAAATACAATATGGTCATTCCTTCAGAGCTGACAGCTCTGTTGAAGAGTGGGATGTAATTTTTGGGTGTCCATGCAGTCTCTTTGCCACTGATCCTGCAAAGAGAACAGATGGACCTGTCTGGTTTCTGCCTTGTCCAGAGGGAAAAAAGGAATGGCTTTCAGCCCACTCGGTAAAAAAAAAAAAAAAAAAAAGAAAGGAAGGGGGGAAATAAGCAACAAAGCTAGTGTTTTTTTAGAGTAAGGTAAGAGTAGCAATGGTGCAGGGAAGAAACCAGCAGCTGGGAATGCAGTTTCAGTGACGATGGTAAACCAGCCACCAAGCTGGAGGAGGCGGCAAGGGAGATGTAGGAAATAAAGCTGCAAAAGGGAGAAGGAAGAGGAGTAAATGTGCTGTGAAAGGTAAAACAGAAGAAGGAGGGGAATTTAAGCTACTCTTGTAGGTGAACATATTAAGAGCTACTTACTGGAGGTGTCTCTTGTATAGAGAAAACAACTTAATTGCCCTCCTGGTGCTTTGGTGCCTGTTTCAGGCAAGTTGCCTATTTTCCTCTAATTGCAAAGTGTCTTCAGTGTAAAACTTGTTGCTTTTGACCTACATGGGAGACTCTGTGTGCTCTGGGTGGACTGAGGACAAGCCCAAGACCTGGTCAGCGGTGTGGCATCTTGGCCAGGTGGTGGTGGAAAATAGCTGTTTGTTGCTTGAACTATTCCTGCTCTGGAGGCAGCCAGGGGACTGTAATTTCCCAGGTGTATCCATCTTCTTCACACATGTCACAGTTGTCACCTTCCCTTGGCAGCACAGAGCTATGAGTTGCACGCTGGCACCTGAACAGCAGAAGAGGAAGTTAAACATTATTTTAGTGCAGAGAACAGCCCTCAGAGCTGAAATCCAAGGAGAGCATGCTTTGGGGCAATTTGGGGCTGATCCTGGGGCAGTGAACCTCCCACTCTCCCCTACACGCTCATGCCTTGGTTGCAAAACTTGAAGATGGTCTAAAGAATAAAGATGGAAACTAAAAGAGCCATATATTCAAGGCACAGAAAAGCAGTCTCTTGTCAATCCAGGCCTGAACATGTCTGCTTTAGACATTGCTGGTTAAAATGACTACCTTTGAGGGGGTTTCCTTTACCAGTTGGATTGGGGTTCTTCAGGCTGGTACCATATCACCAGGTTTTCCAGATTTTCTTTGTGTCTGCCAACATATCCTGGCTCCACAAGCTGGGGATTAAGAGAAACAATAGACCTAAGCGCTTGCAGCATTGTGAAAGGCACTACCTGAGGTGATGATTTTGGCCATTAATCTCTGTTCTCATGGCCTGGCAGCACCTCTCTTCAATAAGTTCCTCTTCTTTTGTGACTCATGTAATGCCTTACCCTGCAACATGGTATCAAGGTGCAAGACCTTTTGTAATTCTCTGTTTATGGTTTTATGTCGTCTACAGGACGTTCCCTGCAGGTTGATGGTTTGCTGTTTTTTTTTTTCTAAGATTAGGGACAGCAAAGTCACTGGCCTCGTTCTGGGTCAGAAGATCTAGCATATAATCAGGTTTTTAGTTGGAGATTAATCTTGTCACGGCACCCTTTCTAAGCCCCCAAATCATTTTTAGTGGAGATAAGGAAATTATTAGCAGTGTGCAGTCATGGGATAAGCTGAAATGAATGGGAGGTGAACGTGAGGGCAAAGGCTATGGCTGACATACCTATGAATGTGTGTCTGAAATGGCACAGGACCACAGTCATTGCAGCTCCCATTCCTGTTTGGATGCAGCAAGTGCCTTTGTGCTAACCCAGAAATTATTTATAATATATTTATACATTCTATAGAAGTACCTTCAGGGACAAACAGAGATGAAAGCTCTTTGGGCTATGCATCTTGTACCTCCCAGAATATCCCAGGCTCCTTCCAGCACTACTAGGTCCCATCGCATTGCTTCCATGACACCTCCAACCTTTTCCTGAGAAGCTGATGAGATGCAGACACACCCGACCTTCTCAGTGAGGTGCAGTCCACCCTGCCCAGCTCTGTCTCTTGTGCTGTGCCCTGCCCATACACAGCAAAGAGGATCCTTGCCCCAAGATGTGTCCAAGTTTGTACACAATGAGACATGGAAAATGAATCATGGAATCATAGAATGTTTAGAGTCAGAAGAGACCTAAAAGATCACCTACTTCCAACCCCCCTGCCATGGGCAGGGACACCTCCCACTAGACCAAGTTACTCAAAGCCCCATCCAGCCTGCCTTTGAACACCTCCGGGGATGGGGCATCCACAATTTCCCTGGACAACTTGTTCCAGTGTCTCACCACCCTCAACATAAAGAATTTCTTCCTAATATCTAGTCTAAATCTCCCCTCTCTCAGTTTAAAACCATTACCTGTCTTTCTATCACTACACTCCCTGATAAAGAGTTCCCCCCCCCCTCCTTTCCTGTAGGTCCCCTATAATACTGAAAGGCTACTGTAAGGTCTCCCCGGAGCCTTCTCTTCTCCAGGCTGAACAACCCAAACTCTCAGCCTGTTTTCATAGGAGAGGTGCTCCAACCTTTTGATCATCTTCATAGCCCTCCTCTGGACCTGCTCGAACAGGTGCTTGTCCTTCTTATGTTGGGGGCCCGAAAGCTGGACACATTCCTCCAGGTGGGGTCCCACCAGAGTGGAGTGGAGGGGCAGAATCACCTCCCTCCACCTGCTGGTTACACTTCTTTTAATGCCACCCAAGATGTAGTTGGATTTCTGGGCTGCCAGCACACATTGCCGGCTCATGTTGAGCTTTTCATCCACCAACACCCCCAAATCCTTCTTGGCAGGGCTGCTCTCAATCCATTCTCTGCCCAGCCTGTATTTGTGCTTGGGATTGCCCTGACCCATGTGCAGGAGCTTGCATTTGGCCTTGTTAGGCTTGTTATGACTATGACTACCAGCTGGGGCAGATATAATTTAACAAGAAAACAGTTATGATTACTGTAATGATCAGTAGTCTCAGTGCACCAGAATTATTAGTGTTTTGCATGTGTGGCACAGACACAAGCCTGTTGCAAGGGAAGACTGGAAGGAGCGTAGCGCTGGATTTGCTGATTCTCACAGACCTCTCCTTGCTTGCACAGGGGACAGAGAGTGAAAAGCAGAGTGTGAAAAAAAGTGGGTTAGTAAGTAGGAGAAGTTGGTATCACTGGTGGAAAAGAGCGGTGTCACTCCAGGGATAGAAATGGTTCAACATTAGTAAATGTTCTCCTAGAACTGGGGTTTCAACCCTCCATGGTGTGTTCTGGGAAAACACTGGGAGTTCAGGGATTACTGGAGTGACTGCTCCCTCTAACTGGCCTTGGAACAGTATGCAAAAGGCATCCCCAAAGCTGACATCCTCGCTGGTGGTATCTTTGGTTATGCAACAGATTAAATTACTTTCTTAGGCTACCTCTGCTTTGTCATGGTTCCTGAGAGGGGCTCCAAGCCCAGGTGGGGGGCATTGGTTGTGAAAGGCGTGGACAGACAAACTGTTGTTGATCTTGCTACTTTCACTCCCAGGGAGAGAAAACAAACCAACTGAAGGCTGATGTGTTTCAGGGCTGCTAATTCAGATTCTTTTATATCAATTCAGCTCACCAGGGATGAAGGAGCCACTGACTTCAGGACTTGGGGACTATTCTGCTCACAGTGCTGGAGAGTGTGAAGTTGAAGAAGTGATGGCATTAATTCAAAAACATATATAGGTTTATGGCTGATGTCTCATACATGGTCATGCCACTTCTCCTACACAGCACGTAATGGGATAGAATATTTGTACCTAATATACCTGCTTGCCAGGACCAGTTGGGTTTGTGTTTCTGACTGGTCTGGAGGTCCCACTCATTTGCATTCTCCAACCATCAGCCACAACTCACTCAGATACATATGCAAGCTCCAAATGGATTAGGCAAATCTATTTAATTCACTTAATTGAAATCTGCTGTTTCTTCGTGTTTCCCTGGGTCTACTGACTCTGGAGGCCTGGAGAATTCATGAAATGCAGTCTCTGTGCATTGTCTGTCCTTACCTGTGGTCTGTCTCATCTCTGCCCTTCCTGGGTTGCAGTGGCCCATCTTTGACAGCCATGCAGAGGATTTAGGAAGGTGATTGACAATAGAGAATTTTGTAACACTGAGATTTTCTTCCTTTTCTGGGCCACCGTGAGCTGATGAGCAATAGCATTTCACGGCAGCTGCTGCAGCATTTTGGGAGATGTAGGGGCTAAATCCCAGGCACAGATCTCAAGGTGGGTTGTGATCCTTCTCGTGGCAAGCGCTCAGCTCATGTACGTTGTTTATGTTGTTGATTTATGCAGATAAAGCTGCTGTTGGCTTTGTTTCTGGCAACTCTGGAAAGCAAAGCCTGTTTTTGAATGTCTGGATGCCATGTGTGGCGCTGCTGTGTGCAGGCAGCGTGGGCAGTATTTACACAGGTGCTGGGTTACACCTGCCCGTCTCGCTCCCGCAGGCACCAATCTGCATCTTCTCAACAAGCGGGTCTTGTTGTGAGGCGTCTGTTTTAACTGGGGAGGAAAGCTACAGTGAGGAGAGATGGGCCAGAAGGGCTGGCAAGGGAACGCAGTGGATTGATTTTGTAATTTCAATGGCCAAAACCTGTTACAGTGGAGTGACACTGACAATTGGGGTACAGAGGGTCAATGGTTGAACTTTGCTAATTTGTCAGTAATTAGGGGAGTGGAAGCAAGCAAGGAAAATGAAAATCCAGTAGAAGTAGGACTTTAATTAAAAATATTTGTGTTGCAGCAGCAGCAAGAACCTCGTTACAGTCTGTGATCTCACTGGGTTTAAAGCTGTTCAAACTCGGAATAACAAACAGGTCTTTGCTCCAAAGACCTTACAATTTCAGTGTAATAGAGGAATTAAAGGGGGATCCTGGGGAAGAGGGGTGAAACAAGAACTGCTGGCAGTATTCCCAGTTTGCCCTCAATATAAGCTGTTAATAATGTTGTACATGCCACAGGAATGGATAATTTGAAGAAAGGCTATTAGAAAAGTCAGCGAGGTAGCTTCATGCATCTTTGTGTCTTCCAGCCTATGCCAGAGCAACTAATGCATTTGGGATATGTGCAATAAAAATCTGAGACGTGATCAGTAAAGGCTGGCACAGATCTGGGAGAAACTGCTATTCCCAGAAAAAGGCAAGAGAAAGCGCAGGAGGAGTCGTGAGTCAGAGGTACGTTTCTCAGTCAAGTTGGTCTCCTAGAATTTGGGCCATACTCTTTGGGCCATACATAAGTGCTGAAGCTCAGCCCTTAATGGCAAAGCTCTCCTAAGGACAGCCATGCTTTGCAAAACATAGTGGAGTGCTTCTAGTGGGGCACTCCGCTGAGTGGGCTGAGTGGGGCATCTCCGCTCAGCATCTGCTCCTCAGTCTTAGCTGTGAAGTATGAGAAGATCCTGGATGAACCTTGCAGGGCTCTGAAGGGCTCGCTTCAGTAGTGTATGAATTAGCACTTTCTGCTGTAAGATGTTTGTTGTGTCTCAGGGAAAAAAAAAGGAAAAAAAACCCAGTACCTCTCTCGATTCAACTGCAGATGGTTTTTCCAGAAGGATCCTTGTCTAGTCTGTTAGCGCTTTGGAGGTTATCATTGACACCATGAATGGAAGGAAAAATGAGTTAGCAGCTCTGAATAGCACATGGAAGAGGTCTCAGAAGAAACAGTGGCATTTCCATGTACCATAAGCTGAGCTGGAAATATTGGCTGGGTCTTCTGGTGAAAATGGAGTGAACCAAGAAATGAGCTTACTGCAGAGGCTTGAAGTGGCATAAATGCAAAAAATGTTTCTAACAAAGCCATAAGACATTCTGCCTGTCAACATCCTTCAGAGCCGTGTCCGTTGTATTTGTAGTCTGACTGGCACAGGGAGGAGCAGAGGTTGGAAATCAGAATTATCAGTGTGCAACTAATTTTAGAAATGCCAATATGGCACACCGCTGCTCGTGGGTTTATTTAAATCTCTGGCTAGAAAACTGCTGGTTGTGGAGGAATTAATAAAGAGAGCTTATTCTGGACACAACAGTTGAAAAACATTAAAAGTGAGCTAGATAAAATGTCCTTTGGATTTGCAGCATTTCTTCTAGTAGTTAGCTATTAAAAAACCCCCAAAAAACTCCCTCCAAAAAAAGCACAAAAGTCTTCCAAGGTACAGAGAGCTTTTATGCCACACTTCTGACTTGGCAAACTGCAAAGGCACCAGGAGGACCTGCTCAGTGCATCTACACACGGCTTTAACTTGGAAGTGTAGCCATTTTGAATGTCACCATTGATTTCACAACTCTGTTGGTGTTGAACAATGTGGCTGGATAACACACATATTATAGAAAAGTAAAATATGGTGGTTTGTTTTTTTTTTCTTCTCCATTTTGGTGTGTTAAGGCAATGCCACTAAAGCAGCCACTACTAAACACGATAGAGGTAAAAGTTTCCAGGACTACAGTTCAATGCTAATATCTCACTGTGGATGGTAACTGTCAAACGTATTTCCTGGTTTGCAATGTACTTTTGTATGGGCACTGCCATGGATAGAAACAGGGGCTTCTTTTAATCGCCTCCAGCTATTCATATGATTGTATTCCCATCGCCTCTCGGGACCCTTTCTGGCTGTGGTGTGGGTGAAGGAGGTACAATGGCTGAACCAAAGCAGGGGAGGGTCCCTCTGAGCAGTGCCACAGCCCTGGAGCACCTCGCTGTGGCTCCTGTGCCTGTGACCCCAGTTGCCCTCCACGGGCCTCTGGTGCAATCCCAGGTAGTGCTTCCTCACGAGCTTCTTCTGTTTGACAGGACGGTTAATTTAATGACATTGTTGCCATGGCATGAGGAGCTGAATGGGTGGTTGTGTGAATAGTGAGGATTTGCTAGCTGTTTCCACCGTAGGAGTTGTAAGCCTCCAATCCAAAGAATATTTTACCCAGAATTTTTATTTCCTGCTTAAAATTACCAGTGCTTTTTTGAACATATTGTTTTCTATAAATCAATTTTTTCTGGATATAAAGTGTTCTTGGGCATGAGGTATTTTCTTTGGGGAGGGATCTTTCCTCGTTGTTTTAGACGGCATAAATCCTTTGATATATGAGCACCTAAATTCAATGTAAGGTAGAATATTGTTAGTGAAAGAGGTTGATAATCCAAATTTTCTAGACTACCTGGGGAACAGTAGTGAGTGAAAAACGTGGTTAACAGAGAGAAGGAAAGGAGAGCATGTGATGGAGCACGTATCTTTCACCGTTGTGAACTGAGTGATTACTAGGCAGGTAGAGGCTGGAAACAATTGACTGTAATTGGCCTGTTGGGATTTTAATAAAACCTTTAAAGCAATTAAAATGCTTTTATTGAAAACAGGTTTGGGCATCTTTTCTAAGGAGGTCTTGACTGTAACTGCTGTTTTAAATGCTAATTATGGCTTTGTGAAAAGTCTCTTCGCAGCAAGCGCTATCGGTGTGGTGTCCTCTGCCGTCCGCACTGGGTCCCGCGGCAGAGGGGACACCTGGTGTAGTCAGCCCCGTGCCTGCGAGATCGCTGCCCTTTGGAGCACATCGTTCCTCTGTGGTTTCTTCTTCTCCATGCCCATGCCCATGTGCCTGCCCCTATTCTTCTTGAAACTCAGATAGCTCAGGAACGATTTGTAAACCGCTCCCGCAGCCTCCTTTGGGTACCTACAGCATGTAGAGAGGCAAGGGATCTGTGGGTACGCTGGGGCATGTGAGGGAGGACTATTTATAGCCAGGAAAGCTGAAAAGGTAGGTATTGAAAATAAGCAGATTATATAAAGATCCGTCAAATATTTCAGTTTTCCTCTGCGTTGTAAAACAGCCTTTGTTAAAACAGAAAAGCACAGGCTTTGAAATATTTCTATATTCTGCTGTATGTCCTGTATCTTAGTGTTTGAAGAAAAGCACGGGGATCCTTCTACCAAAAAAAAAATTAGTTTCATAGCTGTTGATGCTAGCACTAATTTAGGAGTTAAAAGTTGCAAAGCCATTTCCAAATGAATCTTTCTTTTGTATGAGCTCCCAATTAGAAAAAAAAAAAAATCCCTTTAGACCTATAGTGTGTCTATTTTACCACCATTAGGCATACACACTTTAAAAGAAATTTCAACACATTTGTTTATTGAATTTTGAATTACAGTTGACCTGCTCATCTTTTAAAAAATATCTCTTGGTGGTGCTGACTCCCAGTTTTAGTACAGATCCCAAGATACTTGCAGTGTTTCTTGCAGTCCGAACCACAAGAGCCTTTTTGTGATAATTATAGCAGCTTTTTACATGTATGCTAATCTTCTTTATTTATTCTTTTTGCCTTTGGAAGGTTTACATTTCCAAGTAGTCACAGAGATGTATGTATAAGCTTTCCAAGACACAAAACTGGGAAATGAATACATCCAGCTCTCTCAAATATGCCTTTTTTTAAAAGAAAAAAAAAAAAAGAAACTTTGATAAAAAAGAAATCATAATCTTCTAATTTCTCCTGGGGACTCAATTCTGATTGTGCCTGTGAAGGGCTGCTGCTATTGTATCTTTCCAGAAGAGCAAAAATGCAGAAGTTTTTTGAAACATAACAGGTTCATAGTCTAACAAAAATGGTGTGGATGAGATTATGAGGGCAGAAGGAGAAATAGCTGATGTAGTTAAGTGGAAAAAGTGACAAGTCTGTTCAGTAGATATTGTGTGAGACAATACCCCGTTTACTTGTGTGATATTACAGGAGAACCTGGCAAGTGTCCTGCTGAATGAGGACTGCATTGGGCTGCACGTTGTACAGCCATGGGGTAAAATTGGATCCTTCCCTCATGCTCTCGGAAAGCTCTGCCTTCATTTTGTCATCAGGAGAGACTTTATAGCTCTCGGACTCCCTTGCCAAGCTAATGACAAAGAGGTTGGGATGAAGGAGATTTTAATTTGTTTCTCTGAAAAGAAGCAGCCAGCTATGTAAGAATCCAGGACAGGAAGGAAATCTTTGCAGGGACTGAGTTCTGTCCCCTTCTATCTGAGGCAGGAACATAATGTGATCTTTTCCTTAAATGAATAAAGTCTTTGTGAAAGCTAATTAGAGGCTGTCCATACTGGACTCAGAACAGGACTGCAGTGCAGTACTGGACTGGCACTAGTTTTGAATGATGAGCTCAGGTGTCAGTAGCAGCTGAGAATGGAGCTCTACAGGGGCCATGAAGGAGGCTGAGAAGGAAGCAAAAAGACTGAAATACGCAGCAAATTAACCTGAACTGAGGTCCGTGCTTCTGTAGGCAGACAGTTTCCAAGAGCGAACAGCGTACAGAGAGCCTGGGCACATCTGCACATCGCTGCCGGGTACACGGATCCCGCTGGTTTGCTCCCACGGCTGCTATTTGAAGGCTGTTCAAGGCTTTTGCTATTTTAGTGGCTCAAAACCTTTCAATTCCATATCTATATTTATGCGCAGTCTGTGTATATTCATTTCTGTCTTTTGCCAATGCTAGTTTTCAGTTCAAACAGCTTTTCTGCTTCCCCCATTCCTCACTTTCCCAGCATAATTAAAGGGAGCAGTCATCTTCTACCTTAATGGCTTACCGAAAAGATAATATTTGTGGATCTAAGAGGGAAAGACCCAAAATCCAACCTTGTGACTTTCTTTGGACCTCTCTGCCACTTTTGCCCTCCTTTTTCTATAATATATGACCCAAAATTTAACGCAGACTCTTACTGTCTTGTGATTTATTGACACCAGTGTTTTTAAGTCCTCAATCAAGACCAGGCTTCTAATTTTCCTAAGCACTGCATAAGCACAGAACATAAGGACTCTCCTCCCACCTGCCCAGTTTATGATTATAACAAGTAAGAGAGACAACAGAACTGTGGGGCGTGAGAGACCTTGTTAATGGATGCACTTGCTCCTCTTACAGGTTTCTTGAAAATAGTTAAATTTAAACTTGGCTTCTTTTTTTTTCCCATATGATTTATTACAGGAAAAGTAACATAGGCAGGAAGAATGGCTAAAAATATAAGGGTTGCTTTTTTTCTTACTTTATACCTTAGGATATTGGAAATGTCAAAGCTAATCTTTGCTGCCCTGGAGGAGGCTCTGGCATGTGTTGGAGCCCAAACACCGGATACTCCATCCAGCTCTGTTATCCAAGTGCTGGGAAGCAGAGCCAGTGGCACCTCACCTGCGTCTCAGTAAAACCTACAGGTCTTGGTTCACCTGCTTTACAAATGCAGACTACGATGTTCATAACATACCTTGAGGTGGTGTCAGTGAGTGCCTCTGATTAGCAGTTCCCTGTGAATTCTTTATGATTTCCCATAATTTCTCCTATGAATTCCCATAATTTCCATAATGAATGCCTCCAAACTGTTTGAAGAGGCTCAAGGTATAAATCTGGTGATGTTTTGCTCTTTGCTTAATCTATTTCTTTTAACATCTCCTCTTTAGACACTTTTATCCTTGATTCTAACTTTTTCCTATTACTTGGAACAGATTAGTATTTCCTCTGAGTGATAACCTTAATGGGACAAATTCACTTTTTTTTCAATTTAACTTCACATCTGAAGGATTCAGTGCGTGGTGTTGTTCAGTGAAGCTAAGCCCCAGCTTTAGGAAGGGATCAGTCAAACAGATTATCTTTGTGCAGATGTCAGATTTATAGTCTTCCTTTGCCATAAAGTGCAGAATTAATCCTGGACATGGGCTAAGGTGTGACTGGGATTCACTGATGATTCGTGGCCAGAGAAATCCACGTTTGTAACTGCGCAGCAGAGATGAAGTTGCTGTATGTTTGTGACAAGGCTGGGCACTGATTTTATAGCATTAATTTCAGCCAGTGGAAATGCGTTAATTACAGCCTCCTCCTTGATTTCTTCTTGTTCTTATCACAAGGTAGCTGCAGAGGTGGGGAAAATGCATAAATCATTTTGCAGGAGTGCTGAAGACTCCCATCAAAGATTTAACAAGAGAAATGCGACAGGTGATGAGAGCAATGCACAAAGGGGAAGCATCTGACGCTGCCATGTACAGCTTTTGTTTTTAAAGCTGTGCAGATAAATGATGACAAAGAGATAGGATAAAAATGACTGTGATTGACTAGCCCCTTTGTATTAAGTTTGGGGCCAATGATTTAATGGAGAAAGAGGAGGAAGAAACCCCAAGTAACTAATAGGCATCCAGGATATTTTAATCTTTTTTTTTTTTTTTTTTTAATAGCTTCTAAAATTTCATTAGAATCCAGTCGATGATTATCCTGTGTTATTAACAAGCTTCACTAGACGTCATGTGGAGTTTAGGAACATTAAAAAGCCACTGTAGTGAGGTAGAGCTGAGAAAAACATACGAAAAATAACCTTTTCTCTCCTTTGGAGTCGAATTTTATTAAACCATCTTAGAAGGTAATTTTTCCACTTTGGAAGGAAATGGACTTTGGGAGGAAAGCTGCTTGACACCTCTGATTATTTTACCTTTTTATAACACTTTCTTGAACTCCTCCTAATCTTTTAATGTTCTGATCACTAGGAGTAGTTGTGTTCTGGAGAATACAGACAGTCTCCCCTACACTCAGTATAACCTCAACATCTAAGATTGGGTGGAACCTTAGCTGGTCATCTACTCCACCCCTAAACCAGAAACCAAAGTACATTAATATATCTGTGTCATTTCTAAAAGGTATTTGTCCAACCTCTTCTTAAAAATCTGAAATCTTGTCGAGTGAATAATGCCTTAGACCATCTACCTCCGTTTCGTTACCTTTCCTGTCAGAGAGTTTTCCTCCGTGTCTATTTGAAACCCATTTCTTCTTAACTTGTCTCTATCTGTATTCACATTTGTTTGGTATTCGTCTTCTTATAAATTACACATCCCCTTTTTTATTACTGCAGCAAGAGTTCATGTTGTCACACTAATCCATGAGGAATTTCCATCTGAACCACTTTATCTGGGTTCATGGTTGGTTTTGTAGCTGTGGCAGTTGACATATTTTGTAGCGGCAACTTTCTACCTACTGATCTGTGCATCACTGCAGACTTGACTGGAAAGACAATCTATCAGTGACCGCAGTGATGAAAATAAAAACAGTCCTAGACCAAGAACCAGATCTTGGGAACTTCTAAAAAATATCTCCCATTAGCATCTAGATTTTGAGATCTGTCAGTAAGCCAATTGTAACCCATTTATTGTATGTGACTGCAAATTTTTAAAGTCAAAATGCTGTGTAGTACTAAGTCACATGCTTTTAAATACAAGCACTATAATTAATTGATCAATTGTTCTTTAATCCAAAAAAGGGATAGCTTGGAAAATGCACTTGCCATGAGATCATGCTGAAGGGTTTAATTACACTTTTGCTTAAATTTTTTTGCTGAGATAATCTAAAAAATCAGCATTATATTATTTACCCAGGATCAGCTTGGTTGGTTTTTAATTCCCTGGTTCATTCCTTTTATACTTTTCAATATTTAAATGATATTGGTAGTCCTGCAGTCATTTGAAATTTTCTTTGTTTCACAAGATTTCTTGAAATTAACTTTACTGAGAGTTCCTCATCCCTTAAAGGCTCTTGGTGCAAGATATGTGTCTGTTGTTTTTAAAAAATGTTTAATTTTAGCACAAGCTACCTCACATTCCCTTTTCATCACAGATGGCAATCTTTCTGTTCCACCCTCGGTATAAAATTCCTGCTCAGTTTGATATACAGACAAAAATATCCACCCTTTGAAAATTTCTAGTTTTTCTACTTGCCTGAGATCAGTTTTGCTGTGCGCCTCCAGCAATAACTCATGTTGAAAAATATGCTATAATTATTTCTAGCTGTATTGGTCATTTCATTGTTCCCTTCATTTCCCCATTACTAGTCATGTGTTTTGTAATTTATATTAATTGCCATTTCCTTTCCATTTTCTGCCTGACTCTACAAATATATAAAAATTAATGCCTTACTGACACTTCCAGATCCCTTTTTGAAATTTAAGAGGATATTTTTTTCCAGCAGAGCACTGCCATGACTGGGGGACTGTGGCTTTTGGAGCCTCCAGTAGGAAATTTGAGAACAATTCCTACTACAGTCTTCTCTTAGGATTTCTTGCTTTAAATTTGTGTTCCTGCCAGTGATGCTGACTTATTTCCCTAGGTTCGCAAAAATTAGTCTTTTCAAAAATTCTTTTACTGGTCACTAGTGTGTTCTGTTTTCACAAAATAAATGTAATCAGATCACCATCATAATCATCAGTATCTAAGCAACCGCTCATTTTTAGGTCATCAATTGATTTTTCTTTGTCCATGAAGATGAGATCTAGTATTCAGTTACACTATACTAGATGGAAGATTTCCTATTTCAAGAAATTACTTATTTTTTTAAGAATATCTGAGGAAGTTTTATTACTGATTGCACCCACCCAAAAAAGGGATCTCAAGTGAGGTTACCTATAATGAATATGATGCCTATGGATCAGGTCACTTAATTCTCCATTGGGATTTAGAAACTGATAACAGGTAGTACCTAGTTCTCCTTCTATGTGGAAGTATGAGCCAAAGGGTTGAAGTGGCTTGTTTGTTGTCACTCGGTGAGTTGGTGGCAGATTTAGGAGACCTTACTCCTACCATGTTATTGTGTTAGAGCTGGGAAATATAAGAGCACTGAAGCCAGAGGCTGTGGGTGCCTCTGGAATCAGTGGGGTAACCTTCACACACGTCCCTGATCGGAGCTTATCAGCCTGGAGGACTTTACCCCAGGCTTCAGAAGATTTTAGGTGCCCATTTCTCGTTGCAGCACATAGCTCTTTAGCTCCTTCTCAGAGCCTGGAGGGGACAGGAAATCCTGACAAGGTGAACCCCATAAGCTTCCAGTCTGAAAGTCTTTTCAGCATCCTGGACGTCAAATACCTCTTTCAGGCAGCAGAGAAGCACTGTGGTGGTGCTTGTTTTCTTTGCAGAGTGCTCTTGCAGCAGCAAATTAGAGATATTGTAGGCTCCTGGGGGCCTGCTTAGCTATTTAGGTCTTGGTAGCTTGGGCGACCCTTCACATTTGATGCAATTTCTCTTATGTTAGGTAAATATTCACCTAAGATGAGCTTTAGAAGAAGATGCTCTTCCTTGTAAGGTAACAACAAACCACCAAAGTATTGTACACCATGAGCTTTTGAGGCCTGAAGTCCAAAGATAAGGGGCAGTATATCCATAGTGTGTGCTGGCACATGACACGAGATAAAGCTCCAGAGCTGTTTTCTGGTACATCTTGAGACTGTGCACCTCCCAGAAGAGACCTTGGCACCTCAAAGGAACAACTCATCATGTGCATGGGATGCTGGGTTGGATTATGCTGTCGAAGCATCAGCCTCTCTGTTGACAACCAAGGTACCCTAGCTGGTTTACTCATGCAACCCTTTTGCTTTTGGGGGCTGCAGTAGTGAGTGCGTCCCAACCTACAGGTCATGAGACGTGTCCAAAGTCACACAGAAATTCACTGCAGAGCTGCTGGTTAAACCTGGGTCTCTTGGTCCAGATTAACACAATGTAAGCCTGGAGTCTCTCTTGTCTTGTGTGTTTTTTCTTCGCCCTGTCTGTGGTACCTGGCTCATACAACTGTATTTCTACGTGTACTTGAGTATGCCACTCTTTCTTATCCTTGGCACACTGGGAATGGAAAAACAGTTCTGCTCCTGAAACTCCAAATGAATATTTAAACACATTTTTTTTTTATTAGATGTTAATTAATATTATGGGTAAGGGATTCTAGGGGATTTGGGGAGGGCAATGGTTTTAAATAGGCAAATTATTTCATTTGGAAGTACATTTACTATACATAATAATGGGTAGCTTTCTTATGGTGCTTTGCAACTTCAAAGTGCTTTGCAACTATTAATTAATTAACATGCATGCTCTTTTGGAGGTAAGAAACTAATTATTAACAGCCCTGTCTTATACACAGGGAACTGAATGATAAACATTCATGTTATTTAAACAATTTAGCCATTGTATTGCATGCTTAATTTGTCTCTGCGAGTACCACTTCTTCATACATAATGTGGATTAATGCATATGCAAATGAATAAATTAAATAGCTGCATTCATACTATGCATGGTGATCGGCATGCATAATTATGTGCCCAATGCCTTACATCTCAGGACTCCCTTAAAATGACAATCACTCACCCTTTCTTGTGTTCCCTGAAAGTCATTTGAGATCGATATTTGTCCCCAAATGGGAGAAGAAAGATGACACGAGCCAGGAGGTGTCTGGGGAGGTGGTCCCTGATGCAGTAGGTTCTGGAGCAAATCTTGTAACACAGTAGGGAAACAAGCTTAGATGGCCAAAGCTAGTGCTGCACATAGTTATATAGAGTCTTGTGCCAAAAACCCCCAACACAGTCCCAACTAAGACAAAGGAAGAAAGATCAGTGAAAAATCCAGCCTTGTTTTATTGGTAGCAGACCAGAGACATAATCAACAGCTCGATGTCCAAATGGCGACTGCTGACGAGTGGAGTACCTCAGGGGTCAGACCGGTGCTGTTTAACGTCTTTGTTGGTGACACGGACAGTGGGATCAAGTTCACCCTCAGCAAGTTTGCTAACGACACCAAGCTGTGTGGTGTGCTTGACAGGCTGGAGGGAAGGGATGCTATCCAGAGGGACCTGGGCAGGCTTGAGAGATGGGCCCATGCCAGCCTCGTGAAGTTCAACAAGGCCAAGTGCAAGGTCCATGTTGGATGGGGCTTTGAGCAACCTGGTGCTTACCTGGAGCAGGAGGGTTGGAACTAGTTGATCTTTAAGGTCCCTTCCAATCTAAACCATTCCATGATTTTATGATTCAGGTTGCCCCTGCAGAGAAGCACTGGCAAAGCTGGAGCAATGAAGCGACCTGCTCAGGCTCCAGCACTTAGACACTTTCATATGTCATTTGAGGAGGATTCCTAATTTCCCCTCCAAACAGCTGTCCACTGGGGACTTGAGGTGCTGGCGATGGGAGATGATTTGCATCACAGACACGAGCAGTTACACAGCCTATCCTGTAGTTCAAGCATCCTCCCGTTGCCAGGAGGCAATGTGCGTAACTTGCGATGAACTTCCCACCTCTCCATGATGAGAAGCTACGCTGTGAGGTTTACAACTCACTGAACAGAACAGAAAGGACATAAGGAAAGCTGAGGAAGGCACCCTTAGGAGGGCATGGAAGGAGTGTGACAGCTGAGGGAGGAAAGGCAACTGCTAAGTAAGCAGAAGCGTTACCAGGCTCAGGGACTTGGGGAGCTTAAAAAAGGCAACGGGAACGAAGCACCTGGGATTGTGCGAGAGCCTGCGGGATCCTAACAGAATTGAATCTGTTCAGACCCTCCCTAGGCTCCCAGGACATCCAGTCTGTGGGCTGGTGAGAAATCACCAGCATGATCTTCTGGTCTCTGCTGTGTGTGCTCCCATAAGGCTTTCTGTGCTGGGAGGTGGACTGTCCTTATCTCAGCTCCCGTCTGTTCAACTAACAGTTCACTTTGTTTTTTCTATTTGCCAGTAGTCCCACTTCCTTCCTTGTGGTCTTTTCTAGCTCATCATTGCCCCTCTACCCTTTAGGCTCCCCTTTGCCTTCCCATCAATGTCCACTCTCTGTTTAACCCATGGTTAGACAATTTACAACACTTCAATGACACTTGCAGCTCTCCTTGCAGCTCTCCTGCTACCTGCTCTCCCTCCCCCGTATTTTTCTGCCTCTTCTGATGTTCTCAGCCTTTTCTGGAGTACATTGCCCTGTCCTCTATTTATACAGCTCCTGGCATGCTTGTTTCTGATCTAAGCTGATGTCTCTAGGCATTGCCTTCATACTATTAACAGTGACGACCACACAGCTTTTTAATTTCTTGATGTGTTTTTAAGAAAGCCTATGTTTAGCTCTTAATGCTGGTGTAGACGGTGTGTTCTTATCAATAATTGGCCTATTAAGTTATGGGTACAGCTGAGTAAATTTCATGCTTATAAAAATGTTTGAGCAGGCAATGCATTTAGCTGACTGTGGACTGGTATTTATGTAGTTCCAGGAGAGTAAATAAAGCCTATTCGGTGGCCATCATTATAGCATTATTTTCTCTCCCTCCTTCCTGCGCTCTCAATTTGATGCAAAAGCTGAACCTCATGCACAGAGTCAGGCCACCCAGAGGGTATTTAATTTCTTCAGCTGCTCCTGAAATTAATGGCACTGGGGACATTCCCTGCCCTCCAAGACCAGGCTCCAGTTCCCAAAGTCTAAGCCTGAAAGGTTATGAGGCTGTTTCTAATGTTAATTCCCATCGCGACTGATGATGTTCAGTGCAGGGCTGATATTACCTTTGCCTGTCCAGGCCCTTTGATAGACTGTACTGATAGCACTTATTATCTGATTCATAAATTTATAAATACAGCATATAGGGGAGTGTTTTTGAATGCTGGGAAAAGCTGAGATTCCACATTTTTTTCCTCTAACGTTTATGCTTGGAATAACTTTTCTGATTCTACTTTCTTTATCTTGTAACTCATTTATAAAATAGCCATTTACAGGAAATACTTATTTTGAAGTCATTAAAAGAGAGCAATACCCCTCTGTAACCCCAAGGACAAGTCTATATGTTTGTTGATATTAGTGTTTGAATGTCAGCTCTGTAAAGCACTCAACTTGTGCTTTGCTTTCGTTCAGTTTTAACAGCTTAAGGTGCATGAGTGGACCTCTTCAAAACTTATAGGTAGGTTTAAAATTAAGCACATCGCTGTAATCAATGTCTTCTAGGTTTGGGTGTCCAAAAAGGGGACCCAGGCAAAAAGTGAGCAAGAGATGGTTGCCAAGAAAATGAAATCTTTCTATCTGTTTAAACCTCCTCCCTGACTTTTATTATTTAGGACTTCATCTATATTAATGCACAAAATAAGATAATATAGGCAAAGACGAAAGCATATACATGTACTAAAATTCATCAAAACAAGATTAGTAATGGCACTCAATAGCATAATTATAAGAAACTGACACTGAGATGTGGAGGGTTTGTGGAGCTATCACAATCCTGGCAGTTGCTGGAACTTTGGAATGACCCTTTGCAATTTCCCAATGAACATTAATAACTTCCTATCTTATACAAAGCAGTTGCTCAATTTAGAGTTGCTGGGTACCAAACTGCAAACATACCATTTTCTTGGACAAATAAACTGAAATTAGGTTATTGTGTCACAAAAGGTGCTTGTAAAAGATTATGTGGAGCCTGAGGAAAAATGAGAGAGCCAATCAATACCTCTGGAAAGAGGAAGACATCTGGAAAGAGAGTGAGTCTACATAAATACCAAACAAACCAGATAAATGCATGACAGCATGAACAACATCTCTGCTGTAGTTTAAATACATTTGATTTTATAGCCCCAGCATTTCCCAGCCTAGCACATCCTTTCATGAGGATTCCCTCTGCCTGCACCTAGAATACTGTGTTCAGTTTTGGGCCCCTCACTACAGGAAAGACATTGAGGTGCTGCAGTGTGTCCAGAGGAGGGCAACAAAGCTGGTGAGGGGTCTCCTCTCTGAGGAGCGGCTGAGGGAGCTGGGGTTGTTCAGCCTAGAGAAAAGGAGGCTGAAGGGAGACCTTATTGCTCTCTATAACTGCTTGAAGGGAGGTTGTAGAGAGGTGGGGGTTGGTCTCTTCTCCCAAGTAACAAGTGATAGGACAAGAGGAAATGGCCTCAAGTTGCACCAAGGGAGGTTGAGGATGGGTATTAGGAAGAATTTCTTCACAGAAAGGGTTGTCAAACATTGGAACAGGCTTCCCAGGGAAGTGGTTGAGTCACCATCCCTGGAGGTATTTAAAAGATGGGTGGATGTGGTGCTGAGGCACATGGTTTAGTGGTGGAATTGGCAGTTTTAGGTTAGTGGTTGGACGATGATCTGAAAGGTCCCTTCCAACCTAGATGATTCTATGATTTTACCATGTTGTGGTGCAACAACTATACTGACTGACTTAAAATTTTTTGGCTTCCATCAGTGCCCAAATGTTGTTTTCCTTTGCATTTTCTTTCACTTGAAGTTTTTCTTCTGTCTTTCCACAGTTAGTATGTCATCTCCACCAGTAAGTGGAGAAGTACCATGCTGCAGTGAAGTTAGAATAGAAGTGGGGAGTGAGGCCCTTGTATACAGGGACAGGCAAAGTCATCTCAACACAGTTTGAACTGAAGGAAAGGTCTACGTATTTAGACTGTGAGAGATTAACTGCTATAACAGATTAACCGAGGAGATGCACCCAAATGCCGTCTGCCAGCAAGTCTTTTCACTGAGAATAGCTCTCTTTGGCTTAACCAAAAATAACTGAATGTATTCTAGAAAAATGCATGTTAATTGCTGCATTACACCACGAAATCAGGGCAGATGATCCTAATAGTCCCTCAGAGACTTTCCTGCATTTCCCCCATTACGATCAATTAGTCTGACCTCTCACGTTGCATGGATCAGGGATTTCACTGCAGAGCTTTTCCAGCTTCAACCCAGTCCCTTCTGATCTCCAAATCGATGCCTCTGAGTCTCCCAGGCTGACACATGGAGACAGTTGGTGCTTGGAACAGAGTAATCCAGATCTCCCCACTCCCACACCCCTGCTGTGGTGCCACATTTGCCATCCCTCATATAGAGCAGAGCTATAGGCAGCAGAGCGAACACACCGATCAGCTCTTCTGGCTCCAGGGAGCTGGTGGTTCCTCTTTGGCTGTACAGGCTTAGAAGAGCCAGGGCGAATTTTTCACAATGAATAATTTAAAGTGAGCCTTTTTGACCCCATTTTCTATATGCATCTCCTAGCAGAAAGTTGAAGCTGAAGTCATTTGTCACGGCTGAGTGTAAATCCAAGGGGAGCAGATGGGGGTTTCCCTGCCATGTAGCTCCGCAGACACTGTGTGCATGAAAATGGACTGCCTGGGACGAGGCAGGCAAAAATGCCACAAAGGAAAAAATGCATCTGCAGCTAAATTTTTCAAAATCAATCCCCTGAGTTTGCTGGTGGGGCTTTATTCTCCTGTGAACCTAGTCTAGGTTTGTTAGCTAGAAAGCAATGTCTTCATCAACTAATTCAACCTGATTTTTTTTTTTTTTTTGCTTTGAATGTTTATTGTTGTCCGTTAAGCTGTTTTTCTTTCTGGGATGTGCTGGTAAGAGCTTTGTGGCACAAGATGGAAAGGGCTGAGGATACTGCCCAGGTAGTACTTATCATTCCCTCCACAGCTGCATCACTAAAAGATGCTGAAGAGATCTGGGTGGTTTTTGAGGGGGCAGAGGGTGCAGTGCCATATGCAGAATTGCTGGCCATATTTGAATGCTTGGTTAGAAACAGGGCCAAGGTGGAGAACTTGGTCCTGTACTCTTTGTGACCTTCAAAAGTCGCCTCTTTGACTCTGAACTTAGTCGTTTGTGAAATGGGTGCAATGCAGCTGATCTGGCTGGAAGTGGCAAAGCGGCTTAGCAAGGGTGGGGAAGATTGTCCTTTATTTGAAATCCTTATGTCCAGTCTACTCTCTTCTCAAAAAATGTGTTGTAGCTCCATTTACAGACTCAATGAAGAAGTTATAATCATAGTGTTAACAATCCCTTACCAGTGGGGTCCTAATGGTGGTAGAATAGCTTTCTTGTTTTCCTGGGAAGCCCCAGCTATCTTCTTTTAGCTTTCATTACTGTGCATCGCTGCGCAGCCTGCCAAAGCGCAGTATCGATTCCAGCGCATCGAGCAGATCAGGGCTCTGTTTGTTGTGCAAATAGCAAATCAGCAGCAGCACTGCAGACGGCAGGAGCGGAACGAGACAAGGGCCTGTCTCAGGCGTTCGGATTTATTCGTTGTGCCTGGTGTTTGCCGTGCGGTGGGACGAGCTGCCTTAGTCTCGATGCGCGTTTTCAAGGCAAGCTGGAGGCTGCTTTCTGCGCCGTGGGGACGTCTGGCTGTGAGCTGCAGGAGGCAGCTCTCGCTGGAGCGTGCCCTTGGAAAGGCTGATATGAGCTCTCAGAGATGAATTATTTAGACAGCCTCACAAGCATCCTCTAGCCAAAGCTAAAGATACATCTGCTTGTCACGGGCAGCCATAAATCTGTGACGAGAGCAGAGGGGTTTCCCTGTGACACAGCCCAGCCTGTTGCTCGCTGCTGCAGCGCTGCACAACGTGTGGAAAACAGGAACGGTGAGAAAAGGAATGCTTTCCCCATCCAAGGGACTTGTTTTGCATCATTCGGTTAAAATAGGATATATCAGAACATGAGCTTCAGCTGAATCAACATCTCACCCAATTAGCCCAGGATTTTGCTGAGATTCTGGCTGGTTAAGCATTGGACTGAGGTCTGGTGAGGGTCTGCGCAAAAGGTGCTGGTGCTGGGAGCTGTCACTTATGCCACCCCTAAGGCAGTTTGTACACACAGATGATGTCTTTTAATCTGAAAATAGACTCTAGTGGGGTTTGCAGCAGTTTAAGCCCTGCCCTGAGCCAGCGCAGACGACTGCATTACGGATTTTCCACAGATGAGGTCACACTGTAGGGAGTTTCCTCAATATAAGCATGGCCCGAATGCCTCAGGTAAATAATTTACCATCCCTGACTCCTTTAGCTGTCAGATCCACAAGGTACTGCCTTGGGTGAGGACCAATGCCTCATCATTTTAGCTTTAGCTTCTGAATAACATGAGGTTAGAAAGAGAATTTCCTTGAGGTTAGATTCCCGTGTTCTGGGTAGCTGTGAGATTCCTTATACCTTCCTCTGAACCCTCCTGTGGGAGATGAAATGCTGTAACTACGGAGACCTAAGGGCTGATCTGAACTGGCAGTTCCTCCCCTCCTGCTGGTGTGGGAATTAATTAATATTTTTTGTGCTACGTGCGATCATGAAGTGGTAAAGCAAAATGTGACAGTTTGGTGTTTCATCACTAAGCTTGTTTTAAGGACATTTCTTGGTGTAAAATCTCTTTTTGACTGCTCAGTGCAGTGCTATCAAGCCTGTCTGGAGGACTTCCAGTAGTAGTAACAATAATAATAATTTCTAACTCTTATATAACCCTCCTTTGCAAGGTTTTCCAATGGGCATTTCATAGGAGGTTAGTGTGTAACAGAAACAGAAAATTCTTTTCCTCAGGTGCCTCCAAGCTTGTGAGATGCAGGTGGGAGTGGAAGTGAATTTTTCAAGCTCTGCATTGTGGCAGACACCACCTCTCAGGACACCAGTCAATGTAGGTTAACTCTAGAAATTGAAACTAGGTATTGCTTGTACTCGCTTGTACAGTGGGTTTGGGCAGTTTGTGTAGGCTACAGCTTTGAAAGGCACTATGGCTTTTGGGAAAAGAGCAGCAGTCTTTCTTATGCCTCTTTGCACGTCTCAGTCTCTGTGCCCCAATTTCATTCCTTTTTGCATCGGTACTTCCATAGCTTCAGTCATTAGCATCCTGGGTGGGAGGCATTAAGTAGAGCAATAATGACTCTGATGGCTGACTCAGTTTGATATTGGGTGTCAGGAAATGGTGTATTTCTATTGGGAAATCATGTATTCTTAGTCAAAGTTAGTCTTAACTAGGATTAAGTATGAGACCACGTTGCCACTGGTACAAGGACTGTGCAGAGCAGGCAGGGGGCTCAGCCCTTCCAGTGCTCCTCGACTGAACAGGCCAGTATGTTTCAGGAATATTTGCAGACAAAAAAAAATATCAGAGGAAGGGTCAGGGCTAATCCTCATCCCAGAGGTAAAAACTTTATCCCAGAGGCAAAATACCTTCAAAGTAGAGACCATGAGAGAAAGAACTCCATTCCTTGAGGTCCAATAAAGGGGCTTTGCACAAAGCTGTTGGGAGCCTTGAAACCACGACTGTGAGTGAGGTTACGAAGTTCCCTATATCATGTCTAGAGTTGCACCCTCCCAAGGCCTTTGATGCTCAAATTTGAGCTGCCAAAATACACGCCATTTTGTTTTAATTTAAAAAGAGAAATCATCAGTCCTATTTGGGGAGATGACTTTTTTTCATTCATTATGGCCAAACAGAGATATATTGCTGGTGTGGGTTACAGGAAAAGAAGGATCCTTGTAGATGAGAAGAGTGACAGCAGACAAGGGAAGAGGGGCCACATATGGACAAGCCCAGGAGGAGTTCTTGGACCCAAACTGGTGGCCCATACCTCACTTGGACTGTTGCAGTACCCTAGTGTTTCACCCAAAGGAGGGATACTTGAGCTGCTGAATCTCTAGAGGAGAATCAGGACCTTCTGGACATGATCAAAGTTAAGCAGGAGTTTAATCTCTTGGAGAAATGTATTGCTGAAAAGAAATGAGACTGAATTCCCTGTGCTTGCAGTGACGTACTGAAATTCTTTTAGGGGATTTTACTCTGGGTACATTTTGGCAAGAATATCTGAATTCAGCTTTCAGTCAGATGTTCCATTTTTCCCCTTTATTGAACATACATGTTGGTACTTTGAATGTTGCATATTAAATGCTATGTACATGGCTTGTAAATACATCATGAGTCAGCATTACCAGTAGGTATGTTGGAGAAATCATGCGGAGCTCATTGCTTTTTTAAGAGCCGTTCCTTCTTCCTCGAGTAGCACATTCTGGTGAGATACATTTCCTGGCTGTTCACAGAGGAAAGGAAGAGGAGTAGATTTGAAAATTCTAATTTTTTAGGAAGATAACAGGTTATAGCTAGTATCTTAGAGTTCCTTTCCCCATTTAAAAGGAAAACACATATGCCAGCTCTTGCTGTTTAGAACAAAAGATGAAATAGTTTCTGTGAAGATTGAATATATTATTTTAAAAACCATTTGGTTTTGATCTTTTGAGGAACAAGAATCGTACATTTGAGAAGGGTTTAATTTTGTTAAAGAATATTTTTGTTTGTTTGATCTTGCTTTTTTGTATTAGGATATTGCCAATCCCTTGTTATGCATTATTAAAACAGATAATGAGATACAATTCTTGCTCTGGGGAATTTTCAGTCCTCACAACTGAAGACTTTACAGCCAAAGAAACTGCAATTAACAAGACAGACAAATGGTGGAAGGAAGGAAAATGTTACTGTCTCCGGTCTTGAGGTGGGGAGTGAGCTACAAGGAGATTAAAGCTTTAGGTTAGCAAAACGCTTAAATGCATGTAACGCGTGCCTAGATCCAGCCCACAGAGGAAATGAGGATGTCTTTAAATCTTGCTGACCTTGGGTGGCTTCTTAAAAGGGCCATGGAATCCAAATAGCACAGTCAGACATGCAATTGTTAGTTAAAGAGATGGTTTTAGACATCTGAATTTCAGTGCTTTAATATTTAACCTGTGTTTAAACATTCACTTGAGCTTGGACTAGATTGTTTCAAAGACATTTTGGGCAGGGATTAGATGGAAGTCAATGGGAGATTTCAAGTTCTGATTCTGTTTCAGATAGTAACCTTGTGAGTGCTTCTGCTGGTATCTCTTATTTTCCAGGCTCATCTGCCAATGAACCGGACAAGTGTCCACCTCATTAATGTGTCATTAAAATCTCTGCTGAAGCAGGTAGTCTTTCCCAGGTGTGCAAAGAGCATGGCTGTCCACATCGAAAGCTCTGCTTCTCAGAATAAACTAATCACCTGCAGTATCTTCTCCAAGCACCCAAAGCGTAGGTCCAGTTTACTAATCTTTTCAGTTTGTGAATCCTGGGTATGCATTGTGCCTACTCCCCTCTTCCAAAGCCTTTAAATCTCTCTGAAAATGGCTCCAAAAACAGTAGGTTACTCGTTTTTTGCATCCATCAAATGATAAAATTTCCTCTGGATCCTTTCTGCCCTTGCAGAAGGAGTTTGTGTTGGATTTTGCCTTTGTCATTTGGTCTGCAGGCTTTTTTCTCAGCTTTTATCTTCTGTGTAAAGGATATATCAGCTGCACGGCCTCAGCTGTGGGACTGACTGAGTCATTCCTGCATTCACAAATAATCTCAGACCTGCTGTGCATTGATAATATCTGTGTTCATTGATGACCATAGCTGGAGCCCCTGTATCTGTCTCCTACTGGTGTTGTCCGTCTTCCCTTTCAGACGCTGCACAACAAGTCTGAATTTTTCTCTCCCTATGCACTTTGGGGTCTGACCTCTGAAGGATATTCTTCTCCAGGGGATGGCACTGCAGTGGTCCTTCTCTGGGACCCATGTATAGCCAGATAATCGTGGGGTGTTGACAGTGCTAACATGCCACTGGGAGGTGACATGAAATTAGGGGAAATGGTCCACCTAGGAGGCATCTTCTGACCATCAGGTCTTTTTATGTGCCATGCTCCTCTCCTGCCACAAACACCACTTCTCTTGAGGTCTTTTCCCTTGTGCACATACCCCTCACAGTCCCCTTCGGGGCTCAGTTTGATCAATGTAACTCTTGCTTGGGATCTGTCCTGATGCTCCCCTTGCTGTTGCTACCTCTGCTGCTCTGAGTTAAGCTCCTGCTGCCAGTGACGGTTCCCAAATTCCCTTGTTAGCCCAGAGGAATCTGCTCCTCAGCATATCCCTTAAGATATGGCCTCAGGAGCAATGATCCAGCAATCTTTCTAGCTTTGTCTTTTGTATAGCTACCCTTCACCTTGTTTTTTTACCCTATCATGCAACTTGAGAGCTTGTATCATAGTACGTGACTTGGGCTTGTGGCCCAACACCTTCTGTAGTTTTCACAAGCTTTTATCTCCTGCCTTCTGGACTGGTAATTAATTCCTAAAGATGGAGTAAGTGAAGAAAGTTAATTTCAGTGTGTCCTTCCCAATAACCTCATTTGCAAGAAAATAGCTCAAATATTGTCATTAATCATTCTTTTATGCAATCAGTTAGCCAGCTGACTTTCTTCTGTTTTCCCGGTCAACAATTTTATAACAGGACTGCTTTCACCCAAGAGCTATTTCACCACAGACTGCAATCTGGGTGGTGGGTACAGGAGTAAGTTGTCCTGATGACCAAAGAATGGGATGGGGAGGGGGGTGGTAAAGGACCGGAGTGAAGCTCCATCCTGTAATACTCCAGTGAATGCTGTTCACTTGATAATGAGCATTTCCTACATGCAGAGCAGGCACCTGAGGAAATATTTGGTAACCGGTTATGGAGGATTTGCCTCTCCAGCTGGAGTGATACCATGGCAATTATTGATATTAAGCTTGGGTAAACTGATTGTAAAGTGTGAAGAGATCTGGGCCAGCAGCGGTCCTTGCACAGAGCTTCTGGGGCCAGGGGAACTGGCAGTAAATAGGCAGCTTTTTGTTATTTTCCCAAGTGCACACACAGAGGTTTGTTTTCTCTCATTGTTTACGTAATTCCAGCACATATTTTGAGAATGTCTTTCCCTTTTCCCCTCATTTTAATTAGCTTCTTGGTGGGAAATGCAGAAGATTTCCCAATCTGTTGTCATATGACGTATGAAAGGAATAACCTCTGTATCTCAGTTTTTCTATTCATGTTTGAAGCTGCTTGCTGGTTTCCATTCAGCCACAGATACAATTAATTCTTAGCATCTGGCTGTAAACAGTGTTATGTCTTGCTGTGGCAGGGAGACAGGGAGCCCAATTAACACAGCCTTGAATATCGGCTAGTTTGCTTTCTGGACCCATTTGTATATTTTTTTAGAAGGCTTAAAGCATAGAGGAAAAAGAGGAGCAAAAGAAATTTTAGACATGGTCTTGTCTCATTTAATATTAATTTGGTGAATACAGTATGATAAATACTGTTGAATTCATAAAACGACTCTTTCCCTTCTCAGTAATAAGATGATGGTAATTCCATGTGTAGAATGTAGTAAAATAGGACTTCCTCCACCAAATTACTTTCAGAGTCATTTGCTGGGGATTCTTAGTCAATCAATTGATAACAGGCAGAACAGGATCCTGACTGTACAAGTAGGAGATAATCAAGGAGACAGCTTAATTTGGTGGACACTGTACTGTGTCCAACCTTAATAGAGGTTGTTGAAAAAAAGTGAAAGAAAGGTTTTGGCAAAGTGTAACGAGACATATCTGAGGTTTTGAGAATGTCTTTTTTGAGAAAGAGACCTAGGAAGATGCAATTATTTAATTTACCCAGGGAAATCACAGAATCACGGAATGTTCTCTTTATCTCTGAAGTTCATTTAAGAGGAGTTTGTAGAAAACTACATGGGGAAGACATTGTTGGGAATAGACTGCTGTACCAGAAAAAGCAAAAAAAAGAGCCAGTGGGTAGAAACTGAGGCAACTTCAATTAAAAAATACACAGAAAAGCTATTTTGGCACCGATATATCTTAGTGGATGTGGTACTGGTAGGTTCTCCACTTGTTTTGCAGTCAGTTTAACATATTTGTCTTCCACAATGATATGCAAAATGTCCAGTAGAAGTTGTGTGCTTGAAGCAAGCTCTGTGGGGAGAATCTATGGCCTGTGATGCAGGAGATCAGAACACCCTACATGACCATAAGGGTTCCCTCAAGGCTTAAAAACTCCATGTATCTAAAATAAGATTTTGTTTCTCCCAGAATGTGTGTTATAACAGACCAAGGCAGCATTTTCGGTCGTGGAGCCCTCAGGAGAACATCTATGGAAATAGAAACTTCCTTCTTTTCCCCTTTTCTATATTTTAATGAAGGAATCACACCAGTTTTGGATGATAGTGTCTCCACTTCAGCCACTTAGAACCCACCATTCTGTGAGCAAAAGGACATCCTTTGCACCATACTTGTTTTTAGACTATTTAAGATGCGTTAGCTCGTGTTTTCCAAGATTGACGCATAAACAGAAGGATCAAAAAATGAGGATGGGATTCAGTTTAAAATGAAGACACCTATGTGAAAGTGCCTACTAGTCTCAGCTCCCATTTTAGTCAATGGTCATCTGGGGCTTCATTCTGGGCCTATATGTGGGCATCTCAGTGTATGAGATATCCCCATGGAGTGGGCAGGTGCAGGCCTTGGGACCTGCAGGAAACCCAAAGCTTTCTGGACTGGAAGCTGGAGGCCAGGTGGGATGCCAGAGAAGCTCGAAGGGCATTGAATGATTAGGTGTGAACACAGCATAGTCAATGAAGTCCAGAGTGTGACTCAGCTCACCCCACAGCAGAAGCCTACTGACCTCAAGAAAGGGCAGGAGGTGGGTTTGCTCAGCCTGAGACTGTACTTCTGTGTGTGATGATACGATTCATGGATTTGCGTCATTCATACTGATGCAGATGGAGGGACTTTGAACGTGGGGTTGATGGGTCCAAGGAGAAGGGGGTGATGAAGCCAGGAAACTTATTGGGATCCCTGATTTCAGCTGCAGGTCAGCATCAGAAAGCCTGGGGTTGGGAAGGGCATTTCATTACTCTGGTTTTTGCTTCCCAGCCCCAAAACTCTCCTGTGACAGGAGAACACTGGCAAACATTGTCTACCTTTCAGCTTTTCTCAAATATTGTGCAAATATTCAAATATATTCAAATATATTCAAGTATCATAAACAAGACTTATTCCAATAGTCCCAGTGACTCTCCTGAGGGGGCTTTTCAGGATCTGGATTAAAAGGGCTCCAAGAATGAGCCCTTCAAAAGGAAGTCCCAGCACAGTAAAATGTTTCAGGACCGTCATAAGGACTCAGAAGGAACCTCCTGGATTTTGAGAAGTAAGGTCCGAAGTCCACAAATATCACAAGACATCCAAAATTCAGGAGATAACAAAACGTGTGGTAATTCTCTGCCAGTATTTGAGCCATTAGGCTGCATGGGCTTCCTGTTTTCTGGAAGCTGTGACGTTAGCAGCACAGTGCAGATTTATCTCAGAGCAAGGGTCATCCCATATATTTTCCTCACGATCAGAAATTATAAAATGTGATGGAAGGTGCTAATGTCATCTCTTTGGCATGGGTAAGAAACTGTCTGTGCTGCAGGATCAAGCTCTTCAATTGCAATTTTAAGTCGCAGAGACATTTTTCCATTTTGGACATGTATTGCATTTACAGCATGACCCTCAATACTCTCTGTTAAGTTTTGTGACACAGATAGACCTAGTGGGGATATTTCTGAAATGAGCAATTTTCATGCAGCAGAAGGAATGTTTCATGGAGCATTTCATATTGAAGGTCGCTCTAGGAATCAAATCTGTTTTGAACCTTACCTGGCTGTAGGTGAAAACAGCAGCTTTCTGCAAGATGGTTACACAAAAGTGGCCCATGCAGGAATTAAATAGTCTTACTGTAACATCTGCCCCACTTCCCCTTTGCTGTCTGAAAGCTTCTTACTAAAGACTGGGAACTGAGTCTTTTCTAGGTAACACTTGTTGGGAGAGGGGGTAAATGCATCCTTAGTCACAACTGAGTGTCAGCAGTAGTACTATGAGAAAAATAAAAGAATTGGAAAGTACAAGTTGCTTTGTATGTTCTGAGATTGTTAAATTCTCCATTCTAGGCTTGTTAACTCTTCCTCATTCAATTAATAAAGTTCATTTACCTAAGCAAGAAAACTGCACAATTCTCACTGATCTTACACCAGATTATATCAGCAGCAGAGCTGAAAAACAAAATATGCAAAACTTGTTCACTTTGACAAGTTTCTAGGTTTTTGTGCGTTTGTCCATAACTGGAACTCAAAGTTTTTTTTTTTTTTCATTTTAGAAAGAGTTCAGAAACATTTTGAATGGGAAACAAAACCAAGAAGTATCAAGTTCTTGGACCAAACCAAAAAAATATTATTGACTCATCACTGAGCATTTCAGATACAGCTTTGAACATGATTTTTAGCTGAAACTGACATTCTTGAATTTAAATTTCTATGGATAACTTGAGGGAAGAGCATTTGAGGGAAGAATAAACTGCTGTCATATCAATCTTATTTTGCTTGTGTCAGTGTTCCCAAAGCAAAGGTTGTGTCTTAAATTTCCTCTTAAGACCTTAGAAACAGGTCATGCAGAGTCTCACCAGTACCCAGCTGGGACTTGCCAAAGTTACCCAAACCGCAGCTGAAGTTAAAGATGCCAACTGATACATCATCACTGCTATTGGGTTTCAAGCTGTGGTCAAGAGCTCTAAAATTTGATCTTTGCCTGAAAAAGCAAATCACAGAAAATAACAGAAACACCTTGGCTGTGGGTTTTTTTGCTGACAGGAGGGAGACTTTCCTAGTGTGAACCAGTTCACTGATGTTGTATTATTTCCACGCGGCTTGAGAGATCCTGACAGAGATATGTAGGGTGGAATGACTGTATTTATGTCAGATTTTACTCACATACACTGTCATATCAATTGCCTGTGTCAATAAATATAATATACAGCATTTAGTATCTCATTTTGGCATCCCCAGCTAACTGTAGCCAAGAGAGCAGTACTGAATATTTCTTTTCTGAGTGAAGAAGGAACCCACAGACAGGACATAAAAGTTCTGCCCTGGAGAAGCAAAGCCCAAAGATCTCGGAGACCAAAGTTGAGCCTACTTTAAGGGCTACATCTACCCTGCTGTTCCAGGTAGTTGTCACCTGGGCATGACATGCGGTACTAAGCTGACAATATAAATGTACTGAAAGCAGCCAACAGAACAAGAACATTGAATTTTCTGGAAGTACAAGCTGCTTTTTGCACATCAGTTGGGTAAGAGTAATACCCACCTCCCTCCTCACCCATTGCTACCTTCCTTCTCCATTCAGCCATGAATAGGACATTGTGCAGATGCAAACAACTGCCTACACACACATCCTGTTCAAGGTTTACAGTATAAAGCATTAACATATTTTAATAAATCAGCAGATTAGACTTTTCTTCCCACCTCTTCCCAATGACTGATACTTAGATCTAGCACTTAGCTCTGAGGTGACGGAGATAAAAACCTTAGCATACAAAATGAAGGACTAACTCAGATGTTACAGAGGCACATTTTTTTCCTTTCTGTTTGGGTACCCTGCTCTCTTCACTGCCTGTGAAAAGCCCCAAATCTTAAAACAAATGGAGATGAGAAGAGTAAATGGAAGGTTCTTGCTGATATCAACCAGAGTACAGTGGAGACACAATGAAATCAAATAAAACCAAACCACTCTATTTTAAATGAGTTTCCTTCCACTGTGTTATTTATCCCTCAATATCTAGGAACGTTGTTTCCCTGAATATTTCTCCCATCTTTTCTTAGAGCTGCCTGATGCCACTTGCCTTCCCATGGTGACACAAATGGAGAGGCAAACCTTTGAAATGTTAACATGAGGGGGGCAAGTTATAGTGCAAAAGGATGCACATGGGATTGACTTTTAATTCATGAGAAGTGAGAAGAATGTGCTTTGAAGGATGAACAGCAAAGAACACTGCAAAATGGGTTCATTCTTATTGAGATATCCTGTTCATTTGTATGTTGACGTTTAAATATGATGCAACCTTTAATGCAAACCCATGGGTCTTTGGGCACATTAACAAAAAAAAAAAGCACAGTTAAAAAATATTGCCAGCCAAGCACTGTGGCTGTACAGCACAGTTTGGTACTCTTGACTTCAGCCTGGAAGAACAGCTTTCAATGTTCAGCTTTGACACTCCCTTGCTGGCTCGCCCAGAGCGTGTCTTGGCTTCATCAGTGTAGGTGGGATGTTGAGCCTTCCTTTCCTGAATGCTTCAGATGTGCTGATGAAAAGAGCAGTATGAGACCCCACAGAGGAAGCCTTGGCCCACTGCAGGAAGGTGGGAGTTGTATGCTCAGCCCAAGCTGACTATGCATCAGCCCTTGTTTAATGCACCCATCTCAGCAGGCTTCTTAGCTCAGGTTTGGTGCCGTGCTAGCTGCTGCCAGCTACTGCTAGTCAGCTTCTGCTAGCCTCAGGGTGAGCAGAATAATGTTGTACCTAACTGGAAAAATTATTGGGAAATCCATACCCGCTTTGGCTCACACACCTCTCCATCTTACCTTTCCCTAGAATATTAGGAATGCACAGCGTCCTGCAAACCACCAAATGTAAGTTTTGTCCAAACCCTCAGAACGGATGACTTCCCTGTAGAGTAACTCAGACCCACAACCAGATATCCTGTCACGATAAAATTTTCCATGTATGTTACTGTCAGCTCTTCTACAGTCCCCTTCTCTCCTAGTTTTAATGTGGCTGAGGGCATGCCCTTCCTGACCCCAGCCCTGCTTCCATGCACAACCGAGGAGAGAATTGCCTTTGGCTGCAGTGGCAGCTGGATGCAATGCTGTAACTGTTAATTAATGAGCTGAGTCTTGACTGCCTGAAGAAAACGTCACACATCGTATTTTGGGGCGATAGCATCAGCACGAGCGGTAAGAGCGCACGGAGCCGCGCTGCAGCGAGGCAGGAGCCGATGGTGGGAACATGGGGCTCACACGGCCCTTAAGTCCCCGGTGCCTTGAGACCTCAAATCTCAACTGTTCTCCTGCCTCTTAAAAGTTGGGTAGCAGGAGAAACAAGAGGCTCAATGAATACAGGAATCTGATTTTTTTCCCAAAAAAAATGTGCTGTGCTCCTAGTGACAGTAAGTAGGCAGGTCCCTTGGTATCAGATATAGGCAGGACCAGTACTGATATCTGTCATTAATTAGACAGTACTGGCAAAATTTTGACCATTGCCCAGCGGAAGGTCTGCCTCCAGACTGTTTTAAATTTTCAACGAAAAACCCAAACCATTTCAGAAAATGAAATTAGGAAATATTTATTCTGCATGTTAAACAAGAATGCTACATCGGAATTTATAGCATCTTTATGCATGTGAGTTTAGTACTGGTAAGAAATGCTGCCTTTATTCCCGGGATATTTCATTTGCTGTTCCTGTAGAGGTGTGCATATAGAGAGAAATTGTGAGTTTTGGAAAATTCTGGTCTCTCATAAGAAACTCATTGAAATTTGGCAGCTGACTTCTTCCCGGATTCTGACAGCTCTGCTTCTGCTTGAGCTGGAGGGTCTAGGCTGGACTTCCCTGGGGACGATTTCCTCCCAGGGGAGCGGCAGGAGGCTGGATGAGGAGAGCAGGCTGACTTTCCTCCTTGCCACCCCAGTGAGGAAGAGGAGGAGGAGGGCTGGGTGTGTGCGTGGGAGGAAATGGGACAGCACATCTAACTTGCAGAAGTGCTTATCGCTTCTAGCTGCAGCCGAAGTCAGCGAGAGCTGTGCTGTGGACTGATAAAAACTCTGAGAATAGACAAATGAAAAGTGGTGCCCTTATTCTGAGACGTCAAAAATTAAATTGTTCTTTTGATCCAGTCCTCTGGGCCTCGGTTCCCCCCTCAATAAAATAAATCTGGGACCGCTCGGATGTCACAGCAGATTTATGAAAAGAAATTTGTGTGTGCCTGTGAAGCTTGCAGGGGTGTGAGGAAACTAATAGTCTTATTTTCCTAGCAGGGTTTTGAAGAGTGCAGCAAGGTTATACACAGTGCAGATACAGGGTGCAGGTATAAGGAAATTCTATTTAGAGGTTTGCCTGGTGTGCCCCATTCTCCATGTGCATTGGGTGAGTTGTGAAACCTGTAAAAGTAATAATATATGTTCAGTTGTAATTAAAGTCTTCATCATAATGCATGAGCACAGGGGAGGCAAATGAAGGTTTTTGTGTGTGCAATTATTGAATAACTTTCTAAATTAGAGCATCTTGCTAAAGCAGCTAAAGGATCAGGCTAATTTAGTGAGTGATGGAAAAGGTCTGTAGCCTATTCTGTGCAGAAGTATTCTTATTCCGTATAACATGATTTTCTTTTCTTTCCCGAGTCTTGGTGCATTTGCTTCATTTTTTATTTTCTGGATTCAAGAAAGGGAATGTGAAAATAATTCTTAGCTTTTTCTTGAGGGCAGAGGCCACTTGCTGCTTTGCATTTGTACATTACTCAACACCAGGAGCACCATTATTGGTGGCTGGTTGGTTCTACCCTATCAAACATGATAAATAATGTTTTGAGCTCCAGATTGCAGTGTGATTGTATGTTTATACATATATATGAACATTTGTGTTTTAAGGAGCCCTGTACTACAATTTATTCTGTTAAACTTGGATGCAGTTAAATGAAAAATATCCTTTTTTTTTTTCTATGGAAATTTCTAACAGACTTTTTCTCAGGATGTGTGTACAAAATTTAATAGTGAGGTCTTTCTAAAATCTCAGAAGCTGAAAATATTTCTTTACATCACAGAAGGACCATTTGGATTTAATTTCTACTTTTGCATGAAGACATAGTATTGGAGAAAAGAAATAGAGGTGAAATTGTGACTCCACATAAATTGAATTTTTCCATAGCTTTCAATGAAATTGGAATTTTCCCTTACATGTAGGAAGAGGCATTTAGCTGTAAATATTATGCCTTTGTCTGCTACATTTCATTCTCTTGACAAAGTTTGTACAGATATTTTTAGCCTCACGTGTATATTCTTATCTATAGCTTCTGAAATTGATGCTGTTATGCAAAAGCAGTACCTGCCTTCTGCTTTTCATGCACAGAAGACTCTATAAGGCTGAGATATGCCTGAAAGGATAAATTAAGTCAGAAAGTGCATCTGAACATGGTGCAGGGAGCTGGGCACTTAATTTCCTCTAACTCTTTATAATCCCCATCTGTACAGAGCACACCATAAAATCAGTTACTGCCTTCCCATAGTCTCAGCGGACATTGCAGAAGTCAGTCTGTACTCCCAATATGAGTATGAAACACTACTGTTTTTCTGGACCATTTAAAAGCCCTGGGCAAGGTTATGCCAGCATAAATAGTTCTGTGTTTGTCTGCAGTGACCTTTCCTGGGCTCTAAGAGGAAATCACTGCGCTGGTCTCGGGTTCAGTGTAGGTGACTTGGGTGCAAATGTCACCTCAAAAAAATTTCTCGTAACTGCTGCAGTAACCCAAGTTGAACCTGGACAACTTTCCACAGTGCTTTTAGTCTCCAGCCCCCACCTGTCAAGTTCTTTTCCAAAACAGCTGACAGACACCTGAGAAAACTCTTCTGGGAAAAGGCAGTAATATGGGTACATTTTGGTGCACCATGCAGGTAGTTTGCAATTCCCATTGTGGGCACGAGGCCCACATACAAGAATATAGAAATTTGGGATCATCTTTTTTCAGCCCTTGTAAAACGTGAAATGTTTCATACAGGCAATTGTATTAGATTACCCTCTGTTCGTATTTTCAAATTAAAGAGAGGAAGAGCGGCATATGGTGAGGAGAAAAATAACTTTTAGATGCCTGGCAATGATGCCTAGATTCATCGCAATAGTGGCTAATAACCTTTCCCAAGGATACAGACCTCACCTACTGGGCACTGTGCAAACAGTGCAAAATATATAACACAGTTTCTGACCTGGGGTTCTCAAAAGCCAAACATGACCAATAGGTCAAGCAGGTACCTGGAAGGTGAAAAGAATATGAGAAATTCAGTTAAGTGGAACTTTTCTCTGACTGCTATCTTAGCCTATAGTGGGAGACAGTTCAGTAAAGGTAATTTTAAGTCTTTATGTTGTGTCTTTGAATGCTAGGTTTTTCTTAGGTGCAGGACATGTCAAAACATTGAATTAAATTTGTTCTAAGCTATTCCTTTGCTTGGCATAATAAACCATTAGAAAGATAAAAAATGTAATAATAACTTCTTTTTTTTTTTTTTTTTTTGAGTTCCAGAGGCCCCAAATCTAATAAGAGAGGAACACTGCATTTCATGTTATTTATTTATGTTAGGACTTTCATCTGAAGTAACTCCAACAAATAAGATCACTTCACAGCAAAGTAGACAGACCAGCATAAAAGAAGAAGAAACATCCTGTAGGAAAACAAGTTCCTGATCTGGGCACAAATCACATTTATTAGGATTATTAGGGTTATGGACTTTGAGAAAATACAATATCAAAAGCAAGGTTTCAGTCTATGCAATTGTAGATGGTGGACTCATTAGAGAGAGCCTGTTCCTAAATCATGCAGATGGGCCTGCTACAGAGAAGACTAATTTTTTCAAAAGCTAATTAAAAGAATTCATATTCCAACCATGAGACTATATTATAAAGAAAATTTAAACAGCAGGATCTTTGAAAGTCCATGCATTCATAGCACTGCTATGCTTATTAAGTGATTGTCCAGCAGATTATTAGGACATAAGTAATTACATATTCTCACTCTAATAAAGATGGCACTGAAATGGAATCAAGAAACCTGGTTTCTGTCATTTAGACTTTCACTGATTGATTATTATACCTTTTTCATTATGTCTTTTGGCCCCAGTCTGGATGTGGAGACTCATAAGAGCAGTTGTGGTCCAGACAAGATGACACTGTCACGAAAAGCTCCCAAGTGGAGTGGCTCAGAGCACTCTACATTGTATGGAGACCAGCAGGATAGTGACTTCTACAAACCAAAAGAAGCGTTTTTCTCCAAAACTGAAAATTATTCAGCCAAGAAGTGCTGGAAATTGAGAGGAAAGAACTCGTTGGGAGATGAAAAATCTGATTTTTCTCAAATCTGTTTTGCTTGGTTGAGAACCCAATTTGACATCAAAAAGAGGTGTTGACAGAGAACTTTCTACCAGCTGTACCTCAGTCTCATTGGAAGAGTCAGGTAGTTCCTGTGAACAGATGTAAAGGCAGTAAACAGTAGCGAGGAGACAATAATCCGTGGACTTCATGTGCTGTGCTGCCTCAAGGAATTCCTGCCAAGTCTGTGCTCTTCTCCTTCTCCTGGCCAGCAGGAGTATCCTGAGGCATCTCTATTACTCTGAGACCAGAAAGATAAATTACTTCAGACTTTTGCAAATTCTGTTGAGCTCACTCTATAGTTTAAAAAAAAATAAAATTTGATGAAATTGAAGCATTATTTGTATTATGATATTATACTTTATTTCATTAATAAATTCAAGGAGTTCTTAGGTTGTGTGTATGGATGAGAATATTTTATTGGTTGTTTTATTTCTATGAATAAGATCCACTTTAATGGAAACAGAATATTTATTTTCTTACAGAGGGATTAATATGGCATAATATAGTACAGGTTTTGTCACATAGCTATATTCAATGCCACTATAACTTGATTTGGGATAAAATATAGAAGTACATAAGGGAACATCTGATTTTATAGCTTTTAAATTCATTATAATATAAACTCAGCTCTCTCACTGAGAATTAAAGCCATTGCAGGACAGAAAAATTTTGAAGAAAGAACAAATCCATTATTCAATATGCAGAGTTCCAGACATGGTGTTTTCCTTTAGATTCATTGCCTCTCTGTAATGCTGTTTTTGAGAAAGTTTGGAGTTTTTTCATAGTATGAAAATAACTTCTCTTCAGTAGTGTTTTTTTTTGCTTTTTTTTTAACTCCAGGACCACCTAAAGGTTTTAAAGAGATTTATTGACCAAGTAATGTGATGCCAAGAAGTCAAAAGAAGGAACAGTAGGTCTGAGTCACAAACTCTTTGGATGTTTGAGACAGTTGTATGTTATGGGTGGTGCTGTAACCTACACAGAAAATACTAATAACCTGTGAATTAACTCATTCCTGAAAGATGTGGGTGCCAAATACATTTGAAGTCTGGTTAAAGACCGGTTTTTGAAAACACATCAGGAGAACTAAACATTAAGGAGTCAATAGTAAATGCACTGAACCCAACAACACTATTCCTGTTTGTGGAACCCTGACTATGGAGCTCAGTGAAAGAAGTAGACACAGTTTCTGGAGACTTCAACATACATTAGGTACAGAGACAGTTTCTGGAAACTTCAACATATATTAGCTATGAAATGTTTCTGCAAATCAAATGCTTGGTTTCCTGTCTAATCCTGAATGAAATAATTTTGATAACTGTGGTCCCAATTTTGTTTTTCTCTCTGGACCAAGGCTATGCTAGACCCCAAGAAGAAGCTATGGGCCTTGTTCTCTGCTCCTTAGCTTAGTAGTAGCCCTCCTATCAGCCAACAGATGTCAATTTCTCCTCCACCTAACTTAAACATATATCCTAGCCGCTTGTTTTTAAATAGAACACAATGTTTTTCAGTCTGCCTCATCATCCCATGTGTTAAAAAGGGAAAAATAATGTCTCTGAGGAGAAATCTCTGAAGGAATGCTGCGTTAGAAGTTCTTCTGAACTAACAAATAGCCAACAACTTCCTTTGTGTTTTTCTTTCTGGGCTTGCACTAATGGGCTTGCAGTTCCTAATGTGGATGTAGCCTCAGAGTTTGTTTTGCCATTTGCCGGTACTCCCACATTCATTTCATATTATGGTCCTCAGGCATATTGGACCTTTTATATTTCATCATATGTTAAGATATTTTCCCATTTTAAGTGAATAATGAAGTGCATAGTGGCCTCTGATCACATGCATTTGTAGAGAGACTGAAAACAGAGACCAAGGTTGGAGACTCCAAGTTCTGTTATAAGAGGTTGCTGAGAAACCCCAGAATGTGTCACCAGGTCCTTACCCTCTGTCACACCCATGTTCCTTTAGATCGCAGAGCAGACATTTTGCAATGTACGGGAGTGTACGTGTATTTAACTAGAAGAAAACTGCTCGCATTAAGGGTCAGTTGGTGGAAAACTTGATGAATGTTTTGAAAACTTTTTTTTTTTTTTGGCAATTATGTACTGCATAATAAAGATGAGTGCAGCTTACTGCTATATCTGTGGTGTATCCAAAGACAGGTTTTTCCCTGGAGATACCAAAGGGAGCGAGAGAAATCATGGTACTAGACTGGAAAGAGCAGGCGGATACAGCTGATTGCTCTATGAAGTCAGGAGTGCTTTGTGGACCAGTGGCTGACAACTTATAAATGGCACCTGTACTGCCATGAATGCCAAGCTCATTATTTGGGAACTACCTATTTAATGACTAGTCCCGGTCTGGTTTGTGGTAATGTCCATAAATAGCAGTAGTAACATATAGGGCTTTTATAGCAAATGGCAGAGCTGCCTTTGAGACTGGAAATCACATTTGGGTGGCTGGTGCAGGTCAGTTTGTCTGAATGTTGTTTGAGTCTGAAAGTAGCTGAAAATTTGTTAAAAAAATCTCCTTTTACAAACCAAGCAGACAGCTGAAACCACTGCTGTTCAGCGGGCTCTGGGAAGAAACTTTTGTTGTTGTGATTGATCTGAAGAGTTTAGAAAAGCATTTGCTTTCAGCAGTTTTCTCCCTCGTTTTATCGGGGCCTCTGTGTTTTCTCCTGTGATCCCAGCTTCTGTTTCTTCTTCTTTTTGGTTCCATTTCATCACTGAAAAAGAAAGGCTGACACAAAGAGAAAAGACATGAAGAGGAAAAAGAGATGGTACTAATTTAACATTTTGTTGGAAACTTTTTAATTTCTAAGGAGGGTGGGGTTTTTTGAGACCCAAAGGAAATAGTTCATTTTTTAACAACCTGTAGTGCACAGACTATTGCTTTCAACTTTTCCTGCGCAAAATAAGTGAAGTGAAGCTAAAGTACCTCCTTAATATGGAAATGCAAGTAACAAATTCACAGTGCTTAAGAATAAAAGAAGAAGGGATTCAAACCTCCCAAAGAGAGAATTTTTGGATAGCTCTGCAACTGGCCTCAATGGTGACTCCATTGACTGAAGGTGCTTGGGGCACTACTCAGCTCTCTGAGCCATCAGAGCTGTCCTGGGGTCTCCAGCCCAGCCTCCAGCTGCCTGTCCAGACAGATGTGGCTTGCTCAAAGGTCCTCAAACACTTCAGAGCATCTAGATGGCACTAGCAGCCTATATTTAGGCACCTGAACAGAGCCCTAGGGTTATGATTCAGCTTCAGACATTTTGATGTCTACAGTGTGCTCTAGGTGTCTACACTCTCATACTGAATAGACACCCAGGTTTGGATTTGTCTACACACAAACATCTAATGTTACTTGAAATGCCCTTGGAAATCGGAAACATCTCTGTGGGGCTGGCAGATACCAGTGTGGGTGAGCAGAATCACTTCATAAACTCCCTCAACTGCACTGGGTTTCTGCACATTGCTTCCAGACAGACACCTCCGCTGTAGATGTTTCCATTGAGGCATCTCAATCTGGAGCTGGCAGCCTCCTGGGTGGCATCCGAGCTCTCACGCCCTGCATGTTCAGCCAGGAACAGATGGGGAAAGCATTCACAGTGCACGTACTTCAAATCAGACCCTGACTGCCCAAGTGGCAACTCGATAAAATTACAGTCTTGTCCTCCTTTCTTAAGAAATCATGAAGGAGGAGAATCAGGATAGCACGGTGATGGTCTCACTGTGTTGCAAGGAAGGTACATCACTATTCCCTTTAACCTGATGGCTGGTAACAGCTGTGGCTATGTGACTCCTACTAGCTCTGACTATCTTATAGCACTGCTGTTGCTATGAGTTTGGCAGGCAAACAGTTCATAAGATTGATTTATAAGGGAAGAGGTGACAGGAAATCCTTCTTATGCAACACAGTTCCGCTTGTATACAACTAGGATACCAGGGCAAAATTTTGGCACCTGCTCCCAGACTACTTTTTGGAATGGTGAGTGGGTAAATCAGCATCGTTCTCTGAATTGCACCAAAGGAAGACTGCACTGAGCAGTGAGCTACTTGTAGAGATACTTCCCTGAATCCCTGAACTGTATCAAGGCTAGTAGTTTCAGGACCACTTTTCCTAGGTATAAGAAGCCCATTAGGTGAAAAGTGGAGAGAAGTTAAGTTTTAACTGTCTCAGAAGCATTTGTCCCAGAAAACAAAGTTATTACATTTGCAAGAAGAAAAAAAAAATAAAAATCACCTGGAAATCCAGGTCTGAGAAAAAACCTCGAGGAGCTGTGTAATCCAACCTCAGATCACAATTATTTTCTGTGTTTTCTCATGCAACTGGTAGGGAAACTGAGACATGTTACAAGTTTTCACTGAAAGAATGAGATGCTAACGTGAGCCTCACACATAAATCTTAAGCCCCTTCTATTCTGTCCAGGAGTCAGGTTGAAGTGGGAATGTGCTATGACAGTCTTCTCTAGTGAACCCTGAAACATACCAGGAGAGTGTGTGCAGTTAATTACTGAATCTCAATTTAAACTTCTCCTACTAAATCTTCTTAGTGAGAATGCAGAAGCCCTCCAGTTTTGGAGCCCTAGTGAAAGAAAATGTAGTCCTTTACTCAGTGAATGAAATAAAGCGGACACTAGCTCTCCTCTCCACTGAAATCTTGATGAGGAAGAATAAAAACCAACCCCAAGACAAATTTCCTAAGTTTCCAACTGTGAAATATTGCACATTTGCTATTTTTGTAACATTACAACCCTCCTGCACAGGGGAGGAATAGATTATGACCCTCCTTTCCACACTATTCCTGATTTATACCCATGTGAGAGGTATTATTATTAGAGGCTACAGAGGTTCATCATAAAAGTGCTGACCCAGCCACTTGTGGGGCTATGATAAATATTGCATGAGATATCCATATATGCAGAAATCTTTTATGGAACATTAATCACTGCTAACTTAATGGTGTGGGATGTTTTACTATTTTGTAAGTACTACATGATTCATTAAAAAAGCTGATTTACTCTGAACTTTGACCCAAACTTTTGGTAGGACGAGAATGGAGAGATGCAGGAGCAGCAGAATTTCACTTTTAATGTGAGCTCTTTCACGACAGGGAATGGGCAGAGGTCAGCTTTCCTTTCTTTTTTCTTGTCCCTCTTTCTCTCCCGTAAACTTTCTCTGGAGTTCCCAACCTAAAGAAGGGCTCACATACCACTTAGAGCTACAGATCATGAACACTCAGTTCAAGTGTAATATAATGCTGGACCTCAGACACTCCAGCAGCACTTACTCATTTTCGCTTATTTGGAAATCTTTATTCTTCCTGGTACTTTTTTTCTTGCCCCAGGCTTAGACCAAGCCTTAGGCAATATTCATCTGGGTGAACACAAAGGCATGATTCATCTCAGGAAAGGCAAGCACCTACTTTGACATGTATGACACTCTGAACTTGCTGGCTATATTACAAGCCTTTCTTCAACCAGAAGGGGAACCTAGAGATGAGCCTTCACCCTGTGTAGCCATTAGTGGCAAACAATGCTCAGGTGATGTTATGTGCTTGCAATTTACATATCCCACCTTTAGTCAGGCCACCTCACATCTGAGCTTCCTATCTCATAATGAAGCAAAACAGGTCTTGGGGGAAGAATTCTCTCACCCTAAAATAGGGCAGAGAAGCTGTGAAAGCTATGATCTAAATGCACCTGCTTCTCTTCACGATCTGTAAAAAAAGCCAAGGCAATTTGCTCGGATACAGACATTTATAGATAGAAGAAGTGATCTCATCCATAAGCAGCAGGTTCAGCCATATGGACCATGTGAGATGCCCTAGGGCATTGGGGCTGCCCCCAGTTGCACCCTCAGGAAGGCTCTGTTCTTGTGCCGTGTCACCCAGTCCTGCAGATGTCTCAAGGTCCCTGGACACTTCCAGTGACACCAGACAGCCATGTGTGGGTAAGTGAATTGAGTTTTTGATGTCATTCATCTGTACTCTTCCCCATGCTTTGCAGGCTTTCTATTTGAAAAAGGAAAATAACCCCTCTTGTCAACATTTTAAGAGAGTAAGAACTTATTTTTACAAGACCCTGTTGCAAGTCCTGGAAATTAGAGTCAAAGCTGAACTTCTGAACTGTGGTCTCAAAACAACGAGGCTTCTTTTTCCTCTTCCTGGCAAGCAGATCAGCAGCTCATGCAATCCAGTTACAGACCAGTGACATTTAAGCTAGGAGGGTTTTGGCTGTTTGTTGGTTACTGGGGTTGTGCAGATCACAGACATTTTCTTCATCCCATGGACCATGGCTGACCTTCATGTGCTTGTTTCCTTCCTTGGCTGACTCCATTCATTTGCTTCCCACAGTTTGATTTCCTTGGGAAGTGTGGAAACTTTCTCCTTCCTTTTACTACTGCCCAGTGAGCAACATCTGATGAGCTGTGTGCATCTGCCAGCTGGAGCTGCTGGCACAGATCTCTGCTGGGCAGGTGTCTTCATTGCACTTCCATGAA
>JAOXNO010000013.1:151010124-151029974 GCA_028565335.1 Limnodromus scolopaceus | reverse complement strand
GGCTGATTTCATTGTACAAAATTGAAATATAGTTAAAAAGTAAAAATAAAATAAGAGTTATCAAAGCAAAGGTATTTGATTTCATTCTTTTATATGCTTGCAATCATCAGAGCATTTTTGTATTTATTTTTCTTTCTTTTTGCATTTTTCCTTGCCTCTAGTCCATTTTTCTTCTAAGCTGAACAAGTTCTTGGTGTCTCACCTTCGCACCAGTTGCACTGTTCCTTTATTTTAGTAGGAAACAGACACACCAGTGCACAAGATGCTTCAGATGGACAGCACTGGACTTTGCTGTAGACACGAGTACTGCTGTCTCACCAGTCGGACGCTACAAGTCTGACTTGCAAATACTTCAAAAGGAGGATGCAATGTGAAAGGAGCTGGTGAAAAAAAAAAACCACTTAAAAACCATCAACGCAAAACTCTCCTTTTATACATTAAGAACCAAAGTTAACAGCATTAATGTGCTCCAGCCCATGACTTTGCTTCAGGATCTGCCCAGGGCTACACGGGGGCACCGTCTCTGCTCTCCTGGTGAAAATAAGGCTGAATGTCACCTTCTGATTTCTCTTTCCTTTCCCTCTTGATAGCTCTCCTTTCAGTGCAGACCTAACCCAATTCTGCTTAGTTTGTAAAGCTTGACAAGATCACCACTCAAGGTGCTAAGTTTTTAAGGTGTGTTCATTTTTCATTTCAAATTCTGCCTCTCAAGCTATCTATAGCTCGGCATTTAGCCTGCAAATAAAGCTGTAGCTGGTGAGCTGAGCAGAGAAAAGGGAAGATGATAAATGAGTTAATACGGAGTTTGTCACAAGGCCATTTGCTGCATGAATTAAAACACAAATTGGCCTATGGGTTTAGGGTTTACCAGCCCTGCTACAAAATATGTTAATGTAGAAATCTGGTGATAGTGTGTTTGAAGGTCTATTTTTCTTAAAGCTAGGCAACTTGGCTGTCCTTTCTCTCACTCTGGCACAAAGTCAAGTGAATAGAGAAGAACACTGTGCTCATATGAGTGATGCTCTAAAAGGGGAGTGTCATACATGCATTAAATTAATCTCCTTGGGTCAGGGGAGCTGTCTGCTTAGCAGCATCTGTCTGTAAAGTATTATGTACTTGTGGTCCCATTTCCTGAGATCTAATTTATTTTTATGTTAAATGGTCCTCTTAGCTGGCCGCCTCTCCTTTTAGTAGTCACAGCTCCCATTGCTGTTAATTAAAGTAATATCTGACTTCATGGTAGAGAGCAGGACCACATGCCATGAGAATAGAACATTTCTACAACTTAGGACAGCTCCTATCTTGAAAAACTGAGGACAAACCAGACCTGTAGGAGAAAGTATCTAACATGGAAAAGAGCAAGTCATGTACTAAATGCCACATTGACCTCCATTTTTATTGTAATTTGATGTGATGTGTACATGTTACCCTTGGCTAAGGGGGCTAAGAGAGCAGCTTACGTTTCGCTCCCTGTCTTGTAGCCTGCAGACGTCAGGTCTGAGTTCAAGAGTTTTCTGCTCCATCACAGTGTCCCTCCCTCTCAGAGACTAAGTCTCTATAGGGCTGCAGTTCTCAGCCACGGTCTGTTTTCGCTTGGTGATGAAAAGTTCTTTTCTTCCTTTAACAACCTCTTCAGGACAAATCATTATCTTTTTACCCCAAATTCAGGCAAACTGAATAACAAGGAAAGGACCACAGGGCTGTGTGTATATCTGGTTAATGCAAGCCATAAATGTCCCGATAAATTCTTACAAGTCCAAGCTGTCCAAGTAACCTCCATCTCAATGAATGAGACAGTATGTAGTGACACATTCTTACTTCTTCTGTATTTTCCCTGAGCTCCATGTGGGTGCACAGCATCCAACACTAAGGCCTTTCACCCTGGGACAGCTGTGGTAAAGCATTCCCTACAATCCCTGCTAGAAGCATCGGAAGAACAAACTGTTAAGAGCAGCAAGTAGCTTTCCATGAACTACATCACCCTCTTATTTTGCAGGGAATTTATGGTTGTTCATTTAACTTTGCCATGTTGCATATTTTTTTTTATTTTGATTTAAATTTATCCAGCCATCCTGGGCATGATGCATACAGGTACATTAAAGTGTTTGTAGTACTGGTAAAAATAATAAGCAGAACTTCCTCAAGTCTCCAGGCTGCCTGTTGAATTGTGGACCTTGTTACCAGTCATGGTTCGTTTATCTTCCTTATCCTGCCATAAGGTCAGAGAATACTGCCTCTATCTTACAGATGGGAAACTGAAACAGATTGGGTAAAACCTTGATCTTCAAAGGTTTGTGGGTGAAATGGGATCCAGAGGAAAGTAGGCATTTAAATTGTAAGCAGGTTCTTAAATAACTTTGAAGCTCTGGGCCTATAGGATTTCTCAAAGTCATGCAAGGAAGGCTGTGGATGAGCAAGGAGCTAAGCCCAAATTTCTGCGTGCTTAGACAAACACGTTGTAATGATCCCAGATTTCACTACATCCATTTATGCATAGACAAAGGTGAGTAGCTATTCAAGTGCTAAATGTTATTTTCTCCTGGGTGAGCTTGTGAGGAGCTTTGCCCTTGTCAGCTGCAAATGTGAAGATTAAGCCCATAGAAAGAGGTGGTACTTTTTTATATGTCACCCTGAGAAGTTTCTTAAGAAGTAGATCAGAGAAAGAACGTCTTCTGCCTTGAAAAGCAGGTTTCAGCTGTGGCTTTTACCTCCTGTTTGGGTGTTTCATCTCTGTGAAAAATTGCCCAAATCTGTCAAAGATCTGAGGTCTTACTTTCTGTGGCCCTCCTGGAGACTGTGGAGATGAATTCTCCCTCAGTTCTGACTATGTTAAACTTACTTCATCCTCTGCTTCTTCTGCTGTGTTACAGTGGTTTGCATTCAGCCTGTTCCCCATGCTACTGAACAACTGCTAGACCAGAGGTCCAGAAAGATTTGTCCCCTTGGTTCCTGATCCTTGACACTAGGATTTGTTTGCATGCACTCAAAAGCAGAAAATCAACTGCTAGCATTCTCAGAGCCTCTCATTTTGGTACCAAGACAGTGTAGTCAAGGAAGGGAAGGACCTTCTTCTCACCCCTGGAAAGGCTGGATATTAGTTATACAACTGTGAATCCTAGTTGTATAATGACTAAGGCAGGGAACAACAAGATTACATGGTTAACCAGAGAACCGCCCATGTACACACCTGATTCAAGCTTAAATCATGCCTTCATTTAACACTGATAAATTGCACCTTGCTCAATTCCACTTGAGGCTGGGGGTTCATCTGAAGAAGTACTGGTATCCTCAGCTGAAATCTGTGGGAAATGGTGACAAGATTTATGGAGCTGAAGTTAGCGGTGAGTAAAATGTATGAAAATCAAGTTTTCAAGTTATAATTGTGGTGTGGCTGGAATGTGCCTGTGTGTGAGCATCCACTGGACTTATGGCATTAATTTCTTGGGCAGTCCAGGAACTTGTTGGCTAGTTGTTTGTGAAGATGAGATAATGAACTGGTTTAAGGCAATGGACTGACTTGAAACTAGGTATTAACTGAGCCTTCGCAATTAAGTATTGACTTATGACTACAGGAGCCACCCAGGTGAGAATTTTGGACAGTTATAAAGAAAACTCCCAGCAGCTCCTGCTGGGCTTGAATGTGTTGCTTAACATTCTGGTTGGAGTGCCCAGGCAGGACATTCCCAGAAGTGATCAAATTGTGCAGATAGAGACAATCATGATGCATGCAGAAAAAAGTGAATAATGAATTCATGCTATGCAGAGTTTGAATAAGTCATGACAAAAGTAGTACAGAGTTACTGTTAAACAGTGGCGTTACGTTGGCATTTTCAGTAGCTACCTTGTCAGTGAACATCGTGTCTTATATGTGGTGAATAAGGTAGGGGTCTGGTGGGAAAACTAGTGTGTGACAATGTAGTTAAAGACTATCATGGTGTCCCTGAAGAAGGAATATAGAATAAAAAGGAATGGAAGGTTAAATGGCTGTTCCATTTTTGGTATTTTCTTGACTGTTGAATGCTTTGACCCTAAAGCTTCCTATTGTGTTGCATGCATATCTGAACAGGAGTGGTAATAAAAACCAATTCATTAGGGCTAAAAAGCTCATTTGCAATATCCCCATAGAGCTTCTTGATGGAATACTTTGTATCCCATGAGGCTAGTTTTATAAGTGGAACGTTTCTTTTTCTTTTCATAAAGCTTTACCATGACACATACAATAACAAACACTGCACTACACCAGTAAGTGTTTGTGTTTACTCTGCTTGAGATTCCCCATCAGCCCCCACCACTGTTAATAATTCTGTCATCAAAGTTGAGATTGCCATGGGAAGCATATAGACAAAGTTAAACAAACAAAGAGAAGGACTAAGGAAAAATAAGCAACTTGCATCATGGAAATCTGTGTCCCTGCAGTTTGCTAACAGCATACCAGCATATGGAAGAATTGCCAAGAAAGGAATTAGGGAACTTCAGAGTTCCTTAGAGAGGAACCCAGGCAGACAAACCTCACTAAAATGGAGATTTTCTTTTCTTGTGGATCCAGATTGTTCCTTTCTCTGAGCTCATTTCTAACTTTCTTCGTTCAGTGTGACTCTTCTCAGTCTTGATGTATTTCCATTTGGTCAAGAGGCAGATACCAGGAGTGAAGAATGTCTCAGAGAGAGACACTTCTTTACTTCAGGCTGTTTCTTACCCAGGTTTGTTCTCGGGTTTACCCCAGAGAAGGAGGCTTTAGAGAAAATAAAGCAGCTCAGATGTGTTACAAGTAACGTGTCCTTGCCCATCACCAGTCACATAATGGGAGCGAGAGCTTGCTGGGTGCCACCTTTGACTCAGCTGCTGTGTTGAGACCCAGCAGCTGGGTGCATTGCATGTGCAGTCATATTGGCTTCCAGAGATGCCTGGCTAGAGGTATATTCACCTGTCATTGGCTTGATAGAGGCAGTTTTCTGAGTGATGCGTCCAAGATTTGTGCTGAAATGCCAGCCAACACATCTAAGTACCTGGCCGTGAGGTAAATGAGCCTTGGTCTTTTCCACTGTCCCCTGAGAACACCAGTTGTTATAGTGTGTTGATAAAGACTCTCACACCTCCCCTAATACAACTTGGTTTGCATTTATCTGAACTAGGCTTGCTTGTTAGGATGAGTGCTGAGGAACTGGAGTGCTGTGTGCTAGATGAGAAGAGAAAGACTGGGCAGCTACAGACTTTTGACCCTTCTTTGCAGGTTGGCTTCTGGTGAGCGCAAGAAAAGGAACAGAGCTGAAGAGAGGGAGCTGCCTGACACGACACTTTCTCATCATCCTTTATCTAAGCAGGCTGAAGGCTGCCAGTTATAGCCAGAAGTCAGAGCAAGCTTCCTAGCTGGAGCTGTGCATTTTAATTAGCTGCTGTGCGCTTGGTGGCCGAGCAGTGACATAAAGCAGTTTTCTTAGTCGGGTTTCAAAAACCTGATACTTTACAGGAAGGAATCTCCCATTTTAGTAATTTTCTTTGTCAGAGTGCAGGTGCAGACTGTCTTTAGGCAAATATTTCTAAAACCAGGAATATTCAATTTTGTATATGCCAGATCTTGAGATACTGCATACCCACACGGCTCGGTTGAAGCCATGAATTGTTCTGATTTATCTCAGCAGCAGATACATAGTAGCTCAGGAAAAGCAGAAAGAAGGGGAAAAAAAAGACAACAGGGGAAGTTTAAAATAAAGGAAAAACACTGGCACTTTTTTCTTTAATTAACTTCATTTTTTAATCCACAGAATGTTATTGTGGCCCCATTTACACTGGTGTAGCTGGACTGGGCTAGCTTACAGGCTGTTATTAGAAAATCTTTGGCTACGCTTGGTGAAGCTGATGGAAAGGCGTGTTTTAAGTGAGCCTGACAGAAGACACAGCGTCACTGTATGGTTTCTAAGAAATACGGACCCCTGTGAATATTTTCCTCCCGATGTGCAGGGAGGATGTCTCAGGGCTGTTGTTGCCTTTGTTCCATCATGACGCTCCTCTGCCAGCCTCAGCGCTGTCAGAGCCTTCTTGCAGGAGAGGATTCCAGCTCCAGCAAGTAATTCCCGTTTCTTTTATTTTTAGCATCAAGATGTCTTTTATTCTGGCTGAAGGACAAAATCCCTTTTCACAGGGGCTGCTTGAACAGCAGAAATGAGTGGCTATTAAAAGAAGGCTTACTGTAAAATAGGATAATAACCTAGTTATTTTGCATTTCTAAGTCATTCTTGCATTGATATTTCCTTTCCTACGATGCACACCAATTAAAAGCCACTGAGCAATAAAAAAAAAAAGGCAGTCTGTGCAATAATCTGACAAAGAATCATGAGCTGTGAAATGAAAGAATTATTTTGTTGCCTTAATGGGAAGATCCATAGCAAATTCTTATGAAACAGATTTTGTCCTGGACTATTGCTACAAATGTCCTTTAAGTCTCTGAAATGTCTGGTATATTTTAATGCTTTTCGTGTACAAATAAGCATAGGTGACACATCAGGTTTCAAGGACAGCTACTCTTCTTGCCTGTCCTCTGAAGGCTCCTTCAACGTCCTCTGTAATTCTACTTGTGCACAGGTACGAGGGCTGTGCAAGGCTCTCTTATCCCTGATGCATTAGATCAGATTATTGACAATATACGAATATTTCTCCAGAGAGGTAGGGGTTGGTGTCTGGAGGGTAGGACGTTGACTAGGAATGAGGGTAGCAGGATGTTCTCTTTCAGTCCCCAATAGTTATAGAATGGTGTATTTCAGTGCCCCTGAGGTTAATGGGAAGGTTGGGACAACCCTCAGTCAAGCTGCTTAGCAAATATCATCAAAAACCAGCCATAGCTGCACTGCGGATTTAGATGCAAGAATGGAAGAGGACAGATGAAGCTTGTAAACAGAGAAGGCACTCATTATGCTAACTTGATTGTAGCTAATTAAAAAGGGATATTAACTGATTGGATTACAGGGGATGGAGCAGAATGACCCTTTGTTCATGCTTGTGCTTGCATCAGTAGGATTCTCTGGTCTATCCAAGAGCGCTCCCGCATTATCCTCATTCTTGTTTCTTCTCTTCTGCTTTCAGGGGCAGATGCTCCCGCACAGTCTGCTCGCCAGAGCAGCATGCCAAGCGCCCCGATGGCTGGCGTGCCAGGCCAGCTAGTGCTCCTGTCGCTCGTCTGTCAGGCCAGGGTAGGGAGAAGCTGCCACAGCGTGCTGTTGGGCTCTCTGACTGTTCTCAGCGGGTGTGCAGTCTGTTGGCTGCTCTTGTCAGAGCTCAGACAAGAGAATCAAGAAACCACATCCAGCACCTATCAACACCACGCTAAGCAGAGCCCTTTCATATTTCTTCCATGTTGTTTGGCATCCTCAGTTTCCATAAACAGAACCTCTGCAAGTTTCTTGTTCAGACTTTAAAGAATAACTGGATAGAAGTATTGTGTGCCTACCAGATGTGAGACAATACATACACTTACAATCATTCAAGTAACAAAAGTAGAATTATTGGAATATGCATTTGAGCACTAAACCTGACAAAGGCAGAAACAAAGCCTCATATTCCTTCATACAAAACTACAGGATGCCATTACACAGTCTTTTTAGTGCTTGACCTCTGAAAGCACAGCACTTAGAAATCCCTTCTTAGGTGTGTACTAATTTTTTGCCTTTGGTGGGACTGAGGTTGTTATGATTTGTCACAGTCACCTCATGTTTTAAATTCAGAGCAGAGTGGCAGACAGACAACTCTTCCAGAGCAGGCAGCAATATTAGGAAGCCTGAAAAGAGAGTTGCATTTGTGCTGGGCAAGGAGAGAGGAGTGTGGAGTCTTTTTTTGCGAAGAGATGAGCCAAGTGACTCTATTTCCAGATTTCCTAGCTGGCCACACCCTTCTCATTCCGTTAAGCAGGCAGACATCAAATCACTGTGGTGACACTAGAACCTATTCAGTTCAAGTGTCATTTGAAAATAAGGTGACCACCAGACTTTCAAAGAAGGAAAGAGGAATGCTATGAAAAAACCCCACATACGGCACCGCTTATTTATTGAGGACCCATCTCATGGTGTTTCACGGAGTGGAACCACACTATGGCAGATCCACTGCGCACAATCGTTTCTTACAAGCGTTATTTTTACCTGATTTACTGTCCCTGGTCATTAATGTCACAGAACGTAAGCGCAGCTTTCATCTCACCCAGCTTTAGCTCTTTGATATGTAGGTTTCCAATCTGCACTACTCATCTAGGCTCGTGGTATAACCATGCTTTTGGAAAGCTGTGATCTCAAGACAGGTGTCTAACACAGTTGAACGTATTTTCTTATGAAGATGTCTTTCTCCATAAGCTGCAATTAATGGTGTATATGGTGACTTTTAGATACACAGGTGAAATTTGCCTGAAAAAAACTTTAGGTATCTGTGACGAGAGTATCTGCTTCTACGAGTTAATTGAAGATTTTGTTATAGTCAATGCATGTAAGGTATGCCATTCATCTGATCTCTTCTTGAGGTCATCTCGGCATGTATGAAGATTATTCCTGTAATTTATATGAATAACTAGAACAACTTAAGATGAATCTCAGCCTAAATTGCATTGAAGACCCTCTGTTGACTACAAGAAAGCCTTTGGTGACTTGCCTAGATACAAACTTCTACAATTGCAGATCTGCCTGTGGAGTGAGATGAAACTTATGTCAGCAATCAATCAGAAGTTCCTTATAAAACAAACTGTTGATCACTCTGTAGGGAAAGAGGATGCATTACCATTTCCCCATTGATAGGCAGAGTGGTTTTAAAAGTGCATGCAAAAATCAAGACTCAAAAATGCAAAAACATGATTTTTCATTTTTGGATCACAAATATGAAATTCGTTAATTCTTGATTTTAAGGCTACTGGTTATCTAAATCTGCCTAGAAAGTTTACTTTTATGCAGGGGTCTGGAAATGCATAAGAAAAAAAAGTATCCCTTTTAATCATACTGGATCAGGAGCTGCTACTGAAGGAAAACTGGTATATTAAGAATTTAAGTATGGTGCAAGAACTGTTAAGGGGATCTCAGTCAGCCTCCAGAGATGCTACTGGGATTGCAGTCAGAAATGCAAGATGGCTAATAACATTACTCCTTTGAGTCATGCTAGATTAGATTGATAACAGCATAACCTGTTATCACAAAGTAGGGCAGATACAGTAGGAGCTAGGTCTATTTAGCAGTAGATTTTTGGCTGCCCTAGGACAAGTGAATAGCAGCAGATTTTGCAGCCAGAAAATAGGGCACTCTTACTGCGGGGAGTCGTATGGCCTACCAACAGCCATTTCGTTTGAAAGGAGATATGGCCATTGATGTTGATCCAAACAGCAATGCAGACAAGCGAGAGTACAGACATCTGGACTGAAAATAAGGAGATTTATTTTAAAAGTGTTTTTTGCTTTCTTTCTGCTTTTTTTATTTGTTGGGTTCTGAAGGCAATATCCTCAAGCCTTCTGTTTTGTGTGTATTGGTGCCTATTTCAGGTTAAAAATACCATTTAGTTGCAAACTCAATGAATGTATACTCATTGCTTTGCTGCCTGGAGAGTATTTTGTCTCATCTGCAAGGTTATAGTGAAAGTTATTCCAGAAATATCTGTCTCTCCCTTCAATGGGAAAGTGAAGATAGTGATGAAAGGATTAACGTACAAAGCCTTGCTGCACTGTTTTCTATTTTACTTGATCTCTCATGGTCAGTAGTGCCAACAATGCAGCATGCTTTGGTTTCTGTTAGGTCTTCTCCAAGTTTGCTATTGTTTACAGATTTTTACAGTTTGTCTAAAAGTACATCAGGTTAACGCCTTCTGTTCTGAAATGAGGAGAAATGAATGTATAAAAACATTTCAGTAAGAAGTTTTAAATTCAGTGAATGTGTTGATTTTATATTTTAAAGTTCAGCAGAAGGCAAGAACATTGGGAGGATTACATTAGAAAAATATAATGGTCCAGCATGAGCAGAATATTAAGAGATTTAGTTGCAAACCTTAACTCCATAAGAAAGATTACTCGTCTTTCACTTGCTTACATTTTGCCAAAAGCTGACACATCCAAATAATATATTTTACTTGTGAATGCTGTAATTGGAAGAAGTTTAGATAAGCGTGAATTTTGGTGCATGAGTGTACACTAGATGACCTCTCAAAGACCTTTCCAATCCTATTTTTTATGATTCTCCCTGTAGAATGAATTGGAAAGTATGTCAGGAATTTGACTGAAGACTCTCATAAAACCCCCAGCTTTCTGTATTTCAATTTCCTGGCTCTGTCCATAGACATAAATTTGGATTGAGTCTAGAACCAGATTCCCCTGGAGCTGGGAGTGAGCTAGAATGGACGCAGACCAGTTTAGGTACCTAAATTCCAATGTCTGTTTTCCACGACTGAAAGTCATCAAGTATGTGCGCTATGTTGCTCCTCTCAAACTTGAAAAAAGATTTTCCTACAATTCACTGAGGAGTGGAGAGCAGTAATGGATGTCACTATTTAATAATATTCAGCCTGAGATTCTTTGGTTCATTTTTTTTATTGTTGTTGGGCGCTTTTTGTTGGGTTTTTTTTGGTGATAATTTTTTCTTCAGTTGAAATAGTGTACATTTTATTTTATCCTCCTAGCTATGCCAATCAACCTGTCTGTCCTTACCTACCTCCCATCCAAACCTTGTGGCTTATTGCTTTTGATATATAGTCAATAGGTTTTCCTGGGAGTGAAGTTATTGTCAAACCAAACTGAGAAGTTGGACATCTGACAGCTCTCAGAATTTAGTCCTTAGGATGCTGTGGCCTATGAATAAGTGTAAGAAATGTCTTTTTTGGTAGTGCAATTAACAATTGCAGGAAGAACTACAGCCTTCTCCACCTTCACTGCAGACATTGTCTCATAGAGGGGTCACTGTATTTTCCTTTTTGTGAATTATGTGCCATGCTTCCAATGACAGAAAATAATGCCCCCAAATGTCTGTAGCCATGAATCAAGCACAGCTTCTCTTCATTAATGGATTACTGACTAAAAGAGCCTACAGTTACTATATGATTCGTTTTGCCACTCTTGTGGATGCTGAGCTTTAGTGTGTCAGTTGACCTACATACTAACCTGGGAAATTGCTCTATGAAAGACATTCAAAGTCAGATTTTGCCTAGTTTATGTTAACAGATTTCCCTATAGATTTTTATCATGCAGTTGATTAATTTATTATTAGAACACGTTTTAGGCAGCACTGAGATCATTTAATTTACTTCTTGTGACCCATTTTGCCCTTTTATTTCAGTACATTTTTTTTCTCTGTCTCTGATTAGTAGTTTCATCTTAGACTCACGGAGTCTGCATTTGAAAAATACATATTAGGTCATCTAGGACAACTTTTTTTCATTGCTAAACCTTCTGTGTAGGCATGGAGGCATCACCGTAGGCGTTTCTGTAGCAAGGATAAGTTGGTGCATTCGGCAGTGAATTCGCATAACAGAACAAGGTTAATTAGACAGTTGTCCATCCTCTGTGCTTTGTTAGGTGCTTCTGTCTTGAATCAGTCACAGGGTGAAAATTCATCCGAGTCTCTAATTTGACCCATGTTGCCTTTCTGAGCGATCTTGTAGTGGATTTGAACACAAAGCATACAAAAGCTGGCCGTAAAAATAAAAGAAGAACCCAGAGATCTGAGTAAAAATAGTATGTAGTGAGTCATTGGATCTGGCTTTTCTGTGTGATTCAGGCGTGTTTCTTGTCTGCCACACACTGAATCTGATGAAGTGAACATGTCTCTAGACGAGGGAAGCGATGATATTCTACCTCATGCGTTACTACCAAAAAAACCCCACAAATCAGCTAAATTCTGATCACAAATATCTTTATTCTTGGTGAAGGGGAAGAAGGCATAAGGGTCACAATTTGACTTTCAGATCTCCATTTACATCTGCAAGGCTGGTACTTGGTGTGTGTATGTGGGGAACATTTAACTTGCAAATTGAGCATATTTATTGACAGGTTCTCCTTATGTCTGCCGCTTTCATACATCTTCTTGTCCAACTCATTCAGACATTCTCAGAATAAGTACTAGGTTTATGGACTGGAGGGGCCTAAGAGAGTTATCCAAGACCAATTCCAGTACTACCATTTCATACAAACCCTTACTTGAAGATATCAAGCTCAATCTGAAAAATTTTACTTATTTCACCCTCACAACTCCAAAATGAATGGTAGTTTTAGAACTTCACTATCTGATGCTTGATAACAGTTTTCTATTAGTCTTTTATTCCCCTTCACTTTTGCCAGTGTTGGTTTATGGTTTGAATGTTTCATCTCCTTCCCTACTATTTACTCTCCTGAAGAATCCAAAAACCTTTAGTTAGCTATAATGACCAGATTATTACCTGGTCCTCTCTTCTTATATTGGCCTCCATTTTCTTCTACATGTCATTGATCTTTGACTCTCTTTATTATGGACTCCTTTTTCTTGAACATCAGTGACATAGTATTTCAGAGGCAACCGTACCATTACTTGTCAATTACTTTGCAATCAGATAAATAACGGAGAACTAGCGTCTAATATGATACGTTGAAACAGCTTCCAGAGAAAGAGTCTATACTCCTGAAGGGGGGGGGGGGAGGGGGGGCGGAAACCGAGAGAGAAACCAATTTTTTTGAGACTCAGTGAAATTCTAATAATCTGGGATGTATAGTCTGTTACCAATGCATGAATAGAATCAAACAGTGATAATGTCGTGCCTTGAGACTTCTACCTTCAATAACCTTTGCTATCATTATCTAATTGTTCCTCATTGCACACCTGAAAAGTAAATATAGTTGATTTCCTAACAGAGGTACTCTATATATAACCTAAACTAACTATAATCTAAATGAGAAATCTTCTAATTAGGCTATTTAAAATAGAGAAATTTCAGAAAACTCAGTAGTGACAGAACATGAAAGAAAATGCTATACTGAACAAATACACCCCAAAATAAGAATGGTGAGCCCCTTCCCTGAATATTTAATTATTTTCTTAAAACATTATTAGAAAGAAAGAAAAATCTAAAGAGTTACGAGATTTTTTTTATTTTTTTTCGTGAAAAAACATCATTTTTCTCCTTAACATTGGTGAAAAGCATCAACATTGAAGGAATGGATTATGAGAGTATGACCCCATTATATGGGAAACCTGCATTTGATCCCAGTATTGCACCTTTTGACTCAGGACCACTGTATCTTTAGTCAGGAAGCAGTTTTAGCTATACTGTGCCTGAATATGGGTCCTTCCATCCTCTTCATGCTGGTCATGGATTTTATTTATCAGCTGACAGCAGAGGCCAGGCATGTTGGGGATGGAGAACTTTATTCCTGAGGGCTGGGATCAGTTGGTGGCTAACATTTGTGGGATGCTTAGGAGCACCTTCCAGACCAAACAGGAGTTGTATTTCACTTCCCACTTCAGAAGACCCAGCTCACCTCACCAACCTCAGACCTGAGGATTCTTGGGAAGGGGAAGTTCCTGTTAGATAGAACAACTAAACAAAAAGAGATTTAAATGTCAAACCCTGGCCCCAATGTGGGTTTGAGGTATGATCTGGATCTACGTGTCCTCATTCGTGATTACAGTTTGCAAACAGTTACCTAGGATGATAATCTCAAAACAGCAAGGAATAAGGAGGAATGCTGAATTCACTGGGTCAAACAGGTTTTGCTAGTGGGTTTGGTTTTTTTTTTTTCAGGGATAGCACTAAAATACCAAACTGGCCTAACTCAAGGAGATCCTGAAGAACCACAATCAGGTGTAAACCACCTGCCCCTTGATAAGAACAGACACTTCTGAAGAGATTTCAGCATGTTCTTTGTATTGCTTCCCTGCTCGCTAGCACAATTCCTTGAGCAGGTGGGACTTTTGTATATAGCCCATTTTTTTTAGCTAGGAAATGAAACCACAGGGTTCAGATGGTTTCCCAGATCATAGAGGAAGTTAGAGTAAACAACAGAATGTTTCTGTAGAGGTCTAGACTTTACATCATCCAAACTAATTAAAGACTGATTCAGATTGATACCAGGGATTGCTCATATAAGTCAGCAAGAGCTAAAGATAGATTAGCTTTATCCAAATAAAGGGTCTATGGATGCCAATCAAGGTCAGTGCTGAGATCATGTTTGGTAAACAAGAGAATTGTAGAGCTGGAAATCGATGGAGTAAAATTGGTAGGTTAGGAAGTAGGACTAATTCACAAAGAAGAAAATGAACCAATGAGACACATAACCTTTTGGGGCTCATTTGTTTCTAATTATAGGAGTGATGACTGGAGAAGGGGCCTAGAAGAGCAGAAAAGAGCAGAGTCATTATTCCCTCCATCTACTGGACCCCAATAACCATCCTGATGTTGCTGAACTTTCATATATTCACTTTAAGAGATGACTGGCCAAGTTGGATGTGAAGAAATGGGTTTAGTTTTTTTTTTTTTTTCTTCATCAGTTGGCTTCTCCTAAAGAAGCTGTAGGAATAGGGGTTATACTATCTCACTTTATCCTATGTTTACTTTCCCTTTCTACTCTTACTTTTCTCTTTCCCCTCTCTTCTTGCCATGTGCTTAAAAAAGGCATCATTCTCAGAGAACATTTGGCTGTGAACTCATCACCAAGAAGGCAGCTAAATACCAGTGCTCTGAAGAGTACCACAATGACATAAGTTTGCCAGGTCTCCAGGTGGCCTGAAAGTATGTTGTGTCTGTCTTTCTCCTACAGTAAGCATGTTTACAAGAGTTAGCTCCAAAATCAGAAATGGCAGGTTTTATCTTTGCTGTTCTTTTCTCTCCCCTGTGTGTATCCTGTTGTTACCCTGTCCAAGAAAACGGCTTAGCATCCAAGGAAGAGCAACACAGCTCATTCCCATCTTCTTTTACTTTTTCTTCCCTAAAGGCAGTTGTATTCAGTGTCAAAAACACTTTGCAGGAATTTCTTGCAGGAGAAGGAAATGAGGGATGCTGTTTTCCAAAGAAACTTCAAAATCTGGCAATATTTTACTATCCAATGTTTGCACTGCTTTCCTTCTCCTTTTCCTCCCCATCCTTCTCTTTCTTCTGAGAGCCAACATAGCTCTGACCCAAACTATCCGTCCCATGAAGGGTTATGTCTGTAAATCAAGCCATTGATGGGCACATAACTTTTCTGGTGACAAGAGAGTCTGAGGCTGTGGTGTGGGGAGAAGCAGTCAGTTCTGAGAAGCTCTCTTCCCCATTGCAGCCCTGAAGGCACTGTGGCTCCAGCCAATGTGAAACTTCTCTGATTTTCATCCCTCCAGGCCAGCACCAGGAAATCAGCTGATCACAGTTGTGGCCCACCAGCTGCACGTGGCATAGGTATTGTGGGAATCTGTAAGGTTAACAATTGCCTCTCTCCTGTTCTCTTGTACTTGAACAAGAGAAGTAGTGACATAGGAGTCATGAACCTCCCCCCAAAAATTTAGTTTTGGGGCTAAATTTGTTTTCCTCTTACCATCCCAGGTCTTGTTTAATTCTTCATCTTGCTGATGCTTTTGCCTTCCAAATCCATTGAAACAGACCTTCCCAAACTTGAGATTTTCCAGCTTCAGTCACCAGATCTCAAAAAAAAAACCTGGTGTAAACAAAAGCTAAACACATAAATAAACATGAGAGACAACGTGAAAGGCTGCTACTGCCTTACAAGTAACAAGATTTCAGACCTTCTGTGCTATCCCCTCCTTTTTGTGCCAAGGGAGATGTTAATGTTTGTGACTAATGTGTCACTGCCCAAGGCTTGCATGTCCTAGTTGGATTGTATACAAGGGTGACTCTGTGTCCCAGTTTCTGGGGTGTAAACACAATTTCAGATTAAAAAAAAGTGTTCAAATACCTCTAAAAGCAGAAAGGTAAAGGCAAGATATTTTGCATCCTGAGATAACCACCTGTGCAGGCTCTTCTTTCCCGTTGCAAGTTCAAGTTTCACAAACCTGATCTAGTGCTACAGAAAGGGGAAAAAAAAAAAAAAAAAGGCTGTCAGTGACTTCACTGTGCTTTGCATCAGGGTCTGCATAGGTCAGATGTAAATGGTTTTTGACATTAAATATATCCGCGACCTCCATCTGGCTGATATCTTCCGGGGAAGATCAAAATGAAGGAACAATGATAAAACATAAACCGAAGAAGGGGCACAAAGATGTCTAAAAATGATGGGATTTTATGGCCTTGTTTTTTTTTAACATGTAGATTTACCTATTGCATAAATGTGAGAGGCACAATGTGCTGGTTGTTCCCAACCGGTGAATCATGGTGGTTCTTGAGGAGCAGCGTGGGCCAGATGCACCTGTCTGCTTGCACTTCTCTGACTCACACAGGAATAAAAGCCCAGTCTGACATCAGACCTGGGGCTGGAGTGTTTCCCCTGGTTAAGCTAGAAGGAACTTCTTTTCTGTTGCTTTCTCTCGCCTTTTTATGACACGTTGTATATTTTGATTGTCTTGAGCATTTTTCACAAGTGTCTGCTGGGAACCTGATCCTCTGACATGAATTAAGTCCTTAGTAAATTGACTTTAACCCATCGTATTGACTCTGTCATTTTCACTCTCTATTGTTTTCAAGTCTTGAATGTAGTCCCTCATCTCATTAGCTGCATATGGCCATTAGATGTTCCCTCTGCCCTTACCAAATGCAAATACAATATAAAAGTCTTGTTCTCTGTTTACACACATGCTCTGAGCCAGTATGGCTGGTCTCTTATTACATATTAAATGAAGAACTTGCTTGGCAACATCAGCCTGACAGAAGCTGTCTGCACTTGTGTGCTTGACAGCCGACCTTCATGAAAATGGCTGTTATTCTGGATGCACTCAGTGTATCAGCACCATTTGCATTAAGGGGAACTTTCAGGAAGAAGCTGTTTCCAGATGAGCCATTGCGGATCTGAGAAACATCTCTTCAGGGGGTGTGAGATCTGTCTCTTGCACACAAATTTCTTGTCTCACCTCAAGTACTTATTGGTAATGTTCATATTTTTACTAACAGTATTGTGAGCATACACAGGGCCATTGAATCCTGAATATTCTGAAAAGCATTCTACTGTTCTGGTGATTTTTATTCCAGAGCAACAGAGAAATAAAATTTGCAACTTTACTGACACACAGGATGAAGTTTTCAAATACTGATGTGTCAATTTAGCCCCCTAAAAAACCAAACCCTTGCAGGATATTTCTTTTGAAATGGAAATATAAGGGTGCATTTCACAGTTATCTGCTGTATTCATTTGCACATTCCACAGTTATTTTTTGTGAGCATATCCGCATGCAGAATTATGTATTATGCAGGAAATATAAGAGTATGTCGACATATTTAAAGCTCACAGTGTGTAGCCATTTCTCCACTTTCAGTAGACTCTTTTTAAGTAGAAGTGTGTTTAGATCTTATCCTAGACATCAAGTCTGGAGAAACTTGCCCTTAATAGTTTAAGCTGGAATCTGTGGCTATGTATGCACTAATAAACTAAACAGGGCTAAGGCACAGATGTGAAAACTGTCCTAACTGTCCAGACTGTGCAATTGTTAGCCTGCTCTTTGGCCTGGCTGTAACAAGGACAAGTTCCTCAAAGGTCATGCCTTGGGGAACAGTACAGGTAAGAATAGTTCCCAGTAAGAAGCAGGGATGAGGCCAACCTGTGTCAGGGGAAAAGAGAGCTGGCCACATGGGCGTGAGCCTAACCATGCCATGCTATGCTAAGGGACAGCTAATGACTCCTAGTCCTGTTATTTATTAGTGTAAATGTAGCATGTGGATCCTGAGGAATTGTTTGGAGAAATTAGACTTTCTGATGGAAGCATCATCTCTGAACTTTTATTAATGAAAACCCTGAGAGAGCATCAAAAGGACAAAATGGAGAGGGCAGCCAAAGCACAGAGCACGGAGATGAACTGTATACGTGGATCCTGCAGAGCCAGAGACACCAATTAATGCCTCCTGTGTCTTAGAGGGGCTCTTGTCTGTGACTGACAGACAGCAGAGGATTTCCAAACCCCACAACTTTACTGCTTTGTTCCCCTGAGCAACAAGGAATGGTTGTTTTGTCAGCTATTCTTATGACTCCTGTGTTGTTTCAGAGCAGCTTTGCAACTCTCTGATAGAGTTAAGAGGGGCTGAAGTGACTTTGAGCTCAGTGCCCAACACCGAGGAGCCCAGAGCTTCAGTCTTACGCCGATGCCCCAGCAAGGGCTGGCTGAGGGTGAGAGCAGGAAGTGATGGTACCCTGCACTGGTAACTTGTTGGAGTCATTCAAAAGACTTGCTGCTACCTGTGGGCAGCGTAGATGTGAAAGGTGTTTCAAATACTGCAGTGACTGGTGGTTGGCAGGCTGGACTATGCTCCTGTTGAATCCCAGACTAATACCCCTTGAAGAGCTGATGAGTTGCAGAAACAAGTGCTGAGATGAGTCCCAGATGCTGGACATCTCAGGGAGTTCAGGCTGTCATTGCTCAGAAACAAGAATTGAGGAAGTTTTTTGTTTGTGAGATTTCTGGCTACGTCTGCACATGAAATTGTTTCTGCTGGACCAGCCACATAACTCTGTGATGGCAGATATTTATGGTGTGGATGTCTCTGTCTTTTGGTTTCCTTCACTTTCCAAAGTTTTAGAAGTGCAGATTATGTTTCCTGTTGCAATCGTTGATCTACTCTCGTGCTCCTTGGAGTGGTGAAATCAGATGCTGGATACATTTCTGATCAAATATAGCTTATGGCTTAAGCAAGAGTGGATGCCTACAACAAATAATAATAAAAAAAAAATAACAAAAATGAAAGCCTTGGTGGGCAGTATGCTAAGCAAGCATCAGCAGTGTGCCCTGGTAGAAAGGACAGTTTGCAGCATACAGGGTTGTGTTAACAGAAGCATAGCAGGTAGATCAAGGGAAATTGTTATTCCCCTTTACCTGGCACTTGTTAGATCCTGTCTATTGTACTGTGTCAGTTGTCTGGGTTTGGGACCCCATATGAGAAAGATGCTGGAAGAAGCCACATGGAGAGTCACCAAGTTGAGAGAGCTTTGGAGCACTTCCTTCGTTAGGAGAGCCTGAGAGAAGAGGTGTTGGTTAGCCTTGAGAAGGGTTGTCTTTGAGGAGCACTATTGGCAGCCTTCCAGTACATTAGAGGAGGTTATGACAGAGATGAGGCAAGGCTCTTAACTGGGGTGCACAGTGGGAGAAAGACAGACAGCGGTCGTAAGTTGGAACAAGTTAAGTTCAGACTGAATAAATAGATATTTTCTTATTCTTTTTCTGTGAGGCTAATTAAGTCCTGGAACAGGTTGTACAGAAAGCTTGTGTGATCTCTGTGCTCAGAGATTTCCAAGACTCAACTGGACAATGTGCTTGCTCTGATTTCAGTGCTTTGAGCAGGAACTTGATCTAGAGAACTCCTGAGGCCCCCTCCAGCCAGAGCAGTTCCATAAGACTATGGTTCTGCTTAGGTCACCATTTTAACTTCTGATTTAACCAGGTCAAGTGGCTGTTTCTTATGCTACTGCTCTAGTGCCATCTATGTTCCCCAGGTTTTCAGTTCTTTATTTTTGCCTGTAACTGCAGGGTTAAGAGAAAGTAATTTTTTTTTTTAAAAAAGGTTAATTGGTTAGCAGCATATAAAATGCATGTTTCCCTCTGACATACCTCTGCATTCCCTCGTTCCCAGTTTGTCCAAGTTTTTCTGGCTATGTATATAATCACACTCATACATACAGGAAAGCTACGACATAGTAGCAATTATGGAAACTTGGTGGGATGATTCCTATGCCTGGAGTGTGGCCATCGATGGCTACAAACTGTTCAGAAGGGACAGGAGAGGAAGAAGGGGTGGAGGTGTTGCCCTCT
>JAOXNO010000013.1:150995778-151010057 GCA_028565335.1 Limnodromus scolopaceus | reverse complement strand
GGTGGAACACTGGAACAGGTTGCCCAGGGAGGTGGTTGAGGCCCCTTCCCTGGAAACATTCAAGGTGAGGCTTGATGGGGACCTGGGCAACCTGGTCTAGTTGGGGGTGTCCCCACTGACTGCGGGGCGGTCGGACTAGATGACCTTTGAAGGTCCCTTCTGGCCCAGATGATTTTATGGTTCTGTGATTCTATGATTCTATGCACACCTGCTCTCCCTCCACATTGCCCACATCAGAGACTACACACCTAAGCAGTGTCACTTTCCTGTCACCTACCACTGTCCTGTGGGCTCAGGACTGACCCAACCTGTTCCCTCTGTCCTTCCATCTCTGCCAGTCCCTGAATGGAGCCTGGGACCTGAAAGCACCAGGAAAATGAGACAGAGTGTGAAGGAGCACCCCTAACTAAAGAGAAGAAGTTTCAACATTCCCTAATTCACTGTGCCCACTTCTTCCCTTTCCAGGAACTGAAACAGTATGAGACAAGGCAACTGTTAAAGAAGTTTAAAACTTTGGGGTTTCCAATCCATTTGCAGTGCAAGCCGGTTCCTCCATGGAGCCTGGCGGTGGATCCCTGTTTGGTCACTCTGCAGCGTGGTTTGCTGCACTACCCACAGAGGTGTTTTCACTTTGGTGTGCTTAGCTTGTCTTCCTTCCTCGACTCAGGCTATTCTTGGGCTCACATGTGTGCACTGGAGATTTCAAAAGTAACCCCTTTTCAAATGTGAGCAATTTTAGGTCTTTTTTCTGTCCGGGCTTTATTGCATTTGGCAGTAGAGAGTAGCACATTGGTCCAAGCTCTTGGCTTAGGACTTGATTTGCATTTCTAGTACACAGACATTCATTTTTAGCCTTCATTGGATCCCTCAGGAACCTCTCCTTTTCCTATTTATTCAGAAAATTCAAACCACAAGTACTTCCCCAGTACAAATGTAACTCATTCTAAATCTCTGCTAATTCCACAAGACACCAATTTTACTAATTACTACCTTGATTAATTAAAGTGGAAATAATTTAAGATGCTGTTTGCTTCCAACTAGGAAGGTCATTTTAATTTGTTTTTTTTAACTGAGTTTGAAATATAAAACTTGGTCAGTCTCTTTCTATTAATCAAGGTCATGTTGTATATTGTCAGTTTTCCTTCCTGGTTACCTTTTCAATAGCATCATATATTTGTGTTTGTGATTTCAGCAATAATGGGCACTGTTACCTGAGGCCCATCTTCCTTTCTAAAGGACTCAGCAAATTGAAAATATTATTCTGCCACCTATTAGTTAGGCTTTCAGAAGACCCCTGTCTCTTCAGTCCCCAGTTCAGCTCCAGTGTGTTTAAGTCTTTTTAAACAAGTTATCAAAAATAAGGGTTTACTCGGGAGACGAGGAGGACTATCACCATCACATTATTTGCGTATATGTACAGATACATTCAGTAATGGGATCAACAATATAGGAGTCTTTTGCAGCTCATCTATCCTGCAGCTCAGGTCTGAAAACATGAAGTTAGTTCCTGGGAGTGCTGGTACAGCTCGACATCATTGCCAACACATTCTGCCTGTCCTGGATGTGTGTGTATGCACATCAACATGCTCAATAGCCAAAAGTAATCTGTCCTTTTCAATGAGACAAGTGACACATACCCTCCTTATAAAAATCTAAAACAAGTGGTCCATTCAGGCCATTAGCAATCTGATCCAAAGCCCCTTAATATCAACTTGTTAGACTTCCACTGATATTTGTGGGGTTTGGGTCTCACCAGTGTGTTTTATCATCAGAGGCTGGTGTTTAAAGAGAGAAGTGCTTCAGTAGTCTCTCCTGTGGTGCACGATGAGAGCATTAGGATAGCAGCAGCATTTTGACAGCAACAGCAGTTCTGTTGAAATTTCTCTTACGTACTTTGATCACCGTGCTCAAAGGATATATTGGCTTTGGTGTTATCTCTTACTCTCTTCCACATAGGCCTTAAGTGAAGGGTTTAAAGCATCCAACAGCGTCTGTTTAACAGGAATATTTTCTGAACTGACTTTTTACAGGATTTAAAAAATTATTATTAAACACTCGGAATATCTTATTTGACAGGTCAACAGATTATTGGATTTTGGCTTAAATATCAAAAGCCACAATCCTTGGCACATTTCAGCACATTGGGAAAATGCTTGAAATTCACAGCAAATAAAATATTTAAAAGCTGGTTGCCTAATGTTCTGCAGGGAAACCAATGGGGACACATACTATAATCCAGCAATGTGTTTTAGCTGGTCTAGCTTCTCGCTTACTGATCCACTTTTACAGAGTGTCTGTGGAAATAATCCAACAATGTCTTAGAGACTTCAGCAAACATGAGCATATCTTAAAGCCCTTTATCTCCATGTTCTCCTGCTTCCATGGAAATGTCCTCTGATGGGGAAGGTATGCAAAAACTGGCCCACCAGACTCTGCCTGTCTTAGTCTTCCTATAGTGCAACACACCATAGTATGGTTTCTGCCAGCAGCATCCTCTTAGAAAACATCTGAGTCAACCAAAAAAACAATGAAAGAAGTAGGACAATTCCCTGCTAGCTTCAGTTGTTCAAGGTCCACTGACTTCTACAAGTGTGGGACTTTACTTCAGCTGAGGATCTGCCTCAACAGTAGATTTTAAGAATAAATCATCTCTTGAAGCCTTTTCCACTGATCTTTATGGGAAGTTTGCCATTGCCTCTAGTCCTTGGCAGCTGGACTGGAGTTCAGGCACATTGGCCAAGATCCACGAAAGCACTCTTGTTCTGGACTCCCATTAATTTCAGTGGGACTCGGGCAGTGAAATACCTTTATGGATCTGGGCCTTCATTCCAAAAATCCTGAAAATTCGATGAAGTTTATTTAGCACACGCTATCCTCAGAGACTGTGGGCTGTTCCATTTGTTTGTCAAAGCCAATCATTATTTCACACTGCTAATATACAAATTAATGGAATTAATGGGCACATTCCTGCTGATATCAGTCAAAAGGGTCTTTAGCTACCAGTGCTAACTCTTCTGTTAAAAGCATAGAACTTGGCTTTTGGCACAAAAGATGGGTCGAACATCAGGAACAGAAGGGCAAAGCATGGCAAGGTGACAGATGAAGAGCCACCCCTGCAGGAGATCTAGTCAGAAATGCCAACAACACATGTACTTCTGCCATGCAGTGGGAGAGAAGGGTCTTTGTTGTGTTTCTCAGACATACATTCCTATCAAATGTGATAATTTCTGCTTATGATATATACAGAAAGTTTCTCTGTACAGCTGTCGCCACTGTGTAATAAAGCAAGACCAGTGCACAGCAGGGATGCACCCAAAGAGATCAAAGAAGGAAAGTGAGCTTCTGAGTAAACTTCTGGGCTAGGGTTTTGGACACAGAGAAGTGAAAACAGAGTAGAGACCCCTGTTCATTGTGTTCATCGCTGCATCAACAATTTTCTTTTCCTGGTTCGGCTAGCCCAGCTTTAGTCCTTCAGATAAAAGGAGGAGTGGAGAGTTTTACCTTTATAGGACTGCCATGTAGAGACAAGATGCATTCACTTACTGCTGTATGAGACAACCCAAGGAGAAGCCAATGAAAGATACCCTGGATCTTCTCAAGTGGTACAGGGTAAAGGTCCACACAGGTAATTGGAATGAGGCCGTTATGTCTAAGGATCTAATTGTCATCCATGTCAGTAAAGTCCATGCAGCCCAGATGGTAATTCAGCTTGCTGTAGAGTGGGCAGCTAGAGTCTGGATGACTGACTCACTCCTCAGGCCTCACTGGTGGCAACCGTGTCCCTAACTGCCACATCTACACGTCTTTTAAATACCTCCAGGGATGACTCAACCACTTCCCTGGGCAGCCCATTCTGATGCTTAATAACCCTTTCAGTGTAAAAATTTTTCTTAATGTGCAGTCTAAACCTCCCCTGGTGCAGCTTGAGGCCATTTCCTCTTGGCCTATCATCAGTTACTTGGGAGAAGAGACCAACTCCCACCTCTTTACAACCTCCTTTCAGGTAGTTGTGGAGATAAAGACTATCACAGGCTGCCCAAAGATTTGTCTGTATACAGGAAATACAGCAGGTAATTCTGGAAAGAGCATGAAGATTTAAGAAACTTGCATTTGTTTTTCTTTAAATTTCACTTTCTATTTTCTTTTGGTTGGTCTGTTTGTAAGCACAGTGCTCCACACGGACCGATTCTGTTGTGGCCCATAGGCTGATTTCCCACTAGTGAATTGACTCTTGGATGGTTATGACTGTCATTTCAATCCTTTCCAAGGGAGTTGAAGGTAGACAGCTATAGCTATTGCTTGCAATTTGCCTTGACTGAGGAGGACCTTGTTATCTTCAGGGGCAGCACAGGGACTGGATGAAGCTGTCTTAGGGAACCAATTTGTACTAGCCTTTTCTTTGTCTCATACAGGGTTAGCTAGCTCTGCTGGCCATTGCAGTGAGATGGCAGTAGTCCAGCACCAACTCCCCAGCCACTCTTAGACTGTCTGCATATGGAAGAGAACACTGAGTTTCTCTGAGGGCTTCCTCCACCATACTGTGACCCATGATATGAGGACAGGACACCGAAGTGTGTGTGTTGTATCTTCCCCTTAGGGCGCTATAGTCTTGTTTGCCGTTGTGTAACGACAGTGATTGTTGGGGATTGTTGGGATTGTTACCTATTTCCCTCACAAGGCTGATAACCGTAACAAGCCAGATGGCCCTCTGCAGAAGAGAATTTGAGCTAATGAACTACTTGGCTTTGGTTGGGGCTGGCTTTCCTTCCTCTCGTGCAGTGAAGTTCTGTTTCCTTAAAGCATGCAAGATGGTATTCTGTCCTGCAGTCACTGTGATGTTCAGGGGAAGTACAAGTGTATCTGTGCTGATTTTCACTTCCCACCTTTTATCTCTTGGCTTCTTGAGGTAGGTGTTTCCAACACCTGGATAGCTGGGTGCCGTCTTTTGCATGTACTTGCTTCTTTTACTTTAATAGAAAACAATGACGGAGATCATCTGATTTGTATCACTTCCTGATGGACAATTCTCCAAAGTAAAGATTGCCTTTATGTTTGCATACATAACATACATGTTAGCAACCTTACAGCCTGTCCAAACAGAGACCAGGGCTGGCTTGGACATGCTGAAAACACCCTCTTTCATTTGGAAAAGTTGCCCTTGAAGGTCATGCAGAAGTATAGCCAGGAAATAATGTAGGCAAATACATAATTTGTATTGTACATAATAATGCCTGAGCTTTATCAGTTGTGTGGATAAACACAGCTTTGCTCCCAGATGTCATTCCAGCATCTTTTTTATCCTTGATGTTCTCTGTGTCATCAAAAATAACTACAGGTGCCCAGTGCTGCATAAAATAAAGTCAAATAGCAGTGGTACTTACCTAAACTTCAGTGTTTAAATTCATATTTAGCAAATTGACAGGTGTTTTAAGCATATATGTACCAAATGAGCTACTTAATCTACCTCATAAGGGCTGTGCAAAGTTAAGCAGTAAATTACAAAGGGATTTTAGCATCCATTCAGCATATAAGACCACAAAATATCTTTTGATTTTGCTTAAATATAGCCTGAAACATCCAGGTTTCAGTGTCTAGGTTTAAAATCTTAGAATGTCAAAAAGAAAGTATTTAAATTTTTCTTTTGTCTTTTTATTTGGTTGGCTTGAATCTCTGTGTCTACATGTATGCATGTGAACTGTAATGATGAATGATTGGAAGTATGCTTTCCTAAGGAGCAATAATTAGCCGTTCCAATGCAGCAAAAAGTGATAGTGCTACTGTTATGCCAAACATGAAGAAAAGAAAGCCAGTACAAACAGAACTCCACAGTCTGAGGAGTACTTGTTTACGTTTTTTCCAATGACGAGATAATGATTTTCTCTGGCTGTTATTTTATATTTCATTCTTCCCAATGTATGCCATTTTAAACTCAGATTCATTTTTACCTAGTGTAACCCTCAGGACAGTCAAGTGTCAGCATGAACATTTAAAGACAGAATTAAGGCTAAGTAACTACAAAAGGAGAGAGCTGAAGGACAAGAAAGAGGAAAAAAATGAGATATGGATGAGATGGACAACAGAACACAGGTCCAAAAATTGATTAATCTTTAGAGGGAACTGCAGTTCTTGTTTGCTAGGCATTTTCTGTTGTTCACATCTTGTTAATGGTTGAATTTTAAGAGATGCAGTTATTATTGAATACAAAATTAGTGTAAAGAAATACAATTTGACAAATGAAGAATATAAGCCAACAGCATGATGGAAGAACAAAACAAAGGACTTAATAGAAAACAAGACCTGGCAATTCAGAGTACAGTACTCATTAGCTTGGTAGAATTTCATAAAGTGACTGCATGCAAGGTAATCCTAGAGGAATATACGCTCTCTGAAATTAAAGATAGGGTAAGGAGCATTGAGGAATACCTTGTGCATGATTTGTGGGGCCTTTATAATTTACCTAAAACTAACAAACTAACAAGTTTGAGTATTAGCTAATTTAACAACCCCAGAAGCATAAAGAATTTCTGTTTTAGCTCAACTACAGTGTGGAATTTAATTATTTTGCTATCTCTTGTCAATCCAGCAGTTTCATTAGAAGCTGTGTACATGGATCTGCCTTTGATTCACTTCCTAATGAGATAAGACTGAAAGGCTGAAAAACCAAATAAGTACCCAAAACTGAAATAACATGAATAATTTCCCAGATCACCTAGATCCTTAATTGTAACTGTGTTGAACAGGCAGCCCCTGACACCCATAATTGAGCTCAGGTCAGTAATAGAGGCCAATAATAGAGATTCTTAATAATAAAACTTTGGTGAGTTTTTTTCCAGCTGTTTTTTGCTTTATGTTTCAGGTGTCCCTGCCTGAGCCACATTCAAATCTTGTTGTTTAAAAAGCACTGGATGGTGTCAAGGTTGTCACAGGTCAGGAACTGAATTTGGACAGGTTTCCATGAGCTCCTGCCACATGTCTTGGGCCTAAATCACCTAACTTAAAGCACTATGGAGATATTGGTGAGTCCACCTATGTTTTCTTTGTGGTTGTCACCAGAGCAGGAAGGGTGCTCTTGGTACTAAAACCACACCAAACTGATGGTACAGTCATATAAGAGAGCCTAAAGTGACAATGTGCTTAAAGCTACCCAGGTTGAGTCTCGGCCCAGGTCTGTTCACTTCCTAATGTATTGGTATGAGCCTTTCTTTCTCCAGAGCAGCTGTGTCCTGCAGCAGCCACCCATGCTCAGCCTAGGAGCCATTGAGGTTTTTCGGATGTCAGTATGGACCAAGTGGGATCCTCAGGGAAATCGAGTCCTTGAGGGGGAATTGAGGACATCAGACAGATTTTTCCCCCAGGAAGGGAGATGGAGACAGAGGCAGTGAATGTCTGTCCAGACCTTCTCAACAATATCCCAGGAGAAGGGAAGCGCTTCAGCTCAAAGGAAGACTTTTCTTCTAGAAAAGATAAGAAAATAGAGTAGAAAAAGACAGAAAAGCTGCCTCCCACATCCATGCAGAGAGAAGGGTTATTAAAGTCTGGATTGCTCTAAGACTGATCTTTGCTCTCCTGCCTATTGGCATGAAAAACTGTAGACATGACTATATACATATTTTTATTTTAGTCTCAATTTTAACTTTTGGCTTTCCTGTACACAGCAGATAACACTGGAGTTTCTGACAGGCATTAAATTTCTTGTGCATCACATATGAGGAAACATGCAGTAGAATATTAAATGATTACGTTTCCTGACTTACGGTCAGTCATTTGTGCAATTTTCATCACAATGCAATAGCACAGGGTCTTTAACAAAGCAAGATAGGTCTGTTGCCTCAATTTGTCAGAAAATGGTTTGGAAATTCTGTCAGGTTTTGTCTGTCACCTGCAAGAGTCAAAGAAACAGATTATGTTGTGTTTTACAATTGGCATAGCTGGTAATTCAGCCAGGAGCAAAATAAAATCCACTTCTGTCCCAGTCTTTCAGGACTGTCAGTGCATTTACCAAGGTAAATTTGGAGTCACCCCATAAAGCTTCTTCAGCTATATTAGTGAACAGTGGGAGAGAGAATAGCACATCCTTCTTATTAGGCATCTAAGGAAAAGGGTTAGCAACTTCATGATTTACTGATTGACTTCTGTCAATCAGTATGTTTCCTCCTGTGTGAAAAAAATGAATCTTACTAACCATAGCTTATCTTTTTCAGTTAGTTTTTGATATGGGACAAACAGTCCCATTGCAGGAAAAAAAATAACATGAAAAATATTTGCTTCATTAGTTAGAGGACTGTGCAGGTATAAGACACTTATAAAAGCATTCCCCTGTGTGGAGCTCACAAAATGGCAGCATTTTCTACAGCAGAGGGAGATTAAACCCCAGAGGTGAACACAGGCTTTCTAAGCAGACTGAAACTTCAGGGGTAAATCTCTTCTCCCTTCCATCAACAGGTAATAGGAGTGAAATTCGCTTGGGTAATGTGGTTATCTACAACACAGACGCCCATATCTGAACAAATGTCCCTGCCTTCCTGATATATTCAGGGGAAGGGCTGGTCAGCAAAGTCAGCAGAGCTTAGGATGCAATTTGCCTTATGCTGAGCCTCCTACATTTGGTCCCCATTGACTCTATTGACTTGGGCTTTGGTTCACCAGTGGAGGTTTGGACAATAGCTCAGGTGCGACAAAGCTGGGACACCAAAGTTATGTCAGCTGTATCTGTATTTCTCAATGGTCTCAATCTCAATTTCTCAGCATGGTAATAGGTATTTTGAATATATTATGTACAGAGATGTCGTCTGCATCTACTTGTCCTCAGAAATAAACCTGGAGTTGTCAGCCTGTGCTTGAACGGTCCGTAGCTCTCCCAGATTTGGGGAGGAGCTTTGGCGTGTGTCAGCTCCATTGTACAGTGACCCCCAAGATCTGCTGTAAGCGCAAAGGCATTTCAGACATAATTAGAAAGTCCTGCAATGGCCTAAGGTGGGTTTATTTCCCTTCACTCTAAGAGTTTACTGGCTTCAGGGTGAGCTGTGGGTGGAAATCTGAAAAGGTCATCAGTGTAACAGGGAGAGTGAATCACTTTTATAGCCAAATAAAGACTGACAGTGACCATGGAATGATGCTTCCCATCCATAAAGGAGGGTAGTGGCCCTAGATGTGTTTTTGGTAGGGACTGATTCTGAATCCACCTTTGCAATAGTGGAGGGTACCTCTGGCTTTGCAGTGCAAGCAAGAAAGGTAGAATATGCTGGGACTAGAAGGTGGACTATAGTGAGGATCATAATACTGCAGAGGCAGGTAAAAATGTTTCTTGGGGGGACCACAGACATAAATAGGTAGATGCAAACTGAAAAACTTGTCAGAAAATAAATGACCAGTGTCTTCTTCAGCTGCCCTTCCTCCTGAAACACCACACCAGGAGGGTTGCTGAGCTTGACTCCGGCTTCTAGACTTTGTGGCTAAAAGGGAATGGAAGGAGTTCAAAATCATTGCACCTTTATAGTAGATCCAATTCTTCTTTTTTATATATATATTAATATTCAGTCCATCTTTATAAATACGTAAAAAAGGTTAAATAAAAATAAAGAGGTGTTAAAAGCATATTGCTAACAGTAGTAACGTGCTTGATACACAGTACAATCCCATTAGCAAATCTGTCGACCTCTTAGACTCTTAACTGTCATAACCACTGACCAACCATTTATTGATAGTCATTAATCATTTATTATCTCTGCCTGAATTGTTTCTAAATGTTCCAGTAATATAAATTGTTCTTTCTTTCAAAATTCAATAACGCAGCTGAGCTTTACCTGCAGTGCTCCTTTTGCCCAGCATTTAATATGTTTAAAATCCCCTTTGAGTAAAAATTTCTGTAGAAAGTCATTAGAAGGAGAGTGTTCTTTACCACAGTAATCCCCCATGCATTTATCTCTGTTAATTGAGCTACTTTTCTAGACAATGCAGTAATTATAATTCATTCAAGAGCATCGAGGAACTTTGCTATTATTTTACCTTGACATTTTCTCAATCAGTGTGTGGTCTCATCAGAGTAATAGGGGGCTTCTCCCTTGTGTCACAGGGCACAGGAATAAACTGGGTTGTTGTGTCAGTGCCGGGAATCAACATTTTCTGCATTGGATCATTTTGCACCATTCCTTCTCTCCGTGCAGGCCCAGCCCGGATGGACCACACAAAGCAATGTGAGGGTCTTGGATGGGAGGCTGCTCTGTGGTTGTGTGGCACTTGCCTTTGGCCAGCACCTCTGTGTGTGAAAATAATAAAATAGGAGAAAAAAAAATTGCTCTTACTATTCTAATCTTCTATTTTTCAATATATGAGACTTGTGACTGTATTTACAGGCTGGGACCTGTTATGTTGTGAGGCTGAGTGTATACTTTGGGTTTGCTTTTCATGTAAGACAAATCCCGTCAGCATGGCTTTATTTCTGCATAAGGCAGTGTTTGGACCTGCGTCATTTTGACTGGTGACTGGGCAGGGAATCAGATTTAACAAATGCAGCAGGTATGGCTTCCTGAGCTTGGAGGTGTTGTCTTTCGTTGCTCAAAGATACTGCCAATGAACATAGCCAAACATGAAAACTGGCTTAGTTGGAGTGCAGAAACAGGATATGGGAACAAGACTTTACGTTATGAGCTTTCTGAAATGTTAAACAAGTGAGTGGGCTTCTGCAGTGATTATTTTTCCAGGTCTAATAATTTATTTGATTATTAAAGCTGCTTCTCCTCCTAAGTTATGCAATTCTGGATATAACTCCTGGAGAAAAGCCATCTGTTTACTAATGAATATAGTCACCTCCTAACCCATCAATAGCAATTACTTCTCAAAACACTTATTTGAGCAATGTACATGCATGGAGGGAGGTTTACCAAGTGTATAATGGATGAGAGTTTTGAGGGCAAGAATACGTAAATTCAAGTAGTAACAAAATAATTTTTAAAGTGAATTTGGTAGAGGCCACAAAAGTCATTGCTATTTACCCACATTGTTTCAAAACACATCCCCCTTATCTAATGCTTTTCTCCTTAACACAGAAGAACGGCTCCCAAGAGAAACTCCAAACTCCAACTGGGAGCTGAAGCCTGACTAAGGACAGTGATGACTGAAGGTCATTGATTCCTAAAGGACTATGTGATAGATGCTGATCTGAATCCAAAATGCTAGGATTAAGCACATGGCACAGTTGACAGTGTTGGTGACCCATAAGTCCAGACGCAAGTCAGGAGAGATGTTTGAATATGGATGATGTCTTGGGCCACTGAGTATGCTGGAAAAGTTCTCTGTAACCTGTCAATCTCCTCAGCAAAGGGACTGAGCAAGATCTCCATTAGTGCCTATCTTTCTAACACCAGGATTATGCTTAGTATGAGGAAGCCGTGATTTGATTTCTGTTGCTCCCTACGTACCCTGCTAGCGCTCATCCTGCACCTTTCATCAATGTTTGCCTTGGTGGCATTAACTGCCAACTCCTCGTCCTTGGAGAAATGCTGTGATTTCTCAGAGGAGAACAAGGCAGATGCAGCTGGGCCCCTGATCCTGCAGACCCTCAATGAATTGTTCTGTGATCAAGTGGGTAAGCTATTTGCTTGCAAAGGAAGCTGGAGAACCTTGCAGAGCTATCATCCTGCCAGATGGGCTAGATCTCACACAGCTGCTATTGCTTTGTAGGCTATGAGCTTTCAGCCCCATGGTAATTATATATTGCTTGAAGTTACTTTGGAGTGGGTCTCAAGACGTTGCCGTCAAGGTTGTCGTCTTAACGGACAAGCTCAGACACAAGAGAAAGAAGCTAAAGTTAATTAGGAGATGGTGTAGACTGAGTTCATTTCACTGAGCTGTTATAGTCATCCTGACCTCCATACTAGTTCTCTATTTCAACTTCTGTACTCTGAGGAAAAAGCTATAGGCTTCCCCTTTTGAACTTGTTTAAGTGGATGTAAAGTTGGAGAGACTCTTTGTTACTTAGCCAGAAACAAGCCAAGCCCATCAATGCTTTGACAATAAAACCACACGTAGCAGGTTTTTTGTTGTTGTTACCTGCCAGGTCATGAATCAAATCTCTGCGTGCCACTCGTTTTATCACAGACCTGACAAATTTTACCTACTCCACTGTTACTCCTGTGAAAGGCAGTGCAGAGATCTGAAATTTTCTGCTGGAATTTTTAAGGTGAAAGTATGAAGGTATGATTTAATTAACTGCTCTGGCTACTCTCCTTTTAAGATGCATCTTGGATAAGATGCTGCTGAGATACCCTCCTGAATCCCACTTTGTAGCTCTTTACCCTTCACCTCTAAACAGTAATGTGCTTATAAGTGAGATCTGTCAGGAAAGTTGTAATAGTGCATAGCAATTTTAAGCAGCCTTTAAAAACATATTTTCTAATCAGATACTAAGCAAAGGAACAAAAATAGTACTCTGAATCTGTGATGGTTTTGTAATTGTAATGTTTTAGCTCAGAAATGAGAAAAAAGCAACTCTAATGAAATCATTTTGGTTCATTATACTTGGTAATTTGGCCTTTGCAGTTAAAAAAATGTGGCGTGGTGTGTTTTGTACCTTTCTGGTATGAAAGATTAAAGGCTTCATGTCTGTATGTGGCATTATAGTGAGTTTCAGCTGATGGGCATCTCCCTGTGTTCAATCTGACAACTGAAAACGTAATGGGCTCTGAAGCTGCCATTATGTTCCATCATGTCAATGATCCATAGATTAAGATCTGGCACAAGCGCGCTGAAGAGCCCTAAAGCAGCTGTAATAGCCTATCTTGTCAGCAGTTAGATGCTGTGGATTAAAGTGGGAGAGTACTGAACCGCATACACTCCCTTCCAGTCTTGTGCTCTTTCACCTTTTTTAAGCTGGGAGGCTTGTCAACTTTTGGAAATATGATGCTCAGCAACTGTTGGTAAAAACTGGAGGTCTCTGTGTCATAACAACTTCTTCTGTGGGCCAGCTTGGGAGAAAACTGTTGCTAAGTGTGGTGGGGGTTCTCCATTGCAAATGTGTTTACCTACGATCACCAAATCATTCTGCTGCCATAAAATGGCCAACTCACCCTTCCTTGGTCACATCACTGGGCTATTGAGTAGTGGGGTTGCCAATGCCAGTTGCTGCTTGCTAAGGTCTTTAGTCAGCCTGCCCAACTGCAGCTATGTTCCTGGTGGGGTCTACTGGAGGCACCTGCATATGTGATGAAGCAGAAGATGATCACCAGTGCTTGATCCAAGGTCAGTCCATATAGAGCTAGTTCAGGTCTTTCTGTGTGGAGCTGTTGCAATGAAAGCCCTGGCAAGTGCTGAGGAGCAGTGATCCTCCTAAATCTCTCTGCACTGCGTTCCTGGTGTTTTTTTCTGGGACAGTTAGCAGCACGACACTGCAAGGGTTTTGTGCATTTGTATGGTGGTGCATATTCACCTTCACTCCTTTGGGACTGCAGGGACTGGAGTGGTCAGAGGCTCTACAGGAGCTGATCCAAATCCTGCAGGGTTGGAGCTGAAAGCTAATGAGTCGTGTTTGGACACAAACTGGCTCCGTACAGAGCCAGATGGATGTCTTTGCAACTTGCATCCATATCACCAATTCTTTCTGTCTACCCAGTTGTTTGAACCACCATTATCCTGGATAACTAAGAGTTGGTATTTAAGCTAATAATCTCTATGTCATTCCACTTGCAAGCCATTTTTAGACTTAACATAAGAAATTAAGTGAAAGAGCAATTGCTCATTTAAAGTTTCTAATGGGAACCACTTTAGACTTTTGTAATCATATAACATTTACCTTTGGCCACTACTGACCTGGAGCAGATCCAGCCCAATGACCTACATGGGAAAGGGTCTATATCTGTTGCTGAGTATCTGACCCAGACATTCCCTAATAAAATGGATTTACAGTCCTTAATCCTGCAAATAAATCCAGAAAAGCAGTTTTATGACCAGGCTGGTACTTGTTGAAGTCTGTGTATTTTCGCATGTCAGGTAAATTCATTGTACTGCAGAACACTGTATGATCCAGATCTCAGGGTTTTCAGGCACAGAAATGCAGCACTATGCACTGCAGTATCAAAGTTTGATCTTTGCCATTTATGTGTTGATAAAAGCTTAAATCTGTCCTGTCAGGCCTAGTTCACAAGCTAGTTTTGGTTTCTAGACACATCTTCTACTTGCTCCATTTGCTCTTGTAGATCAGGTAGCTGGGCCACTATCTCTCCTCTTCCTCTTCCTCTTCCTCTTCCTCTTCCTCTCCCTCTCCCTCTCCCTCTCCCTCTCCCTCT
>JAOXNO010000013.1:150961825-150982066 GCA_028565335.1 Limnodromus scolopaceus | reverse complement strand
CTGCCCATGGCAGGGGGGTTGGAACTCGATGATCTTTAAGGTCCCTTCCAACTCAAATGATTCTATGATTCTATGATATCCTTGAAGTTAACTCAGGCACGGACTTGAACTAATGAGTATGCCTAGTGGAAAGCAGGTAAGTTAAGCAAGTGCTTCAATAGCAGGCCATGTAGCTTGCCAAAAGACACAAGTGATATCTCTGGTAAAACCAAACAGCTGAACCTACAGCAGCAGAATTTCTGTTTTATTCTGTAATCACAAAATGACCTTTCCTAAGTACATAAGCTGCAGCCCATTCCCTCTTCTACAGCATGGATGTGAATTTTCTCCATCTCCCTGATACTGGAGCATCGTTCTCTGCATATCACTGGGTGTTTTGTGATAAAAGATGTTTTGAAATGTAGAAGCTTGAAATATCTTTTGGGTATCTGTTTCTCTTCACTGAACTTTATTGAACTTGACTGCCTCGTGTTTCACCCTGAGAACGGCTGACTCTCATTTTCCCAGGCTTTTGGAGTTCACTTTTCAAGTGTGGGGAGGTCAGTATCATTGGCTTTTTTCCACCTCTGAGAGCCCGAGTTTCTGCAGGAGAGAACACAAATTGTTAATAGTGAAAATTTCTCAATATCCGCTGGTGTTCTGATGGATGGCAGTATCCTTGCTCCGTGTCTCTTGGTACAGCAAAACACTTCAGCTGAAGAGGTTTTAAAAATCTATTTTGTCTACTTGAATACACAGGTTTTGTAATAATGAACAGCCTTCATACCAGGGTCAAATCAGAATAATTGTAACTAAGCGGATTTGGTAGTGAAAACAGGACTGTATTATCCTGTACTCTTGCTAGGTTTGGTCTTTACTGAAAACTTCCAAGAAACTTGGAGATTTACTCATCCTTCTTCTTTTGCCCTTCACATTGTCCCATGTAGGGGGCACAGTCTGGATCTCGTAATGGCGAAGGTCCTGCCATCACCATTATCCAGACATACATACCGGGTAGCTGGATCCAGCCCAGTGCTATGAATAGTATTCAGTCAGATGAGTCTCCATCAGTTTTTATTTTATGACATTTGTTTTGTTCCAAATCTGTTCACTGGCTGGTTGCCTGTAAAAGGTAATAAGGATATCCTCCACCCTTGTCCTCCTGAACCGGGTACATCACTTGGTTTCGTAGAATAAAAGGGATTGTCAGCTTTTTGTGAGAGATTGGCTATGACAAGAGATGGGATGATGGCCAGAACACGCCAGTGCTCCTACAGGTGCCAGATGTTTTGCTCCAAAGTTTCATTCATACAACCTGGGTTAAACTGACTATCAGATACATGGTTTGGAGAAAATTTTCTCTGTTTTGGATGTCCAATAGCTGGAGGTTGGTTTTTTTTTTCTTTTCTCTTTTGTTACTTATGTAATTTGGGGTATAATCCACTACCCAGGAAGAATAGGGTATTTTCACCTGAACGCTTTTGCGATTGAAGGAATGAAGTCCTTGATCTCTTCTATTCTCTTCTGCTGTATTGTGTAGTTCTGGTGACTTTTGATCCTTTGTACTTTTACATTGTTACGCTGTGTAAAGATGACTTGTGCAGCGGAGGTTTTGTGGGTACTTCTAGATGAAATGTCTCCATAGTTACCTGCAATTGCAAAGACTGAGTAGAGGCCCAGCTGGTCTCATCCATCCTGTGTTCCTGGTATACCCATATATATACCCCTACAAGCAAAGAAACATACAGATATTTTCAGAAGTGCCTCTGAACATACTTGCTTAAATTCTGCCAATCCAGCCTCAACCTTCTCTGACTGGAGATGTTATTATTGCATCCAGTTTTATATAACTGTGTAGCATTGCTGTCTTTGTCCTTCACGATGTGTTGCATAAGGGAATTCCCTATAGATTTTTAAACATTATGTCCTGTTGACCTGGACAGAAAAACGGGTCAGTAAAATCTTAACATCATACAAGCTAATCCTTGGTGTATTTGTAGTAAGTCACTACGTAGTTGTAGTTGTCCCTCACAACATTAGTTGCCCAGCCACACCATCCAAGGTGGGTTATTTTGGTAACAGAGTTTTAAAGCCAGACATGTTTCCCAAATTATTTTATTATAATGCATATAATGCATAATGAAATGAGACAATCTGCTAGAAAAACAAACGGCACCACTCTACTGCTCCCAAGATCTGCGTAGCATGAGTGAGTTTGCATTTGAAACCTGGTATGACTAGAAAATGTTTGTAACTCTGTTTTTTGGGGTAAGAGACATGCTAGAGACTTCTTAGTAACTTCACAGACTGCTCCCTCTCTTTCACCCATACTGATAGATTCTTCTCTCAGTCCTGTGGGCAATGCTGCAGGAGAGGCCCAAGACTGGTCACAGGCTGTCCACTGGGACACGGCTCCTCATGGGTGACACAGTGAGGGTCCATGTGTCAGCACCTGTGTGCAAATCTAACGCAGTGTAACATATTGGTGAGAACTTCTCTTGGTTTCTTTCCTTGAACTGTAGTGAGACTCACTGTGCTGTGTGAGAAACCTGTGCTGTTCTTCTCCCCTTTTGATTTTCTCCTTTTGGTTTGCTTGGTTTTTTTGAGTAAAGATAATTCCTAATTGATTCAAAGCAGACCCAAACTTGTAGGGGTGGGGCAGGGTGTTAAAAGGCACAATCAGAATTTCAGTGTCTATCTCAAATGAAGTAAATGAACCTCAGAAATACTAAGGAATTAAATTACTATAAAATTCCTTCGAGCTTCATCATTAAATTTCTCATTAAAATGCCATTATGTGGCAGTATGTTGTTCCAATACCTTGTGAGATACATTAGGCTGGGGCTTCTTCCACCTCAATGTCTGCTTGCCTGCCTGCCTTCCTGCCTGCCTTCCTTCCTTCCTTCCTTCCTTCCTTCCTTCCTTCCTTCCTTCCTTCCTTCCTTCCTTCCTTCCTTCCTTCCTTTCTCCCTTTCTCCTCCTCTTTCTCATTCCCTCCCTTGGTCTCTCTCAGCAGCCTGGGCAGCAAAAAAAATTTGCTTTATTTTGAATATAGAACTGTACTTTACAACCTGGGGTCTGCAGACCCCCAGGGCTGCTTGTCAGAAGTGAAAAGTATGAAAAGGAACTAGGAAAAACAAATTGAGGTACTAAATCCCTGCATGATACTTATGCCTCTGAAAATAAAATTGGACCTTCACAAAGCAAAAAAATTTAGAAGCTAATGCGAAAGAAGGAATTATAACAAGAAAAAACATCAGGAGGTTTGGAAGGTCATTATGGGCAAATATATAGAGGAGGAAAACTTCAGAGGAAATCTGTTCAGTGTTAATATCATTTTAGATCAAAGGAGTGACATAGTACCTGAGCTGTAGACAGTTAGTGGAATTAAACTTTTGAACCTCTTTAAGATTTTTCTGCCACTTTCAATAGCCATTTAAAAAAGATAATTGTCCAAGTTCCTGGCTGAAGTAAATTGACAGAAGTCAGTCAATGAATTTGAACTTGAACATTAAGGCTCAAAAGCACAGTATCTTTTGGTAAGTAGGATTTTTCATTCTAGTGGATCTCAGAATGATTTATAGACATGCATTTCACAGGGCACAGGTGCCACCAGAAGCCACATTTCATACAGCTGTATCTGACACAGCCATAAATAACTTAGCAAAAACATTTAGGTTGATTTTTTTAAGAGCTTTACAAACAAGTGAGGGATTTGTTTACAAAACACAGCAAAACTGCATCACTATGCCAGGTCTGGAAGTGATGAATTCTCCAGCAGATAAAAGCACAAAGATGCAGAATAAATTTATTTGTAATTCAAACACTTAAGCATTATGCAATAAAAGCACACAGGTTTAAGTCAGGAGAATCTTTATATGCTTGTGCATGCATAGCTTGTCCACCACTTCTTGGATCAGGCCAAAAATGTCCAAATTGTTTATCTAAGGCACTATGATTTGATCTAGTAACGTCTGCTCTTGAAAAATAGTCTTGCGCTCATTGCATAGACAGGTTGAAAGGACCACCCTTCTCTTCCCAACAACAAACACCCTCCACATCCACCCCCACCAAAACAAAAGTCCAGATTGTTTCAGTGCAAATTTTGGATAAACCGGGAGATGGCAGAAGCATTGTTTACTGCCTGTGTCCCTTACCCTTAGCAGCATGTTAAGAATGGGCCAGGTTTAGGAACACATGTTTTAAATGCTTTTGGATTTGGAGCATATCAGGAGGGCAACAAAGCTGGTGAGGGGTCTGGAGAACAAGTCTTATGAGGAGCAGCTGAGGGAGCTGGGATTGTTCAGCCTGGAGAAAAGGAGGCTGAGGGGAGACCTTACCACTCTCTACAATTATCTGAAAGGAGGGTGTAGACAGGTGGGGGTTGATCTCCTCTCCCAAGTAAGAAGCGATAGGACAAGAGAAAGTGGCCTCCAGTTCTGCCAGGGAAGGTTTAGATTAGATATTAGGGAAAATGTCTTCACTGAAAGGGTTATCAAACATTGGGAGACGCTGCCTAGGGGAGTGGTGGAATCGCCATCCCTGAAGTTGTTTAAAAGATGGGTAGACAAGGTGCTTAGGGACATGGTTTAGCTCTGGTTTTGACAATGTTAAGTTGATGATTGGACCTGATGATCTTAAAGGTCCCTTCCAACCTAGACAATTCTATGATTCTATGAAATCTTATCTGGCATCATTCTGGTGTCAGTTAACACAGTGAACATTGCTGCTACTTCTCATTATATTCAAACCTGCATTCTCAAAATGAAGGGCACTGTGACAAAACTCATGGACGGTTTTAGCAATAGTTAAGGTAGAAAAGCCTCCAACAAGCTTTTGGTCTTAGACATGAGTTTATAGTGATTACACCTCTGGGTACTCCTAGCAAGTGGAGTTTAATACTGGGAAGCAGTGGTAGGAAGATGAAGAGGAGCTGAGCAGTGCTTTCCTAGTGCCCAGAAGCCACAGGAGTGTGCTGCTCTGCAAGGGAGGAGGTGTTGGGAGCGTGTGGGAATGGCGATTGTAGAGACAAGAAGTACAATTGCATTCCTCCATTCAGTCATGTATGGTGGGGAACTATTCCAGTTTCTTCCTGATTTGCAGCCTGTTCGGGTCCTCAGTGCTCTCAGGGCAAATGTTATACCTTGTGTAGTGGTTGTGAGTTTACTTAGCAATGACACAAGCCATAGCTTTTGGAGTGCATCATTCTCGTGAGCAAAATGCCAAGCATGGAGCTGCTCCAGGCTTGCAGGCATGCCTCAGTGGTCTCTTTCACAGGGGTAAAGATGTCTTTGGATTTGTGTTTCTGTTTAGGTGAGCACATTTTATGGCCCAGAGACTAGTCTTCAATTTCTGGGGTACAACATGGAGATCTGCTTTATTCCTGTTATATAGTGTTTCTCCTGAACAATATTGATGTATAAGATGATATGGTTTTTTATGGACACTGAAGTGTGAACAAGTATCATGTACTTAGATTCTGGCCATTATCTGTCCACTAGCCCAGTGGTGTTAATGAGATGATGAGTATGGTCCCCAAAATAAAATAAAAAAAATTCTAAAATTTAAACCCAAAGTAAATCACCAGTTTTCTGAAGTTGGACCTTTTATGTCTGATACTCTCAGTCTTTTTTGTATAGCTGTCACATCAACAGATTTTTTTTTGCCTTTAATTTGCCAAAACCAGAGATTCTTGTGTAGTAAACTCAAGGAGTGGGGCTTAAGAAAAGATGCTGGATATTATGTTATATTGTTACAATTTGTCAGAAGACTTGCTTCTCTGAGAAATTGAGATCTACAAGGAGGTTCAGCTTAGATTATCCAGAATAAATTCTCCCTAGACTGAGCATCCAAAAGAATAGTTCCATGATTATTATTTTGGGAAAACATCAAAGTAGGATTTTCCTCCCTTTGCCCTTGCCCCCCCTTCCCCGTGCAGCAAGCTCTATCCAGCAATCAGTTCATTTCTTTATAGGGATTCCCCCCAGCCGAGAACTGAGACTCACAGCTCCCAGGGGCTGCACATGCTCGATTTCCTGCAGCAATTGAAATGTCAGCAGTAAAACAAGTGTTGCATTTTCTGGAGCAGATTTTCAGTAGGTGTACAGAGTGCTCAACACCTTTGGCTGCTTTCTGTGCCCTCAATATCCATGTTAGGCAGAACCTAAATTTGGAATTGGGGGCTGTTCCAGGGGGGTGTGTTGTAGCCACATCTCCAACACTGCGGTGGCCCACACCAGGGGACATTACACCAGACCATTCCCACTCTATGTCAACGATCTTTTATTCTTCCAGAGCAGCTGAAAAGCCCTTCATGGAATGGAGAATCAGCCTCCTTTCATGCACTTCCAGCACTGTTTCCAGCTGCACAGCTGAAGACTTTTCCCACTCTCCCCACGCAGATCCCCAGTGACCACTCAGAGAGGGCCCAGTGGGTCCCTACTGCTAAAACGGGGAGCCTTGTAAATCTGCAGACATGGATTTAATTGCCTGCCAGGGCCTCTGTATTTCCGAAGGGGTAGGATTTAGGATCCAAAGAGAGCTCATATCACTGCAGTGTGGAGCCAAGACTTGTCAAATCAGTTGCCAGCTGCTGATGATTCACTAGATGCCCAAGACAAGCAGCTTAACTTTCTTTTTCCTCTGTTTCTATTTTCAAAAGAACCACTTCTCGGCTGCACACCAGGGGGCTGTTGTGAGTTTGAATTAATTTGAGACTTCCAAATTAAAATTGCTGCAATACAGCAATTCATTTCACCCTGTGAGGAATATCTAAGATCCGCTGACTCTTCCTGTGGAGGCACCTGTTTCTCTCCAAAGCCGAGCTCAGCTAACTAGCTTAGACTTTCCACCAAATTAGGCACCGACTCTGATGAGCCCTATCTGAGTGTTAACTCTTCTGTTTGCAGGTCTTGGGAGCCCACAGGTAGAAAATAGCACCCTAACTTGTGTCTCAGGGGGAGTTAACTGAATATTGTGAACGTATCCCATTTCCAGCACGCACAGGCATGCTGCTGTTGTATTTATGCTCTGGCTAAAAAACATTCACTGGAGGATGTCATTAGGGGGTTAATTGAAGCACTGTACTTAGAAAATCTCTCTGTAAGCTATGCTAGCCACTTTACCTTACTGTGTGATCATATTCATTATTTTCCAGCTCCTGCTGTGATTGCAACAGTCAAATTTGAGCAAATGAGCTGAGGATGTATTTATATCAGGACAATAACATGAGGGGGTTTGCGGAATGGCATGCTATGACAAGCTCAAGAAATAATGTAATTAAATTATTGTTTACAGAAGGAAGACTGGCACTTCTGGGTAGATGATATTTTTAAGCTTTCTTGAAAAGAAACTAGAGTCTGGAACATCCTTTACAATGAGAAATTAGAGGTCAAACACTGGATGAGAAAGTAAGAATAGAAGAATTTCAACTCCAGAACTTCAGTGAGAACACATACACGTGCACACACACACGCACACACATATGATTACAGCTCCTGCATGTGCAGATCTTAGGCAGAATGAGAGCATCTATACTATCAAGGCATCACTCAGTTAAGGTTGTGTGAGCAACTACTAAACTCACATTTTCCCAGCTTTCAGGAGATTGAGTTTGCCTGAACTTGACATTAAAAATGGGTGAAAGATGTCAGTATGCAGTCTTCACCCTATGAATGAGGGAATATATTGGTCAAGGGTTTGTTTTGTTTTGGTTTTCTTTCCTTTTGGGTGAGGGGGAGGGGGAAAAGAAAGTTACCATTTTGTACTCAGTTTGTAGTCACCATACAGGCATCTAGTGCCACTTTAGATGCCCCAAAGTATCATCAAGGGCCTGTAGATAGAACAGAGAGAAAATCCCCCGTGGCAGCTCAAATGATGACCATGTCTATGCAAATATACCAATCCCTAGATCTCTACTAATGATAATGGGAAATATAGACACCCAGCCCACGTGTGGATTGAGCACGTATGTGTAGACACCTGTGCTTAATCTCAGAATTAACCCTGCCCTGCTGTTTTTATTGTGTTTGGAATTATTATTTCAAAGAAAGAGTGAATATTTTCATACTTGCAGCTCTCGTTACAGCTGAGTTACTAGTGTGACCAGGTAAATAGTGCTGAGTGACTTTCATGGACACCTCCTCACTGCCAGCTCTTCTCTTGCAGTGTGGTCATGACATTGGAGAAGTATGCTGTGATAAGACATGTACATCATGTTCTATTTTACTAATTTAGCTTGTGTACAATATCACAGACGATCTCCCAAACCTTGGTTAGCAGGTCCCAAAAGCTTGACAGATTTATCTGATGGCATTTACACTGACTTGAAACATGTGCAAAGCTTTGCCTGTCTCCAGAGCCAAATTAGAGAGTCATCTCCACCACGATACCTTGTTTGCAGCCTCTTCTTATTTCAGGAGAAACTCAAAGGCCACAAAAAATGTCGGCTGTGCAGCAACTGTGCCATAGCTTATGTAATCCAGACCCTTCAGCCCTGCCTCTGTCTGTAGCAGCTGGGATCTCAAGTCCTTATTTTTTCTTCAATCAGATTTCATCAGGACCATGGCCCAAAACATGAGTTTCTATTATAGGTCAGCTCCTGTCTGCCTTGATATTATGAAATCCCTTCTACTATCTATTGAGTTTTCTGTCTTCTCAAATCCACATTTGGATGTGCCACTTTTGGATTCCCAATCTCATCTTGATCACCCTTCCAGTTTTCATTCTTAGATTGCATTTTACTAATATGTAATAAAATCATCCTTGACTGACATAGCAAGATAAACTTTTTGGAAGGATCTCTTATTAGAGCTGGATTTTAGACAAATACTAGCAGAATGGAGAGATCCACCATTGCTAATACAACAGTTGTATATGTTGGAAAAGTGCAGGGAGTAGTCTGGAAAAATGTGTTACAGTCTTAGTATTGTGCCTACATAGCATATCCTACTGCTATTTCTGGAAACAACACCTGGATGGACCACTGATCTGAGCTAGTGGGATATTTCTTTGATATCTCTTTTCCAGGATAGCATGTGTTCAGGCAGGTCACACAGCTCACCTGAAAAATGGTCAGGGAGAAAAATTTTGGCTTCTCAAATTGTAGAAAACATGCCTGGTAAGGAGATATATCAGAGAAACAGATTACTGCCTTTTCACCCACCTCAACCTGGAAAGTACCACCCTCTCAGTTCTGCTAGAAAAGATGCAGTATGAGCCCTTCCTACCCCATTTCTGTCAAAATGACCCACAACAGAAAAGACATTCCTGTTATCCTGAGCAATCTAACACCTTTCAGCTTTCCTTCCCAAAAGGGAAGTAGATGTCATCAACTGAATAAACCACTGTGATGGAGAACACTGTGGGCAGGTTCAGAGGTGTGGTCTGATCCTCAGAGCTGCACAAAAGTCTGTTGCCGTTACGGAAAGACGTGGGAAAAAGATTGTGATGTGAAAATGGGAGAACCACCTGATGGAATGGTCCTACCTGTGGAAGGTTTGCGCGCTGCATTTCAAATAAATGTCTGCAAGTATAAAGCACATCGGTTAAACAGAGAGCCATTTCGTTCTTAAACTAAAGCAGAGCTGATGTCCTTTATGTACTAGGGAAGATGTGTAAAAATCATCTCTCAGATTTAGTATATTTTTCTCCTTTTAGACACTATGAAGAAGGTTTCACAGAATGCTGCTGAATATGCCAAAATAGAGTAGTATATTCCATTTGTTTCTTATCCTTCAAATGGAAACTCATACATTCTCATACTTTAATTCCTTCATTTTTAAGGTAAGAAACGATCCTTCTGACCAGCTAGTATAATCAAATCTTATAATGACAAGGAGACTCACAATGTCATCCTGTATCCATGAAAGAATTCTGAGAATTTTATTTGTTTAGAGCATCTTTTTTAAAAGGAAATCAGATTTAATTTTTTACAAAATTCTGGGAAGGAAAATTCAGCATAGTACTCTCAGTATAAAAGAATTATATAAAAAAATATAAAGCAGTTAATAATCTGAAAACTTTAGATAATTTATTGTGCTTCTAAATTGATAGTTTGGCCTCAGTAAGTTTTCAGAGAAGAATGCTTGATTCACTGTCAGAAACTGAAGCAGAGTCCACAAGTCCTGACTCTCAACCCCATATTAAATCCAAGGGAACCAGAACTGTCCCTGAGGAAAATTTAAATTAAAAATAATTTCTAATGCACTCTAAAGGCCATAGTCTCGTGGCTCTCCATCACTAGACTGTTACTGATGATCTGTTCCAATTTGGAACAGAGACAAAATGACAATTATGCTTCCTAATAAGTCTCAAAATAACCTGCCAGCTTTGCGATGCTACAAGAAAATTCTATTTCCAAATATTATTATTGGCTGGGACCCCCAGGTCCTAGTCTCATTTCTCTGCAGATATCCCTTTGCACCAAACTCTGATTTCTTACATAACTAATTTGTGAGCACGGAGAGACCAACATGTAAACTTAAGCATAGCCTTAGCGTATACTCTTCAACAGCCACCAGACCAGCTGAATTCCCAGCCTGGGTAAGGCCCTGTGACCACCATATGATATGTGAAGAGAGTTAGGTGCCTGTCACCGCAAGTAGATGAACATGTGAATTAGTCAAGAAAAAGTAGAGAGAAGATGAGTAAAGGCTAAATTCTGACATGCACTTGGAGCTGGCTGTTTAGCACTAGACTGGAGATACTGCCTTCACTTGCAACTCAGCTATGAACCCTGGGCTCGGAAGAGGTAAAATCAATCCTGCTTTTTCCATAATACAGGAGGTTTCTCGTGACCACAGCTCCTTTCACTTAGAACCCCTTGGTTAGGGTTCACACTTGGATCTGGAAGAGTTCAGTCAAATCCATCAGGTCCTTTTAAAAGTGACCATTGAATAACTCAGAGCTCTGCAAACCTTTGTGGTCTGAGTTAATCCTGAACATGAAGTGATACCTGGAGTGTAATGAAATAAGAGAACACTACAAAACAAATGGTGGAACAGCTGACAAATACCCTGAAACTCTGTGGAAATGCAGATTAACAGAGGGAAAGTTTTTAATCAACAACTTCTGAAGAACATGAGAACTAGAAAAAAGGAACCAAATTTAGTTCTGAAACGCTAAATATTTTAAGTGGTTTCCAGTGGTGGAATAGGCAGCATGTGAAATGGTATTATAGAAACCTGCCCACTCATTGGAAATGAAACACGTGAGCAAGTATGTTCTAAACAGATCATACAAGAAAGTGAACTTGCAGAGGAGTTCAGTTTCTCTAAGCCTGAAGATCTGAGTTAGCACTGAGGGAAAAGAGTGGCGAGGGAGGCTAATCCTTTTAGAGACCAGATGGGACTGATAGAGGAACCTGGCCTGTAACTTTGGCAAATTAAAGTTAATATTTTAAAGGAAAAGTAGAATTTGCCCAACAGGGGAAATCCTCCAGTCCACACTGGAAGCTTACTAAAGATGATAAAGCTCTAAGAACATAGCTGTGAAAAAAAAAAAATCAAAATAAAGAAAGAGACCTGAGGCAGAATGGCATTTGAAATTTGAGGTCAGAAGGTTTTGAAACATGTCAAATTGTGGATTGTGGCAATATAAACAGTACTCTTACTTGGGCAAAGAAAGTGCTCAAGTGATGCGGTTTGTCAATTGGTTACTCAGAAAGTGAAACACAACAGAGGCTAAAACACATGGAAGAGTACAAGAGGACATAGCTAATGCTACTAACACAGGTATTTATGTATGGGCCTTGCTGAAAAAGGACACAACAACTCAACCTTGATTATTTACCTGAAAGCAAATGGGCATCTCAAATCAGTCATAAATGTTTTAGGCAAAATGGTGTTATTGACAGGTTGATCCAGAAAGAGTGAGAAGCTGCTGAGATGTTTGTTCATTAAATTAGGCAGCAGAAGGAAGGCACCAGGGATCTGATGTGGAACAGCAAATCAACAATTATAGAAATAAAAATGTACTGGAGTTGCTGTAATGATTGACATAGAGGCACCGAAGTCAACCACCTGGACAAGGAAGAAAGGTCTAAAGATAAAGGTAGTGAGTATTTCTATATAGTAATAAGTCATTAAACCAAGGACTTTTGCTTCTGTTCAATATTTGCATCTCTATTTCTTGATTAAAGCCATTTGGCTACATGTCCTCTTCTAGTATATAATCCTCAATGTAATCCTTCAACTAGTGCAGCTGCATGTCTGTTCAACAGAATCATTTGCCTGAGCTATTCTGTTGCCTGAGCGCATCTCTTCGTACCTCTTAGTGTTCTGAATACAAGAAAATAATTGTTCAAATTGCCTTTGCATTGTATTCTGGGGATAACTGTACATAAGACTCCACAGTGGTGGTGCTGGGACACCGTGGGTAGATCCATATTAATCACATACACAGAGCTTCGTGAAGTTACCTGAGGGGTGTATAATCCTAAGAACAATCAGTAAAGAAGATTTTAATATCTTGAGTGCAGTTTAGAGAAAAGCTGCAGTTACAAACCGCCGTTCAGGCTAGTCCTGCATGTGTAGCTGACATTCTTCTTCACTAAATCATCACTGAACCAGCAGAAGGTTCTTTAGATTTTATTTTGTAAGCAGTGAGGTCACAATTGAAGGCTAGGGGGGGTTGGTTTGGTTTCTTGTTTTTGTTGTGTTTTGGGTTTTGGGGTGGTTTTTTTCATTTGTTTTGGTTTTGTTTTTTTTTCTTCTTTTAAATACTATGAAATCAAGTGACTTGCAATGATTAAATTTAGAATAAATGAAAATAAAGATTTTCTTTGAGAAAATAGGAGGTCTAATTAATTAAGTCATTGGGACTGGAGACCTCAGTGAACTGAATGTGGTATAAAGTTCACATTTCTTCTGCCAAGGCTATCAAGAATTCAAACCAAAAGAAAGTAAAAAAAATCTCAATAAAAAGAAAAGAGAGAAAATTCAAAGCTATTTAAACTATCCATGTGAAAGATACATTTTAAGAGTAAGGGGAAAAAGGAATTGAGCAAGAAAAGCAGTGTCTTTACAGGAAGTGAGGACACAATATGCCAATTGCAAAACCAACTGATTTAAACTTCCTCTCTCTTACGAGGAAAGGCTGAGGGACTTGGGTCTTTTTGGTCTTGAGAAGAGAAGACTTAGGGGGGATCTGATCAATGCTTATAAATACTTAAAGGGAGGGTGTCAAGAGCATGGGGTCCATCTTTTTTCAGTGGTGCCCAGTGACAAGACAAGAGGAAATGAGCACAAACTCGAGTATAAGAAGTTCCCCTAAACATGAGGAGGAACTTCTTTACTGTGAGAGTGGTAGAACACTGGAACAGGCTGCTCAGAGAGGTGGTGGAGTCTCCATCTCTGGAGACATTCAAAACCCGCCCGGATATGTTCCTGTGCAACCTGCTCTAGGTGGACCTGCTTTGGCTGGGGGGTTGGACTAGATGATTTCCAGAAGTCCCTTCCAACCCCATGTGATTCTATGAAACCTTGTGAAAGAAATTGAAAGCAAAGACAGAAGATTTTCTAGCAGTATTAATAAAAAGAGAGTAAGAACAGAAATGTAGGGGAAGTGAGGCCAAGAGTAAAGTTTATTTAAGTACAAGAAGTACAAGTCAAAAAATACTAAGTAAATATATAATAAAGGAAGTTATCGCATCCAATATGGAAACAAATCTCAAAGAAAATAATGCTTTCACAGTGGGAGAACATCCCACCCTTTGTCCCAGAATCCTGATAAACTTCCATACTGATTGTCGTGTGTTTTTAGTAAATCTATCAAACAGAGTGACAGCATGTGCATGAGGAATAGTCAGCACATTACCTGTAGTCAAATGCTGAAAAGGTGATCTGTGCAGATACCAGCTGGCAGTCTGGCCTCAGAAGCATACAGGGCTGTAAGAGTTTCTTTCTTTTAAAAGAAAGAGGAAAACAGAAAAATGTCATTTGACTGTGAAAGGACAAATGAACTTGTAGGATACATCAGAAGTTTTTGCCACTGGAGAGGGGGAAATATTGAAGCAAGCTATTGCTAAGATACTACAATCTAAAATGCTGCAAGTCTATGTGTTTTTTTATTTGAGGTCCACGGACTACTTGTAGTGACTGAACAAAAGGCAGATCAGGAAATCAGCTTTGTTTTCCTGGTGTCTTCAGCCACCCCATCTCCATTCAAAAATTTGTGGAAGGTCAGAGACTGAGAAAGTGACAGCCCATATGCATACACAATTCTGGCAGTCCATATTCAGAGCAGAGAAGTTCAAACTAGGTCAGTTGCAGAGGTGAGCCATGGGATAATGAAGCAAACAGAGAGATTATTTTCTTATGAGAAGAGACAAACTGAGTCAGCTTCTTTAAATTCGGCAAAGTGGGGGCTGCAAAAATGTATGCTGTCTGTCAATACATCAGTGTGTGATCACTGGGGAGGCAGAAACAATTATTAAGCAGACAGGACCGTGCTGGTAGAACCAAATGTGAATATATTGCTTATGAATATTTTAGGTTGAAAACAAGAAGGGTTATGACTAGTTGAGGAGTGAGATTCTGTGACACTTTCCCATTAGAAGCACCAGAGGAGAGGCAAACACAGCAATGGAGGTGGAATCTGACATGCTTTTGCACAGAATTAAGTGATGTCTCAAGATAGCAGGGGTGTAATGACCCAAGGGATTGATTTCCCTCAGATGTTTTATATTCCTGTAGTTTGCCTCACTGCACACTGGTCTTTTAATCCCATAACCTGTCAGACTGAAAAATCCTAGTACTATCAAGGTTAAGGCAGGTGTTTTGTTACTACAGGGTAAGAAAACGTTCCCTGTGTGTTTGACTTTAAGTTTCCTGCAAAGCTTCAAAGACTTCTTTTACATCTCCACAAAACCCTGCACTTCCTTGAGGTCCAAGAGAGTAAAGTTCAACCGGTACAGTTGGTTGGGTGCTAGTACTTATGATAGCAGCTTACTGTACCTTTACATGGCATTGTTCAGCCGAAAGGATTTCATATGGCTTTGAAAATTAATGGCCTGATAAATCTATTCATAATGAGCTGTGTTTTACTCCATGACTAGACCTATAGAGTGAATGCGATCAGCTGAGAAGTAAACGTGTTAGAATTCAGTTCTCAACAAAAAGGTGTGTAGGCACTGTCTGTACGTGTGAATCCGATCTATCAGCTCCAAAATGCAAGCACATGGGGAATGAAATGTGCCAAGACTACACTGTGGTTTGGGAAGACAGAAGTTTAAGGCACGCCATCTATTATACGGTTCACGATAAGAGACCAGAATGAGAAACTATGCTGTTCTTGGCTGCTGACTGATCACAGCTGATGAGGAGCCCTGCTCCTCAGCAAAATCCAACATGTACATCCCAAAAGTTTTCAGGTTAGAAACAGGAAGACAGAGCTAATCCATGCCACTCCAGAATGCCTTGGACACTGGCAGATGTCACACGCTGTGTACCTGAGACCTCGCAAGCCCATGAGACTTGTTGTACGTTCGTAAATTCAGAAATCCTGAAAAGACGTAGTTATTCAGCCAGATCCACCAGACCTGCCTCCCAACCCAGAAAAGAAGATATTCTTGGTGTGGGGCAGAGAATAAATAGCAGATGAGATGGTGGCCACTTCACCAGTCTCCTTCCAAGTATTTCTTTGTATTGATGACAACATCATGGTTCCACTGTCATGGGTATAGCACAAACATAATATAAAAGGTAATACCCACACCAAGTTTTTACCATTGAGATGGGACGACAACCTAATGCTAGAAAGATAACAGCAACAATAACAGAAAATATGGCTTAGTCAAATACATGCTTTTTAGAGCCTTTTTAGCATCTGTTCACTTGAAAAATTAGAGCTGTCAGATTTCGAAACATTAGTGAAAATCAGCAAGAACTTTACAACCTTGCAGGAGAGAAACAACGAGCTTTTCTATGCCATGTTTTGACCTGGTCTGTTAATGAATCAAAAAGTCTGGCTGTGTGATTCCTTGTAATAAAGGAAGTACTATACTGCAGTCTGTCACACTCCTCCCTTGTGCAGGGTATTTGTTTTTAGGGCTCTGATTTGCAGTACAGTTACATGGTGACATATCACTTTGTTCAAAAGTTAAGTTTCCTACTTGTTATCATAGGTCATACTTTTCTGGGATAAAAATAAAGATTTGTCTTGCCTTACTATTTTTTCTAGTCTCATATTTACAGAGGCATGTAACTGTGGATGAATAGCCTGCAGCTTTCCTATTTCTCGAGGTCAGCAGTAGAATTTGTAATTGGGTTTTAATTTGAAGCCATTCATTATTTCATCTTTCTTTTTTAATTGAGTCCTTTCATATTTTGTTACCTTGCCCTCTCCTAATGCAGCCCAACATCATCCTTCTGGTTTTGCCCAGCACGGTGCACTGAACAGATGTTTTCTTTGAGCTGTGCTCAGTCATATCTAGGCCCTTTCCCTCAGTAATTACAGTTAATTTTAGGAATCCTCAGTGAATATTAATAGTGGAAATTGTTCCATCAAATATACATAACATTACACTGAATGCTCTTTGACAATGCACTCCTCAATTACGCAGATGCATTACATCATCCTGAAGTTGCATGTAATTTTCTTTATGCTTAATTAGATTGAAAGAGAGTGCCAGGAGGAATGGCGGAATGGAAAATGAGTTCCTATAAATCCCTAAAACCCATTACACCCTACACTCAGAACTGTCTCTCTCCCTAATTTTCCCCTGTAATTTGGGGTACTTTCTACATGTTTTATCTTCTAGCATGAGAGAAAGGAGCTAGTTGCCTCAAAAATAATAAAGATTTTTCCCTCCCCTGCTCAGTTTCTCCTGATTGACCCTGCAGTAAAAACACAGAGCTGCCATAGTTATAGGCAGGCCAAAACACTGCCTATAACTATGTCATTGACTGTCATCATCACAAATTTAGCCTGTGACTTCATCCCAGGGCCAGACAGGGGAGGGGAATGGGCAGCAAAGGAGAATGGCCATGATTAAGTACAAATCACCAGAGCAATTAGAGAACGTGACCAGACTGTAAAAAGCAGAAGGAGATGAGGTTTTTTTCATAGCTACAAAAGCCTGTTTTTGTTATTTGCCATATTCTTTGCTCCTGCTTGATTAAAGGAAGGTTGGCTGTGTGTAAAGGAGAGCTACGGAGGCAAATAGCCTGCTCTTTGTAGACAGGCCGTGTACATAGCAGCTGTTGTTCTGCAACCCATGGTGGAGGACAGAGAGGTAATCCTCCAAGGCATATGATGTTTCCTGAAGCCAACAGGAACCTATATCTCTGTCCTCTAATTTGGGCAGGCAACCCTTTCTTACAGCTCTCTCTCTTGATTTGCTGAAAAAAATCCCTGTCTTGTTTCATTTGTTTTCAGTTACCAAATCAGGCTCTCGAGGAGAATTGGTTCTCTTGCAGATATTTGCTATATAAAGCTGGAATCATAAAGTACATCAATTAGCCCTCTAGGTAACTCAGTCTCCTTCATGCAGTCAGTAATTAAGCAGGACTGAATTCTGCACAAAGTCATATGAAAACAGAACCTAGTTAGACTAAGGGTGCTTCAGATCAAAGAAGGAAAGAACGAAAGAAAAGCTAAGGAGTTATATGGTGCGGCGGTGTCCTGTAAAACAGATTGAGACAGACTGTCTGACCATCACTTTTTTCAAGGGTCTGTGTCCTTGGGGCGAACCACCTTGTCTTAGCAAGGTAAGTTCTTCATAGGAGAGGTGCTCCAGCCCTCTGATCATTTTTGTGGCCTCCTCTGGATGTGCTCCAACAGGTCCATGTCTTTCCTGTGCTGAGGGCTCCAGAGCTGGATGCAGTACTCCAGGTGGGGTCTCAGCACAGTGCAGTAGAGGGGCAGAATCACCTCCCTCAACCTGCTGGCTACGCTTCTTTTGGTGGAGCACAGGATACAGTTGGGTTTCTGGGCTGCAAACGCATGTTACCAGCTCATGTCCACCATGCGCATCTCAGACGTGAAGAGAAATAAACCCGGTGGCCCAATGCTGTAAAATTCTGCCCAGTAAAGGGCACATGGCTGCACTCAACTTGTGTGTGTTATGTTATAGGTTTTGTTTTCTCATAAATATTAATAATGATGGTTTAGCACCTTTCGTCTAAGGATCCCAAAGCAGTTGACAAGTATAAATTGCCAAAGCTTTACAACACCCGGAAGGGGAGGTGAAGTGCTACATCTTTTTAACGCTCAAGCATAAAATGGCAAAAGGAGGTTAACTGACTTGTCCAGGGTCAGGCAGCGGGTCAGAATGGGAGCTGGAAAGTGGTACCCAGGAGGTATCATTCTTCTGCTGCTGCTGCTGAATATACACAAGAACAGGCAGCCGGGGAGTTGTCTGAACAATGATTGCTACAGCTGGTGCTGAGTCTCACAGCCCCTTATCTCTGTGCATGGTGTCCTCAAGAGCTGAAGCTCACACTCTCAGCCCATATGCTCAGGTTCTGGGATCATCCCTGAAAGTTTCTACAGGTGCTGTGGAGAGGATTTCTCTGGGCTGATGAATGTAGAGAATGATTTTAAACAGTGTGTGAATTTGGTATCAAAGGAGAATAGGCACTGTTGGATGCCTTTTTCTGCATTTCCAGCAACTTCTTTAGAGGAGTTTCTCTCTTGCCATGGCTCTTCAAGGTAGGAAGAGGTGTTAGGATTTTTTTGGAGATACCCTGCATCAGTAACAACAGTAACAACAGTAATATTTTATTTCATTGGTCTTCAATGTGGATAAATCATAGGGTTTTCATTTCACAGATGAGTAAACCGAGGCTAAGGAATTGCATCTGTAGCAGAACTAAGAAAAGAAAATCCTTCACTGACACTGGACAGCCTTCCTTTTGTGGCTACAGGGAAGTTTTATGTATGTATATGACAAAAATCTGAAATATTCTTCACTGATCCACCCAGAAAATGCTTGGCACCGTGCTGCTTCATTAGATTATGAGCGCTTATAAATAAATCTGCTGAGATTGTATTGCCCTGGAGACTGACACTAAAGCCACTGCCTAAAAAGCAGCACAATAATGATCATTATCACAAAGAATAGCCTAGCCAAAGCTATTACCAAAGCCAAAGTCATGGCTGAAATCATTGATGTTTCCATGGTTCAGAAGCTCCTGCTCTAAGCTACCATGTTTTATTTCACAACTGTAGAAGGCTACGGATGTATGCATGGCCAACTACCATGCCCAGCTGATAGTCAATAACATATTATACAATGATGCATTGATTGCTTTGGTTTAAAGGCTCACTTAGACTTCTGGCCTGAATTTTGGCTGCGTTAAACTATCCTTCATCTATCGGGCTTTTTCTCACTGTAAGTGGAGTTTGTTTGTGCCCCCTATATGCGCTAGGCAGAGGCTGCTTTCCTCCACCTGTCAAATGGGCACTGGGAATGGCTCTTCCACTCTGTGTGTCATCCCAAAATAAATTCTGCTTGAGTCAGCCATAAATCAGTAGATGATCTCTGTGGCACAGTGGCTCCATATTGCTCACCCTAGGCTGATACAGTGTAGGGCACAGTGCCACAATCCAGCTGTTAAGATATGAATAAGCTACCAGGAATAATTTACAGAGAAATTTAAATACTGCTGACTTAAGGGAAATAAAATCACTGAAGCACTGAATGTTGCTGGCAGGCTTGAAGCCAAAATCACATTTGCTTTTGTTCTGCTCTGACATGGAGTGTAATTGGGTTACAGTTACAACTTTGAAATAATCTTCTTTTTTTAAGGCGAAGAACACAAAAACATTTCTGACAGTGTCCAGTAGGGTGTGAATAACCCTAATTGTTCATCAAGAATCAGATACCTTCCAAACACCTAGACAGGCAGAGGTCATTAACTCCAGAAAGATACTAGTTAAAAAAATACATATTCTTCTAGAATGAGCGTCCAAATAATACAGATTTTTTTAAAACTCTGGATTAAGTAATAAAGATAATATTAAAACATCCAAAATGTATAAACTGATGTTTGGTCCACTAAGGGTAATAGGATCCACCAGTGATAGTTGCCTCAAACCTTCAGAGGGAAACATGGGCTGGAAGCACTTCCCCCCGACACCGGGGGGCTCAGGGTTGGGGATGGGCGTTTGGGTCCATCCGTGGCACCATGGCAGCCCCTCTGGGCCACTGCTCCCTCCTGACCCCTCTCGCTGCTCCAGCGCAGGCCCTGCCCCGGGCTGCAGTCCTTCAGGGACACCCTGCTCCCGCCTGGGCTCTCCACGGCCGCAGCTCCTGCGGGA
>JAOXNO010000013.1:150909197-150938801 GCA_028565335.1 Limnodromus scolopaceus | reverse complement strand
CTGTAATGTGGCAGATCATAGGTGGTTTATAGCTAATTAAAGGAATTGTCATCTCGGTTGAGTTCTCACCAGTTTGCTCATGGAGGCACAGGGTAGCTGGATCATGGGTCTTGGGGTGCCACTGGGCCACTGGCTTCATAACTGCAAGGTGGGGACAGCAAGGTATGGTGAGACAAAGCGAGCTTGAGGGCATGGCAGGAACATCGCAGAATTGCCAAGTTAACAGCCAAATGCCTCGAGCAGCAGGAATGTGATTATGGGTAGATGGTAAAGGACACATTCTGGTCCCAAAGGCTATTTCCTACCAATCACGTAACCCTCACTCTAGAGCATGGCTAGTGAGTGGGAGAAGGTGAAACTTGTCAAAGAAGTCCAGAATTATTTAGCGTGTACAAATACATTTGTTTCTGTTCTAACCTTGCTTGAAATGGCTGATCTAAAATTTTCCTGGCATAGGAAACTTCAGTCTGAATAGGTAATGTTAGGAACACCACAGCAAATAATCCTTCAGGTCTTGCTGTGAAGTTTCACTGTTGTCTCTTCATCGCATGGAAGATGCTAGTTAATTCTGTTTAGGGGAGATCCCTCCAAAAAAGTCAGCAGGAGCTGTGTGGAGCTCACCTCTCTCCTTTTACTCCAGCTGCCAAAATGTTGCAAATCCTCAGAATGCACTCCCTTAGCCCTAGGTTTCCCCATATGTGAAGGAAACAAAACCCCAGGACAGGTCAGAGGACATGTGTCCCTGAGCTGAGCCCCCTATCCCATGGTCCTTGCTTGCTGCCTCCGCACTGCAGGCTGTGAACTCAACTCTTCACCTGCTGAAAAAAGTGGAGTTTTATTCAGCAAGAAATGAAATCACACTTTAGGTATCAGATTGAAATTCAGAACGGGTAGTACACACTAAACACAGTTTGAGTCTTAACAAGCTTTTTTCCCTGGATGATTTCAGTACCTGATGCCTATCATTTCTTTGATGTAGCCTAACTATGAAAGCAAGGGATCCAGGGCTTTTATGGAGAAGTCCTTCCAATTTATTCACTAAGCTCTGAAATATTACCACGGCCACCTGCCCCTCTGTTCCTGTAGATCAGGTTTTGGGAGCACATTAAAATGCCCATGATCTGGGTACATAAAGCACTAGAATATGAGCTGCCCCCAGTCTGCTTCACAGTAATCACTTATGAGACTCCCTTGATTTTTCTTACCTCTTTATGTATAAAAGATTTTGAGTAGCTTGAACCTGGGAATAGTTTTATAAAGCAGATCAACATGACTTTAGGTTGGATTGAATTGGATTTACCAGCAGTGGGAGTTAAATTTTCTGTGGTCTCTGTGTTCTGGAGCCTCACAGACAGGCAATAGCCCAGGGGCAGTGATTTATCATGCACTGTGTTTACTGGAGAGCAGAACTTTACCTTCTCTATTGTTTCTCTTTCAAATCTTTTTATCTTTTCATCTGCATAGAAATGAGTGAAAAAAGGGAAAGAAAAAAAGAAATGCGGTGCAGTTTTCAAGGGAGGGTTTGTCTGGTGCTGCATTGTACTAAAGAGTTTACTGTTTCTCAGGTCTCGGGATGTGCCAATATTTATTCCACTGTAACTGCAGTGCCATTTTGTGAAGCACAAAGTACATCAGCTTGCAACAGACCTCCTGAGTTTTACAGTCTTCTGCCATACCATACAATCCCTTCCCAAAATAAAGTATCGTCCATTTCCTTCCCGAACAATGCAATCAAGTTAATTAATGCATGTCTGTCCAAGAACCATTCTGATTGAGGATCTTGCCATGATGTCTTGACTGCCAGGCCCTGCCATCCAGGTTGAGAACCCTTGGTCTTCATGAGGGCTCACCTCACTGCTCACTGAGGAGAAGTAGCCATCCTCTGAAGGTCTCCACTTGGTTTTTTTTACATAATATCTGCAATGCAAATACAGAGAGGGGTAACAGGGTTTTTCCTTTTGTTTCATTCCAGATTTCTGATTGTCTTGGGGTGTTTGATCTTAGCTGTCCTGACAACTTTCAAGGAGTATGAAACTGTTTCGGGAGACTGGCTCCTCTTGCTGGTAAGTAAGACTGCTGCATCACCCTGGTAATGTCCCTGAATTGAAATCAGCCCCATCAGCAGTGATGGAAACTTACTCCAAGCTCTGCATGCAATAAGATTTCTTCTGTAGGTCCTGGAGCAGTGACTGTACATTTACATATTATTGGAGAGTTCCCAGTCCATTGTAAACACCGAATGAGTAAAAGGGAAGTAAGGAGAGAGGAAAAATACTAGCCCGAGACTTTTAAATAATGGCTTTTCAGCATTTGCCTCACATTTCTTCCATCAAAGTACCAATACATTTCCAACTGACCATACCTGAGCATTTTTGGGGAGTCCTATCAATTCCAGTATTTCTTTCAATAGTAGCATAACTGAAATTGTTGCAAGCAGCACCTCCAATGACTATCCATGAGAGGAAATGTATTTGCAGCAAATATATTCTTCTCTCTGTGTTTCCAGCATGCTTGTTTCATAAATGCTGGAGTTCATGCTCAAGGCTGTATTTCTGTAGGCCTCCCATTTGGCAGAAGAAGAAAAAAATAGGGAAAAAAAACCTTCACTAATTATAAACATGATGTATTCATTATTTTATGAAATGACCCTAACAAAGAACTTTGTCTGCTCCCACAGCTACCATGAAATAGAAGGTGCACTGTCTCACTTAACCTGGCCTTGTAGAAAAGCATCCTTAGGGAAACTGCACAGCAAGAGTAGTTCCAGGATCTCAATTTCCATTTCCCCTTGTACCCCCAGAGACAAGTAGATCTAAGCTGGAACTAAATGGTAAAAGGAATGAAAGGTGAATTCCCCTTGCGTGTTTCTTCTCAAAAAGTGCCTGTATGAAAACACCCTCATCCCCTAGGGAATGTGAAACTCACTTTTGGTCCCCGTTACCCTGCTTAGACCTATCTTTTCACATTTGAAAAAGCCTGAGGTTATTTTTCCTTCTCCTGTGCTTCCTCTTATGTGGCGCTCAGCAGTTTTAAGAAGTGCCTAACAGTTGTGGGCATGAGCATCAGGAAAAAAACCCTTTCCTCCTTGTCAGCTGTTCACAGAGAGGAAAAGTAACTGCGTGCCCCATGCTGCCCTTAGCCCATCTCCGCTGAGCACCTCAGAGAAGCCCTTTCCTCCCCATTCCCTCCCCATGCTTAGAAGAGTTATTGAGCAAGGTGGAAAATCCCATTATTAGTGCACCAGAAATTTAAGGAAATAATATATGACCTAAATTTGTCTTATATATGCCTTTATCATTGCCTTAAATTTATGAGCGTATGAATATACTGTATCCTATCCCTGTCTCTATAGATACTGCTGCATGAACGAGCTGCTGGAGGGTAACCCTGGGTATGGGTATACAGTGCACTGGGGACTTTGCAGCCACCACTCACATATATCTTCTTTTTTCCTGTGAAGTAGGAGGTCTTTTTGTGAAGACCCCCGTCAAGGCGGGGTAAGAGTTTCACATTTACCCAACAGCAGAGGCACATCCTTTCTGCAGAGCACTTAGCAGGCTGTGAAGTTATGTCCTACTTTGCCTTGCCTCTTTCATAAACCTGGACTCTCCTCCCCATTTCTTCCTCTCTTTCTCTCACACTCACACCCCCCCAACACTTGTACTGCGTCTGTTTCCTTCAGTGACCTCTATGTGTCCAGAATTACTGTAAAACTTGTTACAAGTCTAACAATGTAGTCTGTGTCTTTGATACAGGAAACTTTTGCCATTTTCATCTTTGGAGCAGAGTTTGCCTTGAGAATCTGGGCTGCTGGGTGTTGCTGTCGCTACAAAGGATGGAGGGGGAGACTCAAATTTGCCAGGAAGCCTTTGTGCATGCTGGGTAAGCACGTGCTCTCTACTACTGTTTTCCCTGTTATGTCCTTTTCCTTCTAAGCCAGTCTGGGGGTTTGTCCAAGGACCAGTGAATGGCAGTGTAAAGAGCACTGAAATCACATCTGTCCTTTGTGCTAGGAGCTATGGCCTGCTTGGAGTAGTTGGTTGAAGTACCTGGCAGTAATGATTCATTCAAGATAGTCTTGAGTGGCTGGTCAGTGAGAAAAAAAAAAAAAGATCATTCTACTCTTCAAACACATTTTTCGTGTCCTGAGCCCCACTGCATCTTTTTTATGCTCATCCCAAAATAGCAAACCAATTCAGATCCCAACACTGTGCCATCTTTCCCAGCCCTCTTTCATATTCAAATCTTGTGTTTTACCTTTGTAATGTTGGTCTGCATTTGCAAACACGTGTCTTTGTGATTTCACCCATGTTATCTTTCGGACTTGGAAGGTACTGCTGTACAACCCTCTTAAAACTATTCATTATTCATGTCTGAATCCCCTCCTAAAATTCCTCTTTATGTCCACAAACCAAACCAGCCAACATTTAGAAGCTCACTCTGCCCTGAACACCTGTCATGCACATCCACATTTGTTCACTATTTCCAGGACTCCCTCATTTATTTTGATGCTTTTCGAGCCAAGAACTAGCCTTTTGTTCTTTATTTGTACAGCACAGAGCACTCTGGGGAGCAGTGGTGCAGCAGTCAAATGAGTGCATGCTACCCTCTTCCCTCTCCCTCTTTTTGTTCATCTTCTGGGTCTAAAAGGGAGACAAAATTGGATCTTTGTGCATCTATGCTATCTTCAATTTAGTAGGGCTCCTTTGAGTGCTCCTGTTGTATAAATACTTCTTATACTTCTAATAGCGTTGTGAAAGCAGCAGAGCATGGTGTGAGCGAGTGGGATTGATACTGTCTCATGCCTTCTTGGTAGAAGCGTCATCTCAGTTCTGAGAATGAATCTTCATTGATATCTGGGTAAAGAACAGAAAAGATCCCTCTGGATTTATGAATGTCATCTTATGATTGTCACTGGCACAAGTTTGTTTTGAGAATGATTGAAAGTGAATAAATCTGAAATCCATCCGGTGCCACTGTTTTTGTCTGGAAATACAACATGAAGACAATTTAAAGACCAAGTGCCCAGAGAATGTTTGAAGCTTTTTGGTACCACTTTTTTCTCATATATGTGTAGAATAAAAAAACAGGGGGGAAACAAGGAAAAGAAAGAAAAAGAAATGAAACGAGAAGAGGTGATGTGATTTGCATTTCAAATCTCTACAGTTGACCAGCAAATTGGCCCTGTGGACACTTACAAAAAATAGTATTACTGACTTTGAGTTTTTAAAGGGAAAACTCAGCCAGAAGAAAAAACAGCTAGATGCACTATCAAAAACTGAATTTCTCACCTGCTGACCTGTTCACTAAGGTATTCCTGTGGGACAAATGAATTTAAAGTTGTTTTTCTTGCATCATTTGGAGACTGTTTCGTCACTAAACTAGTTCAGACAGTGTCTCAAGTCCAGAGCATCAGTCTGTAAATAGATTACGAGGCTTTCTGGTGGGTTATGTGCGTGATGCTGACTGTGTGGCAGGTGCAGATATCTGTTTAATTGGCAAGAGAAGGCATTTTCAGGCAACTTTAAAATTTGCCTAGGGAAATTTACAGCACCACAAGGTGGGATTAAGAAGCAGGTGACAGGGTTACTTTTGTTGGCAGGCTTTGTTCTTTTTGCCTTGCAGATATCTTCGTGCTGATTGCTTCAGTGCCAGTGGTTGCTGTTGGGAACCAGGGTAATGTTTTGGCCACATCTCTCAGAAGCCTCCGCTTCCTCCAGATCCTACGGATGCTCCGAATGGACAGGCGGGGCGGTACATGGAAACTTTTGGGATCAGCCATTTGTGCACACAGCAAAGTAAGTGAAGAGCTTGCAGAGCTTAGCTGGGGCTTGGGGGAGAGACGTTGAAAGGAAAGAGAGAGGATGCACAGGTACAGCAATGCCATGGGATACATAGTCTTTCAGTTGAAGCAACAGTTTTGTCCTTTCAGCTTTATTCCATCTCCCATTGTCTCAACCATTTCTACGCCTTGTTTTACCCTTCTCTACTCAATAGTGGTGCTGGAAGGAACAAGAGAGAGTGTCCACAGCCACACTCATTACAACAGGAATTTGCCTTTACACTGAATGAAAGCAGGGACATCCCTTTAATGGTGAAGTATGTTGAAATCTTTGACAGAAATGCCTCTGCATTTGCAAGATGTTTGTAGTGGCTTCGCAGACTTGTATGATCAACAGATGGAACAGGGCTCTGGAGGGATGGAAAGAGGCTGGTTAGCAGAAATGTGGTATAATTTCTCTTTGGAAGCATGGACCAGGCAATAAAAAGAGGCACACAGTGTGAACCCAGACAGACAAAATTTCTAAAATCATCTTTGCTCAGACTAACTTGATGCTATAGTCAGACACATCCTGTCTCACACCAGAAAGACACATAGTGTTCTTGCATTTTCACCAAGCATTATTACAAGTTAAAAACTATCTGCATAAAAATCCTCTAGATGAGATTTCTCATCTGCACAGAGTGTAGAAAAATTGCATATACTCTGTGCTACATACTGCTTTTTCTTATCCTTGAATGACATTCCTGACATTTTAGGGGTTCTTTAAAATTAAAATGCCAGCTGGCACAGCATAATTAGACTTTGCTTCTTTGTCGTGGCTGATAGGGATACCCACCCTGCTTCGTTTCATACCAATTTCTGTTTCTTCCCCATATAAACTTACTACAAGGCAGGTGGCACATAAACACTTATGTCAAAAATGTTTCTCAGGAATCTGAGATCACAGAAGAAGTCTATGTGCAGAAGACACTGTTTAGAAATTGTTTAAGACTTCATTGTGTGGGATTTCTTTCAAATATTCCTTGTTTTCCCATCCCATTCCCAACCATCACCCTTTGGACCTGAGCTGGCTGTGGGAGATAAGAAGCGGTTGCAAGAACTTTGCTTCCCTGGAGACACTAAAAAACCAATTTTGATAACAAGGTTAGCCAATAAATTTCCTTCTGTGGTTGCACACCAGAAATCAGCCAAGAAAGTTGACTTATCTCGAGACTCAATTATTAAATTCTCAGCTGCAACTTTTTTTTTTTCAAGTGCAGTAAGGCAGTTTTCAGAAAACAAAAGGAATTTTGATTTTTTTACTCACTTGTGGTACTTCACCCATATATGCAGAGCAAGGAAGGGAAGGTCTCTGTGTTTATACTAGATGTTATTTTTGGTTCTAGTTACCCTGTTTATGACTAAACCTTACAGCTGTAAATTTTGGAGACAAAGCAAAGTTGTGTTCTTTTAACCAGATACAGAAAGATGAACATCTATAATTCACACAGTCCCTTCCCACTGAGGAAATAATTAAAATTTAAAGAAATTAAAGCTCTCAACCCCTACAGATCCCTCTGTTCTCCAAGGGAGAAGCAGAACCACAGGGACAAACAGGGACCTGCTAACTGCCATGCTGTGCTCGTGTGCGAGTGCCCAGACCCACAGAGGCATCAGTGCTCCCCATAGAGTTGAGAACCTCTGTAGGGTACGACTCCAACAGCCAGCCCCAGCCTGCTCCCCGACTCCTCACTGCAGCCCTGCACAGCTTCTCTGATATAAAGCAACATCTTCTTCCCCCCCATCCCCAGGGCCTTCACACTTACCTCTTGATGTGGAGGAATTCATTGCTGCCCAGATGCTTCTTGATGGAGCTCTGCAAAAGGAAGGCCCTGCTGTTGCAGGAGGCATCTCCGTAGTTAGTGAGTAGGATCACCAGCAAGAACATCATGTGGATGAGGAAGTTCTGGTGAGCAGAGAGTAGAAAGGGATTGCATTCAAGCACAGGGGGGTTGGTTCCCAATCCTGCAGCAAATCAGTGCCTTCCACTGACTGCTGCCTGCCATGCAGCAGGATCGGGACCCAGGGCATGTTGCTCTTTCTTTTTCCATATAGGAAGAAGCTTAAAATGAAACCCAGACCACAGGCTTGTAACAATATTCTTTGTTCATAGTGGCCAGCCCAGCACCACATGTTTCAGCCATTTGCTGCTGCATTGTTTCAGACATTGCTGGGGTTTGAACTTGGTTTGCTGCATCTTCTACCTCAGCAGGATTAGCTACACACTCCACTGTAGTCCCTCTCTAAAAGAAGGAAGCTTAGGTTTGTTTTCACACAGATGTTTTTCAAGGTCTGTTCTTATTGCATGAATTCATGATATCATACATTAGAACCTGCTTTGATATGCCTAAGGAGAATAAACTGCATCCTTCAGCCTTGGCTCTAGGGAGGTAGGGAGAGGGCAGAGCGGTTGATTTGCCTGCCAAGACTGACCAAGTCTAAGGGCAGCAGGAATGGGGAGAGTCAAGGTCAGGGACAGAGCCCTGCAGCACCCTGTGTCATGTGTGTAGCTAAGCCCTTAAGCCAGCTTTAAGCAGCACTACAACTGCAGATCGCTCCAAGCTGTTCCCGAGGAAGATGCCATGTAAGGGCTAATTCTTGTAAATCTCTGCATTATTTCCCAGTAAGTGCTGAGGTGGGCCGGTCATGGGCTGTGACCAAGCCAGCAGTGACAGCTCTGTTGTTATCCTCAGTCCTTCTCTCTTCTCCTGACGTTTACTCTGCCACTGTGGGTATTGAGACTGTTTTCCGGCCCTCCAGTGTCCATCTGTTTCTTTTGCAGGAACTCATCACTGCTTGGTACATCGGGTTCCTGACACTCATCCTGTCCTCGTTTCTTGTTTATCTGGTTGAAAAAGATGTTCCTGAAAAGGATGCTAACGGGGTGGAGATGAAGGAAGAGTTTGAAACCTATGCAGATGCACTGTGGTGGGGGCTGGTAAGAGACTCCAAAAATACCTTATCCCCTTATTATAAACTTCATATCCAAGAAGAGATAAAGTATTGATGTTAAGGATTACACTATAACTGCTGCTAGATCAGGTAAGGAGCATGCTACCGGTATAACATTACCAAAGTAGGGATGCCCCTACAACCATTTAACAGAACTTGTATCCCTGTTGATTTTCAGTCAGACAAAGGCCCTTAGGTGCTTAAACCCCTTTCAGAAATCAGTTTGTGCTCCTGGCTTCTAGAAAACCCCTCTTTTAGAGGAGTGTCTCTTTGGGTATAACTGCACCGGCAGACCCTATGTCTATGGGAGACCTAGCTCTCATCACAGCAGTATCCTGCCTGCGAGAGAGACATCCCTCAGAAAATGGCAAAACCAAAGCTGGCCAAACTGGGAGGTGCTGTTGACTGAGGTACAAGAGGCCTTGTTTGGAGCATTGGGAAATTATTAATGAGATTAAATTTAACAGTTCCAAAATGTCTGGAAAGGATAACTCAAGACTTTTGCATCTTACACACATTCCCCAAGAATCACTTAGGGAACACCTTGGTGGTAGGATACTGAGCAAGAGGGACCTTTGATGCATCTGTTCTTGTCTCTGATGAAGAGAGGAGTATTGGGTTATGGTACTGCTCATTTGATCACAAAATATTCCTGCCATGTGGTAGACAGGGGAGTCTATATCATGCTGCGACTAAAATGCAGCAGCATATTTTTTTATTTACTGCAGTTCACTCATAAATGGCAAGATCCTTCCCCACCATTATTAATCAAAAGGTCCCAAGTGTTGAATAGAACACCTGGATATTTTTGTATCCTTACATATCCGTGACGTTTATGTAGATCTTCACTGGTAAGAAAAGGTACACAGCCAGAAATTAGCAATTGTTCAGGAAAGGAGTAAGTTCTCACAGTCATATTTGTTTTACAGAGACTGAGACTTCAGGGAAAGGTAGCCCTGATTGTTTCTTAAACAGTTACAGCTCTTCAAGCTGTAAACTGGCAAGTCCCATTCCTAACTGCACTGATGGTGGGCAGGAGACTCACTCTGCATGCAATGTCACATGGAATTCCCTTTGAGCAAATGCATCCTAGAGAGGCAGCTGCTTTAAGACTAAATCCATTCCCCCTGGTGCAATGCCTCTGGACTAAGATGCCATTAAAAAAAAATTGGTTGGCCCAAGGTCAAGATCCTATTTTAAGAAGCTGTGCATGAACACCCATAGAGCTAAGTGAGTTATGCAGGTGTCGTGGTGGTATTTAAAGCAGAGCTGCTGGCTATGTTTTTCTTATGCAAAGTCCTGGTCATTCTGCCCACAGATCACCCTCGCTACAATTGGGTATGGCGACAAGACCCCCAAAACATGGGAGGGACGGCTGATTGCAGCTACATTCTCTCTCATTGGAGTGTCTTTCTTTGCTCTTCCTGCAGTAAGTACCTTCCTCCTCCTCTGTTAGGCACAGCCCAGTGCTGTGCACTTGCAAAAAGGAGGTAAAGTGATCAAAACTGCCAGTGGAATTAAAAGCACTTTTTAAGAGTTGATTATAACATTTAAGTTGGTCTATAACAGTAAATCAAACTCCTTTCTTCCCAACTTTACATAGGTCTTATTGGGAATAATATTTCACCCTGATACCCCTCCAACCACGTGTGGACATTTTCTGAGACAGAGCTCATTGGCACAGGCCAGTTGAATCCTACTCTGGCTGCTTAAGAAACAATTTCTAAATTGCTTTTGAAAGTATATTTGTTCTCTTGTGTTAGATAGGCCAAATATTTGCCTTGTCTGCAAAGTCCTCAGGTAAGAATGAGATCAGAACTAGGTGAGATGGATCAAATAGCAACAGAAACCATCCCAAGTCCAGATTTTAGGATATTTTTCCTTTAGATTGAGACTTGGAAAAAATTTCATGCAGGATGAGAGGTCACATACACCCAAATACAAAGTATGGTTACCATAGCTGTTTTGTCACACAGGTATAGTTTCACTGTACCCTGAGTGAAAAATAATATACCACTTGGACACCTCCAGTGTGTAAAGGCTGTAGACATTCAAGAAGCCTGTTGAGGACTTTAAAATTATTTGGTGTGGCCTTTGGTCCTTCAGAGGATCATAACAACCTTGTGTCTCATGAGTGGAGCAGTGGGAAAGACATGAACAAAGGTTCCAAGTAGCCATCTCCATCTCCACCCACTAATCTGATTTTTCTCAGTAAAAAATGTCTACAATCTTACATCATTTTATGCTTTCAGGGTATTTTGGGCTCAGGGCTGGCACTGAAGGTCCAGGAGCAACATCGTCAAAAACATTTTGAGAAAAGAAGAAAGCCAGCAGCTGAACTCATTCAGGTTTGCAGCCACTTATCCCTTCCTCGAAAAAGTGTTGTGTATGAAGACTGCTGTGTCATGTTATCAAGGGCCACTGCTTCCCCCCTGCCCATATTTTCATTTCCCATTTCAGGAGGTGAGAAACTTTGTTTGTAAAGGAGTCAGGTTTTTTCCCATCAAACTAGATAATCTAGAGGTCCTTGCAGTTTTTGAGGAATCTTTCAGTTCCCAGAATGTCTTTCAGAAGAACAGAGTCTTTAGAAGAAAGGGTCTCATCTGCTAGCTTCTGGAAACCAACCAACTTCTGCATCAGTGCCACAAAATCAAAGAAAACAAGCTGTCAAAAACATATTCTTTCCAAAATCCAGGTTTTGTCAGTTCCCTTGAGAGAGCGCTTTTATGTTCAAACAAAGTTATGTTGTTGTTGATGTGAAAACAGCAATAAAAGTGATTGTTTCAATCAAGGCAAATGAGGTAAATAGTATGTGTGGTTGTAAAAACTGAAACAAATCCTGGATCTTCTGTTGCATCAGTGGTCAATCAGAGGATTCAATGGGAAGAGACTCCTTAGTTTACCTGGACATCAGTTTGTTGCAAATTCAGAAAATTGAGCTTAAAATTATTAATCTGGGGGCTGACAAATTTGACAGGAGATACTCTTGGTAGTTGTGGAGCACACCCTGATGGTGGTGTGGTAAATGGCAGCATTTCCACAGAGGAAAGCATCTGTGATATCAGATGGAAGCATTGATGCTCAGGACCACTCAGGATCAAAAAAGTCCTCAGGGGAAACAGGCTTAATGGTGTATTACACCGTTCTCAGTAAAAACACTCCTAAGCAAACAGAAGGGACTGCAGGGATGAGCTGTGAAATGAATTCACCTTTTTAAATTAAAGCATCTTCACTTAGCAGGTAGCTAATTTAGCTACATTATTTTTTAGGTATGTACTTAGAGAATTTTGATTGGAACTAAATGCTGAAATAGAAGATGGCTCAGCAAAATTTCCTCTGGTGGTACCTTAGATGATAGTAAACTAGCTTAAGCAATTCTAGAAATATTGGAGAAGTCCAGCAGTACTTGAAGCTCTTTTAGACATACCAGACAGGAGAACAAACCAGTTTAGTCAAATATAATGTCTTGTTGATGTTGGTGGTTGTCTTCATGTCCTGTCTCCTTTAACAAAGCTCCCAGATCATAATCCAGGGTCAATAATTTTGCCATATAGTGACACGCATTTGGTATGGCTGATTAGTAATTAATTTCCAGATAGTCACTCAGGTGCATTGTTGTGTTCTTTGAAACAACCTGGCTACTGTCAGACTGGGGACCTAACACTAATTACTTCCTCTCCTTTGTAATTCAGGCTGCCTGGAGATACTATGCTACTAACCCCAACAGGATTGATCTAGTTGCTACCTGGAGGTTTTATGAATCAATTGTTTCATTTCCATTTTTCAGGTAGGTGCATTGGCCACCCCTCCTTCATCATTTTCTGTGGAGTAAAGTCAGGACAGGAATGATAGACTTTATATATATCAATGAGGCTTTTGTAGGTAACAGAGAGTTGACAGATAACTTTCTGGCTGAGACTGAAAAACATGCTTTTTGGCTTCTGGATCTTTTTCTTCCCCCTTCTCCAGATGGGACATAGTAGAGGCAAATGGATAGCTCCATCAGAGGCTCTCATGTTGTCATTAAACAAAGAAGGTTACATCACCATCACCTTTGTAAGACTCTGGAGTTTATGACTGGAAATCTCAATTTCTTCCCCTGTGATGTTGATCCTGATACATTGTTAGCCCTGGATTTCAGAGGTGCCTGTACTTCTCACACCCTCTACGATGCGGATGTGTATTTTAAAATATGGTCTATGCTGAAAATTCTTACTGTTCCCTCTTTAACTCAACTGACCTGAGAGTTGTGTTGTTCACAGAGGTGGCTGTGTCATGTGAACATAATTAATGCTTGTTAAATACTTCTTTTGGCAATACCAATTGCTCAAGGGGATAATTCAGTGGAGGACAGTCAAAGCACCTTTAAAACTATCTCCCACTGAAAGTATTAACTGAAGGTTCACAAGGAAACTTTTTTTTGAGAGTTGGTGTCATGGTTTTATTTGAAACACCATTTCTGAGTTTAGTGGAAAGCATTCCATACATAAAGACATTCAGACTTAATGGACGCTCATATGTTTATGGATATGAGTGTGTCTGGTCTTCACTTTTCTTGCCTGTCAAACAGGCACTTTCCTCACCTTGAGTTCTTAACATTTTAAAATGTTGGCCCTATGAAAGCCAAGACTTTTAGCTGTAGACTATCAGTTGCTAATAATGGGCATTACTTGTCCAAGTTTATGCTTTAAACTTTCATTCTGGACTTGCTGTTATGCCTCATTCTGACCAAAAGTGCCCTTAAATTACTGCTCAGCTCAACAAGAGGTCTCCACATGTAAGTTGCGTTCACTGTGTTAAAACTGCAGCTCCAGCTGTTGCTCAAAACTGACTGGAAGAAACATTTCAGGCTACTGCCTTTACAAAGGGCAAATTACCAATATTAACTCTTCTTTTGGTTTATTAACAATGTATTTCTTTTGGATTGATCTCATTTAGGTCAAAAAGGAAATCTCTAAGAAGAAACACAACAAGTGTATAATTAAGGCTCTATATGTTTCTTTCCTTTTCTTTATCCCATCTCACTCTCTATCTATTCCCACATTATCCATTATAGAGTGATTTCTAGAGGGTTTCTTGACCTCAGGTTTTATTCAGAGAATGATTCTCAGGCTTTCCTAGACTCTAGACTCATTACCGTGACTTCAAGCTTGTTCATTGTGTGTAGGTTCTTCTGTGATGCAATACGACCTGAAATTTAATAGGTGTTTTGCAAACAAGGTCCTGGGAGAGAGGGCAAGGGAGTTCACTTCTCACCAAAGACTAGATTGCCAGCCTAAGCAGCACAGATTGGTTTCAGGAACTTGTATCACTTCCTTTGCTTCATGACTAGTTGAAAATTATGCTTTTACCCTGGTGTCAGTGATAGTCACGGAACAAAAGAGATATAAACTACTAGCAACAGATTAGAAAATTCTGTTTGAAATAATCTGCTGAATTTATTATTTAATTCTTCTCTTCTTGCTTTCCTCTAATGCTTCCTCTCTTCTATAAAAGGAAAGACCAATTGGATGGTACTACCAGGTATGTAGCTGTCATTATTGTAGCCTTACTTTAATACAATTAATGGAGGATGGAGGTTAAATGGTTCTTTGTTGATTCATGAGCTGTTAACCAAAACATGCTACTAACACCACAGGTAGTCATTAAAAACGATTAACCAATCCATTTCCTAATTGCTTGCTTTTTTTGAAAACTTAACAACATAGCTAAAATACTAATTATACAACTGCAATGTTGCTTGTTGATTGTTGTTGATTGTCTGTAAACAACTTTATTGTGTGTTATGATTAATCATAGTCTGGATTTCTCCTGATCCCTGCTGTAAAGTCATTGTTTAACATCCAGGTTGTTCTGGGGTGAATTTAAAATTCTGTTCCATGTTATTGTTCAACAGTCCTGCACAGAGCAATGTGTATCCCTTGCAATGTAAGGGATCAAGTCTGTGGTGATTCATCATGGGCAAAGATTTCTTAATGATACATACTAAGATGGATGGCTAAGAGGGATCGGTAGGATAGTCAACCTCTCTGGCAGTACTAAAAAAGCTACGTGAGGTTTGAGGCCTTGTCCCACCCCTGCTGAAACAGGTGAGAAAGCTCCCAGTCACTTTGGGGAATTTACAAGCAAAGAGAATGAAGCAGTCATTTATCCTAATACTGGTCAGTCACTGAAGACTAAGCTGAGTGGTCGTTGTCAGTCAACCTGCGAGGTCTCAAATGGAAATGATATATTTATAACCTCTTCCAGCTAAGTTGCAGGTTCAAAAGTACATAAAATAGCTTAGTCTCTTAGGTTGGAAACATGAAATACTTAATGCTAAACTGCTATCAATGGATCACCCACAAAGAGTCAATGATGATTAAAGGATAAATAGTTCCAAAGACTTGTGCTGAAGCTATTTCCATTTGCATCTCCATTTACAACACAGAGAAAAAGAGCAATAACTATAAAAAATTTGAAATCTGTTAGTCAGAGGACAGGCCTTGGTTCCAGTCCCTGGCCAGATGAAAAGTTATCTTTTTGGGTTTTAGACATTTCATGCAACACATGACAGCTTCAATAAAGGAAACTAAAAAAAAAACCACAACAAATTCACTGTTCTCATCTGAATTTTTTGGGCTCAAACCTCCTTTAACAGAAAAGAAAAATCACTCTCAACTTTTCTTATAATTCAGGAAAATCCTGTAGTGCTGAGTTACTGTGAAAAGATGACTTGATCCTCCTGCCACCATCATCATGAGCTAACCTGCTGCTCTTCAAAGACTACCTGGGTGGGAGTTACCTAGTTTGTGAACCCTCATGAACTTTAAGTACTATACATCCACATTACTGCCCAGGCTAAACAGTCATGAGCAAGCTCAGTTGCATTAATGTAGATGGCTGGAGATTTTAGCCAGCTCCAGGGTTGGCAACAGCTGAATTTTGCCCTTTAATATGTAGGGGAGAGCTTAGGAGATTAAATCCTTTTGGGTATGTAATTCCATACCTTGAGCCAAAACGTGTTCTGACTCAGATGCAGCAGCAGATTAAAATTAGGCAAGTGAATGATTGCTGCAGTTTGCTGTCGGTCACAGCTCCCCTAGAGAAGCTCCTGCACCTGCAGTGACAGAACAGTTTGTGGACCAGCTTTGGAGTTACTGTACCTTCTAGGCCAGTAGAAGAAATCATTTTATATTGACGCACTGGATTAAAAACTGAAAAATATGACTCACAGCTCAAGATCTTTAAAATTGTAATCCCATGGCCCCTCTTTCTAGCTGGGTATATCTTGCTTTTATGTCATTACATGTGTAATAACCTCCAGCAAAATCACCAGTAAACCTGCACAGGAGCCTTCCTGTTAGCAGGAATGTGTTTATGGAAATAAGCATTCAATAAGGGGGACTGGAAATCCTCCGGGTAAACAGAAGAATGATTGTTCTTGTGGGAGCATCCACTGACTTCAGTAGACATGGGACTGAACCATAAAATCTGGTTGTTTTGACAGTCCCACCTCCCATCTCTCATAAAACTCTTATTTACAGACCAGATAATTAAAAAAACCCAAACAACTCTTCCTCCTACAGTGATTTAGTATAGAAAGTATTACTCGTACTCCATTGCTGTTTGCATTTAAGGCTGTATTGAAATAAATGAGCAATAAGAGAATGCAGTCCTAGGGGAGAGAACAGCCCATAAGTGCAATCAGTCTCCAGGTTCTTGCATCAGTTAAGTACTTAATGAGAAAACTGTAGTAATAAAATACATTGTCTGAGCAGTGGTTGATAAAGGAGAGAGAAGATTTGGTCCAAAGCTTTCCCAGAAGAGTCAGAAAATTTAACTAGTTAATAAACTAAAAGTGAGGCCTGGTTGTGTGAAAATTTGAGGATGGGTAACACTTTAAGTGGCAGGGTTCCTATTTGGTATTGTGAAAACTGTTTAGGAACTTTACAGTTGCAGAGTTGTAGATCCTTCTAGGATCTGCCCTTGGAAGCAGGCGCTGGCCTCATGACAAAGTCACAGCTAGGTGCAGCTCCTTGTTATTAGACCATTTGGGAAAAACACAGGGAAGACAACAGAGTCTTCCCTGGAAGACTATTGGAAGAGTCCATTTTGGAAGTTGGATCCCAAGGCAAGGCTGCAAGGAAGGACTTGTGATAGTAGAGAGCTGATTAAAGTTTGGCAGCAGCCCAAAGCTTTACAGAAGCTTCCTTTAAACTAAAACCGTGAAGACGTGAGATATGATGAAGAGCACATTGGAATACCCTTGAACTAGATAGTAGACTGGGTCCTGTAAGCAGTGAAGTGATACATATGATGCTTCTCTGTTAAGAATGGCATTTTCACTACATACCCTGTATAGTCCCCCAAACCAGAAGGAACTGGGGCTGTTATTCAATGTTCACTTGTGGGGAGCTTGCTGACTTTATACTATAGTAGCCACTAGCTTTTTCTTCCTTAATCAATGCCTTAAGCTACCAGCGCATGAAATCTCAGACAGCGATTGCTCTTCTGCATGTATTGCAAAGCCTTTTCATCTGTTTAGCTCCCAAGAAGGAAGATTTATAAGAAAGATATATTAGTGCTCATTTCTTCTGGAGTGCAGCAAATCATTCAGCAAATGTGCTGAATGTAGGTGCTTGACCTACATTTCTCAGATTTCTGGATGGACCTTTGCCTGATAGACACGTTGTTTATTTTAACCAACATTTTATGTCTATATTTGAGGAAGGAATTGGGGGTCTCACTTTTCAGTGCTCTTAGCAGCTGTTCCACTGATTTCAACTATTTTAAGAATTTCAAATCACTTGTACATACAGGCACTTTAGTGAAGGATTTTGAAATTTCTTCTAAGGTCTTGCTCCTAATCAGCATTGTCCAACTGTAGAACTAGACATCAGGAGAGCATATTCATTCCAAGACCTAATATTATGTGATTGCAGGAAAGTAATTTATCCCTGTTTCGTTATCTCTACATGCTAAATAATATTTCTCTGCCTTTGGAAAGTTGGTTTGATTTTTTTAAGTAGCAGAATTGGTACTAGTCTTTCCTAATATGTGAGTGTGAAAGAATACATATAATGTGGTGCATTTTTGTATTGCCAGTAGTAACATCATAATGAAAATAAAGTCATAATTTGCAAGGTGGAAAATTTCACTGTCAGCTTTTCTGCTTTATGCATCTGCCCAAAACAGGAAGGGGTAAAAATTCACTCTGATCTGCACACTACATTAACTACAAATGAAAGGCTGTTCCCATTCTTTTTCATTGAGCTTTTCATGGGTAATCATTAACGTCTCATCTTAATAACTTTTCTTCACTTTACAGTAATGTCATGTTTAGTAGGGAGTCATTCTTTGGATCAAGCCTCACAAGAAAACTTAGGTATATACATTCAAGTAACAATTGAGCCTTACTCTTTTCATATTTCTTGCATGCCATTCTCTGCCTGCAATTTCTGTTTTTACTAAAGTAGTTCATCTAACCACCATAAAAAGTAAGGAGACATAAGATTGAAAAGTGATTTAAGTATAAAAAGAAAGTTGCATGACCTTGGAGATAGTTCATTGTTCTGCTGTTCAAAAAACATGGGATCTAATCCTGGCTCTGCCCATGATTTACTTAAAACCAAGTGCTTTTCTCTGTTTTCGTAGAATGGGAGTGATACTAACCTACTCTGGAAATAATTTAGAAATTTACTCTAAGAAAAATACACTGTAAGAGCTAAATACAGTTATTCATGCAGTCCCAACCTTGCCAACACAAATTCATGCAAGTCACTTTGCATTTGAGTTCAGTCAAACAACATCTTTGCATGTGTATTTGCAGGTCCTGGTTCAGCAAATGGAAAACAAGTGGATGCTTTTGATCATCTGAATAAAGTTAGTGATGTGCTTAAATACCTTGCTGAACTGTGACCTAAGATGCGAGGCAAGAACTGTATCTTTTTGCAAAGAAACATAAATTCTGAAAAATCTGAAAAACACATTGTCAGAAATACTAATATTTTGACTAGATTGTCAAGAATTTTATTCTGTCCCACACAAACACCTTGCTATTATTCAAATTTAGCTCATTGTTCTCATTTCTACTTCATTCCACAAACATGAAATCATCAGCACACAACTCAGCTTTCCTAGCCTAAGCTCTTCAACTTTTGGAGAGCAGGTAGCGAAGCACTCCATTTTTTCATTGGATGATTGGCCCATACAAAATAGTCAAGAGACATTGATTTTGCAGTTTGGTTGGATTTCTAGTAGTTGATACATGAAGATATGTTCACTGCAAAATAAAGAGCGGGTCAACATCCATATGGTTTCTACCCACATTGCTGGCTGCATCCATTGGTTAAAAATACCCATCCTGTTTTCACAAAGAATTGAACTTTGATTATTCTCCCCATGGATTTGCGTGGCATTGCTTATTTTTACCCATTTTCAATCACTTTGGAAAGTGTGGATGAGACAAGGGGCTGAGAAAAGGCCTTTTGTGTGTGTAAAGGTTCTCTCCCTTTCTGACGGGCATTGAAGTTGAGCCCAAGTTAGGACTTGTGTTCATGTTTCTGGACAAATAATCTGTATGGTAGGTGGGTTCGGATTTAGAGTCATGCCTACAATGAAATACCAATGAGGACATACATCACCAAAAAGTGTGGAAATTGGTTGGCTAAAAGAGAGTGTTTGCTTCTCAGACATCAGAAACTTGCAAATTTGGACCTCGAGATTCAGGGTGAAAAGTGACTTTTTAAATGAAGACATCAGTTGTCAAGAAGTTAAAGTCAATTATTTTGAGATTGAATATTTTTGTGAGTTCCTCTCTATAGAAAATGATATCTATTTAAGGAAATCTAGTAGATTTCCTTAAAAGGGAAAGCTGATTGGTGAAAGTTCAGAAGTACCTCAGAAGTGTGGAATGATCTTTGTTTTATATTAAGAAAACGTGTGAATTCTCTGAGATCAGCTGAATGTATTCAGTGCAGGATTCATGGTGGTCATCACATTAGTTTCATGCTAATTTCTATTGGGAATAGTTCAAATTCCAGAATATTTCTGGAAATCTCATTCAGAATGTTTGATTCTGAAGTACAACTGATAACATAGTAAAATATTGGAGTAAATATGACTGCCTTTTGCTTCCAGTTACTTGAGACCAACTAAATCTAATGATTAGCTAAACTGCAAAAATATGAAAAAATTTCCTGATTATTATTACTCCTTGTTAGGTGAAAGTGGTAAATGCATGGTAGAGGGCTGTGTTTGATTCACTGTTAGCATTAATTCATTATCTTTCTTCTCATACATATATCCATTTGTTTGTGAAACTCCAATACTAGGCAAAGCACAGAGAGGAGAGTATTTGACTTGCATGATGGGATGTAACTGCATTATTTCCTTGCATGACTGTTTATGCAAAAGTATTTCTAGTTCAGTGGTTCCCACTCTTTATTCTGAGGAAGGGTAAAACTTCTGCTGCAGAAGCCAGCCATCTCTTGTATATCCAGCCAACGAATTCATCTTTCAGATATTCCGAAATAATTCCCAATGCTCTTGGGGAGCAAGAATCTGAGAGCTGAATTGTTCTGTAGCTAGGAAGCTTTTGAGCCAAACTGTCTGCACTGCTTCTGCCTTCTTCCTATTACTGTGGTCTGTATCTACAGGAGTTCTCATGCTGGGACTCCAAAGACAAAGCTTTTGCGAAAATTTTTATTCCACCACAAGAGAGAGGATGCAATAGCATGCAAGACAAGCAATGGTAATGTATCCAAGCTAGTCAGAGAAACTACTCTGCCCTTTTATCAGCATGTTGGGGATGCATTTGAATCCCCCCAGTTTCTGGAATTGTTCTGGAAGTCAGGAATCACATTTTATTGAATGTAAGGAAGCCAAATGAAGTGGGACCACTGTCCCAAGGGGAGGCAGAGTAGCTAATATCAGTAGGATGAGTCTGAAAGACAAGCAGTACATGAACCTGTGGGTGGGAACCACTGTCCTAGCCACTCTCATGAAGGATGATGTGATCTGCGCATGCTTCATACTCTGAGACTGAGCCCTGCGCATGCTGTTTTAATGAAGTAGATTATGTCATGAGAACAAATGTTTCCTAAGCCCTTTTAAAAAGTACAATAAAAACAAAAACCCCAGCAGACCCAGATTTCATCCCTTGGAAATGAGAATAAAGTCCATTTTTTTCTCTGATGACAGCTAGTCATTATCTGGAAAGAAGCTTGGGTTTTGTTTTGTTTGTTTTTTGTTTTTTGGTTTTTTTTGTATACAACATGTTGTTGTATTTTTTCATGTGAAGATGATGAATTATTTTCTGATGATTCTACTGCTCTGGCTGCCTGGATATGAACACAATTATCTGTATTTATTGCATAAACATACTGTTATGCATCTGAATGTTACTTTAAGGGTTAATCATCAGGACTCAATTAATGAGGAAGGCTTCAGCTGAGGTAACTTTAGCTTAGACTAGATTCTGCTTAGAGAGAGACTGCTTTTTAAATGACTTTTCATGTAGATCTTTCTGTAGATAATAACAAGAGACAAGTTCCTCCACCTGTAAAGTCATTCCAAAGTGAAATGGAGCTGAATTGCACTCTGTAGGTTGCTACATGAAGATTAGTCTTAGACAAGACATTTAACTTTTAAAGCAGCTTAAGACAGATGAAATGAGTTCTAGCTCCTAAACCTAAGATGCTCGAGCAACAGTTTTGGACAAGAGTTTGTTCCTAAACTGACACTTATTAATGGGGAAAGTTAAGAAACTCCCTAGAAAGAGAATTTGGGAATGCTTTTTGTTTATATTATCTACCTTAAACTCTCTTCCCACAAAAAAACCCAACCACAGTCCATAAATGAGTGTACCAACATGCAGTGGAAAACGTCACTGCAAATAAGTAGCCTTTTCTACTGAATGCACAGGAATATTTTGATCTGTTTTGATCTGAGGATGGTATCAAATCTTGATCACTCTTATTCTTGTATAGCTCCACAGCAGGGATTTCTGCATGTTTTGCCTATATTTCTGTCCTATATTGAAAAAATACCTGCAAGATTAATGTTTTGGATACTTTCCATCATCAACTGACTCTTTTCCTGCGGATCCAATCCCTATAGTTCCTTGCAATGCACTTTATACCTCCTTGTCTTTTGGTAAGGAAGGCAGCTATTACAGGAGTTTTAAGGGGAAAACTTTGAGACATCTGCATACATGGATATGTATTTTGAAGGACCAAGCAAGTTTCTGGAGAGAGAGTCAGAAGCCATATGTAATGACAATTCTATTTTTCTAATCTAGTATGAAACTGCTATTTATAAGCAATAGGAATCCTCTGTCTCGCTTATTTTTCTGCTTCTTTGTCTTTCAGGTTCTGCCTTAAACATATTCTTCTCTTGAGAACTTGTCTCTAATGTTACTAAACCAAATCTTGTAACATTTAATACATTGCTCAAAGCCAATGTGTAGTGTGTGACCACTTCAGTCTGCAAAGATCACCCTGACGCCGAACATGCTTAATTGCTCTGTCTGCTTTTCTTCATGTTGCAGACCTCACAAGCTCTCTCCCTCTTGACACCTTCAGGCTCAGCTGTTTATATAGCCTGGCTGATTCACTGTTATCCCTCAGCTAGATTTTTGGTGCATTTCTTTGCATTAAAATCCTTTTCAGTGATGTTTCATGATTCCAAACTCTTCCTGACCATCTTTCTCAGAATTAATTCTTCCTTCAAAGTTTGGTTTTATTACTATTGAGACATTAGAATTTATTTTTTGCTATTTTACTCCCCAAAAAACTACACACAATTAATTCAGATAAGTTTTAATTCCCCACCTTAATTTTTCATGCCCTTTCAAAACTTGCTCACTAGCTGTCATCTTCTTCTGTATGTATTTTTCCTGTATTTGGTAACCGAATTCTTGAAGAATTCAAGTTTCACAGAAATGCCATGGAGTTAACACATCTGTCCTGTAAAGCAATACTTCTCTCAAACATGGTCTCTGAAAGAATAGAGAAGTGAGGGATGCAGAAAAGAGATCACAGAATTCTCCCTGTATTAGTAGAACACAAACTGTTTGGGACCCTGCACTCACCATCAGTTTAACTTTTAGAGAACATTGGTGGATCAATCAGATCCAGATTCTAATCCAAAATTGAGCACTATGGAAACCACTTTTTAAACAAGTGCTTAATACCGAACATGAGACTGCCCTACATGTTCTGTGATGACTAATTTGCTACAGACATCAAGAAGTAATGTCTCATAGTTTTCAACAAAGAAAGAATTAATCACCAATTTTTGCTCTACACATTTGTCTGCACTTTGTTTGTCTTTCCCCAATGCCGTTAACTTCTCAGAAGATTACATTAGGGAGAAGCCTGGGAAATATTAATACTATTCACTTAGACTGTTCTAATTCTTCATTAAAATAAATTCTTTTATCTTCTTACATCATTGACTTCAGTTCTGGTGATGCTGATCTAGCAGAATTAGCCCTGCATCTCCATACTCACACAAGTCCTTCATAGTTGCCACTTCCATACTTGCACACACATATACATGCAATGACAGGGCAAGTATCTGAATTTACCAGGATACAGAAATTGCATTCACAAGTATTGTCATGTTGTCAACAAAAAAATTCAGAAGGTCTGAAAAAACATTCTACACAAAGGTTTATTGCTTCCATCTTTTCTGACAGGGAAGCCCATATTTCATTAAGACACATTAATCAGAAACAAATAGAGATGAGGGCCTCAGTAAATCATATTAAAAAATAAAAAGAAACACACAAACCCCTGAAGCAGCTGTGATATTCAGTGCTTATAACGTATAGGAATTTTGTCTACTGCAAACTGCAGTATTTCTACTAGAGTCAACACTTATGAAAGACGCAAAGTCATCATACACATCTTTAAATCTATATTGCCTTTGTCATTTTAAGAGGAATGTCTTAAGAACTTCCACTGTTGAGGGATTTTACCACAAAGAGAGCTCTGAGATAGATCCTTCTTTCAAAGAGTTGCACCAGTGGCACCAGAGGTGCTAAAACACAAAAATAATCCATCTGAGCAAGATAACTCCTTAAATAGAGCAGAAGTAGTTTGTGAGTGAGACCCTTCACTTGGAAGGTGCGCACACAGGTCTCCGTCTTTACCCACTATGTCCTTGCATGGCAGACCCTCCCCACGCTTGCCTCTCCTGCCAGTAAGTTTAGTGGCTTCAGCTGAGCATACTGCACAGGTATCTCCTTGCATACCTATGAAATCTCTTTCTTCTGGTTACCACTGTTGTTTGTCGCTCAGCTCTGCTCCCACCTGTGGTTCTCAGAAACCTGATAGCTGCTCTGGTTTCTTCTCTCCCCACGCTCAACCTGCCTGCCCTTCTCTCCTAAGTGCCTCTTGGCCGTGTGGGCACGATTCACCTCTCCCGCACTGCAACGTGCAAGAATGGGTTAAAGACAGGCTTTTTTCCCACGGCTTAACCCCACATTTTTTTTTAACAAATGTGCAGTTAACAAATATTTAAGCAGCAAATTGAAAAAGCAAATCAAATAATTATACCATATTTCACCTATGAAGAGTTCAGAGCATATTTAAGGTGATAGGGTCACTAGCAGAATTCCTTTTGTGTTGATCCTTTCAGTGGCCCTTAAGGCCCTTACAGTCAGAAGGACTGTCAGAAGGGTTATTGGTCAGAAGGGATGCTGGGGAGATGGCAAGTATATGTGTCACTGAAGGAAAAATGTCTTTCATTAGTAAATCTGTAAGAGGACAGTGCAAGGAATCATCAGAGTAGCAAAATATGTCACTTTATTACAATTCATATAGGTCACCTCAATTTCTAGTATAGTGAGAGATGACTGAAAGTAAATGGTGGAGAGAACTGGGTAGCCTGGCCTACCATGTACCTAGCAATTGCTTGGCAATGCCTTTCCAGTGTTTTACTGGTAATTTATTTGGTTCACAGCACATCTGACTTTCTTTCAGTCCTGGCTATGCACATGAGTTATTCATTTAATAGCCTGCCACAAACCTATGGCTAAAGAAAGCACTGAACAGGAAAGGCCAAGCATCCTTATCATTAGATAATATAACTACCGAAGTAGTGGTGTTTCTCTTAATAGTAAATCTGCTGCTTCAGACATGCTACTGGAGCTTAAGCACCGTGATACATTACATAGAGAGGATAGCAAGACCCTCTGGTAACATTTTCAACATTGACACAAATAATGCTCATAAAAAACAGTTAATTATCTGTGGAGCTTAGCTGTTGCTTACAAAGACATTGATGTATTACGGTAGCCCCAGCAGTGTCCTTGTGTACAAAACATTTATTTAGCCCATTACATAATTAAAGCATCATGAAAAAAAGTTAAAAGTGTACAAAGGAGGAAAATGATTACTTTTGCTTATTTTGTAGCCAAAAGCTGGGTCTCTTGGATCGGGTTCGTGGTACCAATACTAAAGGAAAGCTATTTACCCCTCTGAATGTAGATGCCATTGAAGAAAGTCCTTCAAAAGAGCCTAAGAATGTTGTCTTGAATAATAAGGAGCGTTTTCGCACTGCATTCCGAATGAAAGCGTACGCTTTTTGGCAAAGCTCAGAAGGTAGCCCATCTGTGTTGATTTCTTTCTATCCATCCCCTCTTCTCCCCATTTTACATTGTTCTTCTGAATCTTATGTTGAAGGTTTGTGACTTTCTGGGCTAAGTATGGCCAGTCCCTGGTTTTACATGCCACGTTTGGGGAAGCTCCAGGAAATGAATGCTGGATTCCAGGCAACACAGTGCTTGAAATAAGACAATGGCCCTCCAAAAACCAGCAATCAATATAGGACATAGCCAGTAGGTGTTATCCACCTATTTGACCTGGAACAAGAGGGCACACTGGGCAGTGATGTTATGCTAAGGTAGTTCCCTCCTAGACTGCATCCAGCCCTGCACTAACCTGTGTCCAGGCATCCCAAATATCTCCTCACTGCAGTCTCTTAAAACTTTGTTTTATAGAGTCAATGGTTGCTTCCCTCCCACTGTCCCAAAGACTGCTGCCCCTTAGGAGATGTCCATTGGGTGTCCACGCAACATCAAAGGCATTTTACCTCTCAGCTTCCCTGGGCACACATTTTCCTCTTATTGTCTATAGTGTCCAAATGGTCTCTAAATAACAGTTTCTCCTTTATTGTGCCAGCTGCATCAGTGCATGCTGGGCAGACTACCATGCACGTAGTCTGGGTGTCCACAGTGGGAACTTCATTATGCTGTTCTACAAGCTACATGAGCTCCAAGTAGCAGAGTGGGAGGAGAACATGGCCTGTAGCTTCTACACCTGTTTTAGGCTTAAGTAAAAATCATTTTGGCAAAGAATTGTCATTGTGAAAGCTCCTAAAAGTGGGAACTTCTAAATCCATTGGAAAGGTAGAAAAGTTCCCAAGTTACATAAATGCTAGAATCTGAGAGGAGATCCCTCAAACTATGGGTCTTACAGCTGTCCCAGCAGAATTATGAAATCCCTTTCAATAGCTGATCAGAGAAAGAGGAACCTGCAAGAGATGTTCCTTTACTAAATTACACTTACTTTACGTAGTGCTTTAGTTGGCCAGAGTTCCATCAGAACATTGTGTGGTCAGTTGTTCACACAGCTTTTTTTGACCTGCTTTGCAGATGCAGGAACGGGGGAACCCATGGCAGAAGAGAGAGGCGACAGTAGTGACTTCCTGATGGAGGATATGATCCCCACATTCAAGACAGCCATCCGAGCTGTCAGGTAAACGTCTCTGATGCTGCTCAATGCTTTGCTTTGTCTTTAAATGCTTATGCTTCAGGAAATCGCATTGCCACGTTGCTACATGTCGATTCATTGTTGCTGCTATTATTGTTTATAAATGCAAAGATTAATTTAGATTTTAGATGTATTGAAAAACACAGGAAAGGCCCTATTTAACTTCCTCTTTGAAAGTATTCAGAAAGGAAAATGTTTTTCAGTAACATTGACCATGTCATTTTTGCAAATTACTCCATAAATATATTTATTACAAAATAATATTGTATACAGTTCCTCATCAAAATATGCCATAAATATAGTATTTTGGTTAATTTAGTGATAGTAGCATTTATGTAAAAATGGAATTTTTTACTTAACAATAAACTCTGAGCTGACTCAATTCTTTTTTATTCACAATTGTATGAGTGTGCAATATACTTCTCAGCTGCCATATTTTAATAGACGTTGAGGTCTCCATTTCAGCACTCTTCAGCTTGTGACATGTGTCACCTCTATTTTTGTATCACAAGTGATATTCCCTAGGGTTAGAAAACTCCTTGGTAATGTGTTTAGTACGTCAAGCACATAGAATTCATTCACTGATCCTCTGTTACTCCTCTACTTGGTATTTTTTATTCTATTCCCTTGAAAAATGTCCCTACAGGAAAATACTCTATGTTCATTGCAATTGCTTTTTATTCCAGAAGTTTTTAAGTTTTGGGCCAGGGAGTTATTACCTTCCAGGTGAAATACTGAAAATCTGGAGTGCCCCAAAATTAACTTCTTAGAAAAGCTTCAAGGAAGGTGGTTTTGAGTACATAAACATATAGTTATATGTATATAACCATGATACATATTCTCCTGGTTCTTTTCCAACTGGGTGTAGGAGAACTGGTCATTAAAAATGCCAAGTTTTCTCAAGCCTGCTGAAAGCCATGTCCCACAGGCTTTGCTCATGTTGCCCATTACTGCTTCCCTCCCCTTGGAAGTTTCTTCATCCCTACTGCCCCCATAGTTTTCCCTTTCTTTCCCTGATACCTGCTTGCTTTCAAACACAAACTATACATCTGTCCTGTTTTGCAGCCCCACCTCCATCAAACAAGCTATTATTACTTTTGCAAAGTAATAATAACTCCTTTCCCACATCCTGTGTAAATCTAATTGATTCTTTCAATTTCCCTTTAAACTCGATCACGAGCCAGACTTTTTTTTTCTTGTATAGTTTTCCCAAACCCTGAATGCTAATGGGAAGTAATTCTTTCAGACAAAACCCTTAATACGTTTTCAGGGTCATGATCAAGAGATTTTAAATTGAAATTGCAAACAGTGTGATTCCTATTTTTCATTTATTTTTTTAAAGTATGGTTTTGCTGTTATCATACCTAGTTAGATTATAATAGGCACAGGTATAATTTTGAAATCTTGAAAGATTTATAAGCAACAGAGTTAAAGAGTTGAAAACCCTTAGAAACTCAGTATTATTTTTGCTAAATGAAAGTTTATACAGATTTTTTAAAAGTTAAAAAACCCCTTGAATAAAGAACAGGTCAGAACTTAACAGACAACAGTAATTCCCCAATTCAGATCAATAAGAACATGGAGAAAGTAAATCCTTGGGTCCCAAGCCTAAAACAAATGAAGAAATGTAACGTTTTTCATTTTTTACATACGTTTCTTGTCTATTTGTTTAGTCTACCAAGATATAACAGTGTAAAGTAATGTATAAACAGAAAAGAATGAAAAAAAGAACGCCAAACAGTTTTCAAGTGCTCTAGCCAGCACTGGTCCTTGCTATAAGTATTTTATTATTAGTTACTAGGATATTTTATAATAATAGTAATAATAACAGCTATTCTATTATTATTATTATTATTATTATTATTATTATTATTATTACAACAAAACTATCATGTTATACTGCTGATTTTTCAAGGACATTTCAGGTAGTTCTAATACTTCTTCTTTTCTTCACAACTTGAACTGCTGCTGACTTCTCAACTTCCACATTTCTATCTAATTAACATTTCCTACCCAAAACTTTCCCAGGTGCAAAATGAAAACCAAGCTGAAAATGATTCAGCATTACATATACTATAAATTAGCTTTATGATAGGCTGAAGCATAAAAAAGCAGCTGCAGCTTCACAGCTTCAAAATCTCCTGTGACTTGTGCTGTTCAAAATCGAATTCCACATATTATCTTGTAGCTTTGAACCATTTCTAGTTATGATGATAGTGTTCAAAATGACTTTTTGTATGTATAATTTGTTTTAGGCTATTAATTATGAAAAGCCAACTATTGTATCTTTACAATTGTGGTATGACATTAGAGATTCTCTGTTTATGTTTTATTGCCTTGTTTTGAAATAACAGGTTCAATTTCCAAACAACCAAAGTATTTATCAGTTATTCAATAAAATGGAAAAATTATAATTCCGGAATTTATATAAGAATTTAGTAATTTTTCTGTTTATTATGCAGAATACTACAGTTTCGTCTCTATAAAAAAAAATTCAAGGAGACTTTGAGGCCTTATGATGTAAAGGATGTGATAGAGCAATACTCAGCAGGGCATCTTGATATGCTTTCCAGAATAAAATATCTTCAGACAAGGTAAGAATCCTCTGGTAAATGGAAAAATGTATAGCTGTGCTGGCAAAATAAAAGCATAGTTGGCCTGTTTGCATGTGAGGCTACCCAGAAGCTATGTCTTTGCATAGCATAGCTGGTCAATAAGAAAACCTTTTCCCCAAAGAACAAAGGCAAGTGAGCAGTTAGCATGGGTAACTGCAGCAGAAGAGATCACTGGTTCATATTTACAAGGAAATTGGAGTGAAAAGTCCTGTGAATTTTCTTGACCATTGTGTTATTTGATTAGGGTCATGTTTCTCCCCTTCTCATAGATGATAAATAAAAGCAATAGTTACTCTGTGTAGACCTTTTTTTGGGCTGGATTCTTTGCTGACCTGTGCCTGGTGAAACACCTCATACAAGTGCAAAAATACTGAATTTCACTGAATTTCACTGAATTTTTAGAGTCGGAAGGGACCATAGAGATCATCTAGTCCAACTCCCCTGCTGAAGC
>JAOXNO010000013.1:150894944-150909097 GCA_028565335.1 Limnodromus scolopaceus | reverse complement strand
CTCAGGACTGCATCCAGGCGGGTCTTGAAAATCTCCAAAGAAGGGGACTCCACAACCTCCCTGGGCAGCCTGTTCCACAGAACATCAGCACAGAAGGTTTTACATCCCGTTCACTCAGGTGTAAATTGACCTGTATGAAAAAACATTGGAATTTCAGGCCTTTGTGACTGTTCAGGTGCAATCTGCCCCCCTAGCTGTTTCCTCACAGAAGTGGTTCATCTTGTTGAGCTTTTGGGGCACATCTAAAAAAATGTGTGCTGCTTGAATCCATGCTTGTGCATGGGCACAGGTCAGAGCTTGAGCTAGTAAGTCTGAATTTGAGTGCACATGAGCGTACACGCGTGTGGCTGTATTAGTTCAGTCCCAACACAGCACTGCCCATGTTTCCTGAGCCCCTCTGGTCACTCTGAGCAGCAAAATGCCACACAGACACACCCTTGACTTCTCTCAAGAATGGGCTGAGCAAGCGCAAATCTTGCTGTACATTTGGACCTTATCTAGACTTGCCTTGGACTTTTAATGCTGCTCTGGTCCTTCTGTTGCAGTTCATTTTTTATTTGAAAATGCTTTTCCATGTACTGAGCTATCTTTTTTTCAAGTATATAACACGCCTAGTTCTTAACTCACTATTATTGCTCTAGAAAAGCTGCTCTCTTTAATTATATACCACAAAACACCATTCTTCCTCTATAAAATGATCTCTGCATCACAGGAGCTTAGGTTTCAATGCAGTAATATCTTTTTGAACTCAGGAAGTTGAGGAGGACTCATGACGTTAAAAATATACATCTATGGAGGGGTCTACACACCTTACACTGGAGATCCTTCCTTTACCTCAGACTGAGGTGGTGTGTGATTTTGGACAGCAGAGTACCTCTCAGATACTCGCGTGAGTCCTAGCAGCAGTAAAGGTGCCTGACATGGTTAGGTCCATCTCACACAGTGTTTATGGCAGAGTTTTGTGAGATGAAGACACATCCCAGGTGAGTCAGGGCAGGAATCACAGCCTCAGCCCTGCAACGTTCAGCTCAGGAATGCCATGCCCCAGTACAAAGAATCACTAGTAACAGAACCACAAAATTTCAACAGCCATTTTGCACGTTTACAGGGAAGACCTTTTTAGAGGTCTTTGAAGAAAACGCATAACTCTGGCAGTTTGATGACACATTGACTGATGGCTCGGTAATGCTTGGGTTTCTAGAAAACATCTAGCTAGCTATGTGAGGTTTCCCTTGAGCTTTTTTAAGTTCCGTTTTCAAAATTCCACGGGCCACCATGAAGCCATGAAATGTACCTGCATGGATTGTCTGATCATTCGTATAACTGCTCTGTGGATATCTGGTCAGTTTGGTGTGTGGGCTGAATGAACAGAGGCTTGCTTGCACCTGAGCAGTTGAATATGCCAAATGAAAGAATATATTGATATAGTAAAAGTGTGTATTTATATATGCTGGAGCCTCCAAAACAATCCTTTTGGTTTGGTTCCAAATAAAAAGTCAAGTAGGATTCCTTGTGAAACTTCATTTATAGTTATATTTTTCAAACCAAAAGAATAATTAGTAAAGACAAAAAGAAATTACTGATAATAAGGCACAATAACTGCTAGGAAGTCATTGGTTTATTAAGAGTATCAGGAATTGCCATCTTTCACCAAATTCTGCTTTTCACTATCAGGCACAAAACCTGATGGGTCTCTCGTAATATTTTTAGAAGCAGTTGTTATCGGAGGTTTTTTAATAGTCACACTATTTAGTTACTTTGAAGGAAATGAAGTCATGCATTTCAAATGTCAAAGTTTGAAAACAGTGAGCTAGATAATTACTTAATTACCAGGTAATTAGAATTTAATGCATTGATTGTGAACCCAGAACAGAACAAACACATCATGATCCTCAATATATTGACAAATCAAGGTATGCTTCCTTTTTGAATCTTTGCTACAGTTTGCTGCAGAGATGCACAGAATTTCTATTATGTGCTAACATTTAGAGATGGACTTATGCAGTTGCACTTTTCTTTTTTTCAGAGTAGATATGATTTTTACACCTGGACCTCCATCTACTCCCAAGCATAAGAAATCCCAAAAGGGAGGAGCTTTTTCTTACCCTTCACAACAGTCTCCCAGGTGAATTTTTATGCCTAGTCTTTTACACAGACCAAAACAGAAATAAAAAGTTCATTCATACCAATAAGCATGCCTTCCACTCATCCAGCCAGTACACTGTTATAGCAATGATACTGAGAGGATATGTTGGTACAAGATACGTGCGTGTAAATGTTGAACCAGAAAGACACTAGCTTCCCTAAGAACAATGTATGATGGAAATCTAAACTTAATGGCTTCTTAATTGTCTAGCTCAACTTCTCCATGGTTTGGAAGTGTGATTTTATATGAAATATGTACATGTGATTGCTGATGTGCTGAATCTCTAATACTTAACTAGTAAACCCACTTAAAAACTCACTAAAAATCACCAGTAGTTTGAAGGTAAATAAGTTATCTTTCTGAAGTGAAAAAAGTTTCATTATCGCCCCTAGTGAATGGCAAGCACAGAGTTTTAATAATGCTGTTTTTAAATCAATGATTGGTGAGAATTGCTGAAAATGAGTTGCAATACCAGGTTTCTGGGTGTGAAAGTTACAGCATGTTATTGTATTGTTGCATTCCTGGTAGCAAAAATTCAATAATAAATGACATTTCTTCTGTTATTTACAACTATCAATCTGTCAATAAATACCCATGAAGAACCACACAAGACCATCAACAATCTGTCCCCAAAGCTGTTATCACTGCTCAGAGCAAAAGTAATCTCACAGAAAATAAATTAACTTGGCTCTATCTGGTTTATCCCACCCAGTGAAAAACCAAAAAATATGTAAATGTGAAGACAGAGACCTACATGTATGGAAGAGGCAACGATCATTTGGGAAACAAAGCAGATTGCAAAATTTGAATGAGAAAATACGATCAGTAACCCAATGTACAAAATCTGACATATTTTAGTTATAGTTTCTGCTTTAGTAATATATATTCACAGTTATATTTTGAATTTTGTCAGAAAGAAGAACTGAACCTGTTAAAACAAAAGTTTTATGGTGTATTTGTTCAAAGTCATGTTAAAGAACAAGTGCTTAGAAATTGTTTCTCTAGACTTTGACATAGGTTATGGAAAGACATTGAGATTGGTTTGGAAACCTTTTGATTAAGATTTAACTTGATAATGACCATCCTAGATCCCATGGAGTTCTAAATCAAAGTTCTTTAGTTAGGCAGAGATATTTTCTTACCTCCTGAAGTTAGTCCATCTGATGGACAGGCAGTAGAAAATTACATAGAAGAAAATTTATTCTGGAATCTACTTTAAATCTCTAGGCAGACTCTTTTCAGCATTTCCAGTCTCTGCTATGTACCATTTGGTTTAATGAAATTGAGAAAAAAAAAACCACTCAGACTTGAAACTCAAATTCAGCCATCAAAGACACTAATTATAAAGAATTAGATGTAAAAACACATGGCCATCCGTAGACCCAATTTCTAGAATATCTCAACAATTTTGACAAAGCTGAAGTCTGAGATTGCTTTCACATTCATTTTGAACTTTTTGCTTGGTTTTATTTTTACTTTATCTTAATTTTGAACAAGAATAATTTTAAATTAAAAATCAGGAATAAGTTTTTTTAGAAATGCATAGGAATCACATAGAATACACTTTTACTCCTGTTTGTATGATAAATAACTAAATTCAACCTTTTCATAAATGGGCCCCCAAGGAACTCTATGAATATCCAAAATGGTAATTCTGTTTTCTGATATAAATTGCTGTAATGCAAACAAATACTGAACACTAATAGAGTTATTAATTCTTTATAGAAATGATCCATATGTAGCCAAAGCATCTACAGCAGATACTGAAGACCAAAGTATGATGGGCAAATTTGTTAAAGTTGAACGGCAGGTATGTAATCTCATGGCAATGATGGAGGCTGAAGTGTTTGTACAGAAATTATAAATCTGACATGAATTCTGTATGAGTCTTTGGCTCACCTGGACAGATTTGTGCTGTTGATGACCAAGACTCACTCAGATCTTATTCTAATGATCACAAAACTATATTGTTAGTTTCTCTTGAAACAATTTAATTGAGATCTGTGCATTTTGAATGCACTTGATGCATATACGGCATCAAGACCCTAACCATGATATTTAGGTGGGACTTTTTAATTTTTTTTAACTCCATATTCGTCATGTCTGGTGTTTTGCTGTGGGCACCACCTTCGTTTGCAGGGTCTGTCACTCAAAAGGATTGCCTCCACAGATATTTTGGGCCCTCTTTGTGCATCCTAACCTATCCCTTAGCAAGCTGAGACACTCATTTTTAAATACATATCTAAATAAGATGGAAGGAAGTGTCATTGATTCACATCTTTTCCTTTCATGGAATGTAAATGTTCATGCACAAAATACTACCAACAGAGAAAGGAAATTAGTCCTGATATTTAACTCTGATGTTGTGGGACTAGTAAGAGCTAGAGAACAGGTAATTCCATCTGTTGTATTTTGGTAATAGCTATTTTATGTATGGTATCAAGACTTTGGTCAGAACATTGTAGACTGTTGTTAGATGCTGGACTGACAAATATCCAGCAACACTAAGAAATATTTGGCACAATTCATAGGGATGGGTCTTCTTAATCTGAGGCATTAGAGCATAAGGTGACAGTCCAGCTTATCCAGGAGCACTGCAGTCCAGCTTCCAAGGGAAAGTCATGATTATCCTGTAATTGCCTTCACCACCAATAAAGATGGCAGCACACTGCTGGAGGTGGTGCACCTGTGGGATCATTGACTTTTTCATTGAACAACTGACTTCAGACAATATCATAATATTGGTATTTTTCAGGTTAATGACATGGGGAGGAAACTGGATTTTCTTGTTGATATGCATATGCATCATATGGAACAGCTGCAAATACAAGTTGCTGAGATAAGTCCATTGAAAGAAACCGCTTCTCCTGCAAAGGAGAAGAGAGAAGAAAACAAATATTCTGAATTAAAAACAATAATATATAAATACACAGAGCAGTGTGCTCATGAAACTCCTTACAACTTCCAGCAGGTTCCAGTCAACAAAGTCAGTCCTTATGGTTTCTCAGCACATGGTCATATGACTCATTCGAAACCTTTATCAATAGGTGGGCAAAACTCTGGCAAACTGCAAGCCACACCTTCCTCAACTTCATATGCAGAAAGGCCAACAGTTTTGCCTATATTTACGTTAATGGACTCCCAGATTAGCTACCACTCTCAAGCAGACCTACAAAGTCCATACTCAGACAAGGTGTCACCAAGGCAGAGAAGGAGCTTAACAAGAGACAGTGATACTCCATTATCCCTTCTCTCCGTCAACCATGAGGAACTCGAGCGCTCCCCAAGTGGCTTCAGTATCTCCCAAGACAGAGACGACTTCCCATTTGGCCCCAATGGGAGTTCAGCGTGGATGAGAGAGAAACGCTACCTAGCAGAGGGGGAAACGGACACAGACACCGACCCTTTTACACCAAGTGGCTCCATGCCTTTGTCTTCTACGGGAGATGGGATTTCAGATTCAATATGGACCCCTTCAAATAAGCCAGTTTAAAAGTGCGTGCGGGGGCAGTCACTGGCTGACTTCTCCATGTAATGTAAGCATACTTTGTATATCTCACTTACTCTACACCCAAAGCTTACTAGTTCAAAACACCAATGGCTGCATAAGATGCATGTGATATTAGTGGTAGTCATTCTGCACCATTTCATACAATTTACTAATGCAGTTTTTTTCATGCTACCAAAACTAAGGAGCTTAGTTTTGAGCATGGTTTGCATGACTTTACCCTATATAAATGGTACAGCTGATTTCTTCTATGATACATATCTATCTGATACTCTTCAATACAACAATGGTGAATTGGTAACAGGCGAGATATGGTGGTCCTTGCTACATTTTGTGAACAGAGCAGCAAAGTAAAAATATTTTCAGGAGCGATATCTCTTTGTGGAAACATAATGTCTGAATCCATTTTCCAACGTAAGTAAATCAATCTCTAACCAACCTAGCCAAGAACATCTAATATTCAAAGCAAGAAAAGAGCTGAGTCAGAGTAAATGACCTTACTGAAATGGTTTTGTGAACTAGCTGTTTCTCATGTGATGTATTATACAACTACCCATGAAATAAAATGGCAAAATGAAATTAGGGGTAGAATTTAAAATTATCAGAGGCATCTCCTGGGATTGGTCATGGATATTTATTTATTATAAGATGTAAATATAAATCCTTCAAACTACTTTGAAAATCTCCAGTAATGTTTATAAAATTGCTTGAAGCGTGACTACAATGCTATTTTGTAGAAAATCTTTTGCTAAACCCATTTGCTACTTATGGAGCCAAATTTTCTTTCTGTTCCAAAAATAAGGTTGTTCAGTGTAGGGAACTCCAGGTTTATACACTCCACTCTTTTATTGACCTATGTGCTGCTAAGTAAGCTGCATAATGTAACTGCCTCAGTTTCCCAACCTGCTAATTGGGAGTTATATTTCTGTACATAAACACAGGTTGTAAGGCTCAATTCACCAATATTTGCCAAGCGCTTTGAGCTCCTCGGATGTGCAGAGTCTCGCTACTCTGTTCCCTGGGAGTTCCACAATGTGGGATGCTGCCAGCATCTGTTTCTCTCTGTTTACTGTTTCTCTTGGAAATGGACTGCTCCATGAATGTGTGCCATATTTAAGACTAATGTAAAAATAAACAAATACCATTTTTGTCACCTGTCCCTGAGCAACAGAGAGATAAGTATGCTCCTTAGGCCTTAGCCAAATATTTTTTCATGGGAATTGAAAATGTGTTAAGGGAGAGCAGGGGAAGGGAGCGCGCTGGGAACAGGGCAGAAATGAATCAAAGATCTCACCACTACTGTGGGAAGGTAGTATGTATACAGACAGTGAAACCAACCTGTCCAAATATCCTATGCAGGAATCATCTGATGTCAGTCCAGGTGTCCATGAAAAAATGTGCATTAGATGTCAAGTTCAATGGCTATGCAGTCTTTACAGCTGGTGGAAAACTAATCAGTACAGCACTGAGCACAGGGTACAAGAACCGAAGCACACATCAACTTTAGGGTGAGGTTAATCTAACCTTTAACTCAATTACCTACAAGGACCAAATTTCTACTGCCTTCAAAGGGAGCAGAGGGTGACTTGCTGAGATTTGAGATGATCAGAGACACCCATAGTCAGTTGGAAGGGTCTCACTACCTGACTGATCCAAGGTACAGCCTCTCTACCATGGCTCGTGCCCACCTCCTGTTGAGAATGACCCCTGTCCCTCCACAAAATGACTTCACCGCCAAGGCTAGAACACTGACTGATGAAGACACAGGGATTTGGCCCAAGTAAGATGGTAGAAAGTGGACTTTCCATGGTGACTACTTGTATTACACTGCAGCTGCACAACTGTCAGAGCACAACTCCCATCAGAGCACAAGAAAGAGATACACTTTACTGGGCTTTCCATGTGTAACTGGGTATTACACAGGCCTGGACAGAGTGTGCTTCAATGGAAGACACCTTGCTGGGTTTTGCCCACTGGAGTAATTTTCATGTTTGATTCCTCAGTATTATTGACATCTCTGAACTGTCATTCCATCCAGGGAGCTTCTATTCTCTTCCAGATGTAGGCATTGCCTTCATCTTTGTTGTTTATTCTTTATTTAAAGAGACAGCTAAAGGATTAGGATCTTCTTACTTCATCTGCTTCTTCAACTAAATCATGATACATCCGTCTGGGACAGAGCTTCAGGAAATACAAATTGCTGTAGTTACTCCAGTAAATACTGCAGACCAGTTACAGCCTTTGCAGGCTGGGCTGAGTCCATGGAGCTCTTCTGAAGCCAGTAACTATGATGATATGAGACACAATTCTGGTAATTACTTAATTGACAAAATTGCCATTGACCTGAAAGATAATCTGTATTTGGTGCAGTTTCATGGCTAAACTTGAAGAAAATAGAACTAGCTGACAAAAGCATAATTATTATAATTTGGCATATTGAGAAGAATGCTTTGGCCATCAGTAATTCTTTGAAATACCTGTATTGCACCTGCTGCAGGCTTTCTGATACTGTAATACATGGCTGTGGCAACTCATAAGAATTAACCCTCACATGATGAATGAGAAAGAATGAAAATGGATTTTAACATTGCTAGACTTCTTCTGAAATTGGTGTAAGTATGTGCTAGACAGGCATGCTTCACTTTTCTTATATGTCAAGTGCCCGGCATTCCTACTGATTTAATTTGATTTTGACTCTTCTTAAAATGCTTTCTAAATCTGAGTAATCAAAAATCAAGTCAGCCAAAAACCAAGTGCAATCTGAGAAATTTGTTTGTTAATGTTTCTGACAGGGGCTATGCCATGCAGTTCCCTGCCCAATCCCCCCTCAAATTCTTCAGTTCACTTTTCTGATGCCAGGTTATATAAAGGGAATATTTTCTTAGTACTAAACCTGGCTGAAAATCCATAAATCATCTCATTATAGAGGTATGTTCATTCCAAGAGAAAATTCAAGCAAGGGTAGAGACTTGGATGAGTCTTCACCTGTACACAGAGTGCACCCCCAGAGCAAGGGGGACTTGGACTTCCCTGCACTGTGTACACTTAGCAGCTGAACTGCCCTCAAGTTAGCATTTTCTATGGGCTGTAAGCACCAATTTACCACATGCAGCTTAAAAACACCATGTCAGGTATTTGTAGCCACATCATAAAGTATTTAATGCTGTGTTAACAGGCCAGATAAGGTCTGCCTCTTCCTTAAAGGCACTGGTGGTAAGGTCAGCAAGACTCTCTGCAGTGGACATCTCTGGATTCTCTGGAAGATACCCAAGAAGAGAGCCAAGGAAGGTCTGATTAGCTTATTTTAATATTTATCTTTTCTAACATTGTTCACTGAAACCAGTCACTGCTCAGTCAGAAGGGTGACATGCTTAGCAGCTCCCCACCTCCTACATCATCTGGATTTAAAATAGGGCGTGCATCAGTTCTGCTGCCTGTGCTGACAACAGACACATGTCAAGATGTCTCCAGCAAGGCGAGAGCTGGAGACCATCCCTGATCTGGAATGTGCACACAAACTTCATCAGACTCCAGGTTGAGTCCAGGAAGTGAATCCATGTTGGAACTGCAGTTTGTGTTCCTGCTGTAGATTCTGGGCAAAACAAAGTAAAGTAACTGTGATTTCTGTCCCTGGCAACATTTAAAAGGGCAGGACCTGTTTTGCAGAGTAGGCTCACCACGTACAAGGAATCGATTATTCACAATTTCATTCAAGAGAGGCATCTGTGTCAACAGAACTCTGCACAGCAGGGACGGATTAGATTTATCCCTTCTTCCATTCACATGTGACGTTTTAGTTTAACAGCTACCCATTTTCTTGGGTCAGATCTTCCTGGCATCTAGACTGACACTGACACTTTGTTTATGTATAGTTAATGTTAAAGAGAATTAACCATTGGAATCCACTCTTTGCTGGCTCTTAACTCCTACGAGTGAGCAAGGATTTACTTCAGGCCTTGAGATGTTTTTCAAAATCAGAAAGTGTGGGGCTTTTCTTGGCTCTCCCTGAAATCAGTAAGAAACCTCAAACTGATGCACTGGGATTGGGTCCTATCTAGCTTTTAATTTCTTTGTGAAATACAGCACTGATTTAGAGGTGCTTTTCTTAGCGACATTTTGATGCTGATTTTTTCACTCACTAACAAGTGACACACATCTGGAAGTTTTTGAAAAGGTGAATCTGTGTTTACATTATGTACCTTTCTTTGCAGCATTGTTACCCATCAACCTTCCTCACTTTAGGTTCAAACTGAGAATATTTCATTAAGGCAGAGGTGAATGTTTAGCAAAACTATTCCGGTTATTGAAAATGTGGTTTGTGCTCCATTTAAGGAGTTAGTTCTTTAAAAAAAATCTAGTCGTGTAAAAGGTTGCTGTCCTTTCCTTGGCTTTTCCCTGCACTGAATTAATCAATCTGGCTCCTATCGAAATAAAAGGGAGTTCAGCATGTGGAGAGATTGATTGAAAAGTCCCTAAAACTGTCTTTGGCTATATTTGCTCTGTTCTTACCTGTGACTTTGCTGCATTGTTACAGTTCAGAGTGGAAACAGTTTGAAATTTTTCAGCTTCAAATTGTGGCTAAGTAAAGCCCACCTGAACCCGTGCGTAGCGGGGCTGCTGGCTCGTGGCCTTCAGGCGAGCACCGTGGTCTCATCAGTTTGCAAGATCCCAGCCTAAAGCAATCAGAAAATGCAGATTAAGGAGCAAATTCAGCCCTGCTGGGGGCCCAGATGTTGCAGCAGTGTCACATCTGTCTCTGTAAGAACCGAAATTGTCACACTTAGTGCAGAGCATGTGAGAAAGAACTGGATCTTGATTCCTTGCACCCCACGGCCCCCTCCACTAGGCTTTAGGTGCCCAAGTGCTGCAAACCTAAATTTTCTACAGCACCTCATGAATTTGGTGTGATACCACGTTTTCAGGAGCCCAGCTGAATGCGAGTGTTCACTTTCAAAGTGAACTTTTGATTTTCAGAGGTGCAGAGGAAAAAGGGGCCATTTTCAAGTGTTGTTAGCTGGACTGTGGGGAGGAAGATCCTGAGTATCGCTACTGCTTCTGATGATTTAGGCTGTAAGATTTGATCCTGCCCAATTCAGTTTTTCATAGCTTCCCTCTGAGGTTAAGTGAAGCAAAATACTGGAAGTGGGATCCTATTTCCATCCTCAAGAATACGCTGAGACTGAAGGTTACATGACCAACTGCATTTTGTTTTCTAGTTATGGCATCTTATTATTACTAGTATTTGTGCCTTGCTCACTGAAATTTTCTCCATGCTACAAAGATGCTTTTCAGATTCTGGCTGACAAGGGAACACAACTTTTATACAAGTGGCCTTTAGTGCTCTTTATAATATTATTTATTGTAATTTTTAAACTGTATGTGTAATTTATATTCTGGCACTGTCCAATATTTGAACAACTTTAATATGTTTATTTCAATATATTATGCAAATGATACTTCTTAACTGATTTTTTATGTTCTGTCTTTAAAAACTGCACCACTTATTAATAAATAGAAATTTCAATTATGATGTGGAGGAGTTTATTTTCATTTAAATTGTGATATCTTCACACACATTCAAAGAACACAGTGTCAAATGTACCCCCAGCAAAAAAGTTGGCAAAGACCCTTTTGACTTCATCTATGCAGGACTGAACTCACAGCTGCAAGTAGCCTTTATCTGGCTTCTACAGCTAGTGCTGGTGTAATAAAACACAGTAGATCCCATTATTTCAGACTTCTTTTGATTAAACTGAAATGGGGTGATTTGGATTAGATATCAGGAAGAAATTCTTTACAGTGAGGGTGGTGAGGCACTAGAACGGGTTGCCCAGAGAAGCTGTGGATGCCCCATCCCCAGAGGCGTGCAAGACGTGGCTGGATGGGGCTTTGCATAACCTGCTCTAGTGGGAGGTGTCCCTGGCCATGGCAGGTAGGGTGGAACTGGATGACCTTTAAGGTCCCTTCCAACTCAAACCATTCTATGATTCTACGATTCTTGTTAGACCCCTTTTGTAATGAGTGGAGGAAAATCAGCACTTTTCACAGCACGGTCCAGCCAGTCCTACATCAAATGACTCAGAGTGCCTCTGTCTCTAACTGGCATCTTTCTTAACTGTAGAGTTGAAGATGGCCAACTTGGACAAAGACATTATCTTTCAGATTGCTAAACAAGATGAGATGATTCCCGTGCTATCAGTTCAGAGACAAGGCTGACAGATAATTGTCCTGAATGAGACAAGAACTCAGGCTGTGAAACCACCTCCTCCCAAAAATATCACTGGACCCAGTGATGTAATTTTAAGACATTCCCTGTGGCTTCAGCATAATGATTGTCACCAAGGAACCAGCTCTGCTCGACACTTGAAGTGCAACCCAAGAAAAGATTTCTTAAATTTTTGTGGTAGGTAAAAAATACTCATCAGTTATTCTGGTTTCTTACCCCACATCTATGTCCCTGTAAATTGCAGATAAATAACAAACCCTGCAGTACAACCTCCAGTTGTGCTGGCTTTGGGATTTGGGGGGTTTTACTTTGGATTTTTTGCTTTGTTTGGGGCTATTCTTTTTTATCATTTTTTTTTGTTGGTTGATTTTTAAATGAATCAATTTAAATAGGATCCGTACCAGGCTCTTACAGCCAATTTTAATCATTTTTTCTAAAGATTGACAGTATTTTTTTAAACTAATGCACCAGAGTGTGGAATTTCAAATCTTTTGAGTTCAGTTTTTCACACAGCTAAGGCTATGTACAACACTAACAGTTTCTTTATTCCCTGCATTTCTTTCAAGACAAACACAAAGGTACTTCAAATGAATTCACATCCTTTTATAGACAATATTACCATGCATTATCATCACTTAGTTGTTAAAGTCCCAGTTTGAACTGAACAGTAACTGCACGGCAGAATTCTTTTGCTAAGAAAAGCAGACAGCCACAGCAATGACATTTAAATGAGCATTTCACAGACACAATAGATGAACCACTCAGCTTTTGTTCACCTGAACTGAAATATATTGCTTTATAATTTCCCCTTGGCTGTCACCCAAATACATAAGCATGCCAAATCACTGGATTTCACTGAGGCATTTAGAAATGGATTCTAAAATGGGAACAAAAAGTGATATCTATCCTCAGGCAGAACCCCGCTTATATCAAGGGATTTTTCGCCTCCTGCAGAGTCTGTTTACATCTATATGAGACTGCTGAGGTCATATATAATTTTTCTCCGCCTGAGCAGGGTAAGACCAAGACTTAATGGTTTAGAAAGGGTAAATATCTGTGCTTCCAGTATGGCACAAGCACCAGCGTCAGGAGTGGAAATTTCTCAGTGTATCCTTCCCTTTCTTCTCAGGATGCTTATAAAAGAGCTTTGATTTTCAAGACTTTCCAGAGTCTTGATAACTAGCCTAGGTAAAACAATCTCTTGATTAACATGGAACATCCTCCTTGGGAGGGAAGGAGTCAGGAAAGCCAAATCCCCTGGCACAGAGCAGCAGGAGAGCTAGACTGTCTTTAAAGAAATTGCCCTCTAAGATGATTTTTTCAGGCGTGTGGTCCTGATGGCTGATAGCCCCATGGGTTTGGGACAGCACCACAGCTTCTCTTCTGCTTCCTTGTGTTAGATGCAGATGGCCAGCAGAATATAGACCAGGGATCATGAAAAAAAGAGATGTAAGATGTGCTGTTTTGTGGCGTTAGTGCCAATCTTAGCAAGATATTAGTAAGAAAGATTAAAAAAAAAAGAAGTTATAAAGGATAGGATTCATTTGGAATTCTAATAAATTACCTGAAATGGGAAGGAAATTTTATGAACAGGAACAAATAAATGGTTACATATAAAAAAATATATCGGAGATGAAATTTGTTTTATGCATCTAAGAGTAACAAAGAAATATTGCTACATTTAGTGAATTTTCCTCAATGAAATTTGTGCAAAAATAAATAAAATATAATTAGGAAAACATTGACAACATCTGAAATGAAAATTCAGATGAAAAGAAACTTTATAGAGCTAATATATTTCTTAACAAAATAAATATCTTTTAAAATTATAATGGCAGAGGACTAAAGAAGAAATGTTGAATTATAATCAGGCTTTTTCAGGAAAAAAAAAAAGTAATTTACACAGTTGATACTTTTCTAAACAAAGTTTATTAAATAATGACTAAAAGGTGCTTTCATGGAAACATTTACTGTAATATAAGAAAGTGTAACTGAAGATAAAACTTCAGTCCTCTCGAGCAAGCTTGGATTAAGTTTGCTTGTTTGGTTGGTTTTTTTTGAAAGTGCTTCATTCTCTGTTGCACGTTACCATCTGGCGAGAGAGAGGTACCGCTGGATACGTACTTTCCTACTAGGAGTAGAAGACAGGCACATTTGCAAGGTACTTTAGGTACCACAGTATTCCACGTGTCACAGCTCATCTTTTCTGGCAGAGACGGTTTATATCCCCCCCAGGGCCATGGGTAGCTGTACCTGGGGACAGTGGCAGATTG
>JAOXNO010000013.1:150867004-150894474 GCA_028565335.1 Limnodromus scolopaceus | reverse complement strand
AGATTGGGACAGAGTGGGTGGGAGGGAGGGGATGCTGTTTGCTGACACTGGCACAGAACATATGGCTGTAGCCCTTGCAGTCTCTCACGCATGATGTTAGGTAGAAGCATGTATTTAAATTGTCTAAGAAAAAAGCCACAAGGAAGGAGCCGTGTGTTGCTTCCGCACTGGGTTCTGCACCCGTGAAAAGATAAAGCACCGACATTCAGGCTTTGCTTTGTCCCTCCTTCGCAGAACTTCATGTCACACTGTCCTCACACTTACAGGTAAATCCCAGGCATTTGGCTTAAATGCGTGTTTATTTAAATTGCATTAGTGGGAGACATATCCTGCGTAGCCATCAGCAAATTTACTGAGTAATTTATATGAATTATGCATCTATACTGTTTTACTGAGATGCTAAAAATCTGTTCTTTTCGGTTCTGGATTTTGGGATGCTAGCTATGGACACAGTGCTGTCACACAAAGAGATGCTGCAAAAAGGAGGTGCGTAAAGACTATACTCCTGAGAAAGCACCTTGCTCAGAGCGATGCTCTTGAGTGAGAGCACAGCATTGTCCCCAAGAGTCAAAGTTGGGGCTGAACAATAGCCCCCTCCCTGGTCACCTGAGCATCGCTCTGCAGCTGAGGAAAGTTAAAATTACAGAGTCCCAGGGTAAAACGCAGCATGAGGTAAAACCTGCTGAAAGTCAAATTATCCTCATAGCCAAACTTCAAACAGTTGGAATCGATCCCAGCACACACATTTTCCTGGCTATGCCTGTTCTTGTCAGCTGTTACAGAGGGGACTTTCATCCCAGCCTTCTTGATGAGATATTGAGCAACTGGTAATTAAATCAGTAAAAGTAAAAGTCTTGTCAAAGAAAAGGGGGTTCCGTATTCCTCAAACTGCAGCATTTAGTCACGAGTCATGAAAATTTTCCTTTTATCACACCAGTGACTTCCATACGGCATTAGATAATTTTAGATGAAATGACATCCCACCAGATAATGTTTTTGTCGTGAAAGGCAGAGTGAAAGAAAACCAAGGTAAAATTGTGCAGGGGTGTGCACGCACATGTGCAAGCATCGTTATAACTCTGTTAAACGTGGCTGCTGTTGCCTTCCAGCTTCCAAAGTTCTTGGTGAAAGCAGGATCATAGGGCAGAGAGAGACACAGCCCTACCACACACATAACGTGATCCCGTAAACATCTTTTCTGCGGGAAACCAGGACCCCTCAAAACATACAACTGAAATGTGAAACCAGAAAAATGTCGTGTCTGACACACTGGCAGGTTGCAGTGTTTTAGCCATTGCAGTGAGTTTCTTCCTTCTCTGGGTAACATCACAGATTTCATTGCCTTAACTGGTACAAGTGCGAGACTGGGACAATACAATGAAACAAAGACAAATGACAACAAAAGATTTGATGACACACCATTTACCCAGGCAATATTTACAATAATAAATTAATTAGTGCTGGGGAGCCCTGCAACCTGAATGTCCATTGGTAGGACCATGACATTGAAAGGACAGTCCCAGAGTGCTCCTGACCAGAAGATCCAACATTTCCCAAGCCAAGTTTGGAAACTTGGGAGAATACTCCCAACAGACAGTTTGAGCAACTGTCCTGTGTGTTGCATTTGCCATCTCCTCTTTGTCCTCTACCTTTCTAACAGGGGTTGGAATATTCCTGTGTTGACTTTTTGTACAGAGCCTTAAAGTATCTTTTATTCCATGGACTGACTGTGAATCCTTTTAGGTTGCCTCTCTCTAATTGCTACAGAGTTTTGAATTAATTCACACGTTGAGGTGTTTGGTGGCTTATGATAAAATTGCTGAATGGCTGAATATCTGCTTTAACAGTGTTGCATCTAAACTCACTGGTTTCAGAGGAATCACATGCAGCCTGTGGGAGTAAATGGGAGCAGAATTTTACCCACTGCTTCCAGAAGTGATCATCTCTTGGGTAATAGTAAACATCACTCATCACAACCAAAATTGTCCTACGTCACTGCTGTGACCAGACTGCTTCCTCCCTCACCACTTAACCACAGTACCCGGCAATTTTCTGTTTTAACCGTCATCTTGTTCCTTTTGATTTTCTACCTTTAAGATACACGTTAAGTGTCTTCTCCGTCATCTCAACAATGTCCCTCATTTAAATTGCTTCTCCAAGGACAGCTCAAGCTTTGCCAGAGGGGCTTACCCTGGCCTACCTCTCACCATCAAAGGTGGCATTGGGCTAATTGCAGTAAAATGAGCTGCCCCTTTAAAAGGGAAAAAAAAATCCTTTCCCCTCCACAGTTTAAGTCGTTACTGCCAAAAGGAGCTTCCAATCCTCACCTGAGCTGCCACAGAGACTTTCCATGCAGGATTCAACAGGCACTTTGTGTGCTTATGATTGTGTTACCTCTAGTTAGTCCTTCTGGGATTAGTATAACAATTTCCACAGGATTTTAAAGCAAGATTATCAAACCTGTCTACTCAAAGCCTTTCACAAAGTGATTATTAAGACCTGGCAATAACTTCCAGTTTTATATAGGCTCTGAAGATAATAATCTTTGACAAGACAAATCAGGTAAGTTGATATTAACTCTTCCAGATCTTGGTGGTTTCACAAGTACTTGGAGGAAACCATTTCAACTGTGCTATTAATGCTTGGTGGAAATGTAGCAAATGAAATGTTTTTTTATTAAAGGTATATTTATTACATTTTATTAAGTTTGCATACAAACAAATCTGAACCTAAAAATTACTTGTAGCAATTTAATGAAGCATGTGATTATAACATGGGCATATTTCCATATTAACGTGCAATATTTCTTTAGACCTGGTGTATCATGGTGTGCTTAAAATGAGAGATGACCTTTACATGTTGGAACTGAATGAAGGTAGGGAGATTAATACTCAAGGACTTCCCTTTTTTATTTCTTTGTTCTCTTAACTTCTGTTCCGCTCTGTTTAGCATGAAGATGCGGAAAAACTACTTGATATCTGATTGCACTCTGTCTGTACAGGAAAAATTAAAACAATTCAAACTTCATGGTTACCTGCCACATTAAATTGAGTTCAAATGAAGCATAGTTAATAAACATGTCGATTTAAGACTTCATTTAATCTGGAATAACAAAGAGATATTTAAAAAGAGGTGTTCATGAGTGTATAAAGGTAATCTGAACTGGATTAAAATCTCCCATTCAGCAGTTCAGGGAACTCTGGATCAACAGTTCTAAGTAAAATGAATTCTGATAATATCATTCTACTTAAAATAAACACAAGAAGAGGATTATCTGTATCCAGTAGAGGTAAAGGAGAATTTGTCACTAAAGGCTTGACCTGCAGTCTGTATCAGACAAATGTTTGGAAGGAAAATATTCAATGAGAGCCAGTTTATGGGATGGTTGTGTGGCACCTGTGCCTTTGATGCACAGGTTTCGGGTTTTTTTGAGGGTTTCATATTTGCAATCTGGACATGTATTTTAGTCACCACAGTAGTGTCAGCTGTGCTGGCAAATTAATAACAACTTGTCTCTGATAAATTAAAATTAGATATCAGATACCCAGAGTAATGCAAACATGACATGTATTGTAAGAGTTAATATTACTAATATCCACATTGCTGAGAGATAGGATATTTCAGGCAGCAATTCTAGGAGTGTCACAGATGGCTTTGAAATTTAATTGGACAGAATAAATATTCAGAGAGTAATGATTTTGGAAAGCAGCTAAAACCTAATGCTTCAAATTTAAATCAGTCTCTACCTATTGAGGCGTAAGGCCAGTACTTTCTAGAGCGATGCTCTTAGCATTGAGATTTCTCTGCTATTTCTTTGTAAGCATCTTGTACTGGTCAGACAACACCACAGTGGTAAATCTGGAATTCAGGCTAAACAAGTTTTCCCATGAATGGAGGATTTTCCATTAGTTTTATACAAACCTTATTTAATATTTCTTTGCTAGAAATAGAACAGGATTTGGCTTATTACAATCCGTCCTTCCAGGTTCTGTTTGCATGTTGTCCAAATCATTAGATGTTTTGCTTGATGGAGTCTGTAGGGTGTAATCACACCTCAGTTAAATGTGGGTGTTATTGCCAGACTAATGCCTGCTCTGAATTCCTGCCGCAAATCAGCCTCGTATGCGGAGAAAATCGTGTGTGTTGGTTAGCGTGGAGGAGCAGCTCAGCGGGGAGGAGAGCAGGGAGCTCCAAATTCAGGTGAGCAAGAAAGCATCTCTCAATGTGCATGGGATGCTTCCAAGCACAACTTTGTATCTCACTCTCTTTCAATTTTGTTTCTGCTTTTAAAGCTGTTTCCTTTAATTCTCTCTCTCTCTTAAGGTGCTTTGATAGGACAGTTCCTTCATGAGCCAATCTTTTCGCCTCTTCCCTATCTCTTGGGAATGTGCTGTCTCTAGCCCCTTCCCTAGTCTGGTGCACCAAGTCCTTTGTCAGATGATTTTCCCCATCCTGCCACCATAAACAGTTCTGGGTCAGTTTAAACAGATCAGTAATGAATTTAGTCCCCTACAGGAAATTATCTTCAGCCTATCAACCCTTTTACTTGTGAACCTCTGTAGAAAAGCTGTGCTTGCGCATCAGTCTGGGAAATACTCTTACCAAGGATTTCTGCATTAGTCCAAGTGTGATTCACTGGTGAGCCAGGAGACCCCAAGTTCCTCAAAGCATGTGCTGGAAATCAAGTCCCCCCTCTCTGGCACGAACATTGGCTACCAATGTGTAGGGACAGACTGAAAGTGGGGCAGAGGATGTCCTCTCCTCCCACCTCCTAGGTCTGAGTCTCTTGCTCACCATGCAGCCAAAGTCCTCGTGAAAGGTAGAGGTTTGGGCTCCTTTGCAGCAGAGACCCCCCAGCCAAGACCAGCCTTGTGCTGCATGGACAGTAGAGTGGCAGCACTGCTTTTGACCATGTTTCATATTGATGTCCCCAGGGGACCTTCATGCACAGAGTTGGCACTGACTGTGCAGCCTGATCACACCCTGTGCGCAGGGAACAGGTCATGAGGAACTTGCTCAGGGGGAGGTCTGTGGCCCATAAACACTGAACTGTCATCGTGAAGCACAGCTCATTGTAACAAGGATCTTCCAGAGAGAAGGAGGCAGTTGCTTCTCATAATACAGGAATAAAAATTCATGGTGTTTCATTAAAAAAACAACAAATCACCCCACTGTTAACCTCAGTCAAACACACAACCCAACAGTTCCCCCTTAACAGGACACTTAATTGACTAAGTGCACCAACCACTACAGCACTCCTGCTCCAAAACACAGGCAGGTACAAACCTCCCCTTGATGTGATCACCCAGCTCTCCATCCCACAACCCCAGCTGACCCCAGAGCCTGCTCTCCCCAACAGCCACCTCCCCACCTCTTTTGTAAATCAGTGCTTCAAACTCAACACCACTGAGGAGGTTTCCCTCACTAACTCCTCTCTGTTTCATACAGTCGAACCAAAGAGGGCAAAAAAAAAAAAAAAAACACATGACATTGAGCAGAATCCGTAAGTATGGATTAGTTTTATGCCTACCTCAGTGCAGATTACATCACTACTGCTTCCACCCCATCAGCATGTTAGCAAGCTTGAGCTACCATCCTAAAGTCTCCCCTAACTACAGAGTTCACGGGTCCATAGGAAAAGTTGTTACAAGTCCCACTAAGCTTCGTAATACAGGATCGTGGAAGCAGGGATAGCTTTCACGGGGTTTCAGGCCCTGTGATTCTCATGCCAGCAACACATTCACGGTCTGTAGTCTAGTTGTCGGCCAGATTCCAAATGTTGTTGCAGGAAGAGCCAAGCTTAGGATTTTTGGTGCTAGACTGGTCCGTGGGACACTGGAGTCTGTCCATGCATAATTAGTCCCGCTCCCAGAAGGGTGAGGGAGTGTGAAGTCTGGGGAGTGAGTTTCGGCCACGGCTTTCTCTCTGTCTCAGCCCCGCTCTTCTGCGCATGCTGTGCAGAAACCATGGATGAGCATAGGCTCGGGGTCGAGTAAAAAGGATTAGGCAGATGGACTGAATCGAAAGGACAAACTACCTAAAAAGCTTCTCTGAGCTTGCTTTGAATTAGCAGAGCTGGCACTTAAATGCTTTTGACTCACCAGACGAGCAAATAGACATTTCAAACACAGAGCTGCTTGGTATTGTCTCAGCATCCCAAGGAAGAGTCTCTTTAGAACTGCTAAGTGCAAATTAGCTATTTTCAGAATGTGTTAATTCTCTAGTGAATTAAATATGAGAAAGATTTTAAACGTGATGATAATAGTTTGTTAATCAAACAGTATTATCTTCAAGATAATGGTTTGCTGCATACATGCAAAATTAGCTACTACGAGAGGATATGAAAAAAAAAATTTTTGGACCTTTTTTTGCTAATTTTCATATGCTCCCTCATTTTCTGACAACTACAGGATTATTTGGCACGTTCTGATATTACAAAAACAGGGGGGAACATGTAAAGAAGCAAGGACTTTCCTTCTTTTTTTCTGACTACCACTAATTAAAATCTTTGAAAGCTGGAAAGCAGCTCATTGTGTGAAGGGCAGAGCACCGTTAATCCCTCCCAAGCAACTAGGCAAGGATGCACAGGACACAGCTTGGTGACAATAATTAACTACAGAAATGCAAGACCAGGGGTGACTGGGCAAGCAACACTTCTGCAGAAAATGAGCTCATATCTGGTCTGAAATTGAACATAAGTAAATTTTATCTTGTTTCAACAGAAAGGGTTTAGGTGCCTGATGCGTCAGTGTCCTTTGGGCACAGGTCATCCTGCCAGAGAAGAGGACCGTGCAGACGACCTTACCAAGTCCCAGCAAAGCCACGGTTATGTAAGAGTCAAAAATCAAGAGTTACATACTGAACTTATGATACCCATAGATACACAGAAAATACTGATTGTGTGATTTCTGATTCTTTGCCATTTACACCACCAGTCTTTTCTCTGCATCCCAGAGACCTGATATTTCTCTCACAGTCACATCATTCTGGGACAGGGGTTGGATAAAATTGCGCAACACCACAAACTTTAACACCACCAAAACAGTATTTCTTTCTCATAGAGCAACCCAAACTGCTGGAACTCAGAGTCCACAATGCAGTCATTCTGCTGGCATGTGCCAGTGAAGATGAGCCTGGGATTTCTATGTCTCTTTCTGGTTTGCAACACAGGTAAGAACCATGGTTTGGTGCTCCCTAGGGTCTCTTTCCCGATTGCTCCCATAGCCCTATTCCCACATCCATGTCAGGCTTGTTTCTTTCACCCTGCATAGGCAAGGCTGATGGGCTAGAGCTCAAGGGCTAGTGGCATGCACAAGGACAGACCAGATGATGGCAAAGGTCTACTCTTGGCTTCCATGCCATGAATCTGAAGTCGGAAGAGTTTATGTGGAGAAAGAAGGGTTAGAAGAGCTCTTACCAGATAGACCATTGGTCCAAATTTAACTCGTACTGAGAGTTGGTAATACGGCTGACTAGCACCATACGAGAAGCCACGATTTACAGGCCTTGTACCATAGATTATTCATGGGATACATCTCCTTATGTAGGAAGAAAGAAGGGGAAATGCAAAATGTATTTGGAATTGTCTTCTGTGCAAGGCATAGATTTTTGTATGAATAAGGACAAGCACGTCTCACCACTTTAGATACGAACAGCCAGATCATGCAGTCATGTCTCCTCTTTCTTCTGCTGCTTTCAGTCCTACAGATTTCCTCTTGATGAAGCAGGTTTTCTACTCCCTGGTGAGAGCTCTGCTCATTAGGTTGCAACACAGAGCAGGGCATCACTACCCCTGATGTTAGTGCTCTTCACCACCAGTTCCCAAGAGAAGACTCTCTGGAGAGTTTGGATGGACTGAGAAGCTGAAGAGTCAGAGAGGCATGGGAGTTTAGCATTTGCTAAACTGCCTCATTTAGGCTATGAAGGGCAATGAAACCCGTGAAGGGTCTAGAGAACAAATCCTGTGAAGAGCAGCTGAGGAAACTGGGGTTGTTTTGCCTGGAGAAAAGGAGGCTGAGGGAAGACATTATCACTCTCTACAACTACCCGAAAGGAGGTTCTAGTGAGGTGGGGGGTTGGTCTCTTCTCCCAAGTAACAAGTGATCGAACAAGAAGAAATGACCTCAAGTTGCACCACAGGAGGTTTAGATGGGTTATTAGGAAATATTTCTTCACCGAAAGGGTTATCAAGCATTGAAACAGGCTGCCCAGCGAAGTGGTTGAGTCACTGACCCTGGCAGTATTTAAAATACATGTAGACATGGTGCTGAGGGACATGGTTTAGTGGCAGACTTGGCAGTGCTAGGTTAACAATTGAACATGATGATCTTAAAGGTCTGTTCCAGCCTTAATGATGCTATGTTTCTATGATTTGGAGAGCTTTCTGGATTAGTCTTTGGAGTCATTCAGCTCTCCACCAATTGGATAGGGAGCCTAAACACCAAACTCCCGCACTTCAACTTGTCTTGTGATGTCTAAGTCGCTGCTCTTCACCTTGCCCTTGTGGGTCACTGAGGAAATCCCACCAAAGTAAGTCCCAGCTCCTGAGCCCCACACCAGTTCATTTCTCCCACAAGACAGCTCTTGAGAACAGTATTCAATCAAATGACTGCTCCGAATTACACACATGCACACAGCCTGGGAAGATTTGTTTAGATTTGGCCTTATTATGCTATGTGCCTTGCAGACAATGTTGTGTACAAGCCTAGTGCCCACCTCTACAACAGTTTGCAACTATTTTTTTTCTTTGGATTCTTGAGTTAAGAGGGCAAGATCTGACATTTAATCCGTGTTCTTTCTTTAGCTGGTAGCTAAAGGACCTGGCAAGTCCTTTAAGACATCCTTGTTCTTAGGCACCTGCTCAGTTGTGGATTCTTGGTGGCCTGCTTTGCAGTGCTAATGTCCGTCAGTTTCTGAGCTACAGTAAATAAGAGCAGCAAAATTACCCAGGCAGAGAGCTCGAGTTGCTCAGTAGCTCAACAGGGAAAACTGTTTCTTCTTTCTCAGTCTTTTTCTTCCCTTCACAGCTTTGTGCATAAGAAGAGAAAATAAGAAGGAGAAGCAGGTGGCAGTGCTGGCTACCGCAGGTAACAAATAGCACGCCGGGAGACCCTGTGTGTGGCTGTTGATGGGAGTGGGAGGAATTGTGCTGGACACAGAGGCGGTGGCAGATGGGCCCTTCTCCTGCAGAGTCTGTGAGTCTCGACCCACTGCTGCTGCAAGGGCTCTTCACCCAACACAGGGGCTTTCCCATGTTCCTGGCGAGTTTTTAGCCTCCCTCCTTCCAGGAATTGAAAATGTTGTTTTCTCTTTTTCCTTTTTCTCCTTCCCAGCTCTTCATTCCCTTTGGTTTTCCCTTTCTTCTCTTCTATGTTGTAGACAAGCCTGCTCTTCCAGCCTTGGGGTGCAGCTTGGTTTTGAAGTGGTTAAAAACAATACTGATGTCATTGGAAAATTGTGTTTCGCCCCAAATTTGATTTTGTCCTCATCTCAGCTTTCTGTGTTTCTTTTTCCGTCCTGCTCTGTTTTTTCTCTCTCTGTCATGCACACACAGACCTTCCTCCTCACACACACACGCAGAGCCCACACTGCTCTGCTTCTGCATAACTTTGTGGGGGGGAAGCAAAAGAACATCTTCAGAAATTTTGCCTTGGGGAAAACAAATAAGCAACTTCAACAGAAAGAAAACATGTTAAAATAAAGAGTGTGATTCAGCTGCAGTCACTAGCAGTATAGCCATCAAGACAGTTGAAAAAACCCAAACACCTGCATTTTCATCCCTGTTCTACATAGCACTGGGGAAGGTGGAACATTTCCCAGGTACTTTCTCTTCGGTTTGTGATCTGCAAAAAGAGAGATCTGCTGCAGTTTTGGCAGTGAGTACCCATTGCCCAGCAGGAGGGGGCACCAAAACGTCAGGACCAGCCTTGGCTCCTGGCAGCCTGCTCAAGGGCATGCTCACAGGAAGAGGTGACACAGAGCCCGACCTAAGTTTTGGGCTACCATTGCACTGCCCACTTTATCTCATTATTTTCCAGACTCCTCTCTGCACTCCTGGCGTCTTTATTTTCTCACTGCAGGTTTTTCAGCGCACCCCAATGCATAACCTACCCATTTTCGTTCTCCCATTCTGGAAGGTTTTGCCCCATAAAAATAGGGCTTTAACAGCCATTTCCTTGCGCCCTCCAGCCACCAGCTGCTCAGAACCCCCTTCTGTTTCAGAGCTGCCTGCGAAGTCTGTGGACCTGGCTGCTATTAACCTGACGGAGCTGGTGAATGGTATGCTGAACACGGCGCTCAGAGGTAAGGTGACAAGGCCGGGCAGGTCACGCAGGCTGCCAGCCCCGCCGTCAACGGGATAAAGGGCTGAGGGTGTTCGCGGCAGCAGCCATGAACGCGTGAAGCCGTCTGCCTCCAGAATTGATTCTGGGAGCACGTTACCCTGGAGCATTTATGATGCAGATAGCTGTCTGCCCCAAAGAGTCTAGAAATTAGTGTGTGTTTATATAGAGACACAATATAATTACTTATGGGATGCCTTTAGAAAGCACTTCATAATCGGGTTTAGGTTTGAATTAAAAAAGAAAAAAGAAAAAAAAAGCAGCACTACAAATGATCCTTCCCTCAGTGGGAATGAGAAAGAACGCAGTCTCGGGCAGCTGCATAGTATCAGCACCTCAGGAGTCTCTTAGAAATTAAATGAGCAGAGTCAGAACATGTTGTTTTCATAATTTGTTCCAACTGCTAATAGCATAGGCGTGTGTTTCTGCAGGTACCAAAAAACTCTTCTCTTTGCTGAGCATCACATCTTACAGCTCATTTGCCTTCCACAAAGTGTCAGTCACCGTTTACAACAGTGAGTGCCTCGGCGCTTTGCTCCGTGCAGGAGCATTTTCTCTCACACAACCTGTGCAGCCAGATACTGATTTTTCTCTGTCTTTCTCTACAGTTTCTAATGTAAAAAATGTTGACCCTGGCAAGTTCCCTATGCATTACTGCTACTGTTTGAACAATGTGACAAATGACTTGACAGGTGGGTACACAAGAGAGATTTGCAATTGCATTTGCTTAAGCTGAATTATTTCCTTTGGAGCTGAAAGCTGTAGCTTGAATTGTTCAGACTTCATACTTACGAGCACCATCGCCATACTGAGGTCCACAGCCATCACTCACAACGAGTGGCTGCTACAAACCTGGGGGGAGACTCGAAACTCAGTCTCACTTGGCTACACCCAACCAGTCTGGGATGGAGCCATCAGTCAAGTGACCAGCATGGTTTGCCCAGAGGAAAGACCTCCCTTTCCTCCTCGGGACACAAACAGCAGTACATGACTGACAGCCCAGCAGTGTGTGATACGTTAACTTAGCCACTTTTGTTCTCCTATGAATGATAACCCACAGGAGATGATCAAGGACTTCTTTGTACCAACAGACTTCAATTACTTCAGTGAGCCCAACGAAAGTGAAAAGCAAGGGTTAATGTCTTCCCAGAGGTGTTTAATGGCATGTAAAATGCTGTTGGGCAAATCCTTCACCTATAATCCTCATTCACACCCTGTATATCATAGTATTTAACATTCCTGGATGGGTCTGAGCACTCTGATTCAATGGCTGGTTAATGAAGAGTAGCTCAGCAGCTAGGGACCAGAGCCCATATCCTCTAAGCTGCGTGTGATGACCACGCATATGAGCCACAATGGTTTTCACATCTTTTTCTGGACCCAAATATCTCACATAATGACTCAGTCTGCCTTGGAGAATGATAGAGCAATTTTAATCTTTCTGACTCAAATCCAGTATATCTTGGTGATTAAAGCTTCCTCCCAAGTAGTAAAAATTGAGGTGCCAGCACAGGGCTCATGTCTGTCACCCCCTAAGTGAGAACATTGACCTGTTATTGCTAGAACCTGTTACAAAAAAGTCGTACCACCACCACTAGCCATTTTTTGAGCTGACAACATCATTGATATGTCTGAAGTAAGCCTCAAAGGAGACCATCAGATGCCTCCTGGAAGGTCCTACACCGTAGATAGGCAGTTAGTACAGGCAAAGCCTACAGCTTTAGTTCTTCTTCTACATTTAAGCAGACTAAATATTATTTTAAATTGTTCTCTTGAACAGATAAAATCCATTTAAGTTTACTAGAGTATTTCAGTGTCTTCCTTAGCCCACTGCCATTCAGCAGAAACATTTTGAACCTTAAAATATTTTAAAAGTTGTCACATACAAGCATATATCCAAAATATGACCACATATAAAAGTGATGTTTTGACTTAGCATAGATGATAGAATATGTGTTTGCAGTCATAAACTTCCTCTATTTTGTTTTCTAGATTTTACAGCTTTACTTGTTGATATTATTGGAAACTCCACCAGTTATCTCACAGAAATTTTCAAATCCACTTCTATTCTCTCAGGTTTGCATTTCCTTTGAACATTTATCATTGTCTTATTTGTCTGGTTTACTTCTGGTGTGGAAACAAGCATAGAAATGTGTATAAAAGCCTATTGCTCTTACTCAGCAGCATTTTTCCTGCAAAGTATGGACTGCAGTTGCAAACAAAGTCTCCTTAGAGGAACAAGATGTGTAAATATATATATAATATAGAGACATACATGTTTCTATGAGCAGCTATGTTTTGTTTGAAAGTTTGGTGAACTACTATTAAATACTAGTATATTTGGGCAATTATGATTTCCAGAGAATAATTATGGTCTATATTAACTGAAGAACTTTTTTTTCCATGTAAAAATGCTGGGAATTTAGAATTTTAATTAGATAGAAACTTTCCCCCTGGAAATTCTAACATTTAGATTCGGTGTTGGTTCAAGGTTTTTGTTAAAAATCAGATCAGAAAGAAAATATCTGGCCACGTGCCGTTTTGTGTTTGTATTTTCAGCTGTTTAAGATTATATCATATAATGAAAACTGGTAACAATGATCTGGTTTACATTTTTTTTTGCCTTTCAGTGCGTCAGAGCAATGACTCAGATTGTATCTACATCTGTGTGATGACAGGGCAGACAGGTAAATGGTAAAACCATTCCCCCCCCAAAATATTGCCCCGTTTATTCTCAGTGATGACTTATACCAGAAACAAATCTTTCTTGGTATTTGTAAGCATTATTATCTGCAGGGAGAAATCTGTCTGACTTTTGGGAAATGCTGGAGAAGTCTCCTGTTGTTAATTACACATTTTCCAGTAACTCATCTTCTAACCTGGGTAAGTACATCCTGAGGAATAAAAGGAAACAGTAACAAAAATGAAAACCATGTCCAGGTAGAACTTGCAATAAATACTCCATCTTCAGAGTGTAAAAATAATTTTTTAAAATATTATTTTATATTTTATCATTATTTGTATATATTTATACATTGTTATATATTTTATATTATTAAATAGACTGGTATTTTATATTATTATAAGTGTAATATAATATTTATCATATAACTATAAGTCAAATTTACAAACTTTTTAATTATTATCTATGAGATCTTCTAGTGGAGGAATGATCCCTCTTGGGTTGAGAGCTTTTAAAGAGTTCACTACTGGACTGGGGAGGCTTCCTGATGTTCTTAATCTAAACGGGTACCTCCCTTAGCTCTCAGCGCAGATTATCTCCTACCTTTACTTGAATTACCTTGAGAAAGGAGTTGAATATATTCAGCCCGTGTGCTGCATGGCTCCTCCACCCAAAACTGCTTTGCCAGGTTGAGCGGCATTTTGGACATTCACCCCTCGTTGCTGCCCATGACTATTTCTCATTTTCAATGCTTGACTAAAAAAGGCAGACAGTGGAATCAGCGGCAAATTCACCAGTGCTGAAAGCTGTAGGATGCTTCAGTCCTTTACAAAAAAATAATCAAAGACACTTTGCCAAAAATGACTTTCATTTGAAAAGACAACAGCTATTTCTCTTATACTGGAACCTGTGTTATTTCATTTTTATCACACAATTTGCAATGGATGGTGAGCACACTAACCCTATCTTCTCATACCTCAAAGATATAGATTCAATTTTTTCAAGTTTCATGAAATTGCAGGAAGACCCAAACAAAACAGTGGATCCATCAACAGAACACGTGTGGACATTTAAAAGTGAGCAAGTATTGTCAGACTTAAATTTATATTCTTCTTGACTGATGTCTTGTTAAGTGATTATTTATGTTTTCTGTTATCTTGTACTACGGTTACAGAGTAAGACAGAATTTTGTCTTAACAGCAGAAGTTCAGGTCAGTAATGCACTGAATAGCTCAGGAATAGGAAAACTTTTGTAAAAAGACCCTTTTTTTCCTGTATTTTATTAGAAACAGTTTTCTAAGGAAGCAGAAAAGTAAAAGATTGTTGGTTTTGTTGGTTTTAAACCAAGAAAAAGATAGTTCAAACTGTTTCCTCTTCTTTCTTATTGTAATTTTTTTTTCTCTTCAACTTTATACGAAGTTCAGTTGTGAGCACCTGAATAGTTCATCAACTTCAGTGCGTTTAGCTGTGCCACAAGGCTAAAAGATGGAAAAGTGGTGATCTGCCTCATTTTGAAAGCAAAAAAGCGAATCTGCACATTTTCTTCCACGTAGTAGGAGCAAAGAGAAATTCAGAATTTTACTTTATACCTCCTTATCACTCTTTTGTTTTGCTCAACCACATACCAGGGTTTGTTATCTCTTCCAGCCTTGAGTGTCATTCCTGCCACAAAATGTCATTAGTTCTCAAATGCCAGTATCTGCCCTCCAGTACCTGCCTGCTCCCTTTCACACAGACAAGAGCTTTCATCTCTTTCCTCTGTAGTGAAGCAGTTCAGAAAATAAAAAATAATTTATCTGAAGAAAAAAACCAACCCTTTGAAGGAACATTTCAGTTATTTTATTTTTTTTTTTTTAATAAAAACTGGCACATCAAAATGTTCTCAGTTAAAATTTCAAACGTTATGGTTGCTCCCCATGTTTCTGTATTGAAAATGAAATGGAGAGGTGGCTGCTCAGTTGCCAGGGGAAGCACTCAAGGAGCAGATGGGATTTTCTGGGTGTATTTTAGATACTATTGTCCCCCAGTGTGTTCCGCTCGCTGCTGCCGTAGGGCACCAGCATCTGCAGCGCGTTGCTGGTGCCCTCCCTCTGTCTCTCCTGCCTCTCCAGCTACCAGAATCCCTTTTGCCCTGAAAGGGGAGGAAATCCCCACCACGAGGTTTCCACCATGGCCAAAGACAGTTGGACTGAAAGGATCGGGGTTTCCATCACCACACCTGGAAGCTTCCAGACCACGAGACACTGCTGGACCCCCTCCAGCTGCTGGGGGGAGCTTGGACTCATCACCAGCCCTGCAGCCCAGCCCCAGTGAGTATGGTGTGGAAAACCGATACTTGCTTTAACCAGTTAATGGTAGGGATTGGCCCAAAGCTGAAACCCCGTCTCTGAGGTTGAGGTTGGGAAGCCCTTCAGGGAGACCCATTCTGGGTCACTAGTGAGTAGATTTTTTTATTATAGAAGTGCTAAAATCAGTTATAGGGTCCACCTGTAGTTTCGTACTCTTTGGGGAAAAACTAAGCCTTGCTCCTCATGGATACCTCTGCCACCCAGGTCTTCGCCCACATTTTGCTCCACATATGGTGAGCAGACTTGTGAGAAAGCAATTACAGAGCTGCTTCTCTTGGTCTCCACTAAATATACTTTCTTTAAATCCTACCCTTCCCCAGCCCATGGACTTTGCAAGATCAAGCAAAGTACAGCTTTTGTCCTTCCTTTTTCATCTTGACATTTTTATATGCCACTGCAAGTACTGGGTGAGGGACTCTGGCTGTTGAGCTGTCTCATATAGAGCAGTTCTCAGCAGACAAATAAATAACAAATACCCTGAACGACACGAAGCTTGTGTCTTCCTGTTCCCATAGCTGACATGTACGCATTTTGGATGCAGACGGAGTCTCCTCCAGAAACCAGCAAACTGATGCAAACAGAGCCAGGTGAGATTGATCTGGGATAATAACAAAGTGTGTCAGTTGGCACATTTATGAAAGAAAAAGTAATATCTAGAAACAGGTAACTGTGAACGTACATCAATGTCTGTGTAAGTGTTTAATAGCGGTCTGTGACTTCAGCTTTTTTTTTTTCCTGTTTTTCTTTCAATCAATCCTTTATTTTTTTTTTCCTGTTAAGATGTCAATGCAACTTACATTCTTTTCCTGCCTTCAGATTTACCTCCCTCAGTTCTGCCGACACTACCCTTCAGGCCTGGTGTGACACTGAAACTTTACTCAGCTACCAGTAAGTAGCTGCACCTCGTGCAGCAAAAATAATAGTACGTTTGAAAGTATACCAATTTACAAATTTTCCCATGCAGAAACAGCATATATATCTAATTTGCATGATGTCTTACATACATAAAGCACCCAAAATAGACAAGGTACTGCTTTCATATTTGTTTGTGAGTCGCATACTCAAACGTTCACTCTGACCCAGAGCATCAGGGATGCAGCCAGCTCCCTGCCTCCACACAGGCAACCCTCAGGTCTTCATTTTGGCATTACTCGGAGGCTTAAAATACAAGTCCTGGACTAAATTCCCTGCTAATCTCAGCATTTCTAATGATATTTTGAATACTAACTTCTCTCAGCTAATTGCTGAATTCCAGCACAATTTTATTGGTCTGTAAAGGTGTTGGGATGGTTTGGATTTTTTTTTGGGGGGGGGCATATTTGAATCAGAGAGAAAGGTTCTTTCACAAATCTTCAATTTTTCTGTCACTGGGAATAATCATGTAGTAGGTGAGTAGTGGTATCTTACAGTTTTGGTGTCGTTCGTTTCTTCCCTTGTTTTTGCCATTGTTGCCTACTGCAGCAATACAAGACCGGGATCCTGTGCTGTTGGTTTTTTGTAGCTTTTGCTGATTCTGATCAGGTTTTTCATAGGCCCCAGTCCTGTTCTGTTTGGCTGAGTTTGTCAGCATATGTTGTGTTGCTTGTCTTCTTTTTTTCCTTTTTCTTTTTTTCACTCGTACTATTAGAAAAGAAAGCATTTGAGAACACAGGACTCAGCGGGGCATCTGTTTTCAGAAGTAAATAATGCTATCAGAGTTAAAAACGTTGACTATGAAAAGCAAAGCTTGACAACAGCATCAAGTGACCACACAAACACAAGTCCAGCAGAAAGGCAGAGGCAGGAAAGAGGGAGAGGGAGCTATTGGCTGGGAGGCCTGAGAACACTGCAGTTGAAAAACTGTCTACTGAGACATGTTTTCAAGGAGAAGACTCACTGGTGCTGAGCCAAGGAGCAGTTCTTGATGTAAGAGGCTTTTCAAACCATGGAGATAGGAAGTCAAATATTCTTTTTTGATCTTTCTCACATTTTACTTCTGTTTAAAGAGCTCAAAATACTAGAGTCCTCGTCTTACCCCCCATGACACACATTGGTTGCATGAAGAAAATGAGCCAATGTCATATCGCATGAATATAGTTTGACTTCTTGACACTCTTAATAGTGTGAAGAACTTAAGATGATCCAGGTCTTATCTTGATTGGGAGCAGAGGAATATGCTATGGTAATTCTCATCCATCAAAAACTCTGCACAAAACCAAAGTTCTCTGCATGTTTTGTTTGGTTTGGGTGAGTTTGAGTTGAAGATTAAAAGACTGGAAGTTGCTTGAGTGACTGGACTTGGGGTGTGCTCAGTCCAGAGGTTGTTCATGTGCCAGTTGCTGTCTGGTGGGCAACACTGTAGACCCTGAAGAACCTAGGACTGGGAACCAGCCTGTTTTGAAAAGGCTGGGAAACAGGGATTTCAATGAGAACAAGGAATGGAGAGTCAAAAAAAACCTCTCTACCAGAAACCATCATGACAGAGGCTGTCTACCTGCATATACCAATCCCGCATTTGGGGAAATAAATCAAACAGTGGGATCACAAAGCAATGAAGAGCATCCACAATACTCTGAAGACTGAGACGCTATTCCAAGAAGTCATTTCTTAAATTACAAAAGTGGATGCCAATTGATAAAATATGCAAGTGTGCATATTAGAGCATGCAGGGAGGGATATTGTAAGTCTGAATTATTCACAGTAGCTGTAATGTTGCTTTTCACTGACAGCAAAATTTAATCTCAGCATCAGAGAGATGTGATATTGAGTTAATAATGGAAAAGGATGATTACTGCAGCAAGAACTGGTCACTGATCTGCCTGTGACAGTAAAGTGGTAATTTCAAATAGAAAAGAGCAAAGTTCTGCCCAGGGAGCTGTGGTTCCTGAGTTTTCTGGCCTCTTTTGATTGACTCAATTCCTTGGGAAAGAAAATTCTTAGAAAGTAAAGTTCTGAAATAAATTCCTACTTTTAATTATTTTTTTTTAAATTTAAATCCAAATGTGTGGGAATTTATGAATTGAACACAAAAAATATATTTCACAGTAGAAATTTATTACAGAAGAGAGATAAAACATTACTATGAAGGACTGAAAATTTTAATTTCACCAATATGATGTGAGTATACTATTCAATCTAAATAAAATTAAATGCAACATTAATTGAAAGAGAATTTCAGCATTAAATAAATAAAGTATTATGTAAATGCAACATTAATTTAAAAATAAGTGACTGCCAAAAATGAAAACCAAAGCAATCTGTTTAACTTTCAGCCTTTTTATTTGACTTCTCTTTCCCACATAGATGAATCCAAATTGAAATTGCAGTCATTCAATTTGCTTTTCGATAAAGATGAGTTTCTGCTGTCAAAACACGCAGCTTGAGTAAAGCATTTAACACTTGTTCAGCAGGACAGCGAGCACCCACTTTGGTGGAGACTTTGAGATTCAGTGGAGGGTGGCCTTTAACAAGTTTTAATTATTCACAACGACTCTAAGGTCCCTTTTCACGGACAATAAGTTAAAACTTTATAGTTTCACGTTCTGATGTTTGGTTATTAACCTGAAGAGTATATATTAAAGAAAGAAACCATTAATTTTTAATTGCAATTGAGTGGAAAAAATTCAAGGTGTGTCAAACATTATTAAGTGGACAAGGCTTAATGACATTTATGCAAAGCTGCTAAAATGAAGAGAAATGGGGCTCACTCTTGCCCATCCCTGAACAATTATATCTGCTATTTGTGTAACACTGTTGACACACAACTGGTTTTCAGAGGGGCCTGTGAGTTTGAGAGCTGCAAGTGTCTGCCCCTTCCGCCTCCGTGACTCCTGCTACCTTGGGCAAGCGCTGGCAGAAGAGAAATAGTTTCATAGCGATCTCTTTCAGGTTGGCAGAACCTCTATTTTCCTCCTGCCCATGAATGCCATTTCATATTAAACTTCTTGTCAGCGCTAGATGGCTCAAGCTTATTTCAACAGAACTTCATTAGTCCAAATTTAACCTCCGTAACCTCTCCTATCGCATAGCATAAGCTGGCCCAAAGCTATAAAGCATGTGAGACATGTGAACCTGGAAATGCAATTACACTGTCTAAGGGGATTATACTCTGCAGGTAAGGCAGTTTATCTACACACGGCCAAAGCCTGCTGCTGGTTACACAAACAGGAAAACCAGTTGACAATCACACTGCAGCCACCTTCGCTCTGCACGTTCGGGCTCTCCCACCCCCATGGGTGCATGTGAGGAGGACACCCACATCGTGCAAAATGTGCCCTCTCACAGCCTGGTCCCTGGTTATCTTTTCAGAGGCCCAGCCTGGCATTTGTAGGATTGTTCCATATTTTTCAGGGTGCTGGTGGAGGGTAGACATCCCTTTGGAAGGAATGCTGTATGCAAGGAACAACACGATGTGTGCAGCTCCCCGGCGTCAGATGGGATGCCTTGTAGGGCAGGTGGCTTCACTGCAGTCACCCAAAATGTATCCTCACACACAGCATCTCCTCTTCAGAGCATGGTTATTAAATATGCAAAACAGAGGTGGTTACACACCTATTTTACCTGGTAGAATTTTAGCATATTGTAAATATTGCATTCTTTTTTCTAGAAAATCCTTTGATTTTGACCCATCACAACACAACTGTTAGCTGGGGTTCAAGGTCACATGTGACAGGTAATGGTTTGGTGAAGTCAAGACTATGGCGAATGTTAGATTTTTCTCTTAATATAATGAAGAAAAGCTGAAAACAGCTTCAATTTTGCCTTGCATTTTCTCAGTTTCCCCCATTTTCACCTTCCCTTCTTTTCTCTTTTCTATAAGAGAAAGGGAGTCTGGAGGGAGACTGTATTTGAAACTGAAAAACCAGATAGCAATTCAGAATTTTATTATAAGCTGCCACCACCTATTCTGTAGTATTGTTTTTTCTGCAGCCTGGCACAGCTGCATTTTCCAGTGGGATGAAATGTTTGGTGTGCAAATGTTTATCTCTTGCTGCTGACTGCAGGAGATTCAATGAATAGAGTAAACTAGGTATTTTCCTTTTAGCTGGCTCAGGAGAGGGGAAGAGGGAGCCCATGCCCAGGTACATCCTTCCCCTGCATTTTTCTTAAGTTAAAATAATACAGTGGTGGTCACTTGAAAAAACAACCAAGAAACCAGCTGGCTCCTGGTAAAAAAATAATAAAATGGAGAAATTATTCCTGCCTTCCTCTCAGTGCAGGCAAAAAATGACAATTTCTCCTCCAGTTACTTGTGAGTTTTCATGAAACCTGTAGAAATGTATTTATCCAGAAGATCTTTACCCATCCCTAAAAACTGGGCTGAAATTAGCTGATTATTCAAGTCACTAGAAGAAAGAAGGGGAAAACGCATGGATGGAGAGATGGACAGAAAGCCATGCATAAATCATGTTTGTTTTATTAATGAGTCTAAACAAAAGTAATGGCGAGAGCAGTGAGTGTCTGTTTGTTTATTAGGTCAGTCATATTTAATCTAGGATTCAGATTTAGAGGGTAGGTGTAGGGAAACATGCAGAACTGGAAGTGAATTTTTCTTTAAAATAGAATATGCATATAGAAAATGTCAAATATGATAAATGTACAATGCTGTTGTTTGTCTTACTGTTTTACACTGTGGAAAAGTCGTGCTTCACTGGCAACTGAACCTCCGCCTAAACAGGTAACAATAAATAAAGTACTTCTTTAGAGTTGCTTCTTACATTTGTGATAAATAAAAACAAAGTGGTTTTAAGTAACTAACTAGTAATGATAAATAATAATAAACTGAAGAGAAAAGTTGTGCTTTCACTCAAGCCACTGCACCTGGCAGTGTTGTTTTCAATTATCTGCCTCACACAGATTTGATTTTAAGATACCTACATAAGTTTATTAATCTGCATGTTTCTCATAGTCCAGATAAGGCATTGCAAAAAACTTAATGAGACAAATATCTGAACTACTTCGGAGATGTAATTTTTCCTAGGGTGTCCACAGGCGATCCTCAAGGAGTCCCGTGTGACCTCGCCTCCTGTCACTCTTATAGTCCAAAAGATCAGTCCCTGTGTGATGGAGCTGTGTCGGTTTTTTCAGCTGTGCCTCTGTGTTGGTCAGAGAAGATATTCCAGAAAGGAAGCAATGAGGTAAAACCTGGCACTAATTTCTCTCTCTTTCTGATTAAAATACTCCATAGGGCTTTTTTCAAATGACAGTTTTCAATCACTAATGCTTATTTTTGAGGGTCTGTGGCTACTGACTGAGACCCAAATGAGTCCGCAGTGCACCGATCAATACCTGATCTGGCTTCCCATATTCAAACTAAGTGAATAAAGCTCAGGTGAATTTTTCCAAACATCTAATGACATCATTGCAGTCAGAATCTAGCTTTTTCTTTCCATATTCAGTCAGAGCAGTATGATATGCATACAAGTGTGCTCATCATAGAATCATAAACTGGTTTAGGTTGGAAGGGACCTTAAAAATCACCTAGTTCCAACTCCCCTGCCCTGGGCCGGGACACCTCCCATCAGACCCAGTTGCTCAAAGCCCCATCCAGCCTGGTCTTGAACACCTCCAGGGATGGGGCACCCGCAGCCTCTCTGGGCAATGTGTTCCAGTGCCTCATCACCCTCACAGTGAAAAATGTCTTCCTGAGATCTCATCTAAATCTCCCCTCTTTCAGTTTGAAGCCATTATGAAAGATAGTAAGCTACTATTCTCCTAAATTTAACTACATCTTTAGGTACTGCGTTGAATACTATTCCTGGTTCTTGAAAAATGCAAGCTATGTCTGTGAAAGAGTCAAAAGACTTGCTTACTCCCACAGTAAGTATATTTTCTCTTTGTATCTCTGTGTGTCTTATTATGAAGCTATAACAAAATGTAGATACCCACAAAGCGTTTGCCGTCTTTCGTCACATAGCTATTTTATCTGATAATTATTTTTTAAAGGATTTTAAAAAAAAAAGATTATTTAACCTTCACGTATGTTTTTAATATTTTCCTCATAAAACCTCTTCTGATAGCAGTTTTCTTTTGTTATTCCAGCATTAAAACAAAAATGTCTTAAAAACATCTGTACGTCGGTCTAGAGCACTGAGGAATTTTACTGCAAATTGGAAGAATGGTGGTAGTTTTAGTTTTCTCTTTCATTTCTCAGTGTAAAAATCAGGATGTAACAGGTTATTTGCAAATATTTGTAACAAGACAGATTATTAACCAGATGTTAACCTAGAAATGTGTCTTCATCCAAGGCATTGTAAAAATAAAGTGTAAAAACAGATTTATTTTATACAAGTTATGTAACTGATGTAACTGCAATAAAAGCGTTAAAAGACTTTTTAAAATTGTATTTCATAAAGGCTATTTATATGAATGGCTGGTTAATGTAAATATTTTATTCCAGTTTATTTACAATTAAGTTGAAGTAATTAAAATTAATAAATACAAAATAATTTAAAAGCAACCTCAAATACTGTAGAGAAGAAGGATTTTTCCAGCCGTTAAACACATGCACATTATCCATTATTGCAAATCAAGAGTCTCCCATTACAGGAAAGACATGGACCTGTTGGAGCAGATCCAGAGGGCCACAGAGATGATCAGAGGGCTGGAGCACCTCTTCTATGAGGACAGGCTGAGAGAGTTGGGGTTGTTCAGCCTGGAGAAGGCTCCGGGGACACCTAACTGCAGCCTGTCAATAGTAAAAGTGGACTTATAAGAAACATACATACAGACTTTTTAGCATGGTCTACTGAAGAGCCCAAAACTGGATGCAGTGGTCCAGTTGTGGCCTCACCAGAGCTGAGTGGAGGGCGAGGATACACTCCCTCCATTTGCTGGCAATACTTTGCCTAGTGCAGCTAAGAATATCGTTAACCTTCTGTGCTGCAAGGGCACACTGCTTACTCAAGTTCAACATGGAGCGCACCAGGACCCCAGCTACTTTTCTGACAATCTGCTTTCCAGCTTGGTTGCTCCCAGCTTGTTGTGGTGCATGGAGTTGTACCTCCACAGGTGCAGGACTTAGCAACTTTGCTGAACTTCACGTAGTTCCTGTTGGCCCATTTCTCCAGCCTTTCATGGCCCTCTGGATGACAGCATGACCCTCTGGTGTATCAGCCACTCCTCCCAGTTCAGTGCCATCTGCAAACATCTTGCAAAACACGCTGTTCCAGCATCCAGATCATTAATGAAGATGTATGGAAGCCTGGACCCAGTATTGGCTGCTGGCGTACACTGCCAGTCACTGACCTCCAACCAGACTTTGCGCTACTGACCATCACCCTCTGGGCCCCACCATTCAGCCGGTTTTCAACCCACCTCACTGGGCTCATCCAGCCCATGTATCGACAACTTCTCCATGAGGATCTTATGGAAGACAGTGTCAAAGGCCTTTCTGAAGACAATGCAGTTCATGGGGCCTTGGAGGAACCAAGACTTTTGTTCACATAAGGATTTTCACAGTTCCCAAGTTGTCAGACTTCTCACTTCTCCATGCAAAAACTCAGTGGACAGTTTGCTTTTGTCGATGGCATCTTTGAAGGGTAGCTGTGTCTTACGCTGGCAAAAAGCACACCTTCCCCATGAGGAGAAGCCTTCCCAAAGTTCATTGACTCAACCTTCCCCTGGATTTCACTCAGCTTTGGGTCAGAGCCACCGTGGATAGATGAGAGCAGACTTCTCAACCCTGAAGAATGCCAGTGTTTAAAGCTGTATAAATTTTCACTCATCTTTCGTCACTGAACACTACCTTTTGCTAAGCTATTAAAGCCATATTCACATGCCCCAGAGATTTTGTGAGTGATTAATAACAATGAGATGATTGTTATTTAATTACAGCCAAGAGTATTAGGGAAAGTTACTATACTGTGAATGCACCTGCAGAACAGACTTCTCAGTATAGATCCTTTACGTGGCTGGCGCTATATTACTAAGATACACCGTGGGCATAATGACTCTAAGGAATCTCATGGAAGAATTAATTAATAAATGTTGAAGTGAGTTTGATAAAGGAAGTGATCACATGGGTGAGGTATATACCCAAGTGGGTATAAATAACTTAGTGCTGACTTTGTTGAAATCCATTTGTCCTTCATCCAACTGCTTTCGAATAATATCCCTCAAGGTAAGCCTTTCTAGATGTACTCTATAATACAGGAGTCAGGAAGAAAACAATGTAGAATAAGCTATTTGGGACTGTGGAGTTGTGGACTAAAGTGTAAGACATTTGGGGTAGTAGACTATAAATATTTAGTGCTATTAGTTCTATAAACTCACTTCCTGATGAAATATTACAAGATTTTTTAATAATAATTAATGTAGTATTTGACCTTAGGGGAGCAGATAATCAACAGTAGATAAATATTTGAAAACTGATAAACAAATGTTCATTTATTTGGCTGTAAAAAACTCTGTGCTTGACTTATTTAGAAAATCATTCTAAATTTAGTGTAAACTGTGACTGTAGTTCAAAACCAAACTATTATCTGTCATTTAATGAATACTAGCACAAGGCGTCTAGCTTCACAAGAATTCTTTACACACATTTCTGTTGAGGACAAACTTACCTAGAACCTGAAGATCTCCAAACAAGATAGAGTTTATAGGAACTCTATAGTTAGGAAAATACATTAAATTAGTCTCAACACAGATTAGAGTAAAAGTTTGACTACAAAGTGGGGGAGATTTTCGTGATGTGAAGCAAACATGTAATGGATTGCAGACTAACTGGGTTCAATAGGAGCAATCCCAGAATGTCTCTTCATCTACACATTACACAGTGTTTCACAATATCTGCATTTAAACTTAATGTGAAGAATTGTTTAAACACCCTATCAGATCAAGTGAGATGTGAAAATTGTTTGCAAAGTACAAACATTTTATTGCTAAATGGACTTTCCCTGTCTATTGGGAGAGGCAGGCAGAGGCTGTTGACTTACTTAAAGCAATATTAAAATAAATTATTAGTCAGGTTTATAGAGTACATTACTAAAATTTTAAGGATCCATAAAGCTCGTCATTGCTGTAGTATGTACTTTTACTATGGTAAAGGGAAAAACTGAATTGCATCAAGTAGAATATGGCCAGACTACAGAAGAATGATTTTCAAAGTTGATGTCTTCCCACTCCCAGATTCAAGAGATAACATTCTACCTAATATTTTACTTAAATCACCAGGCACACCAGTCTGCTGTGTGACTTTTTTTTGCCTTTGGATTAAGCAAAAAATGATTGTAATTCTGCTGGTGTCTATGTCAATGGTGTCATACAGTGGTAAGTGGCAATGTATTTTTATGATTATTTGACATTTATGCCTAAATACTGTTTTAAGTACGTACATTTTGAAACAGTGCTTTAGAAGCACACCTTCTGTCCCCTCAAACCTAGTTGTTCAACACCTAAATGCACCTAAATAAATTTATCTATGGAGTACTTATATTTTTCTCAGGACTTATAGTGCAGCAAGAAAGATTTAGTGGGTTTAAAAATACAACCAAAGATTGAAACTTCCCTTCTGCCAGCATTTGGTCATTATTTAAATCCTTTAAATAATCCTTAAAAAAAGATTCAACTCATTAAATGCATGTGTATTGTCTAAATTCTCCAAACCTTTCGGTATATCCTGACATATAATTCCTGTTCAGCTAAAGCTCCTCTTTCATATTTTACTATGATTTTTTTTTTCTTCATATAACTCTTTAGCTTTTACAGTCAGGGGTGAATGAGCTTCCCAGTGACAGGAATGGGCGAACATTTCAAATTTATGCAGTCTCTGCACTGTGTAGGAATGTCATTGAGGCCAGTGGTGTGCAGGTGAAGAGAAGAACTCTTAGAAGGTCTAACAGCATTTCTGGTCGCTCCATGGGGTTATTTTTAAAGGGAAAAGAAAGCTCAGCACCTTGACATAGACAAAACTCTGCACTGACCTACTTCACCAGTGGCCTCTCAGGAGTAGAAGTCAGTAAAGAAACAGCACAAAACACATGGGCTAAAATATTTTGATGAAGCTGAACCTTGACTCCTACTATACGAATAGAAATCAGTAATAATATTAGCATTTCCCGCTGCAGTGGTAGATAATGCCAAAATATCTGCACCGTTTATTCATAAAAGAAATAAAGGGGTATTTAGGCCCAGATGTAAAAGGGACTATACATATTGATAAAATCCAGTGCGCTCAGAAATATCTGTACACTCAGAACTTTTTTGAACAGAACATTTGAAAGAGATTTCCCCTCAAACCTTAAAAGGTTGTGCTAGATCATTTTTTTTAGGTCCCTTTCCCCCAGCTAAGGACAATCTGAGATTTAAAATGTTACCATTTTTAGGTTTGGAGAGGATTATTGATATATATTTATGTGGGATTTATTCTGCTCATCTCTGCTTTGAGACTGAAACAAATAGCTGCTCATGAACTAGCATCTTTGTGAGGAGCTAATGTGTTTTACCTTGAATAAATCAAATAAGGTGGGTTTGCGGCACCCTGACTTTTCTCAGCACGATCTATTTTTCTGCTCCCTAAGGATTATAATGACTGTGTCCATGCCCTGTATTGTGACTTTTTAACTTGCCACGATTGCAAAACACAACTGGAGGTGCACTGATGTTTTTTTGATGGGCTTTTTTCGGATAAGACTTCAGAAAATCTTTGTCAGAGTAGAAACATCACAGATACAGTCCAGAAATATTTTTACATATATCTGAATAGTGAAAGAAATTCTGTGGATAAGTTATACGACTGGAAAGCCCAAGTGCTGATGTATCACACAAGTCTCCTCAGGACCCATGCCAAGTCATTTAGCAGGTTTTAGAGAAAGGTGAGAGAAGCTGACCTTCCCGGGGTCTTTTGAGGCTTAAAGGACTGATTTTTGTAGTGCAATCTTTCACTGGCTATACGGGGAACGGTGTAGGACCAATAGCCCCAAAAGACACGATAGCAAAAGAAGAAAAGAGAATAATTTATCCAGAAAGTATTTGCTCTTTGTCCTTTCCCCACCAATTTAAACAAAATAAAGCAATTTTGTTAGCAAACATTGGTTCATTGATCTTGACTTAGTGACAATTAGAAACAGCATTCTTCGTAATGAAAGGATTAGAGGAGCCAAAGGTTTACCAAGCTGCTGA
>JAOXNO010000013.1:150825104-150866904 GCA_028565335.1 Limnodromus scolopaceus | reverse complement strand
GGGATTTTCATGTTTTCCAAAAATTTGCTAGAAGGACCAAATGATCGATGGCTTTTCTTCAACAGACACTGAGTTGGAGCCACGGAGTTATTCAGAGTGCAAAAACCTGGGTCTGGATGCACTTGATAGAACATGGCTTGGGGGAAGGATGTTTGTTATTGCAGAGGAAATACAGGCATTAAGCACACAATAAGGGGCAGTTTTATTTTAGCTAGCATTTATAAAAATACGTAGCCTTCAATGCTATTTATTTTGCACACCATTAGTTTGCTTGAAACTGAATATCTCATGGTCACCAAGATTTCAACAGACTTGTTCCAGTCCTGTGAAAAAGGCCAGCCTTTATCAGGAGACCTTTTCTGGTTTGTGGAAAGAAGTCTGTTCCCCTCAGACATGCTGTAATGAAGGACACTTCTGATGGATTGCTGTTCATTCAAAAGCTTTTTGTTGTGACCAAGAATTTCAGGAAAAGAATAACAGAAGAGGAAGCACCTCTTCCTACCTCCCCCAATCCCATATCCATATTCTGCCACTAAACTTGAGATAATAATTGCTGGAGGCGTATAACTCTTGTTCACTCCCTAAAAGTTGTGGACATGCTGAGAAGGCTGTTATACACCATTTAAAAAGAAAAAAAGTGCTATTTTTTTCCTAATCCTTTGCTAAACATAGATTTAAGTCTTGTATCTAAAAAACCACTAGTCCACTTTATTCTGTTATATTTATTGCAGGAAAATGCAACAGCTTAGCAAGATAACTGTCAACTCTTCCCAAATTCTTTCATAGATAAACTGGACAGGTTTCCTAATGCCAGTTATTCTGAGACATAAGCTATGCCATGCATTTAACATTTTTTTTTCTTCAGCTTTTAGATCCTTGAGCAAATAAATACCTTTGACTTATTATCATAAAAAAAAAAAAAAGAAAAAAAAAGAGTCAAATTTAAATAAATCCAAAGTAACTCAAATCATGCAGATGTTCAGAAGATAAGAACAAGGTAAAAATGGGAAGGAAGAGAACAAGTAATAGTTTTCACTCTAATTCCGGACATGGCAAATAGAAAAAAATAACAGCATGGAAAATATACCACAGCATCTTCAAAAGGAAAAAGAGATAATTAACTTAAGAAAGAAATAGCGGCAGAAAAAGAGGCAATAAGGCAATAGGCAATAAGGACTTGGAAAAACCAAACCTCTTGACTTCAGATAAGTGTAGAGCACAGGCTCACAGAACAGAAACATTCAGAACAATGGGAGTAGTTTGGCAACTAAAACAATTTTATACAATTGTACTGATTTACCCCAGGAAGTGCTACTGTTCAGAAGAGCAGGGGAACACAAGGGTTAGCACATCTCTAGCAATACCTCTGTTTAACAGAGGACTGATTTTTAAGCCAAGGTCAATGTGACACTTGTGGGCTTTCCTGGGTGCGGATGGAGCCAAGCGTTTCATGGCTTTAATAAATCAGCTTTCTAGTGTGGGAAGGGATTCAAAATGCCTGCAGTGTATGTCCCATAATGAAGTATATGTTGTTAGTTTGTTGCTGGTTTTTTTTATTTTTAAATATTTTTCTTCTTTAATTTGTTTGCTGAGGTAGGTGGCCAAGAACTGGAGCCGCCAGCATTCCTGCCAGAGCTTCTTGACACACCTGAAAGAATCTTGAGTAAGAATGGCTTAAGCTTTACTTTCTACAGTATTGCGTGGCAGTGGGGAATCACTTGTACTTTAGCAGCATTGCAGGAAAGTGTGCTGTTAGCAACTAGCTAGTAACTCTTATCTCAAAATGGTTTATGAACCGAAGCAAGACCAGGGGCAGTCTGGGGACAGTTCTTGTCAGTTACTTTTATAAAAAGAAGTGTGGTTTGTTTATTTTTTCATTTAGACAATGACACATTCTTCAATGGAGTGTTTCAAAATGTGGAAAGTGTTGCGTTATTTTTCGGTAAGTATGTGTTCCAGTTTTACTTGAGCACAGAATAGAAATCCTGTGGAGTTTGCTTTTATATACATTGAGAAGGAACAGGGATTTTTGAGGCTGTAGATTTCCCCAAAGAGTATTATAAAACTGCATACTGCTGGGTGTCAAGCATTGCTCAATGTGCCTGTGTTATTGCCTTTTTTAGGCTCTGTGTTCATGCAAACATCACCCATGTGTGACCCACACCTGGCTCACCTCTGTTTATCAAGCATTGTATGGCTGTTCTCTTTCCAGACTGCCTGGGCTCTCACTTCACCTGGTTACAGTCCATCTTCACTAACTTCCCTGCCCTGCTCAACTTTGTGAACAAAATGAAGTGCGTTACTGGTTTTTGTCCCAGGGATTTTGAGGACTATGGTTGCTCTTGCCGGTTTGAGATGGAAGGGCTCCCCGTGGATGAAGCTGATGAGTAAGTCTTACCCATGAGATATCCTCTTCTGCCGTGACCAGCTGTCACTGCCCTCATGCTCTGATGACCCGAAGCATAGCACTTGCCTAAAAGATTTAAGGACAATAGTAAAAGAATTATTATTTATTCAGAGGGTAAATCAATCCCAAACCATCCAGCTCTGCTTAATCTAGTCATCGCTCACTCGCAGCCTAAATATCTGCTATGACCTACAAAAGATAACTTCTGCTCTGGTTTATCAGCCCTGTCCTTTGTTATTCTTTCCTGCTGGTGAGCACTATCTTTTTGCTGAGCTGACACCCCATGCCAGTTGCCTTACAGAATGACTTGGAAACAGGTGAAGTCAAGATAGTCATAAACTACAGCTGTAGTAGATGATCCACTTGTTCTTTTTTCTCATAGCTTAGAGTCTCCCTTTATTTCCTCACACTTTGATGTGGAGAAATACTCCCATCCTACAGATAAAATCAGAGTCCCACACACCTGCATATAATTCTACCAGTGCAGCTCAGGTGACACAGCTGATTTAAACCTGCTTGCAAAGAGTGGCCACTAATGCAACAGAGAATTAACCACCACACCCATCTCCTTAACATATCTACCCAGAAGTCTCTAAATTGTGAACAGGTCTTTGTGAACCAAGTCTCATTCATTTCTTTGTACTGAAGAATTCTGTCTCACACTGAAATCGGTGCCAAAAACTGGAGGGCCTGTTAATAAGGTGAGTGGGAGAGCATTATTCTGGGCAGTTTAGTGGGTTTACAAACTTACCAAACTTTTGGTATTGGGAGCTGTGTAATACGCCAGCTGTGGAAGCTCAGAGTGGACTATAATGAAAATGTTGGCATCTGAGGGGCATTTAAACATCAACAGAATCAGCTAAATAAGACTTCAAGTGGCAGTTAGGAGGTTAAGTAGATCTTGCCCTGAATACCTGTGTACGTGCAAAGGTTGGAAGAGGTTGGAGCATCCAGGCACAAAGAAGAACAATACAGCTCAGTGGCCCTTCCCAGTACACGCACCAGGAACAAAACCACCCAAATTCCACACTGTACTTTGGAGTAATACTGCCCCAGACCCTGACTGGGCTAGTGAGAAAAAATGTAATCTCGGGTCAGGACAATCAAATGGTTGTTCACTTATGCCTGCAGGAGGTGTGAAAAGAAATTTAAAAAGAATCAAGATCCACCCATGTCTAAATAGAAAAAAGCTTTTTCCAACAATGTAATGTAATGTATTAATACCCTGAGTGTAGACAGCAATGGTTCAGAAAGAGCTAGTGCCCAGAGACAGATGGAAATTAACCCATCCACTTTCCAGCATGGAATGGTTGGGAAAATGAAGGTCTAACGCTGCTACTGGAAAAAAGCCATTTCTGAACAATTGTGATGACATGCTGAAATGAGAGCTCGAGTCAGTTCAATGGACTGATACCCGAAGAGCTGAGCACCTGGGCTTTCGCTTCACTCAGTTTCATTTTAATGCAGAGCAGTGTAAATGCAGGAACAGCAGAACGATCTGTCAGCAGTTTTGTCCTGAGAAACGGCCACAGAGTCACTTTGTGTTTACAAATTGGTGAGCAGTCTTGTGATGAGGTTTCCTTAGCAGCATGGCAACCCCACTGCAGTTTGCAGTAAATGGAGACTGATTATTGTTTTGCCACTGACACAGATATGCCCTCGGTTGAAGGGAGCCTCCAGACAGGTGGCTGCTATGTGTCTTTCTCAGACACAGTTCCCACAGTGTTGTAATTTTTTCACTAACTTTATTTCTTATAAACTAGTTTGGCAAACCTTGGATTTTATCACTGCCATTTCAATTTAATAAAAAAAGGGCTGAATAACTCATGTAGGTTTTCAAGGCATTGGAAAATATTTGTGCCTGTAAAAGCAAGCTTGTCTTATTTCCCAGAGTAGCTACATGTCATGTCTAAATTAGATAATTGTCATATCTACGTAACCTACTCTACCCCCAAAGTACATGGGGACAGAGAAGCAAAGTGTCTAACTGCCTTTGTTGTGTGGTGGTAGGAGAAAGCTGCTTTGCTCCAGTGTGAGGAAATTATTTCATCGCCCCTTCCCGTGGATAAATGGTGTATTCTAATTCTGATTGTTGCATAGAAGTACAAGAAGCAGAGGATATATAACTAACTGCACGTAGTTATATAGTCTCAATGAGACACAGGAATCCAGAAGGCGTTGCAGAGATGTTAACCCTCCACGAGTGCCAGGTTCTGTGCAGTTCTCCAAATCTGCAGTGAGAAAGGTTGTGGCAGGACTAGATCCAAGACCTGTGGAGCCGAGCCGTGGGGCACTGTTTGGCAGTGAGATGGCAGTGCTGTGGGTGGACATTTGGGCACTGATAGTGGATTTCTTATTTAAACTGCTTGTAGAGTCCTTGTAAGATCTTAGGACAGAAGTATAAATCTCGTCTCCCACAGCATGCAGACCTGCTCCCACCATGGAGTTTGGCATCCAGTTGTATTTACCCCACGCGACTGACTCAGGGGAAAAAAAGTACTCAGCCTTTCTTGTGTCTAGGGACCACACTGAGGAGCCCTTTTTCTCCTTTGGCCTCTTCTGTGCTCTTGTGTAAGAGCAACATGAAAGCATTGCAGTCTGATCTTGAACTGAAAATAAATTGTGTAAACTCTGTGTTATTTCACTCTTTAAGATGCTGTTTCCAGCACCGCAAATGCTATGATGAAGCAATGGAAATGGAGTGCACGTGGGACCCATCAAAGATTTCTACAGATTTCAGCTGCTCTACTGAAAACCTGACCTGTGGTAAGAATAAGCCTCACCATAAATGAGATGTTTATTCTGGTCTGTCTGCCAAAAGTCATATGTGAATTAGGCAGAAACCACTTCCACGTATGGATTTTTAAGGGTTTAAGTGTTCTACTTAACAGGGGTGAAAGGAAATAAGAATACACAGAAGCATCAAAGCCCAGCTAGGCAGGACATTTGAAGTCTAATAACTAGACCCTTGTCAGGGCTCCCCTAATAAGAAGCCTCTTGCTGAGGTTTCCCTGACTTTGCAGGACCACTAAGCATTGCTTGAGATACCTCCACACATCAGAAATGCAGCGGTTGTTGGACAAAAACCTGAAAAACAGCTCCCTTCTGAAGATTCAAGGCCTGATTTTTATATCCTTGGAGGAATCCCACTCTTTGTTCACAAGGTCATACGCACTCCTCAGACACACTGTTCCATGCAATACTAATACAGTCCTGGCAAGAGTGGGGTGGGGCTCTTCAGTGCCTAATCAATTTTAATATAATTTTTCAGCAAGTATTGACTCTCAGAAAAGTCCATGTGCTAGAACACAACTTGAAGATACCAGCAAAGAGGAAAAGAATGCCCAAACCAAAACTCTTACAGCTTGTTTAAGAAACAATCTGATCCAATTTCCTTTTCTTGTTTCAAATTTAAACCATTTTTGCTATTGAGGCCAATCTATACAAGTTCAAGTTCATTTAAACATGAATAGTACTTTTTTAGCTCTTTCCATACTTAATAATGAGAAAACATTTTGTTCAAACTAAACAAAAAAAAAAAGGAAGAAAAAAAAAGAATAGTTTCCATCAAAAATGTGAAATGTAAGAGTGACAGCTCCAAAAGGTCAATGGTGTTTTTGAAACCCTGAAAGGTACAAAGTTTTGAAGTGGGAAAATAGTATTTCCTGGGAAACTGTTTCATACCCTTTATAAGGAGCAAAACACATCTTACATGAAAGTCTTGGCTTGTGGACTATGACTTCTTGAGGTTAGGAGGAATATTTTAATGACCTCTGTGAAATGTCAGACTCTGCATCAGCTGGGTTGAGTTTTCCATGGGAAAACCAGAGGCAGGTTCCGTCGCCCTCACTGCTCTGCAGAATGACCCGGCAGAGGCAGGAAGTCTATTGCCAGCCGTGCCGGGCTACATTGGGTGGTGTTTGGAAAACAAACTGTGTAGGACTGTGAAACTTGACAGTATTTAATGTGGAGAAGTACAGTATAAATAGGTTTGCAGTAATGAATATAGACACAAAACTTACAGGGAGAAAAAAGCAGGAGGCGGAAAAGAGATCTCAATAGTACCTTGTTTGGATTTTTATTTTATTTCCAGAGTCTGGGGATCCCTGTGAACAGTTTCTCTGCAACTGCGACAAAGATGCCATTGAATGCTTTGTGAAGGCACACATTAACTCTTCCTTGAATGGGATGGATACCTCCTTCTGTCCATCTCCTGTTACAGGTAATAATAAGGACCTGATCGACTGCTTCCTCCTGCCAGTTTTTCCACTGGCATCCAATTTGACCCAAGGAGAATGAAGCAGCAGCGGGGTGCTTTCCTGCACTAAATCTGGCAGTCTGTCCTATTCTCCATTTCATGTGTCTTTTCCATTTACTGCTACTCAAGTGAATACCAAGAGAGAAGAAGAAGGTGGACTAATTGCCATCCTGGAGCAAGTCCAGGGGAGGCTACCGAGCTGGTGAGGGGGTGGGAGCACACGATGAAAGAGGAGGAGGCCTGGGGAGACCTTTTTGCTGTCCTCAATACCTAGTGGGGTGTGTAGATAAGACACAGCCAGACTTCCTGGAGGTGCACAGGGACAGGACAAGGGGCAAGAAACACAACTGCAACAGGGAAATTCCTGTTAGATATGAAGAAATTATTTTTTATTCAGGAGGCACCTGCCAGCCCTGGGAGACTCTTGCCAATGTGAATGAAGGGGTGATATTTGGGGTGATTAGTGACCCACTGAGGTCACTAACAGGAATGTCAAATTGAAAATATTGCTAGCTCAAATCTCCCCTTAAATCATGGAAAAACTCTAGCTGGAAAGGCAAAAATAGACCCACTCTACTCTGTTACTTGGTTTCCATCTTGGAAAGAAAAATCCTCTCAAAAGATGAAGGGGATATTTATCTTCATTGTCATACACTGATCTGTGCTCTGCAGCTGAAATTACAGCCTGGTAAGGCTGAATACCTGTCCTGTGGGAACAGGGAGGGATTAAAAACTTAATTCATATGGATTGCAACCAAAGCACGGCAGGGGGAGGACCTTTGAACTCCCAAGCTGACATGGATGTGAAAAAGCAATGCTAGCTTTTCTAATCCTTTGGCTCATATTCACACCCCCCAGTGCTAAGGACAGATACAGACATCTATATCATGCTCTGGATGCGGGCATCCCCTTGTGAACAGGTCAAGGGAGACAAAAATGCCACAGGAAAATTTGCCTCAAAGCCAGAAAATTGTTTTGTGTAAGCCAGTAATCTTTCACTGGGATCAGATGGCTCTAATATAAAGTATGGCAGTTCCAACACATTCCAAATAAAGGGGAAATTGTTAGGTGCTAACAGGAAAATCATGCTGGTTTTACCACTTCTGATAAAGATTGAATCAATCTTAACTCACTGAATACCTCCACTAATTTTAGGCTCCTGATTATATTTCTTAATGGAGAAAATATCCTTTGAATTAAACATTTTTCTTTAGCTTTCACCCATGTTATTATCTTTCTGTGTAACTGTTCTGTCCAGGGTTTGAAAAAAAAAAAAAATCCTATCTGACAAATTTCTAGGAAAAGGATTTTGGTAGATTCTTTATTACAGAGAAAAATGGGAATAAGTTACAGAGAGTGAAATGGAGACATATTTGCCTAAATGTCTGCTTTAATAGCAATAAATGCAATTAACTCCTGATTTGTTGTAGTATTCAGATTAAACAGTGACAAATTCCCTTTTCACGTGTTAGTCTATGAGAGAGCTTTCTCCTTTTCAGAAACCACCAGCCAGAGAGCAATGACAACACTTCACACGGAGGGTATGTCCTTATCTCTGTAATTCTTTGGTTGGAGTATTTTAAATCAAGATAAATTTATACCCATAAAAATAACATGAGTAGTTTGGGAGCTATGAATTCCTTTCTGAGAAGCAAGGACAAGTTTTAGCAAGATGTCAAAATATGAAAGGAGGAGAAAAAAGCCTAATAAACTAAAGCCCCATTTTTGTGACCAGCTTTTACACAGGTGCACAGGAAAATTTCAGCCAAATGACTCATTTTTCTGAGAAGAGAACCCTGAAGCTCATTTAGAAATGATATAAGAAGAAATACAGTAAAAACAGCTTAAAAATAGTTTCAGATGGATCCTTTTCTATTTGCATGCACATTTACAGCCCTGCTTCAACAAGGTTCCTAGCCAGGTGCCTGGGTTTAAACATTTAAGTTTTCTGTTTAAATGTTTAAATCTTATCTTCATACCTTCACTATAGGCCACGTATTTAAGTACCTGCTGAAATGGGAATTTAAAGTATGCTGATTGCTAAGCAATTGTTCTTGTTTAGGTTGAAACTCTGCATGATAGAGACTGAGGGATTTTTTGTTTATTTTTTTATGTTGCCGAGTAGAATTTAGTATCGGCACTGAATAAATATTAAGGCAGGATTTTAATATTGTTACCATAATTTTCAATAATTAGGTTTGTATTTGCTGTATTTGTGTCATACAATAAGTGTACAGAAAGCACAACAATGGTAATATTTAGAAATAGGTTCCGTTTTGATGACTCTGATCCTGTTATGCCAAGATCCTGCCTAAGAAGCATCATGAGGCGTGACCCTCGGGAGTAAGAATGCTTTTATTTTTGCAGAATTCCTTCATCATGGGATGGACAAAACACAGGCTGCAACTGCATCCATGGAAGAAGGTTTGCAACTTAAGAGTGCATGGAGTAACGTTTGCAGCTCTGAAAAGCTGAAAGAGTAAAATACAAGAATAAGCTGCTTGCTTGTTTTCTGCCCTTCTAAAAGGACAGATATAAAAGTAGATACAATGTTTTGGTGATCAAATTCAAGGCTGAATGAGAAGGTATGATTTTTCAATTAGTGCATGGGATGTGCTCAGCCACTGTTTACAGTAAGTTTCCCAAGGGCTGAATACGAGCACTCTACAACAAAGCCTGTTTTCATCCAAACAGACCTGGGAACGGGGGTTGCAGCAGGTGAGCTGGTTGGCAGAGACGTGCTGTGTAGGTGCCAACCACAGGACCCACAGCCCACTGCGTATTTGTTGTCTTTAAAGAGACATTTAATTATACAAGATCAAGCAGTGGCATGAGGAAAAGTTGGGTGTGGTTTGTTGCAAACGAGCCAGCAGTTCGGTGGTTTATTTACCTCCAATGCAGAGATGCAGATTGAGGTCCCTCTCCCTCTGGTACCTCTTAGGTGAGTACTTAAACAATGAGACCGAGTGGTTCTTCTGACAATTTTCATTATTTTTTTTCTGCTACAATCAGTAGTTAGGTTATTCAGGAATGGATGTTTGCAAAATCTCATTGCTGCATTACAAGAAAACTATTCCTACCTACATGGTGTGTGCTACAACACAAAAGCCCATGGAGAGAAGTCATCCAAAGCCTTGGATGGCTCTGGGAGGGCACACCTGACAAGTGCGGGCCAAGCCATTCACTAGTGAAATACAGATGGAGACCAGTCTTAGACAATCCACTTCCTGATTTAACTGATGCACTCTTGTAAAATGGCCCCATCACAAGCAAAGCCTTACTGTCATGTACACAGATCCTGTGTCTGCCGAGCACAGAAGCAACGTGCGCTGGATGGGTGCCACCAAGCCACTGCTCAACTCGGAGAAACTCAGGAGTTATTTTTCTGGGAGTGGGGAGAGGTGGGAAGTTGCACTTTTTGAGAACTGAAGAACCTGGTTTCAATCTCTCTGGTGTGCTCTTCTGGGAGGCTTGGTAATAGAAAACTGAGAGCTCCTGAAGGAGTGAGTGCTCCTGTAGTTGCACATCTGTATCAATCTTTTACTTCCCGAGAAAATGATTACTTGTGCTCTCTAAAGAGACATAGTTCATCCTAAGGCTCAAATTACTGCCAAGGGATAAAAACCTGTATTAGAAATTTTAGAAAGCTGAAAATGTATCACAGATAACATCTAGTCAGAGTCTGAAGGAAATATTTGGAGAACCACTTACCATTTAACGAGCTGTCTCCCCGTTTAAGCCCATAGGAGCTTCATCACTGACAACTGGGGGAACTGCATGAAGATGAAGCTAAGTCCCACTCAGAGACTTGTTCAAACGCAAAGCCATTATTCCTCACATCACAACATCCTAAGAGCAGACAAAAAGATGCAGAGATATTTCTTTTAAATAACATACATTTTGATAAGTTATAAACATATAAGTGAAGATAAATGAGAAAAGCTTATAAAAAAAAATTAATTAAAGATTAGGGAAATCTTGGGGCTTGTAGCTGCCCATCTGCACTTGGCTTTCATTGCAGGTAAACATGAGGTGTTTGTGAGGAATGTGACACATCCTTCCGTGCACAACACTGAGATTTTAGACCTAATTCTCTTTAGTGTATTTGTCTGTCGAATGGTTTTAATATTGAATTTGCTGCTTCAGTCACAGGTATGCTGCTGCTTTGTTAGTGTAAAGCACTTTATTTGAACACAGCAATGAGATTATTTTATCAGTATCACTTTGTCTACAACAATAGATGCACCACAGAGAAAAATGGCCGGTATAAAAAATGCCCAGGTCTTCCTGCTTTGCTGAAAAAGCTCTTGGCAGCCTGACGTCTCATAATAGTCAGCGCTGGAAACTTGTTTTCTGAGTTTACCTTTTTTGTCTTCAACAGTGATTTCTTTTGAGCCCAGTGAGTCGGTCCTGGGGACTTCCAAGGCTGGAGGTAAGACTCTGATTATGCTTTTGATGATGAATCAGTCGCTCCTGACTCCAGGTGAAAACAGATTTTGGTTAACGAAGCTCTATGGTGTCACAGGCGAAAATCTGCAGCTCAGGATTTCTGGGTTATACCCCTAATTCTTCTGCTGACTTGCACATCCCTAAGCCAACCACTTGGTTTCTCCTAATTACTGTCTTCATAAAACAAGTCTAATAGTGCTGCTTAAGCTTTGTGATGTTTTCTGTAAAAGCCACTCCAGAAATGCAGAAATGGAGGGTGTAGGTCACTAACGCGATGTCTCTGCTTGTTGTACAGTTACCACAGGGGACCACAGAGGAACAGCTCCCACTCCCTCCCTCCCCTCGATAAGAGGTCAGTGACTCTCAGCTTTCCCTTTCCTGTCCTAGTGGACAACAGGATGACCATAAGCCGACAATGTGCCCTTGTGGCCAAGAAGGCCAATAGCATCCTGGGGTGCATCAGGAAGAGTATGACCAGCAGGTCGAGGGAGGTCATCCTCCCCCTCTGCTCTGCCCTGGTGAGGCCCCATCTGGAGCACTGGGTCCAGTTCTGGGCTCCCCAGTTCAAGAAGGACAGGGAACTGCTGGAGAGGGTACAGCAGAGGGCTACAAAGATGATTAAGGGCCTGGAGCATCTCCTTTATGAGGAGAGGCTGAGGGACTTGGGTCTTTTTAGTCTAGAGAAGAGAAGACTATGGGGGGATCTAATTAATGCTTATAAATACTTAAAGGGAGGGTGTCAGGAGGACGGGGCCGGTCATCTTTCAGTGGTGCCCAGGGACAGAACAAGAGGAAATGGGCACAAACTTGAATGTAAGAAGTTCCACCTAAACATGAGGAGGAACTTCTTTACCTTGAGGGTGGCAGAGCACTGGAACAGGCTGCCCAGAGAGGTGGTGGAGTCTCCTTCTCTGGAAACATTCAAAACCTGCCTGGACACGTTCCTGTGCAACCTGCTCTGGGTAGGCCTGCTTTGGTAGGGGAATTGGACTAGATGATCTCCAGAGGTCCCTTCCAACCCCATGTGATTCTGGCTGACACAGCAATACCTCATCTAAAAGCATCACAGTTCAAAATCCATGCATGGTGACAACAGGGTTGCCAGGGAATCAAATTTAGCCTGGGGTCAGATAGCAGGTACACAGATAATAAAACCAGACTGAGAAGTATTCACTGTTGCCTCAAGCCACTCATTTGCACTCCTCGCGCAAGAATTTGTCAAGGGTTCTTCATATAAGGTTTTTTCCAATATAATGGTTGATCCTTTAAATTACATTCATAGCATCTGCTGCCAGAAGGGTTCATTTTGATTGTGCCTCCTCCTTTATTAATACAGAATTTCACGGAATTCTTTCCCCGGTCTGAAACCGTGAAATCTGAAAACTTCACCTTTTGCAGTTGTTATTGCTTTGAGCACAGCTATGCCAGCAGCTACAGAAGTGGAGCGCTGTGGGAAACTTGGAAGTTTTCAGCAGCCCCTTTTTTTGGTAGAAGGGGTTGTTCAGGCAGAGTAAAATGCACTAGAAAACTGTCAAGGAGTGCTGCATATGGAGAGAAGAAAGTAGCAATTTTTTGCCTCTGATTACACTGCTGGTCCACGTTTCTCACCCCCGTACAGAAATACAGCATCGCTGTGCTAAGCACTGGTCAAAGTCCCTAAATGTTCCCTTGCGTTAACTTGAATGTACCAGAAAATCTGTGTGTTGTGCTGCGAGGTCTGTGTGGCTCCTGGGGGATTATTTGTAATATCTATTCTTAGCTAAGTGCGGAATTTCCCAAACTCCAGTTCTATTTTCTACATCTAGCAGGAATCGCTTTCGACACATCACTGTCAATGAAGTGGCAAAAATGTGCACCTTGTTAGCTATTAAAACTAGCACGTTGCCATTGCTCCCTCTCTGCAACCTTTCATGGTCTTCCTTGTGTTCTTAACAGTTCTTTCATTATTTTAATCTCTTCTCCTATCCTATGACAGGCCATTTTTAACACATACTAAAAACAGAACTTCAGAGGAACAAATTTAATGAATTTGAGCTTAATCCAATTAATAAATTCACCCAAGGAATGTAAAAGGAAAGGTTTTAAAAATGTGGAAACACATGTTTACTAGTATTTCCAAAGTATTTTGTTTGTGAACTGCCACGTTCTTCATATTGACATTTAGAAAAAATGAAACCATTTGATAACAGAATTTTCATTTCCAGGTTAGCCTATATAAAAAATGAAAGTTAAAAAAAGAAAAAAAAAGTTAACTAACCACCAAATTAAACAAAACATTCCTGGCCAACAATAAAGATTCAGATAATCCAAAAAGAAATATAAATTTAATTTTTAGGATGAAGAATCTCCTTAAAATTACGTTTCTATTCATCCTCAACTTATTTTCTCCTTAATATTTGCTTGTGGTTACAATGAAGCAAATCCTCCAGTTGCCCTGCTCTGCATCAGTCGAATAATTTTCTGCCTTCCCTGATGTTGCTATCAGTTTTTGTATCCTCATGTGAATGGACAATTTTTATTTTTATTTTTTTTAGGAATTTACTCAGAAATTGACATCTCACCTGCACTTTATCTCTCGGTATGGCTGACTAATCAGTAACCCATATGATTTTGAGCAGCTGGCACAGCTCTTTACCTCAGTATGCAACATATAAAGTTAAAAAAAAAGTAGTTATACTGGTTCTCTTTAGCCAGCATCTTGTTTTCTAAAAGGCAAGAAATGTGAAGAAATGACCAATGTGTATACTCCTTGCTTTTCCGGTCTTCATTTTGAATTTTTTTTTTCTCTATGACCATCAGTTCACATGAGTTCTGCCTGAGGATATTACTCTGACCTGCTATCTAAATGAAAATCTTGTTTTATATTGCTCCATGTCTTCTTCTGCTTTCCTCTTTCTGCTTATTCAGAAGAGGATGGATTTATGGACGCTGTGGCCCCAGTGGAAGAGATAACCACCTCCCCAGCCTCATTCTCAGGAGACACTAACTCAATGCAAGTCAAAATTGTCCCCAGCGAGAAGACTCCTGCAGATACATCTCCAAAGACAAAAGAAAAAGGCAAGTAAAAACTGAATTACACCTATTCTAATTTACAGCGTTCCCCTATTCCTGTTCTCAGCTATCTGAGGATTCAGCATTTTTTTGCATACATGTAGAATAACACTATTTTTTTCCTAAATCTGGATAGATTTCATAGAAATGCTTAACATAGTTTAACATAGAAAGCTTAACTAACCATTAATGACCAGTCTTCCATCTATGAATTAAGCAAATTTTAGAAAATGGCCAATTGATTACAGCTCAGAATATGCACTTTTGGACACATTACTGATAGAAGAGTTTCCTCTCCCTTTGCAAGTCTAATCTACCCATTTGTCATCTCCAGAGACAAGCCCTGCAAGGGGTGGGCAGGGCACAGCTTCCTCTGGAATAGCCCCGGAACTGGTGCCATCTGACACTGGACCCCGTGAACCTGCAAGAAAAGGTAAAGGAAAGGTTTTTTTCCCCAGTTATATCTAATGAAATATTCAGCTACCTCTATATCAAAAGGGTGGTGTATATTACATATAAAGGTTATAGTTATTCTAGACCAGTTAGACAAGCACGTATGCATCAGTGTTTATAAGAACAACAGGAGATGCAGTCATCTGCAAAAGCTTCCAACAGTTCAGCCTCTGCCACCAATGTGCTGTCCTTAACACTTACAAAAGCTATTTATGATTAGGTTATAAGTACATTTTTCATACAGTACGAGATCTAAAATGAGCTTAGTGAGTATTTCCCCTTGATTTTGTTTTTAGGCAGTAATTTAATCACATCTTTGAGTTAGCTGATTTTACAAGCAGCAGAAGGAATAGAAGGAACTTCCCCGCTCCTCATTCAGGATAGAGGCATCATAGCTCTAATTGAATTGCAGTTAAAAAGCGTGAATATGATAATCCAAGATGGCCTTCCCTGGTTTGTAAGATCAGGAAACAATTCTCTTTGAAGTGAAAATCCAAAATCTTTCCTTTGGGAAAGTAACACTAGCACTGGTTGCTCTGTGACGGTAGCCAAGCTTTACTGGGACAAGTTTTGTAAGCGTACCGTGAAGGAATCATGCGCATCTTAGCCCTACTACACCTTTAATGCTAGGTGGAAGGTATTTCAAAGGAAACAATAGTTATTGTTTTCTCCAGCACATGTTAGTCATTGCCCAGCTACAAGAGGTTAGGACTCTTATTTTCTGAATTAGCCAAGACAGAAGCTACTGAATACCCAGCTAGGTTTGAATATTTGAGAAGGAAAAATTAACTATGAAGGATTACAAAGGATTGCAAAGCACTCTCATTGCAATCCAATTTGACTTGTAATTTATATCTTCTTAGGCAACTCTCTCCCCTTTATATATTTCCCCCACTTCTACTGACTTGCTCTGTAGTACTCTAAGAGCCATGGACTGGAGCAATAATTTAGAAATTGTAAAACGTTGCCTGTAAAGTTTCTGAGAGCTCTGAAAATACTTCTGTCATCACAAGAGATCCCCCAGTCAGTGAAAACATGATGTGTTAAATAACTTTTTTTTTGCTTTACAGTATGTGAGCGATTAACCTTTCTGCAAGAGAGAGGAAACGGAAGAGCGAAGAGGGAGCTGCCCCAGCTGGGAGAAATGCTGTTCTGTTTAACTGAGCGATGCCCTGAGGAATTTGAGTCTTACGGATGCTACTGTGGCCAAGAAGGAGGAGGTGATCCTCATGATGCACTGGACAGGTGGGGGCTCTTCTACACTCTGCCATTAACTATGGGCATTACCGGGGTGCCTATGGACCAACAAAGATCAGTATACATTTTGCTGGGCCTTGTATTGCTACGTGTCAGTAGTTAGGCCACATTTTGAAAAAAGAGTAAGTAAATAGCCACATAAATACATAAATCGTGAAATAGTCTAATGTCACTAAGACACATTCTGTTATTGCATCAATGTTTTGGAGAGGACTTCCTAACTCAATTAAAATAAGAAAGGAGAATGATGGGAGGTAAGCAGAGCAGGAGGAAGAGTATATCAAAAGAGATAAGGATTTCTGTGAAACTTGGCTACCAGTTTGGAAAGTGATTTATGAAGAGCAGGGTTAACACACATCTGTGCCACACTGTCCTTCAGAAGAGAGTACAGCTCAAGAGGGACCCACCGCAGCCAACTGTGTGCAGGCATGGCACAACCGACCAAGAGGAGTAATTCTGGAGCAATGCAGAGAATTCAGCCAAAGTAAAGAAACCTCACTGAAGAGTGTTGCATTTACAACTAATAATCTCTCCCTGTTTGGAAGTTCATAATAGCTGGGGCCACGTCAGGTTTAAGTATAGCACTTAGGATACAGCACACACAATTGTCCTGCACTTGCACACAAGTAAGACCACCTGACCATCCGGAGGTGGTCTACACGAAGGCTAGTCATGGCTCTCGCTGTCAGGATGCAGTTTTCAGATGTTCAGCCAACAATATTTGAACACTTGAAGACACTCCTCATAGAGGATTAGGTCATAGTTACAGTTGTAATTATTTGTCTTAAAAATAAAGCAAAAAAACACCAAAAAACTGCAGCACTGTTAAACAAATGATGCCAAAGGAATGAGGATGGAAGTTCTGAGAGCAGGAACAGGTATAGAAGGAGAGTAGGAACAGGTTTGTTGGATCTTTTCTTATTCCCTATGGAATTTTTTTTTTCCATACGAATAATAAATTTCTCAGTTTTAATGGGCATTCATAATACATAGATAAAATAATTGTGAGTACTCCGTGATGCAGGAAAAGTAAATACTTTTCAGTTATAACTACTGTGTTTATTTTATATTTTTTATTTATTGTTTATGTATCTACTATGTTTATTTTAGGTGCTGCTTCGCTCATCACTGTTGTATGGAACAAGTGAAGAAACTCGGATGTCAGGCAGAAAGAAATTCAAGATCTGAAGTTGTATGTTTTGATCACAAGCCAAAATGTAAGTTCGGGCCAGAGGAAATTCCTTCTGCCCTGATGACAGTGTATCAAAGCCTTAGGGACTGAATGCCACCAGGCCTGCGAGCTGCTACAGCTGAGTATGGGGACAGAAAAATTTGGCTTACGAAATGTCAGCAACATTTAACTACAAAATGGAGCTTTTTTCCTAGTTGAGATCAAGGTTATTACACCTTGTGTATGATGTGACCAGGTCAGGCTGAGAAAATTAGACGCAGATATTTTATGACTGGAGAGAGAAGTCAGCTGTTGGGTGTCTTTACGTTCACAAATTCAACTAAAGCCAGTCAGACCTTCAGCTGCCCAGCACCTCGGGGCCAGGCTTATACTTAGATGATCGAAGGTGAATTTGGAGACTAAAATTCAAGGCAGATTTGAAAATTTTACTTTCAAAAGCTCATCTACCCATGGCAAATTACACATTGACTAATTGTAACTGCTTTCAAACACTTCTGACAGGGCTTTGAGGAACCTGGTCTAGCGGGAGGTGTCCCTGCCCATGGCAGGGGGGGTTGGAACTCGATGTTCTTTAATGTCCCTTCTAACCCAAACCATTCTATGATTCTTTTTAAGGTATTGGTTGGAGCACGTGTGAGAAACTACTATGTGCTTGTGACAAGACAGCAGCCGAGTGCATGGCTTCTGCCTTCTTCAATGAAAGCCTGAAGTTCCCACCCAGGCAGGAGTGCCAGGAGGAGAAAGCCTCATGTCAGAGAGACCTTTATGAAAGGCCTTCCATCGGCACAGAAACAGGCACCAGGACTTCCAGCTCTGAAGAGAGCAGTGAGGAGGAAGGTCCACTGTGGAGTGCGTTAAGAAGAGCAAGGAGAGAGACACACCGTCCCGCTGGAAGCTCCAGAATGGAGCAACACGAAGGCAGATAACCAGCCACCACCACCACGTGCTGGAGAACTGGCACGGAGACTTTCAGAGCCAGCCACCGCATACCTTGCTCTTTCTGATCACTCTGCACGCTGCTTTACGCTTTCCAGCACACAAGTGACATAACCATAGAGTAGCTATTAAATGTCAGGCGGTAATACTCCTTGCTGGAGGGAAGGCGGGACTATGGACTGCCCATTCAGTCAGATACTGCCTTAAATTATTAGTTGACAATATTCTGTGTAATTTCATACGATTTTTATGTAAAAACTGTTCTGATCAAAGATAGATTCTTGTTAACTGTGTAGTTGGTTCAGACTGGATCTTGCTGATGGCGGCTAATATTTTAGGTTTTTAATTAAACCAAATTGCAACTACTCCAACTGCTTTTGCAGACGTTCTTCCTTTACCGAGCTTCGCACAAGACACACAAAAGAAAAGGTAAGGGAATTACATAAAAATAGGTTCCTTCTTCCCTTCTTATCTAATTGCAATTTTCAGCCTGCAGAGTTTCTGCTGGTCAATCAGATCATGACAGTAAAAGCCACATTCCTTGCGCCATAGCTGTGTACTGTGCATGGTCATCTCCAGTTTTGAGAGATTTCAGGATGCTAAAGGGAATAATTTAAAGGTTCTGCTTCCCGGAATCAACTAAGACTAATACATTCTGAAGCATGCAATGTAAAGCTGGAATAATGCTTTTTGCTTTTGACTGAACCCAAGGTTGTTTGCTTTATTTTTTTCCAAATTCACCACTCACAAGGTTCTCCAGTTATCAGACAACAGCAGTATAACAGGATAAGCACAGCTTTTTCCTTGATAAGGTGCTAATTTAGACTATGCTTTGATCATAAAATACTGCCAGAAGAAAGAAAATTACTAGAACATGACTATTAATAACAAAGCTAAACAACAACCAAAAAAACCCAGCTAGCAACCTTGTGACTTTGATATGAAAGGTGCACACAAAGGTATCGTTTTCTATGTTTTTATTATCAGATTTCAGTTGTACAGCACACAACCGTGCAAACACAACCGCTATTGCCGTGCTTCTGCTGAGCACATCTTTGCAGGAGCAAAACCACACTCACACGGAACCTCCTCTGTAAGCACATCTAATTGTAAGTGAAGGTTTGCCTTCTTGATCAAAATAAATCAATAAAAATAGTAACGAAAATGATCAGGGGGCCTCTCCTGTAAGGACAGGCTGAGAGTGGTGGGGTTGTTCAGCCTCTCTTGGAGAAGAAAAGGCTCCGGGGAGACCTTATTGCAGCCTTCCAGTACCTAAAGGGGGCTTATAAGAAAGACAGGCACAGACTTTTTAGCAGGGCCTGTTGTGATAGGACAATGGGCCATGGGTTTAAACTTAAAGGTAGATTTAGAGTAGATATTTTTTACAATAAGGGTGGTGAAACCCTGGCACCAGTTGCCCAGAAAGGTAGTAGATGCCCCATCCCTGGAAACATTCAAGGTCAGGGTGGATGGGGCTCTGAGCAAACTGGTCTCGTTGAAGACATCCCTGCTCATTGCAGGGGACTTGGACTAGATGGTTTTTAAAATGTGCCATCCAACCCAAACTAGTCTGTGGTTCACTAACTTGTCTTGGATTGCTACAAACTTTCTAGCGATACTGCTGCTCTGAAAGGTCTGGATTTCTTCTCTATAATCTCGTTCTACGTAAGTGTTCCTTACCGATGGCTGACTGTGTCCTCATGCTGGATACAGAAATGCTACCTGTGTTCTTCCAGGTCGTGAAGCAGTTAATTAAACCGCATCATTCCATCGCCCTGCGCAAACTGAATGTTGGGAGAACAGCAGGTGAAAACGCCAATGGATGTTCTCCAACGGGCAGCTAATACTCTGTAAACCTCTGGCTGGTGGTATTCGCCCTACGTTAAAACTGCAGTGCAGAAAAAAAACCACCACTGAAAGCAAACCAAAAGTCAAACCCAAAGGTATTTAACCACTGGAATCCCCCTGACTACAGTGGCTGCACCAGCAGCACTAGTGAAAAAAACAAGTGAACATAAAGACTTTTTCTCTAAGGGGAGGCAGAGAGGACAGCTAAGTGATGGGAGAAATTCTATCAGCAGACAACATTTTAATTAACTTCTTTTTTCCCCCACACATTATGCTAGATAGAAAGAGGGCATTTCAGTACTTGATGAAAATGCTACAAATCTGTAAAATGCCCATTTTTGTCCAGCGCTGAGGATGAGATCTGCATTATGCTGATGTATTTACCTGTTTCAGAACTGGAGCTTTTATCAGCCTTTTATCATAGTGATGAAAAACTATTATTTTATATTACACAGTGTTTCTACATAAAAATGAAAATGAAAAGGTCAGATAGCTAATTAGCTGAAATGGGAAAAATTGGCCTTTAAACAAGTGAATTAAGTGCATTGCTGCTTAATAATACCACAAGCTCATTTCTCTGATTGATGCTACAGCTCTGAAGCCTGCATTTAAAATACACGCTTAAGATAAAAAACCCATCCCTTTCTGCTAATTATTAGAAACTAGTATTCCATTCATGGTTATGCAAATAACATGCATATATTCAACTCGGAGATACGCTGAATTTTCTGATTGCAGAGATAGAGATGGATCATTTGAACTGATCAAGTAAGAGAGAAATTACAATATAAATAAGCTGTTATTCAGGCAATGTTGTCATTGAACTTCCTTCAGGCTTTTTTCCAGTATCTCTTATTTCAGGAAGACTCTAACACCAAAGTTGCTCTGTAGAGTAATTACTACCATATGAATTGTGTTGATAAAGAGAAGCTGAAAATAATCTAGCTATGATTAGCTAGGTTTAGTCATTCTCAGAGATCAGTGCTAAAATAATAAAAAAATGAGAAGCAGAACAAGATGAGACATTTAGCACAGCTTTTTTCTTCCCTCATTCTCACAGCAGCTTTACACTATATTTTTCAAAGATTTGGGGCATAGCTGACCAAAGCCCACTTGTTTCCCTAAAAGAAACAACTAATCTATTAATTAATAACTAATTAATTAATAATCTAGAAAGATTTCCTACTTCATTAGATACTGATTTACTTATTTTAAATTGTTAAGCACTTAGCTTACTTTGCCTGTAAACTGATAAAGCATTAAGGATTTGGGAATATGATTTAATAAACAACTTGTCATAATTTAGGAAGACACATGCTCTGAGAACCAGATTCAGGTGTAGTGGTCATCTTGATCACAGTAGCATTAAAATTGTGAGCATGGAACGAGTTAAGTCTTCCAAATAAAGGCAACGCTGTGAAGAAGCAAAAAGCTTTCAAGACAGAAAACTCCCAGTATCCAGAAAGTAGCTCTTCACAGGTCACCTTTGTTTTGTCTTATAACTGCAGTGGTCACCACTTTTGTCCCTCCTCCTCTGGTTTCATGTGGTAGGGTGACAGAATCCATTACTCACCTCCACACCTTCTCTTTAGGTATGATTTTAAATCATCTCCCAAGGGTTTTCTCCCCAGATTGGTTTGAGGTATCCATTGGCAAAATCCTGCTCAGACCAACCAGAGCAACAAAAAAGGTTGACGACCACACATCTCAACAGCAGGTTCTGAGATCCGTAAGTCACCGATTATAGAAAGAAGACACCCACCTTCTAAAATTCCCTAAATACACACATTTAATGTTTGCAAAAATTAGGAACAAGGGAAAAAAAGACAAGAATATAATCCTCTCTACATTAGGATATGTCTCATGTGAGCTAGAGAAGGTCCCAACTCCCCCGAAACAGAAAAAAAGAATTCTTCCTGCTTCTTTCAGGGCATAATATGAAAACCATTTAAATAAATGAATTCTGCCAAAAAAGAGAGTAACAAACAGGAGTATAATACTCGGCCTCATTAGATGGCATCACTGTTTGAAAAACGCTCCCTGTGGGTGAGCTGTACACAGATCACTCACACCGACACCTTTATTCCTTGAAATCAATACCACAAACCTCGAAACATTCCTTAACCAGGGGGGTAGGTTCAAAAAGCTCAGCTTATTTACCTTCCTGAAGCTTTTTTGGGATTAGGAACTGATTTTTGAATTGTTTAATTCTCAACTTTTGGTGGGCTTGATAATAGCAGTGGTTAACCGTGAATAAAAGTAGTTGTTTCATAACGCTGCAATGCTATAACATTTGAAAAAAATAAAAATATGTAAAATTAGGTTTATTTTAAAGGGCAAAAAATTATGACATTGACATTTTAATTGTTAGCAATAAAAAGTGACACCTTAGAAAATATTAATTTTAAATTTTGGTTTATTTTATTGCTTAAATATAGATTGCACAGTGTGTTCTTACATTTATTGAAACTGGTTCATTACGTACAGTACAGAATATATGACCATCAGAACAACGGACAAATTAGCCCTACTCCGATTTTGGACAACCAGCTATTTCTATCTTTTGAAATTAACAAGGGTTTAATTTACTTTAAAGTGACCCACTACCAAAAGCTATAATTTTTCAAAGTGACACGATGGGAAAGAGAACCCAAAGCAAAAGCTGGAATACATTTAAACAGCTGGATACCAATTTATAATCGTGACAGTACTCCATGTGTCGCAGATAGCACAGGGCCAGTACGCACACGGAGCTTTAAGTTCTGCAACTTGTCTCAAGAACATAAAAAATTAAGTGAAAGAAAGCAGCTTTATATGGTACAACAGCATTCTTAATTCATTTGGTTTCATTCATTAGCTACATACTGTAATAGCTACCAGAACAATATATTTCACAGCCCCTCCCATCTCCCAGCTGTCTAGAAAGGCCAGAGTGAACCAATTGTCAACTTACAGACTCCCTGAACTTCCAGAAAGGAAGAAATTAAACATCCCGTGAGCACACCGAGTGTTACAAGCTCTTCACCCCCTGCGCGATAACCTGCACAACACCTGCATTTCCCAAACAGAGCTCATTTGAACGTCGAAAACATGGAAAGCTACCATCAGCATATACAAAAACCACTTCATAAACAGAACAGAAGATGAAATGCTGAGTCTAGTTATTCTCACATGCAGCATTCATGCAACAGAGTTCAGTCACAGCAACAATCCTGTATTTACAGCACAGTCTCCATTCTGCAAGAGTGCAAACAGAAGTACATTCTTTATTTCTCAGACTCCTTATTTTCTTTTTGTACAAAAGTGCACAGTGTTTTTTTAAAAAAACGACAGAGTGGGTAAGTGTTTTACACTGTACCCCTAGGTTAGATTTACTGTTTAAAAAATTACACTCTTCATATAGGCCAAAAAACTATTATGTCTTACCTTAAAAAAAAAAACCCAAAAAGTGAAAACTAAAAGCTAGAGTCCTATTTATGTGTAGACTGTGGTCTGATCGGGCTGATACGCTGCAGCAGTAAAAATCACAACGGAATGCTGTAGATAAGAGGCTGTTTCGTCATCCACTAACAGCTGTGATTGCACTGTTAAACTGAAAAGAAGGTCTCAATTACCTTTTGAGTTTTGTGAATGCTTTCTGAAAGTCTCAGCACGTTATCTCATAGGTTTAAGTACCTGATATTTCTCTGATGTTATGTCACATCAGGCTTTTAAAAGGAGTCCATGGAACAGTGGTCTCAAGTTCAAAAAACTTAAAATCTGTTTTACAGTGGGTTTGCAAATGCTCAAAAGAGTCAGCAAATTAGCTGGGCCCGGTGACCGTTCAGATCTTACAATCATAGATTAATTTAGGTTGGGACTTCTGAAGGTCATCTCAACCAAGCCCCTGCTCAGAGCAAGGCTAAGTGAAGTTAGATCACTTTGTTCCCAGCCTGATCACTGTTTTTGTAAGCTGCCGGCTGACTTAATTACTTACATTTATTACAGATATTTGAGATCATTCATTCATGTTTATGCTGCTTCAGTCAGATTCAGAGACTTCAAACTTAATATTTGTGGCATCAACAAAAACTGTTCTTTCGCTCTGCCTGCAGAATTTGGTGAGTCATAAAGACAGCACTGACAATTATCATCAAAAGCTCAAAGATTTACTGTATGAGTTTTACTTTATTTACATTTGAAAAGTATACTCAGATACATAAACCTATGAAAGTTACCACATTTTCCTTATGGTTTGAGAAATGTAACAAAAACGAACACAGAGATGCATCTCTAAAAATGCTTTTGCTTGAAAACATAGGTAATAAATTCTTGGTCTTTAAATGGTTTCATCCAGTTTTCTTTCAATTTCTAAAATATCATTAAAAAGCTGTAATAAACTACAGTGAAATACCTCACAGAATATATTTTTGATTTCTGTATTTATGATTTAAAATGCCCTGTTTATTTTCTGCTATACTAAATATATCTCTCGTATTTATACTAAAGCAGACAGTAAAGTACTACTGCATTTTCAAAAGTACAGTCTGTAAACCATACACCTTAAGACATGAAAAATATTGCACAGTTCAGTGCTTCAAGAGGAAATTTCTCCTCTTTATGCAAAGCATTTAACTTTTAGCAAGAAACACAGGACATATACTGGGAGTATATATCTAAAAAGCATGTTATGTGATGCATCAAAAAAATACTTAACAAGTGTCCATTAATTCACTTACTGTACTTGAACACATGTAAGGTATTGTTTTTTTTCCATATATTCCAAAATAAACGAGTTGACTAGCTATAACAGCATGAACAAAAGGGAGCTAAGATAGCACTCCACTGGTTTCATTTATTAAAACAAAGCAAGCCAAAAGCATTCTATTTAGATATATAATTGAGGTGGAGATGAACAAAAAAACCACAAGAAGACAAAACAAAAAAAAAGCTTTAACAGGTTCTTCATTTACAATGCCTCAGACTAAAGGAATTTACAGAAATACAAATTCCTAGAGTAACTGAAATATTCATCTATATGGCAAGACAAGTTTTAAATCTGACTTCTACATGTAGTCAGATATGAAAATGAAGAAACATGATATATGAAAGACCTAACTTCAAATATATTACAGAAGAAAGCAACTCAGGACAGTCTCATGAGTTTGGCTAGAGTAATCTGTATTTGGCTCATGTTCATCATTAAAGTTAGTTTAGATGAAATAAACAATAAAATTTGAAAACTCATCTTGTTCTTTCTATTGTACTCTACTCTAAATAATGTCCAGCAGACTTCAGAAGACACTTAATACACACAAAGATCCGGAAACTTCATCTCATAGACTGGAACAGACTGGTAATGAGCATGTCCAGCAGTAATGGTCATCGTTCCTGAGGGGCTGGGTGGAGGACTGTGTGAGAAGAATGATCAACATATATAATTTATAACTATATGGATGGTCTTCTTTTTTACAACTTTATACATTAACAGCTGAGAAATAAGAGTAAACTATCCACCCAACCCCAAACATCAGTATTTTATCCTATTACTGAAATTCTAATGAAATTATCACGCCTTGGGTTGGTTTTTTTTGTACTCTGGTCTAAAGCACCAACTTCACAAAAGTCATAGAACTATGAAAATCCATTTTGTTACTAACAAATACTATTTATACTGCTCAACAGATGTGCACATCTCTCTATAATAATGTCATGTACCATTTTGACTGTTCAGTATCTAATTACTTTCTCAAACAGATAGAGCAATAGGAAAAAAAAACAGCATTCTTCAATACTACTGATATACATAGAAATAATGTAAGAGAAGAAGTATACTATAACTTGGTTTCTAGATATTCTTCACTATCTAAAAGATTCAAAATGATAACAAGAAAATCAAAGTGACTGTTTTAGATGACGACTGCTCTTTTTCAGTGTACTGGTTTTGGCTGGCATAGAGTTAATTTTCTTCATGGTAGCTTGTACAGTGCTGTGATTTGGATTTGTGACCAAAACAGTGCTGATAACAAAGAGATGTTTTCATTATTGCCGAGCAGTGCTTACACAGTGTAAAGACCTTTTCTGGTCCTCACACCACCCCACCAGTGAGTAGGTGGGAGGTGGCCAAGAAGTTGGGAGGGGACACAGCTGGGACAGCTGACCCCAGTTGACCAAAGGGATATTCCATACCATATGATGTCATGCTCAGCAATAACAGCTTTACGGAAGTAGAAGGAAGGGGAGGATATCTGGAGCGATGGCGTTTATCTTCCCAAGTAACTGTTAAGCACACTGAAGCCCTGCTTTCCTGGAAATGGCTAAACACCCGAAATTTTGAATGAATCTTTATTTTGCTTTGCTTACACACATACCTTCTGCTTTACCTATTAAACTGTCTTTATCTCAGCCCATGAGTTTTCTCACTTTTACCCTTCCAATTCTCTTCCCCATCCCACTGAGGGGAAGTGAGCCAGTGGCTGGGTAGGGCTTCAATGCATACCAGGGTTAGAGCACAACATTCAATTCAATCAATTATTTTCTGCCCATTACTTGTGAACACTATGACATGGGCACCTGAAAGTAGTCACAATTGCTTTATAATTCATGTTTCATTCCTCATATTCTTCTTGCATAAAGCCTTACCGAATGGTGAGTTCCAGTATCTGTGCAAGTCTATCATGAAGCAAGTTTGCCTAGGAAAAAAAAATTCAAATTGAATTATTAACTACTATATATTGAACCAAGCTAAAATGAACGTGTCAGGCCGTACTCCTGAGTGTGTTCCACATCACCACATGGCAAATCTAGGCAGCATTTCCTATCTTGATTTCTCACTGCTGCAAGGATTCTGAGCCCTGAAGAGGCACATGAGACTGAGTGAGCCTATCTTGGAGCGCAAGGTGCTATATAGCAAATGTTGCTGTTGCAGATAGGAGTTTAACAAACCTGAAATACACTTAGTTATTCAAAATATATAATGGGGTAAATACAGCTCCAGTTATCCCAGGATGAAATAAATAGGAATGGACTGTGAATCTAGATTTCAAAGACAGTAAGGAAAACATTAAGATGAAGAGTGTATGAGATTTCTGTTCCTTTTCAAATGGTCTGGGAACGCTCAAAAGCACACTTTAAATAACTGGAATTTCTCAACTTTGATAATAGTGGAGACACAGCTGAAGACAAAGAACCAAATTTCTTTAGGAGTAACAGCAGCGGTGACACGGTAACAGAAATCACCTTTAGCCAGCACATCCCCATTAATAGTTATACTAATATTGTCAATGCTGCACAACATTTTTCAGAAACTCACTTTGGTTTCACACTGTGCTGCAATTTCTTCAAATGGTGCTTTTTGGAACTTTTCAATCACAAGACGCCTTTTTTCTTTTTCCTGTTCTTCAAGTCCATTGTTATCTTAAAAACAAAATTAAAAAATTAACGACAAATGTAATCTTTGTGTATCAAGTATAAGTGGTATAGACCTTCAAATGTGCACTGCAGAAGCAAACAAGCACTGTATTTGAAGGATGAAACCACACTTAAGCGAGCTGTGATCTGTTATTGCTCCTATAGCAAAAGGCAGGTACAATTTCAGGGACCTGGATTGAGTTTTGCCCCTTTCTTACTATGTGCTTTAATTACGATTCCATCAAGCTTCCTTTTGCTTTATTATCTGGGCTCAAGACTGGTCTTCTCACTCACTGCACACAAGTTCAGCTTCAAGAGAAAAAAGGGAGTATCCTCCCCTCCCAGTACCATGCAGGCAGGTGGGCAGGAGTTTCTGTTAGAATTTGGGAAAAGCGAGTTCCATCTCTGCAGGCTGAATGAACCTACAACCAGCTGGAACTTCCCAGCATCTAATGAATTTAAGTACCTCTGTGAATAGGCAGGTTTGGAAAACTGTCAGATTGGATTACTGTTTAAAACATGAGTGTCTGTGGTTTAAAACATCCATGTCTAATACATGTTTTTGACAGGATTTCGGTGGACTGGACAACACTAATTAGTAATTAATTATGGTGACAAGTAAAAAGGAAAGTGGATAATTCTGAGTTCTGTCAGAAAAATTTTGTTTTAAACAAATCAGACAAATGGATATCAATACATTAAAAAATTTAGTGTTTTTGAAGTCCACAATATGTGTCTTCTAATCTATTTTCTGAATGTATTGCACACCTGAAAATCTTAATATGTAAAAAATATTTAAGTTGCTTTGTAAATAATCACTCAACGGAATTAGAAAATCTCACATTATTTATAGCTTGGCCTGTAGGGACAAATTTAATAGATAACAGGCATTTCCAGATGCTTTTCATTCAGTCAGAAAATGAATTCAGTAAAATTATCCAGATATCATTTCAGAAATTTAGAAATAAATAACTGAAGTTTTAAATAAATTTACTAAATTACTAGCTGAATTTTTACTAAAAATTACTAGCTAAAGAAAAGAAAATGTAATATTTTAATTATGTTATTCTGGCAATACCTTTTTCTCTAGCAATTGCACAGTAATGGAAACCTATGCTGTGTAAACACAATTGTTATAAGTCTTACCAATTGCTTTCTTCAAAGCTTCAAAGGTGATTTCTTCAGTATTATCAATCTAAACACAAAGAAACAAAACCCCTTAAAACTCACATATAACAAGATTCTATAAAATACGGAATGTGATAAATACAGAAGGTCAAAACGGCCACAGAACTTTCCTGCCTTACAAGTTTCTAATAGCTGTATCTGGAGATTCTACAACAGCCAACAGATTGCTAATTCACAGTTTTAAGCCACTGCAATTAGTGAGGAAATTTGCATCAAATGAGATCAAGGAAAACTTTCCAAATTCTGGTCAAGACACTCTATGGCAACAATACTTTGGAAAAGGACTTGAATTTTGGCAGAATACTCCAATGTGTATTGGAGTAATAGGTTAATAAATTAAAGTTTAAAGGTTAATAAATTAATTAACCTAATTTATTAACCAAAGGTTAATAAATTAACGGCAAAACACCCATTACGTCAAATGTTTGTGGATATAGCTAGACATAAAAAGTAGTCAGGTTTTGAAATAATCACCTTCTATATGACTCATATTTGGTGAAAATTGCTTGTCTATGGCAGCCTTTCAGATTTCTAATTAAGATCCATAGTAGCTGCTAATATTAGCCAGCATTGTATATGGTTATTAATATCACAGAAGCACTAGCTACTTTTACAAGTGCTTTCACCTTATAAATGGAGACAACTATGGAATAAACCATCTTCCTGAACAGGATTCACTAACAGACTTCCCACAACAAAAATTTTGATTGTGCTGACAAAGAATTGCATTCATTTTATATATAATAATAGACATTTTATGGATAAACAGTCTTCTACCTCAGACAGTGTATAAATGACACCACACATCATTAATCCTAAAACTTCCATTAATTACACAGCTTATCCTTTCAATCATAAACCCTTATGTTCCTTTTTTTGCAGTTTAATTCTGCTGACAGTTATGGATTACGTCATGTTTACTAATCTATATAGCAATATAATCTACATACTTTGTTTCAGGTGTTTCCAATTAAGAAAATTCTTGTTTTTAAGAGACAAAGAGTAATTCATTATCCAAGATACTGTATCACATTCAACTGAGAACCCATACACAGATTTTGATTTATCTACAACTGCCAAATCCTGTTCAAAAAATGTCTATATATCAATGCTTAACATAACATCAACATAAACATTTCAAATCTGAAAAAGAAGCTTCTCTCGTTTAACTCTACCTTAAAAAGAAATGTTCAGTCACATATAATACCTGAGATTGAAAAAGGATACTAACAGCAAACACTCCCATTCCTACTAAGAGCATTTACTTTCTTCAGAAAGCTAAAGAATGTGATAATCTGTCTTACTTTTTAAACATTTCTTTCTTCTTTCTCCTAAACTTTTACCTAGTTTATCTGTAGCCTTGTTAAAACACAACAGCAAGAAGTGAACACAGAGTATCACCTGAGGTATCATCAGCACAAAGCAGAAAGGAATAATAATAATAATAATGATATATATATATATATAAAATAATATATATAATATATTAATAATATAAATAATGCAAAATATAAATCACTTCTGTCACTAAGTTCTAAAATGAGGCTTGCTCCTTTTCATCAGCTTAGAATTGCGTTTTTAACTAATATTCAGCCTGACTGTCCCCACATTCTGTTTTATGTCCCCAGCCGGCAGTTTCAACAGCTAATCTCCGCTGCAGCCAGCAGAAATCTGGTTAATAAAAATCAGCAGAACCTTGAAAAACATTCAGTAGAAACGGAAATTTATTTTAAGAAATACTTCAAATGAAGTGTCAAAAGATGTGGGATAATTTTAATTATAATGCAGTCTTCCTAAGGGATAATTAGCATCAGCTCCTGTACCCTCCATATGAACTTTTTGTTGCTACCTTATCCTTCCCGTGTCTTTGAAGCACTGTGTGTTAAGCTCTTCTGGAAGGGAAAACTGACACTGTAGCACCGTGTGGTGTATGTAGCCTGCCTAGCTTTTACTTGCCCCTCTGAAAGACAGCAGGTCTCCCACTAGTCTCATATCTGTCAGCCCCATGGTGATGAACGAGACTCTCAGATACTTCAAATGACCCAGGGATACAGATGCGGCATTTTTATTTGATCCCTCAAAAGGCAAAGAAAATATTTTGGAGTATTTAGTCATAAAATAGCAGTTATATATATACTTACCGTCACCTGTAAAATTCTGCAGTACCACCTGTACAAACTGTACTGACAAAATACTTCACATTTTTAGATGGCAAGATCAGTGCCTCTGTCAGCACATTTCTACAAATGTAGGAGTTAAAAAAGACAAACCCCCAAAGCATTTAAGCATTGCTAGAACAATTAGATATTAGACTTTCCAGGAACACTTCATTTGCATTCACCCCCCACCACCCTGAAGATGCCGCTTTAAAATATCCTGTGATTTTCATACCTTATCCTCTGTGTTGTTGCCAGGCAGAATATCCACCTGAATGGACACCGTGTCCACAATGCTCTTCCTCCTGGAGAGTCTGTCCTCATCTAGAAGAAAAACCACTTATCTTTATCACAGTTGAAACACGATCAATCAAATTTCTACACGTCAGATGCAGATTTGTTTCTATATGCCTGTTAAGCCCGAGAACCTTTTTATTGTCCCTTCTTCCTCCCATCCCAGATCTTGCCAACTTTCCCTTGAAAGCCTAGGATTTAGAAAAATGAGATGAGATCTTATTCAAATACATAAAAAATAACATAGTACATAACGACGTATTGCTGCAGAGTAATTTACAAAAGCCTGAACTTATTTTTTCGGTTGTGAAATTGAAATATTAACGTCTTAATTTGAAGGTATTCAGAAAGAAAAAAGGGCTTCTCAGAAGATGACTCACTGACAGAAGAAATAGATTTCAGGATGGAAATGAACAACAATCCTTCCTTATTCTTGTTGCTACATGTACCATATTCAGCGAGTCTAAAACTCTACTTGGTGACAAAAACCCTCTCTATTTCTAACCTACTACAAACTTTTGAGCAAGTCCAGCTGGCCTAAAAAGTAGCCAGAATAAGAGCAAGTGTGCTGATGCTACCAGGAACACAATTTCACTAATGCTTAGGCAGATATGAACAAATGATCCATCAAGTGGATGGATTTTCCTTTTGTGACTGCATTCCTGAGACAACACACAAAAAATCTTCTCATTTTTGACAATTAATACACTAACGTAAGATTAAAAAAACCCAGTAAAAATACATTTACAGACGTGCCATGAGGATCCTCTGACAAATGGAGACTTGAGTGGCCTGACTTTCATGCATCTCATTTAGAAAATCATGAATTGCAATGTCACGTTTTAGATTTTAACCAACATCAAGCCATTTGGACCAGGCCATTAGTATTTAATGACTTGCACTGCACACAGAAGCACCTACAGGCACTTAATACCAAGATAAAGGTAAGGAGAATGACTGTGAAACTCCTCCACCACAAGATAATTTATGCTGGTTCTTCCACAACCTTTGTTTAAACCACTTTAAAGCGCTTTTGCAGTGCAAATATTGAGCATGAACAAACAGAATTCATTCCAGCAGAGCTAAACACACTCAGCTTTTAAAAATCCTGAAATAACTTTCAGAAGTCATATAAATGAAAGCCCGGTTTAAGATCAAGAGGCAGTGAAAGAACAAGATTAGGGAAAAACACCTGAATTCCAGCTATCTTTGCCAGGTTCCCAGAGTCCCTGAGCATTTCAAGTGGCATTTTGAAGGATTTACTTAATTTTTAATCCCTGACGGCTCACTGGTACATGACCCAATACATACGGAGCCTGAGGAAAGCACCTCAGCCCTCAAGAGTAAACGCAAGACAAACCTACATCTTTGCTGCCATCTTGCTGCTCTCTCTATAATTGACATGCAAACACCAGAGGGTAAATTTTTGGGACTACTTTGGATAGAATTCATTTTCGTAATGGATACCTCACTATACTTGCCTAATAAAAATACTCTTTCATCTCTAATTTCAACACATTAAGTGGGTAAAAAGCTATGAAAATGGCATTTTTTTCTGTGATATGACATAAAGCTCGGTCTCCACACACACAAAGGAGCTCAGAGGCATGAGGGCAGTGGTGGAGACCCAATACCCACTGCCCCAGACCCCACCAGGGCTGTCCCAGGAGTCTTGGCCTCACGGTCTGGGAATGGCACCCACCCCATAGGACAATGGGAGCAACTCTATGGGTCACCTCACTGATCAAAGCAGGATCAGTGACCGGGGTACAGGACACATCGTGGGATGCAGGGGAAGAGCACCTTGGGATTGCTCAAGGCTTAGCGTGGGATGTTTAGGGAAGGAATCTAGGGAGGGGAAAAGGAGGGTTGAGATGGTTTGAGACAGAGCAAGCAAGGAAAACAGAGAGATAAGGGGATAAAGGCATAAGTCCCATGTAAATCGGTTGTTGATCAGTACGTGCATCAGGCCACGTCCTGAGCCTCATCAGTGAAGCCTGTCCTGGCTTCCCATAAAATCCCATTTCTCTTTCCCGGGGTGAGGGACCCCATTATGTGCGCAGGTGTGTGCATGAGGATCTGAGTGCAGCGACTGGAGCCAGATCATGGGTCAGAAAGCCTATGCATCTGGAGCGAGCAAGGTGCATCAGTGCACCACAAGGGAATATCAAGGTGGACCAGCGGGTGAGTAGGTGAAGCGGCCTGAGAGCTGGGGGTACCCATGGATGTCCCCAGGAGGGAGAGCACCTGGGGTGACCAGGAGGTCCAGGCCAACTGTCAGACAGACCATGGAACCTGGGGGGGTTGACTGAAAACCAATGTGTGCACAAGAGAGTGCGTTACTGTGCACCAGAGGGATCTGTGCCAGCAGCTGGGCTGGGGCTGTGCGCCTTGGGGACTCACATGTCAGTGACTGGGGAGACTGGGAACATGTACATGTCCCACTAATGGACCTTTACCCTGAACAGCCAGTGAGTGAGAATCACCATTCTGTAAAAAATGTGAGCTTCATCCAACTTCCTACCAAGTTCTTGTAATGACACTCAAGAAGGTAATTAGTCCTACCACTAAAATGATACCTGTAGCCCTACCACCTCCTCAGGAACAGAAAATAGGAAGCTACCACATCATAGAGTTGCAAATAAAGAGTAAAGACAATGGCAAACGTTGCAGCAGCTAACATTGCTACAGGTATATCAAGGAGATAAACAAAAACAAAGCGGAAGGAAACTCTAAGCACAACACAATTTCTGGCCTAAAAGTCTAAATGCCTTCTAAAAGCAGAAGTTTTTTTTTTTTTTGACTGTGCACGTCCTATACACACACCACAGCTAGCAGGAGAGCAGGCTGACCTACAACTCATTTTTACCTTTTGACTTGTGTCTGCATTTATGAGCTTTTTTGCCTGATGGAAATAGAGCTAAATTAAAACAAATTACATATGTATACACAAAACCCGATCAAATGTACATTATCAGCTTCCTTCCTGCCCCAAATAAGGAAGAGAACAAGGTACAAAAAGTTACAAATATGAATGCCTTTCAAACTGGTAAGAAGTACTAAAAACTGAATCAAAGGCTGATGATTTTATGTCTCTAAGTCATTGTTAAGCATTACACCATTAATATTCAGAAATAATACAAATAACTAGGATAGAATCTTTACTGGTTTTTTGATTCCAACCATAACTTTCATAGTAAGATACAAAAAATTGACCTATCTTTTACTAAAATTATTAATATATTTTGAAACACTATATTCTAGCATTATATATAGTAATACTAGAAATTAAACATTTATGTCAAAATGAAAAGTTTTAGAGTTCCAAAATATTCTCACTGGTCCTGATTTTGTTAAATGAAAACAATTGGAAGCTCAGTTTCCCAAAGGATCAGAGATTAATGATCCTAATCAGATATGATAATCAACATGAAACCAGTTTGAGTTATCACTCTTGGCAAGAGACAACACGAAACGACCTGATTCACATACTCTAAGATTTAGTATTAAATATGGCCATTTCTCTTCACCTGAAGAGGGAGTTAATCACATACTTGCAGCTAAACTTGCTTAACCGTATCAGAACTTACAAATCTTCCTGTGTAGGAATGCATTTTTGTTAAAATATCCAAGAAAACCCTGGCAGGGTCATTTGGGTGTAAATACAACTCATTTTCTAGAAGAGGCTTAATGTAGATTTACAACCAGGCTATCTTCCTCATTCCATTCTCATTCACTCACTCAAAGACAATAAAAATTGAAAACATAACATTTCCTTACTTACTACCTACCTCTTCTGCCAATACTAAAATATAATGTTAACGGTTTTTTGGATGCCAGAAGAAATAACCTGTCAAATATAGCAACATTTTCCTTTTTAGGAGACGACAGCCAGCAACAGAAAACACAGACATGGCAGCTGTGTCACAGAATATATCACTATATGGGACAAAGCCACATCTGCTGTTCTGGAGAACTCCATCTCCTCCCATAGCAGCCATCCAAAAAAGCTTATTCAAGAGCAGACGACAATGTCTCTGAATCGTGCTGCAAGTGTGGCAGATCTGGCATCCACTGTCCACATGTACCACCTTTCTTTCTATGCATGAGCTACAAAATATAGGAATCACATTTTCCTGCTAGGAACTTTTATTTCTTAAAAAGGTCATGCTTCAGACTGGGATGTCCCAGAGTGTACTACAATAATAACAGTTATATACAGCCACAAAACACGCCCGGTCAGTAAAACAAATGCTTCAAACAATTTTTTTCAGTAAGTTGCTCAATTGACTGTTGAAACTATATTAAAAGCAGAAAACACACAATGTCACATACTAAACTAGTTATTTACACACTCTTTCTGCATCCAGGGTAGCACGAACTCTCACACGACCTCCTCAGGCATACTTTATTTACATTGTGTTACCAGACATTAAGCTAGCATAGGTATCTAATGGAGGAAAACATAACTTTCTTGATTAAATTAACTTCTGCTCATTGAGAATTTGACTAAGGAAATAAGTTAGCACAAGTCCAGATGGTAAAAGGTTGGGATCTGTTCCATCCATCATTTACATAAAAAGGGTAAAGTATGGTGACTTGTGTAATCCTTCCTCATCTGCTAATTCAGATCAATATAGAAAAACATTAATAATCACCATTATCTTCTTGGGTATTCTTTCAAAAACAAAGACTTGATTAAAAAGACTTGAAGTGGGTTCAAGAACTTTCTGCCCACCTCCTCAATTTAAGGGAAAAAAAAATAATCTTAAAAGGACACAAAGCTGAAACTTCTTAGTAATAATAGAGCAGTTAATGAGAAAAAAGAAACATCTTGAAAAAAACAGTTATACAATAATTAGATTTTGTTGCAAAGTAGTCACATTACATTTCATTTCCACAAAATGCATCAAGAAAGCATTCTTAATAATGGGTACTTAATAGTTTTGCCACTAATCACCACTTACCTGTTACCTGGGGTACGTATGGAACGGACAATCTTTCCACACTGTATCCACTGCCTCCCAATGATTCTGCAATCTTGTTTGTCAGGAAAAATAAATCTTTTTCATGCTTCTCTAAGGATTTTGGAAGACTGTCAAAATACATATTTGAAGTTATTATCTACCAATAGAGATTTGTTCATTAAATAAAATATTTTTCCAATATCTGCAAGCAACCAAAAAAGGTTATTGTTAATGAATTGATGGAAATAAAAGGTGTTCAATTATTTAGGAATGAATATACACCCCAAAATGAGTCCACTGAATACCTCTGCAATATTTTAAATTACTTTAACACTTCTTAGTTATCTGAAATATCTTCCTCACCTAATTTGCTACGTCTTGAGAGCATATAGTCTCTTGTTAAATAGAAAAAACTGCAGAGTAATAGTATTTGCCATTCACCAGCAATGTGTCCTTGTGGAAAAAAAGGCTAAGGGTATCCTGGGCTGCGTTAGGAGAGCACTGCCAGTGGGTCGAGGGGGTGATCCTTCCTCTCAGCACCAATAAGGCTGCACCTGGAGAACTGGTGTCAGCTGCTGTGCTTCCCAGCACCGGGGAGACAGAGACTTACTGTACAGTCTGACAAAGGACCACTAAGGTGGATTAAGGGACTGGAGAATCTCTCCAATGAAGAAAGACTGAGAGCTGGGATGGTTCAGCACAGAGAAAAGAAGGTGGATCTTATCAGTGTGTACAACTGCCTTAAGGGAGGGAGGGTGGACAGACAACAGAGCCAGGCTCTTTTCAGCAGTGTCCAGTGACAGGACCAGAAGCAATGGGCACAGAATGAAACACAGAAGGTTCTGTTTGATCATCAGGAAGCACTTTACTATGAGGGTGACCAAGCACTGGCACAGGTTGCCCAGGAGCTGTGGAGTCTCATCTTTGGACATAGTCCAAAGCCATTTGGATGTTGACCTGGACAGCCTGCTCTAGGTGACCCAGCTTGAGCATGGGGGGTTGGACCAGATGATCAGCAAAGGTCCCTTCCAACCTCACCCATTCTGTGATTCAGTAAAAGTGCATTTTGCTATGTTAGCACTTATAACAAACATCATATTGTGCAGATATAAGTGCTTCTGACTACAATAAAAACCAGATTCTTTTCATATATGCATATATGCTTTTAAACTTTTAAGCTGTTCATTAATTCATATTCTGCGTCTACTCACTTGCATTTGTCTTTGAAAATTGTTTCTGGTAGAAAATAAGATGCTTCCAGACTTCTAGTTTCAATAACCTGAAAAAAAACGCATGACAAATAGTACAAATGGAATAGTCCCGTAGCTATTTTCTCCAATGACTAAATTGCTTAAAGAGGTTTTGCTCTAGCAGATTACCATTCCTTCGCTAACATCTACCTCAGCACAAATTAGGCCTTTAGAATTTCTTTTAACCAGAGAAAGAGATTGTCGCACTCATCCTTTAGACTAAAAATCTGGTTCTCGTGGTCTTGTGCATGTCAGCACAGTTTTACCAAAGCCAGCGAGGCTGTAAAGTCTTATACCAGACAGGGATTTAGCCCATGATATATGGTACCATAAACAAAATAAGAATGCTATACCTTGAGCGAATATTCTGTGCATAATTTATGAGTGAACAAGTAAGGCCATCAGAGACTGAAGACAAAGAGAAACATTGGTGGACAAGAATGCAGAAGATCAACACCGCAAGTAATTACTTGACAGAAGTCATTTACTCATTTTACAGCAGAATGTGTACTAAATGACTTAAATTAATTAATTATGTGTTACCTTGCTGACATGTTGACAAAAGGCAGGAACTGCAATCATCTGACTCAGAAAGTTCAGATATGCTGCAACCAATGCCATGATACCACAACGATTAAACATTGGCAGATTATCCTCATTGATGATGGCAATGTCCTGAAATAGAAAGGATAACATTATACTCTAGCCGACATATGACGACTAACTGGTATTACTCAGCATTTAATATCTCTCATCTTAAAATCCTAGTCTTTCAGGCCACTCTCAAATTAGGTATATATTGAGCTGAAGTTAGCTTGAAGGATTCGACCCCTGTGAAGAGAAATAATTCTACTCAACTCAAACTTATGTTTCTGAGAATGAGACTACAGATTAATGACTAGTAGTCTCCTGTCATTATCATGGGCTGATCATAACTTTTTTCAAGAAAATTAGAAACAGTAGTTTAATAATAAAAATCACTCTTGTGAGTCACAGTTACAGTACCATAAAGGGCATTATTTTATGTTTATTAGCATTTCTATGTTTATTTAGCTTGTACTATTTTTGTTCCAGTGAAACATTATGACATTTTCATCAAGTAAAGATTTGGTTCATTGACATATTTTAGAATTAAGGATGCAACTCTGCATTTCAGAAATTTCATAAAGCAGGTTCACATTAGGGAATAAGGCTAATGGCAGAGTGAACTGGGAATACAGAACACAATTTCATCAAATTTCCACGGCACATGCTGGTACTATCTTTTTTTCAATGATTAAATTTCAACACACATAAACCTACTAAGTTATACAGTTTCTCTGAGGAATGTACGCAAGTACAAAACAATGTTTGATCCTGTAAAGGAAATGTTAAAGAATAAAGCCTGTCAACACAGGCCAGTTTTACTCCCAGGTAAAATTGAATAGCCTGGTTTGATAAACACTTCCAACCAAACAATTAACCATAAGCTTTCTTCCAAGCTGAGGACAGTTCATGTATTTTATACGGAACACTGACGTAAAATCACAGATTGTAAGGACACCTTATCAATCTGCTCATGAATATATCATTGATTCTAGGGAATGTTTCAACAAATTTCCACATCTGCTGTATTTCCTGAAAAGAAGTTTATAACAAATCTGATTAGCTGAAGCTCCCCTATTAATAAGTGTTATGTATAAAGTGCACTTCCTTAATGCATAGATCAAATTAGGACTGAATGATGTGACTTCCAATTCGAAGATCAATACGCAAACAAAAAAAAAGCTATCCACATCTCCAACTACAAATATAAACTGTCAATCAATGAACCCAACCCTGATTCAGACTCATACCTGCAGAGCAATAGCTAGTCGAATGAGGTCAATAACCACTTCTTCATTGGCAAGTTCAATTGTGGTAAGAGCTAGAGATGTAAAGAGCAGTTCAAAGTTTTTTTGGACATTGTCTTCTTCTTTACAGCCTAAGTAGATGTGTCTGTACAACTGCTGACCGTGCTAAAAAAGACAAAAAAAGGGAAAATGAGTACTAAAATTACATAATAATTTAGGTTAGAAAGGATATTTTAAGATCCCCTAGTCCGACTGCCTACTCCAAGCAGGGCCAAATTTGATGTTAGATTAATTTAGATACAGAATTGAAAACATAAAGAAGGATAAAATACGTGTATACACATACACACACAAACAAGTACATGATTAATCAAGACCACCACTAGTTTACTACTGTAACAGCAGCTTCTTTATACATTACTGCTCTATTTTATGTAGAAGTGTACAGATAGGGAAGATGTTACAGAGAATTGTACATGAATACTGCACGGTGTGTCAGACATTTGCATTCATTTCCTATTGAAATATTCAGAAAAAAATTTTGCCCATTTATGAAAAGGAAAAAATCAAAAATATATCTTGAAACGTTCTCAAGAACATTTGAGTAACTGAGGTGCTTCAAGGGTTATCCTTGTGAAGACATCAAATTGGTTCATTAAGCAAGTCTCCTTAAATAGCAAACTGAGAGGAAGTTCTTCTAGAGGGTGTTTCAGGAGATGAGATGGGCTCGTTGACCACTGCACACAGGGAGGCCCTAGTGGAGAATAGATTATCTAATGAAAGAGCCTCAACTTTGTGACTTTCCTTTCCTGGTAACACCATGCTTAACCAAATCTTTGTAAAGAAACTATAATTTCAACACAAAAAAATGAAAACAGAGAAAGGCAGGTTAAGAAACAGGTTTTGCATGCAACACGTGACTCAGTACCACCCCAGCATTCTTAATCCGTACAGGATACATGTCTGTATCAGTTGACACAGTTAATTTTAAAGATCTAAGGACTGATGCTTTACCTCTGGAAGTACTAGTTCAGCTTTAGAATAAAGAAAGAAACATCTGGTTTTCAAGCAGGACATATTCATTTAAGAGGAAATAAAGATATTTTTGGTCTTTTTATTACTTTTAAAATAAAATATATAGTTTTTCAAATATATGCTTTACTTAGAAAAGAGAGTAACAGCTATTAGCAAAGTACAGAAGCTATGAAATAAGCACAGTAACGTTTAGCTGTTTAAAGATGGAGTGTATTTGAAAAATAGAAGTAATGAAATTATTCATCCCACTGATAAAGAATTGCACTTGGATATGAAAATAAATTATTATGTGGATTTTCTTGACATGTAGCATCTTTCTAGAAGACTACAAAATGCAGGAAGTTCAACATTTCCGTTTAAAGAAAGGATAGAAATAAACTTCCTGTCTTTTAGAAGGTGGACTGAGATGAAATGAGCTTTGTCTGGTTTAATTCCACCTGGTTTTAGGTACTGAAATTTGTAAGTATGATATAGATTTGGCTTAGGATCCCCATCTAACATCAAACAAGTCTGCATGGTCATTCAGATCATAATGGACTTCTGGAGGTGCTTCACCCCTCTCTTTTGATAATGCAAGGACTCTAGGAAGAGTAGGCTGCTGACACACACATCTAAACTAGGTAACATTAGGTTTATGATATGAACCTGAAACAGTATCGCATGGATAATTATAGAATGACTTCATTCCCCAGGGTTAATATATTTTTTAGAAGACTGAATAATCTTTTCTTGACCTGATAAGAGTCTCTGTTCCTCTGTTCCTGCCCTATTTTTCAGATGAGAGTGTTAGCAATTCAAATATTAAGTCTGACAATTAAAATTTTCATCCAGCAGAAGTCAGTAAATACAACTTATCCAAACTGTTTTAAATCCTAGATGTTAAATCAATGAATCTAAATTTACTTTTTACAAAGATACATTTCTAATAATTGCCAATGTTGAAGTATTCTTTCTATTTGTATTATTCCAGTATTAATCAAAACAGCTATAACTATACCACAAGGAATATCGGCTGCACTAACTTAGTAAGAACATTTATGTTGCAATGTTACTTGAAGGCTGCACAACTCTATTTTAAAATATTATTATATATGTAGCATTTTTGCCTCTGGACAATTTAAACTGCAATTCTTGTGATTTTTGAAATTAAAATAATAAATTAAGTCAGCACTCTGAAGACATACATTTTTTATTTCACAGCTAATAGGAAACAAAAACCAAAACATTATGGGATAGCTGTGAGAAATTAATGCATGTTCTCAGGTAGATAACAGTGATAAACTTCCTAAAGCCTGCTTGAGCTGACTTCAGTAATTTGTACTTTTTTGTTTAGAAATATACCTACACAGATAAACTATAGTCAGGAATGACAGAGCACACTAATAACTATATGCATTTTTTTCCCCATAGAAACTAAGGTGTTTATTGTAAGGAGGAAATTTTACTCCACATAAGCATCATCTAAAAAAAATAAAAAATATCTGTTTTTCTTTAGAGTCAAACATACTCAGAAGTCAACTGGCAAAATGTCCTATGAAAAGGTGGATTTTTCAGAATCATGGTTTGGATACACACTGTTCCAATTTCACGCATGGAAGGATGATGCTGTTCAACAAGTTTGACATGGACAGTGAGGTAGAGTGCACCCTCATCAAGTTTGCTGATGACACCAAACTCGGTGGTGCGGTCAACACACTGGAGGGAAGAGATGCCATCCAGAAGGACCTGGACAGGCTTGAGACATGGGCTCGTGCAAATCGTATGAAGTTTAACCAAGCCAAGTGCAGGGTCCTGCACCTGGGACGTGGCAATCCCAGGCACAAATACAGGTTGGGCGG
>JAOXNO010000013.1:150793448-150816323 GCA_028565335.1 Limnodromus scolopaceus | reverse complement strand
CTTGCTGAAGTCAAGGTAGATGACATCTGCTGCCCTCCCTTCATCCAACCAACCAGTTATAGCATCATAGAAAGCTAACAGATTGGTCAAACATGATTTACCCTTGGTAAACCCATGTTGCCCACGTTTGTTGTGCGTTTGAGTAATTGTAAACCAAGTAGGATTTCAAGTATTTTATCAGCACAAATGAGAAAAAATTAATAGATACAAAATGTTCTCAAAATACAAGCTTTCATTCAGTCTGAAAACAAAGCAAAAATGAGCACCACCCTTCAAATCTATCCTTTCACCTGATACCCTTAATTTAAAATTACTTACCTATCGATCCTTTAGCTGCTATTGCAACTGCTTCCAAAAGAACCTGAATAATGCCAGCACGAACTCGTGGTGAGTCTCTTTTGCGAGCATCAAGGTGTCCAAGAATTTCTTGTATTACATGATGGGAATATTGTGCCTATTAAAAAACAAACAGGAAGAACAGCTTCATCTGTGAGTTTAATAAGAATAAACTCATAAACCATTCAGCTACAGTCACAACCATGTTTCTCTTCTGCAACATTCTTACTCATAAATTTAACTAAATTTCAATCAATTCATGATTAAATACGGATTAAAAAAAACTACCATGAAGATAAAGCCACACAGGTCCATCAAGCCCAGTATACAAAAGCTTACAGTATTAAAATATCTAGGAATATCTACAAGAATAGAAGAAGCATGAAGTGGTACTTCATTCAGCTAACTGCCATTCAAAGACTTCAGCTGCTCTTACAATAAAACCGCCACTGATACAAATGCTGAGAAAACTTCACCTTTCTTCCACAAACCTGAAATTTTATGACTTTATGTTTTGGGTGTCCGTGCTTGACGCTATCCAAGAATCAGACTTTGATCATGTTTAAAACAGAGGTTGCCCAATAGTAAAATATCAAGTAGCACAACACAGTTCCATGTGAAGTTGGTTTCTTGGGTTGTAAAAGCTGCACAGCTGTATCGGCATGGAGACATGACCAACTTAAGAGAGATTTATTTATCAAGCACAATGTCAGAGGAGTACGTCCATCCTGCTCCTTGTTCTGGAGCTTGCTGAGGGACTTCTGCACTACCTTCCTCTGAGAATTCCTTAATATTTTTTTTATCTTCTCCTTATATGCATTAATTGAAAGTAAACCAGGTAACTTCTGATCACAAACCACAATTAGATTACTGTTTGAAAAGTTTAAAAAATAAGGCTAAGGAGTTAAGGAAAGGGATCTTCTGGATTCTTTGACTTCATCGACAGTCTACAATTACCATGGTGAGATAAGCATTTCACCCCGTCTCATGTGCTTGAAATATGTATGCAAGGAAAACAAACCCTGGAGAAAATCCTACCTGTATGGAATACATGATGATTTTGAAGCAGGAAACAGCAAATTCATTGGGATCCCATAGTCTGTGATGGTCTAAATGCCTGTAACCAAAAATTAAGGGATCTGAAATAGCGACGTTTCACAGATATATTAAATGGCATCTTACAGTTTTCTCAAAATTCACCTCAAAGAGATTATTTCCTTACATAAAGCTTCTAAACAATGACTTACAATTGTTACTAAACAATTACCTAGATCAGAAAGCTAGAACTTCAGAAAGGCATTTGTTTTCAAGGTTTAGGATGGGATCACAAAACATTTGGCTGTATTTTGAAGAAATTGCCAATCTTCTAGTTTCAGCATTTTAAGGAATCTAGCCATACCAAAGATATACACTGAAGTATGTACTGTTTCCGTACAAAGTGCATGCATAAAAATGGCTGTGACACTACATGCTTATTTACATGAAAGAGACACACTGGCTATAATACCTTAACAGACTTTTACTCTAAATAATATACAGAATATGGTTTGAATCAGGAGCTACAGAACAATTAAGGCTGAATGTTATATACAAAATAGAGACTCTAAGAACTATTTCCATTTTCACAAGGGTTTAGTGAATAATATATACAGAAAACAAAAAAGAGCTACTCTTTGTGTATATACTCCTTTATCACTCTGAAGCATTTCAACACTTTCTGCAAGAAACAACAAAACACAAATAAAAATAAATAAATGCATCAGTTTCTCTTTAAATGGGATAGGAGACACCAATGAAAAGCTTTGTCAGAGTTTCAAGCAAAGGCAAGATAGTCTGCTTAAATACTATGCTGAAAACTATGAATAGAGCACACATCAAATTTTCTGAAGAGTAGATCTGAGTACCTGGAAAAGCATGACAAAAATAAATGTATTTTAAAATCTAGAAGATTGAAAAAGTCATTTTGGATACCTTTTAATTGGTATGATTAACAAACAAACAAAAAACAACAACCAAACAAACATCAAAGCAAACCAAACCAACCAACAAAACCAAACCAACCAACAAACAACAAAAAACCCTAACCCCAAATCAACAAAATACTTTCTTACAGAAACTGAATTTAGCTAGAGTTTCTAAATAGGTATCTCAGCTACAGAATCACTATTGGTCTGCCCCTTCCGAAAGAATACAGCAAACATACCAAGATGCTTCAAATAAGAAAGCTGAAAGCACACGGATGAATGAAATCAGTGCTCTGAACAGAGTACTGAGTGAATGCTTTAACTTTGCCTAGAAGCTTGAGGTCCCAGTTAACTCTCTGCCCAGCTGCTCCCAGCTGAGTACACAGGTCTCCTTCGAGGCTGATTAAACCAGCTGGCATAAAACTACCCTCTCCTGTGCCCTACATGATCTTGCAGTCCATTGCAGAGCTAAGGAAATGTACTGCCATTTTGACACATTACATAAGTTTAACAGAAATCCCTACAGGAAAGATTTTCAGGAATTTTAAAGGTGTAAGTTTGTATGCCAAGATAACAGCATATTTGCATAACTAAATATTAAACTGGACTACCTGTTGGGGACAGCTGCTTTTCTCATGCACATTCCAAATACACAGGTATATTTAATATTGTCTTGGGGTAGAAAGACAAACATAATTGCGTCTTTAAATCCTTCAAGGCTTAGCAGCTCGTAATGTATTTATTCATGTTTTCTTTCTCCCTAATATCATTCCAGTACAGTCCATCATTTCTTGTACATGACAGCTTATTTTAGCTAACCTATTTTCTTTTTGTCTCATCAAATACAAAATCATACTCTCTGAAGTCTTCTCCCGATTAGAACTGATCCTTCAGTCTTTCAGGATAGCATGTGTTCTCTGTCACCTTTGACAGTTCCTCTTTACCTGCCCCAAAGATCCATTCAGGCGCATTATGGTCAACTACATCTTATACCAAGTTTATTTTTTAAAAACCTTTTCTCTCAAAACAAGACATTATTTTTTTTCCAGAAAGGCAAACTACTAGCTGCTTCAGGTAGATGAACTGATGGGAAGAGAGCAGCGGGAAGGCGACAGCTTAGGTAATGTTTTGTGTAATAGCTCAATGGGCAGCGTACTTCATATACTAGAATTTTCCTCCTAAGAAAAGAGTATTAAATTACTGTAGGTGATATATTTTACTTGTCATGCAGGCAAGCAATGTATTCAATGTAGCTCTGTAAAAGATGATAAATGATACTTTCAGCATGGTGCATTTAGTTTAGTTAAAATCAAGTCACATCTTGCCTATTTTTTTTCTAATTACATTTCTTTGAATAAAGAATATGTAAGATTACAAAACATTGTATTGCTGGATTAACAAATGCCAAACTCTGCCTTCGGTTAAGACTTGCTGCATATAAGTAGCAAACGTGTGCAATTAGGTTTCTCAAGTTAAAAGGAACAACAGAAGCAATGGTGCAAACTATTACTTTATGGAGCAAGAGTGATTAACAGTCCCTGAATTCACTCACTTCGTCACACGTGTGAGCAGTCCTTACAGTACAAAATGATAAATTGATAGTGATGATTAGAAAGCAGAACTGAGGCATGTACGGGAATACATAAATAATCTTCTCATGCATTGTGATTGCTGAAAGAATATTAAACACCAGTCTTTTCATATTCAAAACCCTTGCACAGATTATGTGATAACGCACAAGAATGGAAATACAGTGAGATGAATAGGGTGTAACTTGTTAGACTTGGGAAGTTGTTTATATTCACTAGATTTCTGTATCCCTCTGGATCTGCCTAATCTATTCAACATTGCAAATTCATGCTAAGTAAGTCTAAATTGCTTGTGACTTGACACAAAATACAGGTTTTTTTCATTTCATATTAATATAAAATTTTTGACTTTCATTAAGCAGGTTGCCAGACTGATCTGCCAGATTTCATGAAAAATGAGAATTTGAGAGTTTCTAGCTACTAAATGTAGAGACAGTTATAACCATGGAGATTTCATGCCAAAGGCAAGGCGAATTAAGGTCAATCCAAACTTATACCAGGAGACTGAGCAGTTTTCAGCTATCTTTATTATATTTAAATCCTTCAGTCTTTGAATGTACTCAGCCTCACGAAGCAAGCAGCACTATTCTTTCAGTTTTGCAAGGAAGTGACAGGATGCTGACTGATATTACAATGCCATGTAAAGCAAGGCTTCAAGTGGGTAACTGAACCTGCATCTTCAGTGTCAGGTCTGTAATAGTCTGTAATATCTTTATTTCCAGAGCTTTCTTAAAAGCTGTGAAATTGTTGAAAACCGTTAGGAAAAACTGTTTTCTAATCAAGTATACATAAACTAAGTCAGGTTTTTCAATCAGATAAAGTGCAATGGACTCACAATCTCAAACTTTCTTTCTACCTGTTCTGCTCATTCACAAAGTGAATTAGATTAGACAGAGCACTCACTTTTTGTTTAGGAAAAGCAGCTTAGAAATTGCATTTTCCACATCTCTTGTTCTTCAAAAATACTTTACAGCTGTTATTTATGAAATGATAAATTTATTTGACAATTTTTCCGCAAAATGGAATACAAAAATGGTGACAACAAAGACTCTCTATTCATAGAAGAGACAAGATACTCTGAGTGACTGGTCATTATCTGCTGAGTTCAGTGCACAAACGCAGCATGCAGCACGTAGAGGTGCACAAAGACTCAAACAGTTCCTTAGGATCAAATTGACTAAGAAAAGAAATTAAGCTGGAAATAACACCTTGAATACTTTGGATCTGTCCCAGGAAATGCACCTTCTCAAATCCCATACCAGGTACTAACTCTAGAGAATCAGGAATTATTTTTCAGAAATTTCCCTGCTACTGAAATGATTCAAAAGACTGAAGTAACTCCACTTGCTGATAAAGTTTTGAGATAATCCCCAAAAGAGAACTTTAAAGTGGTAAGCAAGCAGTTGCAATATAGTCCATGCAGACTGCTTAGTACCTAAACATTCAGTCTACTGGCAGGTATTTCAGAGGAATGCAAATTTTAAGTGTAGGAAAGGATGAAAATCTTTTAATAAAATACTCAAGTTTGCAACAGTTAAACTCAGATTGGTGTGACAGGTGCACGTGGAAAGTAATAGATAAATAACAGCACAGTTCTTTGCATTTAATGCAACATGAATAACTGTTATTAGAATCCTTTGGGTTGAAAAGGACAAAGGAATTTAATGCAAAATAATTAGAGGATGAATAAAAAAAAACCTTTAAGACCTTCCATGAATTTTCAACTTACGCAAAAACTGGTTTCACAGCATTATTCATATTCCCATAGGTTGCTCGTCCTAGTAGTTCCCTGAAACAATTCTCAGCCAGAAGAGCAGGATTTTCCTCTTTTTCTCCTCCTGTAGGAGAGGATGGAGGGCCTATTCTGCTGAAATAAGAAAAAAATACATTGATTTTAGTACTGATAAATACCCTTTTTATTGTACACAGTGTTGGTTCTACAATGTTCGTGACTCACACTCTATCTAAGAAAGAATTGCATCTTAAATATGCATCAAAACAGAATTCTGAATAAAATATTTTATTCTCTTACAGCAGACCTATAGATCTTCATCTGTTCACTCAGTACTGACCACTGTATTAGTAAATACTTATGTGGCAAAACCAATGGCTGTTAACACTGATTTCACTTGTGAACCACTGCGTTTTGACAGAGTATTACCCATTACTAACAACGAACAAGGCCATGAAACCACACAAAAAGTTAGGCACAATCTTAGTCATTTTGTTCAGACTAATGATCTCATTCACCTGCCCACTACTGAATCCACCCTGTGTGGGTGAGCGTTAAATAAAACTCCAATACTTCTGCAGAAACAGATGGCTGAGGAGTTGAAAAAAATTCTGATTGAACTAATTAGAACATTATCACCCACACAGTTACCTCTAACTAGAGAGTGTACAAGTTAGTCACCTTCTAACTGACTGTCCCCCAACATTACTATGGAGAGGACTGTGCCGAATGTCCATGCCCACCTTCCACATTTGGAAATGTATTTTTAAGATGTAAAGTAGATATTGGTGTTAATTTCCCCGCTCTATATTTATAAAGGTGGCCCTTGTTGAAGGAGGATTCTTATTTCCCTGAAACCATTACTCTGAAAAAGAAACACTGCAACTGAGTTCGACAGAAAATAACAAAAAAATACAGACTGTGAAACTTTGCATCAGATAAATGCACCGTGAAGTGTTAAACTGCACAAATTTTGCTGAGAAATTTGACCTTTAAGAAGAATACTACAGTTATTTCAACCGTAGAAATGTACTACTGATAGCAAAGAACTATAAAAATGATGACACAACAGGAGGGTGAGGCAAAAAAAAATGGGTGGGGGGAGAATTTATTACTACCCCAGCTACTGTTTCTTCAGGTGCTAAAATATCCCAATGAATGACTTAAATTAAGAAGGAATTACAATCAGCATTTAAATATCAACTTCAATTCATATGGAAATTTTAACTTATGGCTTCATAAATGCCGCATTACAAAGCAAGGCTTTAATGTTTTAGTCTAATGACAGCAGCAATGACCAAATTTTTGTTAAGTTTAAATACTGTCACTTGCAATTATTTCTTGTCTCTTGGTGACTAGGAATTAGGCTATTTAAAATCCAAATGGTAAAAAAGAGAGTAAGAGTACTAAATTAAAGACCAAATTCAGACACGAGAGAAGCAAAACTACAGAAACCACACTTTGTTTTGGACAAACTAAAACGTACTGAGGCCCAAATTCTACCACTGAATTCTGAAGGGAACAGTCTGTCCTCACCTTGGAATAAAAAACACCACCTACACCATAAACAATGAAAGGTAGAACCTTTCCAGAAGTGTTTCCTGCTTCTCAATTTTGACAGAGGCATTGGTAATGGTTTTTACTTCATTTTTTGGGTTGTAGGAGTTTTATTGGGGTTTTAGTTTTTGTTTTGTGGTTGTTTTTTTTTTGCCTTTGCTCAAAGTCACCTCCTTTTCATTACACAGAGACCTGAATTACTACAGCAAGTTAAAGGCATTTGAAAGTATTTCTGAATTTAAGTGCTTCACACATCATCCCATTAAGCTGTTACTAATATTGCATTTAATCTGAGCAGTTGAGAGGTGGGAGAAACAAAGGAACAATGAAAGAACACAGTTACCCATAAAGTGCAATATTACTTATTGAGAAGTACTGTACCTATAGGTGGCAAGTATTTTTTTTTTTGCACAAAACACATTACAGAAACTTAAGTGAGGATTCATTCACCTACATTAACATTATGCACCTCTGCATTACTAGATTAAATGTAGACAACAGAAATCAGTACACTAAAACTTTAAACACACTATCAGTTATGCCCTGCAAGCTCATGCATTAAATATGTTTAAAAGTGTTCATTAAGAGCATCAGCTTTAGTTCATGTTCATTCTTCACCATCTAAAACCGTAGCTTTAGAGCGTTATAAAAAGTCAAATATTGAAATGCCACACGTCAAATAGAACACGTTAACACCACAGCTGTAATACCTTCTGATAATAAAAGACCTCCTAGTATTTCAGGACTGCTGCAATCTAAAAGTTGCAATATAAAAATCCTCTTGCCTCTGGTAACATCAGTGTTTCAGAAGTTACCATAACATTACTAGCTTGTCATATTTTAATAATAAAAAAGCCCCAGGCACCCTGTTAGATAAGTAAGGGGAAATAGTTTTACAACAGGAAAATTATTAGAATTTTAAAAGGCATGACAACTTGTATATAATCCACCATGAGTACCACTAAACTGAAGCCTTATCCAACTGCTGAGCCTCTCAATCTCCCTATTTTTTTTTTCTATACTGCCTAGACTCCGATCCAGCCAGACGGGCATCCTTTGGAGCGTAGAGAAGGTACAAACGACCCCACGAGACTGTCATTCCCATTGCTGTTTTGACACAGATTCCCTGGAATGCAGCAGCTCTACACAGAGGGGCGGGTGGGCGGAAAAGAAAGCAGGGTGCAGAACACACACAGAGCTTGGCTATCTGGAAGAATTCTAGTTAAAATGCAGTAAAAATAAGTTATCTTTTAATTGGTTGTAGATGCAATCCCACAGCAGGTGATTTCTCAGCACTGCTCGGAGATTTTTTTCAGAATATGTTAAAGGAAGAAATTGCAATTCAGCTCTTCCTAGTCTACAACATTAGTATTCAGCTGCTTCAGAATGTTAATAATTATCTCCCGTTAGCTGTAGGAATCACATTTTTGTTTTGAACTTCAACAGCACCTACCTCTAAGTTTTTCTCACTGGTAAGTGTTTCTTAGCATTATCAGATGAAAGGCAAAGAACATAGAACTACTCTTTAAACTTTCTGGTTTCAAAGGAAAAAGATTTCAGCCTCCCTAGTTTCTACATTCAAATGAGCAATCCATACTCATTTTGTTTCACTGACTTGGTTTTTAAACAAAGATCAGGAAAACCTCTGACAAATCCAACTGCAACACTTAAAAATGTTACTATTCCTCCACTTCCAAACTTTCTCTACTACCTGAAGTCCAGAAGAGTGAAACATGAAATGCATTTTGCAATGAAATGGGCAAGAACTACTCCCTTTACTTGGTCTACCAGCTTTCCTGGGGGTAACCTCTATCAGAAAAGGTGGTAACAAGGAACTGGAAGGAGGGACGTTTTGAAGTACGGCAGTTTCCGTAGCAAACATCTAATCACAGGCTTAAACTGGCTCGGAGCAACTCAACATCTCATGGATGGGATTTCTTTAATACCACAAAAGCAGGATTGGCCATCAAATATGATGGGACACGTGAAATAAGACTTCACCACTACTTTTGAACGGAGTAGCTACAGAAACGTTTCATTATGATTCACTCATCCTGAGGAAGAAATACATTCTAATCTACTTCTAAAACAGAATCTATCTGAACATTACAGATATATTAGAAGGATTTGAAGTCAAGTCAACAACAAGTGCTGGAGTGTCCTTCTGCTTTATATAAGGCTGGCGCTTAGCTTTGCAATTATCATGAAGAATAAGTTACAAACTATATGAAAACACTGTTTAAATTTCCAATTTCATACATCCCTTCCCAGTTTTAGAGATGCAGATAAACTGCCATACATGATTGTCTCTTCTGAATTTTCTTCTAGAAAACTCGAAGGAGGTAGGGAGAGTCTTTCAGGCAATACCTTATACAGTACTGAAGTATGCATGGCAATTTATTTAGTAATACAGAATTGCAGTAAAGCACAGCTAAGAAAAATATCTGATTTTCAGAGCACGTTAACATTTGCAAATTTGTCTGATAGTCACGTAACTAGAATGTGCATACAGATATACAGACAAATAATGACACCCACAAATACAATTATCTTTTTTAAACATTGTTTAAATATTAAATCCTTAACTCCAAAAAGCGTCTTATCTGACATGTACTCAAAAGAATCTTGTATTAAGCTATTAAGGTTCCACAAGCAGAAGTTAGATTGATCTTTAAGCTTTACCGATGTGTATTTCAGCTTTAACCAAAAAACGGTTATTTTCTACGGACTTAAGTTGGGGGTATTTTCTGGAATTTCTGCACTTTCTCAAATAATGATTCCATCTGCCAGAACAATATGCTTCTTACTCCTACTCTTCAAGATGCCTCTGTTTATGCTCCACAGATATGAAGCCACATATAAAACAAGATGAGAAATTCTCTGTAACATCATTTAAGGCCAGCAGATCAACAATTTATAAATATTGTTTTCAGCTTTTCTGTCATATGTGCATCATACAAGGCCCATACTTGCCACTTGGAAAATCATTAGTCTTTTTTTTTTCTGTTCAATGTGCATCACAGAAAAAAGTTTCAAGCAGCCAGTTCAGACATTTAATTAATGGTTGCTTTTTGACAGATTTGTTTTTCTACCACCACTATTGCATTGCTCAACAAATGATAAGAATTAGTCCTATGGTACTTATAAACTGATCTGCTTTAAGTGGTTGATCCAGATCCCATTTCAGTTGTTTCTTCCAACAGCAGTTAGTTTAATTTTGCTATATAAAGGAAAGTATATGCTTGAGGGCACTGTAAAGAGTAACAAAGGAAGGGGCCCACCTGCATCTAGAAGCCCTGTAAGAGCGAGCAAAGGCAAACTGAGCTCTCCTTGTTCAAACAGCAGTTTCAGAAACCTATGTCTCTTATTCAGATCACTCTTCAGATGTAAAATCTAAGTGGGTATTTCTGTACATACTGTTTGGGCCCTTAGCTATATACGCAGTAAATAGATGAAATGTGAACAGATAGACTACTATTGATTTTAGTCATTTAGCTGAAAATTTGTGTTAGGAGAAGAGACAGGTACCAACAGTTAGAAATAAGAGAAGAAAAATAAGGCAGAGGAATGGAAAAAAAAACACACCACCATCAAACCCAACAAAACAAAAAAGAGAAACCTGACAGATTTAGCAAGCTGAGAAAGCATGAAAAGTGTGTTGTTATAGGAAGGCTGCTGAGACTATGTACCCAGCATGTTTTGAAGCAGCCAGGGTTGGATACGAAACAAACATCTAAGCTTGTCTGCACAGCTCAAATTGGTTTTATGGATATTTCCCAGTGCTACCAATAAACACGTTTTACATCTACATAGTGTTTAGCCACAAATACAGACACGGACAAAAAAAGTGACTTTTCAGTTGTAAGGTGACTCGCACATCCTCAACATCAATTAGCACATGGATGTTTGTGAAGTCATACCTGGCAGGTAATGTGCCCAGGAGCTATTGAGAGCCAAAAAAGAGAAGGGTGTCTACATAAAAAAAAAAATTAAATCCTCACTTTACGTACCATTGCAGATGGGACAGACAGTTGTTACTAATGGCTAAACGGGAATTAAAACCTCAATTTTTAACAAATATAACTAGCAAAATCATTTTGAGTCACCTACAAACCTGTGCTTAATAATCTCTCTATCTGACATCACAAAACAAAGATTTTACAGTTTCTAAAAAGTCTAAACATGGATATACAATTTCTGGAGCAACTTTTAGACTGAAAGAATCTAGAATGAGTGAAGTGCAGGTGGTTGAAAAGACTTATTGAACAGAAATATTAAGAGCAGTTAAGCAGAGCTGTGCTATCAGTTTTGAGAAGACTTGGCTAGTAAAGGTCAGTAGTTATTTCCAATAAAAAGAAAAGAAAAAGGTATCTACCGTAAAAACTAAGCCCGAAGATCGCTTAAATAACTTACAAGTGACCAGGAATAAAAATACCTGTCAATATCTTCTATTTTGTGCATGTTGAACAGCAATGATGGTACGATCTTGTCCATGTGCTGGGGTTCCCATATAGTTGCTCGAAGTTCATCATTAACAGTTTTTCGAACCACTCCCTGAATGCCCCTGATTCCAGCAATTCGGATCCTAAGGAAGAAAAAAAGGGATTACTGAAAAGGAGAAACACAGCACATCCCAGTATGGCTGGTACCTGTTAGGCCGTAGTAATTACGTAGTGTGGAATTTGCTCCAGTTCTCACAAGCAGCCATTTTGAAATTTGGCCAATTCATCAAGGCTGCCCATTATTGCCTTCAAACACCTTTAAAGCTCATAAGGAAGCTGACAAAACAAACAACTGAACAGCAGATGATCTGTAAAGATAATGCTGACACTGATCAATGAATACTCAAACTGTGTATACCACCTCCAATTTACCCCCCGTCATTTGAAACTGCGCACAATCTCAACCTATTCCAGTGCTGAAGAAAAATGTGAAGTTATCACAGGAAAGCTGAAGCAATATCTACCACAGCCATATGATCATGTTCTTAAAAGTTGTAATTAAGGCTGTGGATTAATCATAACAAATCTTTAAAGATTTGTGCAAGACTCACAAGACAGAAAACGACGGATTATGTCAGTTTAACCCTGACATGCAAAAGGGACCATCACTTTTATCCTAAAACCATCTGAATCAAATTATCTGAGAACCGATCAACAACAACAATAACAAGGAAAAATTAATTTAAGTTCAAAAAAAGCCTTAGTCTAGCTGTTTGCTATTTTCATTATTTTGTTGAACAAAAATAGTTAGCAGGGGAATCTGTACAATTAAATGAAAGGCAACATATTATTTTCTTGAACATAGGAAGTTCCATCTAAACATGAGGAGGAACTTCTTTACTTTGAGGGTGGCAGAGCACTGGAACAGGTTGCCCAGAGAGGTGGCGGAGTCTCATTCTCTGGAGACATTCCAAACCCGCCTGGACACGTTCCTGTGCAACCTGCTCTAGGTGGACCTGCTTTGGCAAGGGGGTTGGACTAGATGATCTCCAGAGGTCCCTTCCAACCCCTTACCATTCTGTGATTCTGTGAAGTGGTAATAGCAAATTAGCCATTATTATAAATGCTAGGAACAGAATTTTACTTCCTAAAAACAAGTAGAAGAAAGGGTAATACAGCCATTAAGTGAACTAAGCACAAGCTTTGCTACAATTTGAAATTATTTCTATTAAAATCCACCCCTTAATTTTTAAATCTTACCTTCAGTATGGACAACACATCGCTAGCTTTATCCAAATTTGTGGCATTAAAACATTTGCTAGATGAACTACAGAGTAAACTGAACTCTATAATTAATATTTTTGTTTCGATTTCGATTTGTAAATACTTAAAACTGCAGCTCCCTGTTTTTCAGTTATTTCTGAACAAGGCCACGTACATTCAATCTGGAACCATTACCGTTAATCTAGCCCTGGACCTTTCAAGCTGGCTTTAATAGCGTTACATTTAAAAAACAGGGAAGAAGAGAGAGGCACAAAGAGCTAGGAAAGCATTTGCTATTGCTGTACTACAACTACCGTGCAGTACCTGATATCAAGTTTTCAATATTAAGTATTAAAGATTGACATTTAAGACACAGAGCTTCCAAAATTCCATCATTGAAACAACTTTTCACAGGCGATTGCTGTAACCTGCAAATAACTTACACATTAATTTCATGTTTAAAATTAAGCAACATTTTTTTTTTGTCAGAGTACTTGCTTTTCAATTATAAAGTAATCAAGTTTTGCTGATACTAGAGCTTTAGATACATTAAATACTAGCACTAAGCTTCCCTGCTGAAAGGGGAATATCACTTAGCAGGTGAGATTCAGTTTCAGACTCAGAAGCCTGCGTTACCTGACTATGTGCGTAGATGATGTTCAAGTTCCCATTCAAGCCAGTCGGTTTAGTGGGACCTTAAGCTACGCAGGAGAACAGTGACTCCAGATGTCTGGTTTAGGATGAGCTGAATTACTCCCTAGTCCCCATCAGCGGGTATCAGCTACTTGTGATATCTGCGTTTAGAACTGTAATTTGCAGTCATAGCTCATCTGTTTTGCTGAATTAGCTCAGTACCTACAGCAAATCCGGTACATCAGCTCCAAGAATGATTGCTGTTCATAAAGATCTCTTTTGAAAGAAATGCAGTCAAACCGTCTAGGATGATGTGGAAGATGATGTGTACTGCTATACATTTCTTTAACCTGAGCAAAAATTGATTCACGTATGGAAAAAAAGGTCACGCTTCTGCGTATTGGAGTGCCATTAGCACTAATTTCACATTCTTACTCTTGTACAGGAGATCAAAAAATGAGAGTTGAAGTACTGAGGAAAGTGCAGCATCAAATTTCACCACATACAGGAAAGGTTTCATCCCCCTACAAAGAAGGCTCAGATAGGTATTAAAGCAGAGATTACATTTAAATCAAGGGCATGTACAGTCCCAGGTCAATAGGATGAAATTCTTCCTTGTCTAAGGGCACATCAACATCACAAACTGAAACACAGATAACAGCGCAGGCTGACAATTTGAAGAGCAAAAGTTAGCACAGTTCTCTTATTCCAACAGCAATCACAGCTTTGAGGTATGTTACTTTGGGGTATCCTTATGAGTGGTAGGTCATATTTGATAGATGAGTCAGGGATTTACTAGTCTCTTAACTCATTCCATGTTCTCATGCATTACTAATATTACTTCTCATTTGCAAGGGGCAATGAAGGGGAAAGCAGCACTAAAATCCTGAGCTGAGCTTCATATCCTAACCTCGCATGACATGTTTTATGCTAAGTAAGCACTTTAACATTTTTTTTTAGTTTCACCAGGCCTAAAAAGGCAAAAATCTCAAAAAGCTCATGAAAACATTTATGATTAGTATTTGCGACCATCAGCTTCAGGTAAATATACTGTACCTGACAGAAGCCTAAGTTATGAGGCAGTTCCATCATCCACTGGCTTCACTAGTGACACCTGCTTAAGAAGCTTCCATCCCCTTTGCCCTTTGGTCCCATCCCTTCAGTTTTTCCCCAAACAAATCACGGGCTCATCCTGTAAAATCGTTCACTGCAATAATCTTACCAAAGGGAAAGGAAGTGGGGACAAGGGGAAAAGTACAGGAGAAGCAGGAAGATTTAATCCTAACCCTTTTAGAGTCAAAGTTTACAGCAGAACCCTACACCCAGCAATAAGGCAAAAATAAGATAGCAGCAAATTACCAAAAATGAGGAATGAACCAGAAGACTAAAGCAGGAAGGAATTCTTCATTTTCTTTTTTTTTTTCCCCTAAGTGATGTACACAGTATTCATTCTGTTCACAGATTTTTGAAACTGCAAGCTTTAAGAAAAATCCTTACACGTTGCAGCTGACACCAAAACAGTGCACCCAAAGGGTTGAATAGATGTTCAGCACATGGAATTTTCCTAGTTGGCTGAACAATTTAGTGCATGGAAATAACAAAGATGAGTGACAACCGAGTTGCAAATTGTATAATCTGAAAACCCTTACGTTTTCTACAATGCTCAGGAGTTAAACGTTGATTAGCAATTCCCATAAAGAACACATCACTAGGGGGAGCTGAAGTAAAAAACATTATGGTGCTTACATAATAATGTAAAAATTTGTACTACTAATTCATGAAGGCATTTCAGTTTCACAGTATCATACTGCAGACATCTAAGAAAAATCAATTTTAATGAGTAATTCTCAAATAGAAGACTCAAAATATGCTTTTGCTATTCATATAAGTAGCTCTATTAATTTCTCAAATGAGTTACGCAACTCGCACACATTTACAGTAATAAGTAGTGCCTTTCTGGAAAGAATCCATGCAATTAGGCAGGCATTATTCTGGTTAAGTTTGACTTCAATGTTCTAGGAGTTCTAGCTACCTAAAAAAGTCAGGCTTTCATTTTCTGCCTAACAAATGAACTATACCACTAAATATCATAATAAAAGCTGCAGTACAGACTATATAATGCGTTAAGACAGTTTTCTGTAATACGTGCAGAACAGCACTTACTCGGTTTGTGTTTCTGGATCGTGGTCACATGAATGGCACATGGCACTGAATCGAGACACAAAGAAGTCATAGCGTCTGTGGTATGAAGGTGTGTCTTCCTCAATGTTGGCAAATTTGACAAACTGGAAAATGAAATACATTTTAAAAGCTTTTGATACCATTTCCCAAAAGAGAATAATGAATACTAAACTTCATGTAAGAAGTAACATAAAACACTGTATTAGGAAAGAATCCAGATTTGACAAGAGTTAAATATTTAACTTCAGAGAGTTAAATTGGAGAGTTTTCTTTAAAGTCTTCCCACTAGAACATCCTTTAGATCATTATAAAAGGGTGCAATTGCATGAAATACAACATGCTATGCAATATAGAAACATCTAATACTTGAATAGTGAGCGTCATCAATTCACAGAATCATTTAGGTTGGAAAAGACCCTTAGTATCACCGAGTCCAGCCATTTACCTAACACTGACAAAACCACCACTAAACCAATGTCCCTCACCACCACGTCTACCCGACTTTTAAACACTTCTAGGGATGGTGATTCGACCACTTCCCCAGGCAGCCTGTTCCAATGCTTGACAACCCTTTCAGTGAAGAAATTGTTCTTAAATCCAATCCAAACCTCCCCTGGTGCATTTCCTCTTGTCCTATCACTTGTTCCTTGGGAGAAGAGACCGACTCCCACCTCGCTATAACCTCCTTTCAGGTAGTTGTAGAAAGCAGTTCAAGAAATCAAATGCTACACTATCACATTAACTAGCAACATTCTGACTTAGCATTCAAGGGAAATAAACTTGGAGGCATTCAGTCAATTCTGTCTATCTTCACAAAAGGGAAAAAGGAGGAGTCAGGGAATTACAATCCAGTTAAGTTTATTTCCACTCACAGAAAGACACTCTGAAAAAAATTTTCCAATTTGCAACTATCTATAAAGTAACAAAGGGGTAAGTAACCGTCAACATGTATTTGTCAAGAACAAATCACATCAACCCAGCCTAAATTATTCCTGTGACAAGGAAATACATTTTGTGAATCCAGATGAAGCAGCATCTGTCATATCTTAACTTCAGTGATGCAGTTGACAAAAAAATATACAAAATTCTCAAAGGGAAGCTAGAAAAACACTGTCAAACACTGCCTGTAAGGTAGATGCAAAAGGATTTGGAAAAAATACAGAAACACTTGTAAATCATGAAACTACAATAATATATTGAGTGAACTTCTGAAGGGGCCTGTCTGGAATACAGGAATATTTGAGTTTCACTAGAGACTTAGATGACAGAGTGGGCTCATCAAATTCACAAAGAATGCTAAGCTGGCCAGAGCTGTAGGCACATTAGATGCCTGGTTCTCAACAAACTGAAAATAGGACCTGAAAAATCAAGGGAGCAATTTAGGAATGACAAATGCAAAATACCATTTATGACAGCTGTACAAATATAAGCCAGACACAGCCGAATGCAGAAAAGAAACTTAGGGTTATAATAAACTGCACATTCAACGAAAGTCAATGCCATTATAATAGCACAAAAAATAAAACAATACATTGTGATAGATGTTTATCACCCGTGACACCTATGAAGAAATTTTTGCCATCTAATTGGCACTAATAAGCCCTCAGATGAAGCACTGCATCCAGGTGAAGCATCACAGCTTGGTGATTAACTGATGCAGTCCTTCAATTGTTCAGGAGATGAACAAAGCTTTAGATAAATACCTGTTAAAGAAGACTGGAAGACATTAAATTATCTAGTCTAGAGCTACCTAAAAGATATTAGTCTTTCGGAAGTACAGAAGACAGCTATAAAAAGAAAAGAAGTAAACAGTTGTCTTTGTCCAATGGTAAAAGGAAAAGCAATAATGGGCTTACACTGAAGCAAAGGCTACCTAAGTTAGACGTTAAAAAAACTCCTCCTTTCTAAAGTGAGCAAACTGCCTAAAGACCTTTTGGATTCTCCATCACTGACAGTTTTAAGAACAGGCTACAAAGGGAAGAAAAAAAGGGAAAAGCAAGACTTAACATAGTGCTGGTTCTGCCTGAAGCAGAGAGATGTCCCATTAAGATCCCTCCACTTTTTCCCACTCCACTATTCTTCTTACCAGTTGCTAAGCAGAGGCTGAGGCATTTCTTGTTCACCTTCCAAGATGCAGAACCTGCTTTTACCAGCATGTTACCCACATACATCTAGACAAGCCCAAAGCACTTTAACATAACCCACAGCATACTGATTTGTGGAGGTTTTGAAGTAATTTTAAAGCTGAAGGCTGTGTGTTTCAGAAAAAAAAAAAAAAACCCACCCCTTTTTCTCCTTTTTTAAAAGTCTTTTTTTCTGTTTTATCTAGAAAACTTATCTCTTTCAACTACACTGCCAGCTCACCCACTGAAAGCTACAGGCGCAACTGAAAATCATACAGTTTGTAAAACTATTCTCAGCAATGACAGAAAACGGAGCACAATTGTGTAACACTAGTCCATTTTAGATGTCCTTCTGTAGAGAATATCCTGTATAGTCAGGTGAGAAGAAAGTGACATACAGTCAAAAAACAATTCTGTCTAGCCGACTGCCAGAGTCTGAAAGACAATCCACAAAAAGCAACCACATTTTTTCAACACAGTGAGTTATAAAAATGATCATTTCCTTCCCAAGAGACCCTGGAAAATCCTTTAATTGTCTTACCTCTCACTGGTTTGTTTCATGGACTTGTTAATGACAAAACAGAAACAGATTTTTCTAAAGTGTTTTGAAGACAGGAACCTAATTAGTCCTTACAATTTAATAAAGTCCAAGGGTAAAAAAAAAAAAAAGGTCAATATAATCTTAGTATTTTCCAGACATTCAAGTCTATAATTGATTCACCCAGTAAACTTCCATAAAAGCATGTAAAAGAATAGAAGCAAGTTTAAAGAACACAAAACTTTATGGGAGCGGCCATGAGAATATTAATTCATCTGGCATTTAATATTAGCATATTAATGTTATCTAAAATATATAATTATTTGATTGACAGGATCTTCCAAGATGAAAATTTAACATAACTCTAATAACTGTTTTGCTAGAAGAAAGATTTACTGTACCAAGAAATTGCTTTGTAAGAATAAATAATGAATTTAGGGCAAGAAAGTGTCAGGGAATCGCTCTCTCCCTCTGGACATGTCGTGATGTAGCTTTGTAGCAGGGAAGTAAATACCCAGAAGTTCTACCTCTCAAACTGGCAAACACACTAAAATGTCCAAAAAGGGCAATTTTTTTTTATTTCCTCATGTGTATAACAAAAAAAATATAAAAAAGTCACTCATTGAACATAAAGCATTTCTGAAGCATATTGCAGGATTAGCATTCAGATGACTGAACATTTAGGCCACAGGAAAGCTAACTGAGATAACACTGCTTTGAGTTGCACTGTCATCCCGTAAAATACACAATTTCATTTCATTATAGAAATTTTAAGGTTTTGCGGTATATAGTTTATACTTTTGTATACTATGTATTACAGTACACAGTCTATACTTTCCCCTTAGCAGTGGTGCTCCTAAGGTGTTATTGTTGTTAAGTAAAGAACATTTTACTCCTAAGCATCTAAGATATTTTCAAGCATACTTCAAATATAAAAACTACTCAACCTAAAAAAGGACAAAACTCTTATGGAAGTCCATGCACCTGCCTGGGATATACTTACAAAGCTTTTATAGACGTAAACATGTCATTCAGTCATAGTAAATGCTTGCAATCACCCACTGGTAATTTATGGAAATTTTACCAGTACACATGTTCTATATTTGTACAATACAGACAGTACAAATAGGAACTTACACCGGTAATATCTTGCTTCCAATAATTTTGAAAACAATAAAATTCAATCAGCATAAAAACATATAAATCTGTCAGGAAATATAGAAGGAACATATTATCTATTCAGAAGATGTTTGTTCTAGACTGAGTCAAGAAAGTAGGATGATATTACCAGGGAGAGAGATTGTGTGAGCCCTGTAAGTAAATCATGCAAGTTCTCAACTTAAATTCCTAAGAACATAATTTCTTACATATATTTATGCTGTTCTATCACTCTTATGTAGCCAGTACAGTAGAAGAAAAAACATTACTCTTAATCCACCCTGTTTTTTTGCAGCAATTCAAGAACAGACAATCAGCATGCATCCTATTAGTCTTGAGTTGTGTTATTTAAAGTATTTGCCTGTAAAAACGTAGGCTGGATCTGAGCAGTATTTTTTTCTTAATATTTGAGCTCCCAAGTCTGTCTTCTACAGCGTGCAATTTTCTCATGTTTCAGACGGGGGAAAGGGGGTGCTGATGCTGATAGTTACTGTCTTTTATAGACAAAGCTACTGTATATCATTATTAGGAAGCTATCACACAGGAAGACATAATATCCTATAAACATAAGACTCTTGTAAACTACAGAGTACAGCATTAATGAGAAGTGTGTGAATGTATGCACGTACTTCACAAAACGAATACAAAAAGGACAAACACTTCAACTCTTCTAAACAGAAAAGTTTCAACCACTGATTCATATATTAGATTCATACATTAACTTCACAAGCACAGTATTAAAACAATGACAATAAATAATAACAAGATAAGATTGTCAGCAATAGAAACTGGTGATTTAATTTAGTTATTAATTGTTAAAGTCACCTGACACTTGTCATTTTGAATTTTATTGGAAGTGGATGGATAGCTTCATAGTCTATTTTACTTCATGCCACTTGGATGAAAATTATCCTGAAAGCCACGTGTGCAGTTGTGTGATGAAGCCTGTAGCAGTATGTTGCTTTACAGGTGAGAGTAACACACGACCAGAGAGAGTGAGCATGAGGTGGGGGAAGCAATACTTAACTGTGAATGACCCTAAAAGGACAACCTAAAGCAATTTATCCAGCACCACTCAAATTCTAGCAGATGCAGACATAGAATTTAGAAGATAATGTAATAACCTACAGGATGAGGAAAAGTGCTTTGTGTAATTCTGTCTCTCTGTACCTTTAACCCCTATAAAGACAGACAGAGCAGGGATCCTCAAGATGAAATACTTCACTGTGTATTAAATCACTGCTAGCACATAATTCAGTATTGGTACATGGAATGAAAGAAGCATCTTGTAATAAAACAAGTTTCCATCCCATACTTGCAGACTAGACAAACAAAATGAGAACTCTACTGGGAATATTAATTCTGACATTCTTTAATTTCACAGTCTTGACATTTTATACTATTTTTACATATACATACAGTTCAATCCTGCCAAAACCAACCGCTTTTACAAGCCAACACTAACAAATATAAAAATTTTCAGGCACTGACTGGTGACATTTCCACTTGGGATACTGCTTGTCTTCTTTTAAATAACAAATGGTGACAACTAGCAGTAACAGTCACCTTCTCATGCACAGGAAATCCAACACTGTCACTGATGGTATCATTATTTCACTGCTCTTAAGAAGAAACTGCCCTTCTAAAATGAAGCACCCTATAAACTAAAGAAAACATCCATGGTAAATAATTTAAAATTAATAATTATACTGGATTCTACATACATCTCCTGTTTTTCAGATGAAAAAGCAATGTTTTACTACCAAAATACAAAGAAGAATTCACCCCGTCAACATTCCAAATTAGCTTAAAATATTTTGTATTCAACTGAGTTACGTCAACATTGTTTAAGATGAAAGTTGTACTAAATTATGCACTCCATTGTTTTTGACCAGCTGCTCATTAAAGAAATTTTCTGGACCCTCTCTAAAAAACATTGACCGAAAATTAAAAATAATTTTTAAAATTCTCTCGTCCCAAAAACATTTGAGCACAAGTTCAAAGATTTTAATGCTGTTCATCCCTAGACAGGAAGAACAAGCATAATTAATTCATTCCAACCTAGTAATATAACTACTGTGGAACTAAGCAATACATTTAATTATTGGACATGAGAGATAGAAATGTTTTATATGATATTTGGTTACTGAAATTCTGTAAAATGGTTACAGAGAGAAATTTAGTATGGCCATAAGTTTCTAAGTAAAAGCTTGTTACAATCAGCCTTCAGATTCTGTACTACTTAAGCCAAGGAAGGAAATCTCACTTTTTCCCACTACATTTTTTCAGTTTCCTCACCAGCATATGCTATCCTAGCACATGGTTAATAAAAATATCTTCCATGATAGAAAAAGACATTTTAAACTTCATAGACACTGCCAATTTGAAATCTGGCCTACTTAAAAAAAAATATATAATTCAACACAACCACTATTGAATTTCACCTGTTTTCAAGTATCTGCCCATATAACTAGATTTACAACTATGTTATAAAAAAAAAATCATTGCTGCTGTGGGAAATAAGCTAACACAATTTACATATGCAACATATAAAAATGTATAGGAATTACTTATATGTAACCTGACGATCAGGCATAAAAGAACATAAATGAAAAACAACTGTTTTTTCAAAAAAGTAATCTTCAGGCTTGCTTTTTAGAAGTAAATCAACTTAAAAAATGAAATTTAACTTCAATAGAGAATTTAATAAGTCAAACACTGAATAAAACTTTCATTTTTTGTAAGATATAGAGCACCGAGTAAATTCTGCATCCAAAACCAGATATTTGGAAGTCAGGGAAAAAAACCCAGAAGACAGTAGGAGCTTCAGATCTTTCCGAGACGTTAACCGACTCTGAGTCATTCAGTACACAGATTGGTTTCACTTGAAAACCTGACTTCTGAGAAATCACAGGAGGCCCCACAGCTGAAGCAAAATTTGTTTGTAAGGCTGAAAAAAAACCTACAGCTCAAGTTAGAGAGTTGAGATCATACTTGAAAGACATCACTGCTCTTCTATTCCAGTGAAGATTTGAAAGTCAGCTTTGGGATGGAAAATAATCAAGATCTACTTATAGCCACAATCATATTCCTTATCGTTTTAAGTGTTAACGGACTATAAATTTGTACTGGCCTGAAACTGAGTTTAACCTAAAAATATTATGGAAACTTTTCCAAAGGTTGTCAGACTTTTCACCAGTTTAAAGACATTTACTTCATATACAATTTATTCTTCTCTTCCAGACAATACCAGTTTCTACTCCAAAGTGGTACATCAGAATAACATGAAACATTATTCAGACACTCTACCATCTCTGCTCTTTTTTTTTTTTTTTTTTTTTACGGGGCAGGGGGGAGGG
>JAOXNO010000013.1:150778614-150791996 GCA_028565335.1 Limnodromus scolopaceus | reverse complement strand
CAACTCTCCAGCCTGTCCAGGTCTCACTGGATGGCGGCACAGCCTTCTGGGGTGTCAGCCACCCCTCCTAGTTTTGTGTTATCAGCAAACTTGCTGGGAAGAATGACAGAACTCTAATACTGACTGCACCATTACTCTGTTTTGAAAACTAGACCTCCAAACCTTTGTTTTGATGCTTTTAGTTATGCCCTTCAAGCCTGGATTTAAATCCTGAAATATTTAAGCTAATAAGATGGTGAGGTTGTAATACCAAAAGCATTTGCCTCCTGGCTGCTTTTCAGCTAATAGGAATGTTTCTGTGTAGTGTCAGTGCAGCAGAGAAGGATGTTATTTCCTCCTTCGCACACCATCGCTTTTGTTGCTGGAGAGGAAGAAAACACTGTCTTACCTACACAATGGCTTCAGGAGGTCTGTTTAAAGATTCAAAACATGAATTCACAGAACAGCTTTCCTGTTCCTTCCAAAAGAAGTAGTTATTTCTGCAGGAGATGAACCCAGCCATCAAAAGAACTTTAGAGATTGAAATGAAACAGTTTTTGCCTCCAGCTGGTATCTCCTCTGTGTTTAGGCCCAAATGGTATAACCTGCCATATACACAGAATCTTCTCTATTCATGTTAACTGGCCAATTCTTTGTGACTTCTGAAACTACCCTCCCATAGAAAATAAGCAAAGACTTATTCTGATTTGATTAGGTATCTGAGTTTACTCACAGAATTAGTTCCCAGAACTTGCAGCTTTGGTTCGCCCGATTCCAGAAGCTTGGCCACCATATGAAGGAAACTTTCCACAAATGGTTTTATGCTTTGAGAATGGCAAGCCATTAGAAGCTGGTCCAATGCCTCCATGGCAATTAAAACATACCTGAGAATTAATTAGAGAGATTCACATAAACACATGCTACATTTACCATTTTATTTCCAGCTATAAATCCCAGCTTTCTAGCCTACAGCCCCTCTGTCTATCCAAATCCCAGTATGAAAAACAAACAACTCATTCATGCTCCTGCACAGTCAGACAACATGCTAAGTAAATGAAAAACAGTACAGAAAAGCAGCGAACAAAATTAAGAATGGACATTAACCCATTTTATAAAGTTATAAAAATAGCTTTTGACATCACCAAGGCCAATAATGATGGCCTGTGATGGATATTGCCACTTCCTAGACTTAGCATTTTCCTACTCCATTTCCACATTCTTTTAAATTTTCTCCCTCTTCGGCTCTACATTCTCTCAAATTTTTAGCTCAAATAGGACTTAAGAGTATGACAGAGTTTTAAAGTTCACATTTAAACACAATTTAGCCAATAAGGGCTGAAAAAAAGCTAACCTCACTTCCTAATACCCCGAATGACATTCAGGAGTGTACTGGGTTTGCATGGCAAGGTTTTGGTGGGCTGCAGGGGTGGCTTCTGTGAGAAGACACCAGGAGCTGCTCCCATGTCAGACAGCTCCAGCTGGCACCAAGACAGACCAGCCACTGCCCAAAGCTGAGTCTATCAGCAACATTGGTACCACCTCTGTGAGACCATTTTTGAAAATGAAAATAAGTTGCAAAGCAGCTGCTAGAGAGGAGTAAGAAAAATGTGAGAAACAGTTATGGAAGTACTAGGGTCGGTGAATATAGAGGGGGAGGCAGTGCTCCAGGCACTGGAGCAGAGATTCTTCTGCAGCCCGTGGTGAAGACCATGGTAACATAAGTTGTCCCTCTACAGCCAATGTTGGACCATGGGGAGCAAATATCCACACTGTAGCCCATGGAGAACTCCACACTGGAGCACACAGATGTGCTCTGAAGGAAGCTGCAGCCCATGGAAAGGCCACTGGATGAAACTCCTGGCAGAAGCTGCAGCCCATGGAGAGAAGCCCAAGCTGGAGCAGGTCCATTTCTAAAGGACTGTACACCGTGGAAAGGATCCATGCTGGAGAAGCTCATGAAGAACAGCAACCCATAGGAAAGACCCATGTTGGAGAAGTTTGTGAAAGACTGTATCCTGTGGGAGGTACCCCATGCTGAGGCAGGGGAAGAGTGTGAGGAGAAAGGAGCAACAGAGATGAAGTGTTATGAGCTGAATGTAACCCCTATTCCCTGTCCCACTGTGCTCCTCAGAAGGGGAAAGAGGTAGAGGATTCAGGAGTGAAATTGCACCTGGGAAGAAGGGGGAGAGGGAGGCAAAGGTATTTTTAGCCTCATTCTTATTTCGCACTATCCCACTCCACTATTAACTGGAAATAAATTAAATTAATCCTCCCCAAGTCAAGTCTGTTTTGCCCATGACAGTAATTGGTGAGTGATCTCCCTGTTCTTATCTCAACCCATGGGCTTTTCTATCTTATTTTCTCCTCCTGTCCTGCCAAGAAGAGGGTGTGAAGGAACGGCTGGGTGGGCACCAGACAGCCAAGGTTAACTCACCACAAAGGAACTGGATCTGTCTTACTTCCTAAACGCGATCAGAACAAATGATGAAATGGAGCTCCCTGGTAGCATCTATTTTTAATGCTGTGACTTATTTTCTTACCCGTAGCGATGTCTGACGACATCTCTGCTCAGCCTCTCTGCTAGATAAGCACCAATTCGATCCAGCTTTTCTGGTGCAGAAACTGCATAGAATGTCAGCTTCTCCATATCAGCTTTAACAAGACCATCCTAAAAAGACACACAAAATATAAAATAAAAAAGTTCATGCAAAATATAAAGCTTTTGAAGTGTTTTTCCTTTTGTCTGCTCAACATTTAAAGATCTGAGCCATAAAGATGGGAAGAAACCACTGAAAAAAACCCCATAACCTTTGAGCAAAATTGCCAATAGCTTACCTGCAAAAATCAGCAACATAAAAAAATTAAGTAAAATATTTTTTACAGAAATGAAGCAACTATCTCGGGGGGTAACAGGTATTCCAAAAGAAGGTATTTAGTGAGATACGTCATAAGTTCTAATGCTTTCAACATACTGTATACACGGAAAACATCTTCTTTGAAGCCAGTAACGTACATTTATATAGTAACCAGTACTCAGTAAGAACATATTTTAAAGAAAAGTCCACATACTTTATAAGATATAAGCCAAACGTTATACAAATACTGACTGTTCTATTTACTTCTACTATAATAAAAGATAACAAAGCCTGGTAACACATGTAAAAAAATACAGCAGCATGAATAGAAGCTCTCAATTAGTCTGAACCACGATGTGACTATGTACAGATACAGGCATTACTAAATGGTAACACAGAAGTTAGTTATTTTCACAGAGGTTAAGAGCTGGGCTGTAACAGAGCTCAAAGACTGTTCAAGCGAAATAAAAGAACTGTACATGAGTAACTGGAGAAATTAAAAAACAACAACAAACCACCTTGTTGGATCACAACAGTCTACTAGAACTATAAAAACTTACATAGCCAATATATCAAGAGTAAGAAAATTAAAATCTTGTAGAAAACCAGAAAATATTCATATCTGTGATCATAACAAAACAAGTGTTTGTGATTCTAAGTAGTTATGGGCTACCTCTGCTGCAGAATACCCTGCTTAATTAAATCTCCATTTCTCTGAATGAAACATACCAATTTCACTCTTCAATATGTACAGCCTTGTTTTGAAAAGGGAATTAGACTGGATGACCTACAGAATTCTCTTTCCTGCTAAATTATTCTGCTAACCTCTACTTTAAAGCTATGAAGCACTAAAGCAGAATTTAACGTAAAATGTTAAACTAGAAAATAAGAAATAATAAAAAAAAAAGTAATTGCTAAAGCATTATTTACTAACCAAAAATTTTCAAATGCCAATTCCTTAAAAATTTTAAGTCATCACTCACTTTTGGATCTTCAGGAAATATGTTATCTACGAGACGCTTGTAGCGAGGTCGCAAAGCAGCACAGCAACAGCACACTCCTGCAAAGAGATTTACCCAACAGAATTTAGAATTAAGTTTTAGGAACTCCGGTATTTTCATCTGAAGTGACTAGCTGACAAGCAAAGAGGAAAAAGATAAAATGAATTCAGCTGCTTGTTACTACCAGCAATAACGCAAAATTAAGGTAATTGAAAATAACGGAGAAATCAAATAAGCAAAACTACTATTATAATGTAAAACATGAGAAAATACGCAAGCATCTTGGGTACTAGAAACGTACCTGTCATCCAGCCACACTTAAAAACATGCAGAAAAAGCAAGAATTTCAAAATTTAGTAATATTAAAACCAAGGCTACTTTATTTGCTGTTTTAACTTCATTCTGGAATGATCATTTCAAAACATAACTAAATGTGCATTACATTCACTCTTCTCCAAAAAAAAGTCAACTATCAAATCTTCTGCTCTACAGGCATCAGTATAAAGCAATATAAACCACAATATATATAACAAGCTCTCCCTTCATTATCCCACTATTTTACTGGGCATCGGACAAAAGACTGTCACTTGAAGTGGAGAACGCAATTTTTCTGATCTCATTTCTGCTCCGTATTCAAAAAAAGTTAATTAGAACAATACATGTTACTTGCAGTTTTATTAAAGTCATACTGCCTGCTCCCCAAAAAGATAGAAACCTTACAAAGTACAGGTTGTTTTTTCTAGCACTCAAGACTACTAAAACTTTGGAATAATTCCAGTTTATATAAAAAAATAGCACCTGAAGTAAAAACTCAGCACAGAAAGAAAATAAAAAAGTTTCTAGATATCTGTCCAACTGTTCTATCAGTGCAGATTTATTCCCAAGGAATTTAAATGTTTCAACAAATCAGGTTTTAAATGTTTCAGTGGACATATTCTCAGACTAACTCCGCAGTCAGGTCTCAGATCAACATTAAAGCAGCTCTGATGCACAACTGTCACTAAGTAGAAAATAATACAATGAATAATAATATACCAGTACGCATGCAGATCAATGGCTTTCTGGTCTTTCAAATCTCAATACCTAGAGCATTCAGAGTAGCTAAATATCTTATAAATATCTTATTAAAGGTATCCATTTAGGTACTCCGAAAAATCTTAAAACACTTTGCTAAAAACAGTAAAAGCTGCAAAAGCTGTTACTGCAAATCAAAATGGGGAAAAGAATAAAGGGTATCTTCTCAGTAACTCTGACAATTACAATTATCTGCAATTTTTTCAGGCTACAAAAAAGTACTAGAAAAATACATCACGATTTACTTAAGATACCCAAGTAATCTTAAGATTTTTTAACCATATTTATCAGAACATCTGGGAGATTCATGTCTAAGACTTTCCCACATGGCCCAAACCATGACAATTTGTTTTTATTACAAGACTCTACATAAGTAGACACTGTCCCTCTATTTCACCTCTTTTCTGCTACTACTTGTCTTTTGGACAAAAAAGTGAATTCTGCTCATAGGCTGACAACTTAATTATTGCAACTTATTTAATCAAAAACAATTATCAAACATAGATCTACAATTTTAAAACCATGCTTTACGTTCTCCTCAGTGGTCTTTTAACTCATTTCATGAATTATAGTCATCCATCACCAGTATGAACAGACTTACAACTTCAATACGTAACTGAAAAAAAACCAAAAAACCAAAAAAATTCCACACAAGGAATGAACAACTAGAATATTGAGAATTTTTGTGTGAAATAGTACTTTGTTACTACTGTCAAGTTCTTCATAAGTCTTCTGTTGACAGCTTTTACTCACAGAGATCTAACCAATGTAAAAATCTACATTTACATAAAAGCTGCAGGTACGAAGTAGCTAAAATCAAAGCTATTCATATGTCACTGAAAAATATAGGTACAAAAGGTTATAAAACTACTTGGCATAAACCAGAAATAATTCAGACAGTTGTACAAAGATATTCTATTGAGAGCATTGTTGTGTAATATTTTAAAAGTAAAATCATAAAAAGAAAGAAGTATTTCATTAATGTCTGGTATATCACTTGGTATTGGGAAATTCCAGTAAGACCATCAAAATCCACCAAAAGAAGACCTAATATTTTTAAATATTTCTTGAGTTAGGTATGCAGCTCTGTACCTGGCTCAACACTCTTTGTACTTGTGTTTTCCTACTTGATTTTCTACCTTATGGACCTCTAAAGTTGGTCCAGACTATTAAGTATATCAAAATATTCTTCTAGTGCCTGCAGTAAAATATTTTGCTACACTTATCTAAAACATAACAAGAACATAAAATATTGTAAAATATTGCATGCAAGCCAGAGGCAATTAAAAATATCAGTTAGTTTCTTTAAGTGACAGAAGAAGAAAATCCTTGTGAAGAACCACAAATTAGATCGTCAAACAGTGTTTTAGAACTGTGTTAATTACATAATTTAACATAAAACCTGGACACAGTTACTCCTTTGAGAATGATAAAAAACATCAGATAACAATACCAACTCATTCTGGCAGCCTTACCAGATGGTTTCAGTTAATGAAAACTCAATATTGTTCAAATATACTGCTTTTCAAATTTATGGCACACAGTGAATTTTGACATTAAAAAAAAAGGCCTAACAATAAAGATATTGCACAAGATTTTCTCTTCTCCCCATCCTGGATTTTCAGTAGTATCTTTACATTGCTATGTATTTAATTATAGCACAGTTTACAAGAAAAAAAAAAAAAAACAAAACAACAAACACAAACTTTTCGAAGAATTCTCTATCATCAAAATATAAACCTGCACTTGATATGAATGTTAATGTCATTAAAAGAACTTCCTAAATTAAACAGAACTTTCAAGTATGAGAAAGCAAGAGTTAATCTATCACAGCTTTCAACCTCCAAAGACACTTTGAGTGGAGAAATTTAAGCATAAAATTATAAAAAAACCACTAAGCGACAGCCTCTTGAAAGAACACAGAAAAAAAGAAAGCCAAAAGCAAAACCACAAAACAATTAATAGTCATGAGACAGATTTTCTGGAAAAACTATTAACCATTGCTCAGTGTTTTGATATAACAGGGAGGATTAAGGAAAACATAGGAATAGGTTTAAAAAAAAAGTATGGATACAAAAAAGCCCCAACAAACTGTAAACAAAAATCAAGTCTTAACAAAAAAAAACATTAAAAATAAATTGAACTTAAACAAAATAAAACAAAAGCTAGGAAAATTTCACTATGTAGACCAGAAAAGATTAATTTGTAAAAGATGGATAGAAGCTGAGCAATTGAAAATGGATTCTATATTTCTTGGATACAAATCGATGAAAAAGCCTATGACGATTCCCTTTCAGTGTCAGGCAAAATTTGCATTTTAATGGTTTCCCCCTCGAAGACATCTTTACGTCATTTTATAGTAAACATAAAGGCTAAAGCAGTATCTACAGAGAAGTTCACATTGTTACACTATAGTCAACGTAAAAGATTTAAAAATACTTATTATTTACTTTTTCAGTAATGGGATTTTCCAAGTTCAAACATGCATGTTCTCTTCTGCTAAAGGAGTCCTGTAATATGCATTTTACATGCTAAGACTGTACATCTTCACCACCTGTATGGGTACTTCGTTTTCCACACACTTATTCTACACAATAGCAGTAAGAAGAAACAGCCCACGTTATCAGAAAACGGTAATTTCACCTACCCAAACACATACATGGTCTTGGTTCAAAAGCAGAATTATAATCATAGGTTTTTTCTTGCTCAACAGTTGGAACTTGAACATACTGCCTCATCCTGGCTATGATTTCACTCCCCGGGTACTCTCTCTCTCCTTTTTCCAGCAATTTGCTCTCTCACACGAGCACAGAAGCAGTTACTTCACGCGAGGGCTCTGCGACACTGTAAGCTTATCTGATTAGCTCCGTGACATCTACATAAAGCCACCAAACACGTGAAAAACTTCAGTATCAAATTCTGTTAAGGAGGCCAGGCACAAGAAAAGAGAAAAGAATAAAAGATACATTGTCAATGCGTGATTCACAGCTCATCGGATGAAACTGCACAGAGACAGTTTCATTACTTTAACTTCCCCGGAACACGCAGTTCATTATTTCTGTGACTAGATGCAAAATATCACTAGTTTCAGAATAAAAAATGCTACTTTCAGTCAGCTGCCACATATCCCTGCAGAGCAATAAATATTTTAGCAAAACATACTCACTTGATCTTGCTGAAGAACAACCAGAAAAAAGTTATTTAAGTCAGACTGCTGACCAAAAAGGCTTCTTAAACAGAAGAGTTGATCTCCAAGATTAAAGAAGCACTTTGAAACTTAATAGGTTAATGAAATTAACATTATCTCTAATAATACTTCAGAATTTAAGCAGCAAGGATTACACAATTTAAATCTGTAACATCCTTACTCACAAAGATTATGACACATCAGGTGGAGAATCAATTTTGAGTTAATCGATTCTCAGGTTACTTTCTGGCTTCCCATTACTTCTCATCATTTTATCGTTTTAATTCCCACATTACATCCACTTGGGTAACACAAATCCAAGATTTTCATATAGGTATTTTAATAAACCCTGGAAATTATAAAGGACTGTTTATAATAAACTCATAACTAATTAATTTCTACTGAATAACAATTCCACACCAAGTCTAGACTTCAAGGATTAGTGCTAATAAACGAGTGTTTACTGGCAAATAAATTCAGCGAAAAAACCTGAGCTGCACAGAAACTATCACCGCATAGTTTACTAAAGAAACCCTACAGTGGGAATTAGAAAAATACACATTACAAGAAAGTTTTATTTCAAATGAGTTTGTCTGAATATTCATTGCTACATCTTACTCATAATAATTACAGAAGCCCAAAACTTTCAAGCTGGCTTTAAACATAAACCACCAAGTTCTGCCCATCAAGATTAAAATTGACAGATTATTTTCCCCTTTATTAAACCCCAGTAAAACAGAAAACAAATGGTTCGTATGACCTGTCTAATGCAAGAATTTATGCCAAAAATTTTTAATGCTGCCTACTGTTGTTGTCTACTGTTTGCAGAATATTATCAACCTGAATGAAGACTTCATGTTCACTCACTGAATATTTTTATTATGTCCGAAGCTAAAATATAGTCATCCATATCTTTGTTGTTTATCTTCCAAGATTCATTAAAAAAAATAATACCCTATTCAATAAAATATAGTATAATTATCGTAAAAGTTCAACTCTACACATAAATGCGTATTTTGCTACTATCAGGAAAGTGAGCAATATTAAAATTACATTTGGTTGCTCAATGTACTCAAATATTACTACAGAAAAATTGAGTACTTCACTTGTATACATTAAACTTTAATTTTACTTCTTTTCCTATATCTAAGATAAGAAATATAAACGAAAACAAATTTCTTTCAAATATCCAGAGAAAAATGCATAAAACATCACTTGAACAACTACACTAGCTATACATGGTTACATATATAAAGTTAGCTATATTGTTAACACCAGCTGATGCATTTAATTCAGAACTAAAACTGCTTTCAAGGCCATTCCCCTTCGACTATAAAAAGAAAATGGATCAAATATTTTGGAACAAGACAATTATTCTGACCATATAAGGTAGTTAATTAAAAATATTATTCAAGCTGCTATAAAAAGAACAGCTGCTGTAAGGATGCATTCATCAGCCATTGCACGTCCCTGTAACACACTCCCAGAGAGAGCAGAGGACTCATCATTTGGACAGCTTGAAGTCCCATCCCAAGCCAAACCTCTCCTCCACCTCCCACCCTACTGCTACTTGACTTCTAAACAGCTGGTTTCTAACCTCTCTCCATCAAAATGCAGCAAAGAAAAAGTCCAAAATGCAGTGAAATTTCTGTCTTGAGAACACAATATTCATCTTAATGTCAACTTTGGACCCCCATGACATTAAAATGTCAGTAACAGGCAACGTGGAAAATTCCATTTACTACCCAGGTTTGGCAATTTTACATTATTTTTAAAAATATTTTGGTGTTCAGTTAATCTGAAACAAATGAAGAGAAATAATAAAAAGAACCCAACAACTTTCTCCCAAGAATTTATTCTTACAGTAAAGCTGTACAGCTAATTTTAAAGCTTGTTCTGGTGCGATATGACTTCAAGGTGTGTTGTTCTATACTTGAATCAACATGGGGAGATGCATAGCATGCTACAGTGAAAAGCGTGCAAAAATAATTTGAATATAAGCTTTTTGTGAAAATAAGAAGTGACAACATATGTCAAGCTACTAGTAAGAAAGGGAAAAAAACCCAACTAACCCAACAATCTAGTCAAATAAGGCTTACCACTAAGCTCCTTCAACGAAGTATTCTTTTCAGAACCATTAGCAATTAAAACAAATCCCCGGGGAAGATATTATCTTTGGTACAGTGCCTTTTAAAGACTTCTAATCCATTAAAAGGAAGTTTTCCATTACATCAAGTTCTCCGGTTGCGTTCTTTTTCACAAGTTCCACGGCCTGCAGTGTTTCCAGACTCTCTTCTTTCTCCCACCTTTGTTGTTTTCACAGAGTAACTTTGTTTTACTTGCTCATTTCTGTTCTCTTCAACACCGCCTCCTCCTTTCCTACTCTCAGTAGTACCAGCACTCTCTATTTTTAATACAGCATTAAGAATATCTAATATTACACTGGTTCCAGTGAAAGAAGCTCTACGGCTTATTATGAATTTTGCTTCTCGGTTCTCGTCCTTATTTATCTTTCTATTAAGCTGGCCATAAAAAGGTCATTTCTTCTCATCACTAAAGCAACCCCAGAAGGAAATTTTGTCACTCTGACTTCAGCAGACACCTGGAAAGACAGATCTACACAAACCTCCTTGACCCCTCTCTGTCACAACTGGCACTAATAACTTGTTCATGGCAAAAAAAAAAAAAAATGGGTAAAGTCCATCTTTTATTCTTGCTTTCAATATTGGGTTCGCAGTCAGGAACTGAGTTCTAGGCGATAAACCCAGAGGAGGGAAAAAAAAAAAAAAAAAAGAGGTTTTGGGTCATGATATTCCTATTTCTAAACAAATACTGATTTCATAAATCAGTGAAAAATGGGGACATAAGCAAAGTACTGGATTAAAGGAGAAGGGGGGAAAAGGAGGCTCGGGGTGCTTTGTGTACTCTTTGAAGCACATGAACTGGCACTGTTACTCCATCCAGAGCAGTAATAAAGAATGGAGCAGATCCATCACAAACACTGATATAATCCCCACTGTACTTAAAGGCCACATCCAGTAACACACTGAGCCAGCAGGACACCCTTTACCCACTATTTAATTTGGAATAAAAAAATAAAGAAGAATTGACAATATCACAGCAGCCTCCTCCTACTCTCTCTACTTAACACAAAGACTTTGATCTGTCTCCCCCTGTCCCAATGCCTGACTCCTCCCAAGACCAGTGGGTACAGAAGAATGAAGTCTCCCCAGTACAGCGATGACCCTGGCATGGAAACAAGCTCCCAATACTTGACAGACCATCCTGCTCAAGGTCTGGCTTCACCTTCACCTCCCCTACCACCTTGTTCCCACATTACTGTAGCTGGGGAGCAACTTCTAGCACAGAAGACCATTCTACAGATGATGCAGAACCTCAGGACCAAGATGGACATTGTGCTTGAAGGAGAAGAAAGACACCATGGAAGGTATGGTTGAAAGGTAACAGGCCAAGCAGCAACCCTTAGCCTATCTCCAGGGTGGCCAGGGGTTTATAACAAGTAGTTCTTGAGGGATGCCAGTAGCAAAACCATTCCAAAAGGGCCACTGTCTCCCTCTGGAGCCTTCAAAACACACTTCCAGTCAGCAGGTTGGCTGACTACAGGTAAAAATACACATACTTGGCAAAATGATTCAACAAGCTTTGGTGACTGCTACTTTAGCCCAGGCTACAGAATCCCCTTCAGATGCTCAAGGTGGCCAGACCTTTTCTTCCCAGGTCTAGCACCAGGCAGCAAGGCAGACAGCAGACAGGGACTTTGTGCCAGTTCTAGTTTTAAAAGTTCTAAACCAGATTTTCCACACTCCATTTCCCATTGCATTTCCTCACAGATTACAGGACACAGCCCTCAGTCCCAGCAAGGAACAAAGTTACTTCATTGTTTGCACACTTGCTGCTCTGTTTTGCTACAGGAATTTATGTGGATTAAGCCATTGCCTTTAAAGCAACACCCTTGGTATATGTGTGTGTTTTGAAGATGAGAGGGGAGGGGAAGAAGGCAGCACCAAGAGGAAGCTGGAACAAGAGCACAGGTCTGGGTACAACACTAGGCAGGGCGTTAGGACATGATGTGTTGATAGTCTATTAAGTAGGGGCTAAAGCAAAGCCAACCATCTCACAGTGCTGTTGCAAATTATATGACCTCCCATTGTAAATGCGGTAATGTTACAATTAATGGTACATTTAAAGTCTCCGGTTTACGGCAGTAGCACTTATGGATTACTTGGCATCTCTTAGAACACAAGCGGTCAAATACCCTTCAGCAGATGTCTTGATTCCAAGGTCAGAGCCACGAAAGAAACTGGAATGACTCCTGACACATGGGAAAGTTGGCAGAATGTCTAAAGATCTACCTTGCTGGTCAACTGAAATCTGTATTATACAGCAGATTCTTCTCTTTCTGAAGCTGTGGCTTTCCTACACCAAGCAACAGATAGAACAGTGTCAAGAAGATTTTACTATTACTACATGTTTGTACTATTTGAAGAGAGGTGGAAGGATGGCACTGGTAAACCTTGATCACCACCTGTCCTATAGAAGACAGGCTTACTTCAAACCAATGAGTAACTGGTCAGCAAGTGCCCATGGTTGCAAGTCTTCTCAGGCCCATAAACACCTGAAACTTAGTGCATTGAAAAATCTGAATGCAGAGAAGCATGAAGAAGTTTCCTGATTATTGCTACTTTTTCCATTTTCTTAAGCCAATGCAACTTGTTTTCTTGATCCAGTCCACAGGGGAAGAACACAGCTGCCTCGGTAAGAACTTCCAGAATCTTATGCTGCTGCCCACCTATTTCCTCAGACAACAGGATGCTCAGAACACTTGTGTCATTCCCTTACCACAGGTATCCTCTGACTGCAGGCTGGGAGGATTAAATTCTCCACTCCTGCCCAAGGGTGCAATGCAGAGCTGAAGTAGATCAGGGAGTGGGTACCTCATTGTCACTTGAATTGCCTCTTGAAGAAGAATTAGGTATAAGAAGCCTTCTGTGAGTGAAAACAGCATCTGTGTCATGTTTAGAAGTCCTGATGAGAAGAAAACAAAGGTTCACAGGCCTCCATTCTGGAAGCCTCAGTGCATGTGCGTTAGCAGAAGCTAATGCAGTGGGAAGGTTTAGCTCAGGGAACAAGGGAACTTCAGAGTAAACCACTGAACTGTATATAAGACATGTAAGAGCATGTTGATCTCGATATTATTTTTTCTATTAAAACACGCCAAATGATAACATAAGCATGGCCAGAGCTTCAAAACCAAGTTTAACCTCA
>JAOXNO010000013.1:150758987-150778514 GCA_028565335.1 Limnodromus scolopaceus | reverse complement strand
GGGTACCTCATTGTCACTTGAATTGCCTCTTGAAGAAGAATTAGGTATAAGAAGCCTTCTGTGAGTGAAAACAGCATATGTGTCATGTTTAGAAGTCCTGATGAGAAGAAAACAAAGGTTCACAGGCCTCCTTTCTGGAAGCCTCAGTGCATGTACGTTAGCAGAAGCTAATTCAGTGGGAAGGTTTAGCTCAGGGAACGAGGTTTTAACTACTTCAGAGTAAACCACTGAATTGTATATAAGACATGTAAGAGCATGTTGATCTTGATATTATTTTTTCTATTAAAACACGCCAAATGATAACATAAGCATGGCCAGAGCTTCAAAACCAAGTTTAACCTCATCTGAGCGTACTCAGCTACAGACTTCAGTACACATACACTGAATTACAAAATTTTGAAAAACATTTCCTGGTTAGAAATAAAACTTTCTGCAGACAAGTAGTTCAATATCACATTACATGAATTTTATTCCCCCCAAACACATGGTACATAAAAAGCAACATACGAAAGAACGGGTGAAAACTTTTCTGTGAATCTAGAACCATACTGTGACATCTACATTGAGAAAACTGAGCGCAGTAATGTTTCTGAGACACAAATACAGGGCTCAAAACATAACAAAACATCTGTTCCTGTTCAGTAACAAAGTGTTTAAATTTTATTAACGTTATTGAAAAATAAAATGCTAAATAAAAATATTGTAATGTTACTTTGAAAAACAGTCACAGAACCTACATGATAAGCTTAAGAACTCAAATTCTTATTCGAGTCTCACCAATCTTCAATTAAGTACCCTCTTTGTGTCTATACCTACCTACCCATTAATTTTCACAGAAAGTATTGACAAAATGGGATACTGCAATTTGGACACGCAAAGAGTTTGAAAAAACTCTTTACATTTTATCAAGAACAGTTCTGCAGAGCTGCCCACACACTCAATTATACACACACTTGCTTTTCTCTGCAGACAGCCTTACCTACTTCATCCTGCCTTCACAGAAGAACAGGTTTGTGTTACAACAGTCAAGCAGAAGTTCATGCAACAACTTTTCAATATTAACAGTTTTAAACACAGACATGAAAGACAGAAGTTACACTAAGAAAACCTCCTTCTATATCTTTGTGGTTGTTATCTGTCCCATTAGTTCTAAAAAGTGTTCCAGCTTGGATTCAGGTTTCCCAGAATAACTAAAAAGTTGCAGTTAAAAAATTCTAAAATGTCTTCTCTTCTCCAAAACAGTGAGATTTAAGGGTAGAACACATGCCTGTCTAGAACCACATATCGCAGGTAATTAAAAAGCAGTTTCCCCCGTCTTGTAATTTCTAATCACCCACAGAGTGAACACAAGGAACACACATGCAGCTGATTGCTCTTCTATGCATCTTCAGTACCTAAAGGCTATTTATGTCCCCTTGCTACTGCCACCAAACTGTTCAGTCTAGGAGATGGACAGCTTTAGTAGCAGTGATATATATACATATATTCTTAATCAGCAAGTCTTCAGTGTCCCAGCTTTCTGTAGAAACCAGACAGGACATCTGTGGATACACACTCATTGGTTTCTAGAGCAGTGCAAGCATTCTTCCCCACAACCAGCGCTTCTCACTACGCTGCAATTCCAACACTAGATTAAATTTGAAAAAATAATGTTTGGTCAATTCTGAAGAACTTTAAGCTCATGCCTAAATTAATGCCAATAAAAAATTCACAAACTCATTTTAAACAAAACCCACACACACACACATAAAGTCTTGGATCCAGCCTGCACTGCATTTATTACAAGACAAGAGAACTCTGCTAATCGTATCAGATGCTCAAACACATCAGATCCAGACCAATTATACTTTAGTAACTATTGATATTTTATTACTTCGGAAGTTTACAAGTAGGGTGTCAGCATCTCAAAATCCTTTTCTAAGCTTTAAACAGTTATGTTCTGGTTTAATGAAAATGAGAGAATCTATTTTAATGACATAAATTATTTTGTATTTGTTAGAACTACAGGTGACCAACAAAATATCTGTGAAAATTTATCTTCACCCGTTTTCTTACATACTAACAGCTTTACAAAAGTATCAGGAAAGAGAACTGATTTAGTATAATGACACGGCTAAGTGTAAGGTTGAAATTCCTTACTCATTCTCTTACTAAGGAACGAGAAAGCATTCTCAAGGCACAATTAAATACTTGGGGTGCCCATTTCAAGCCAAAGTACAGACCTTAATCAGCAAAATATTGTAACGTGTCCAAGTACAGTTCAGAATCACAATTGTGCTCTTCTTGAAAATGAAAGGACTGAGACTTTAATAGATCTCAAGTTGGATATGAAAAGGAAGGCTGAGTTATAAAGACACCAACTATTTTTTAAAATTTTGGGGTCTACAATTCTACTCAGACTTTACATGGTATAAATCTATTTTTTAAAAAGCCACCGAATTTAAAAAGAACTAAAAAAAAATGTTTATTTTGAAATTAAGTATTTGCCTTTTCTCACATAATTGTTGGGGATTTTGCATGTCTTTACAAAAGATTAGTTCTTACTGCCATGTTTCTAGTTTAGAAAAACAATTCAATATTTGAAAGAAGCCAAAGTTCTAAAACACAAAATACCAGTACTTCAGCAGCATTCATTTCATGAGCTCAGTTATTTGCACTATTATCAAAGACTAGACAGTTCTTTACCGACAATGAAAGCTTTTTGCTCTGAATTAAAAGCATGCAAGTCACACTACTGCAATATTTGCAGTACACAAATACATTTACTGATTTCAATTTCTGTTGAAGAAAACTAATTTGCTTTTTATATTTTGTACTTAGGCATATTAAGAACTTTCCTAGTTTACAAATTACTTGCTAATCTTAGGATTCTCAAATATACCTGTGCAAGACAGAAATTCTATAATTGTTTTAACCTTTGAAATGTAAACAATTATGACATGTCCCTTATGTTAGAATAACTCACACTGACCTCTACATGGCTTGTATTCTACCACAAGGCTTGCACTGTTGAAGTCAGCGTGGTTACCAGCATGTCATATGCCATTGCCTTGAACACATCAGCTACAAACAAAATTTGCTAGTATATTCATAGACACGCACTCCAGAATACAGAACCAAGCAGAACTTTGGCTGTTCAGCTAAGAACCTTCAAAATAACAAAATCCGGAACTTTTCTCACCTTTGAACATGATCATTAGTTGAAATCTACAAGTGAGTAGATGAGGAACAGTCTCATTCATCTTTTTTTAATACTCCAACTTTCTATTCATTTCTGTCTAATTCCTGCATGACCTAATCTTGAATGGTTCAACTTTCTAGAAATGAAATAACACTCTTTGATATCCAAGAGTCACGTACACAGCTCACTCCCATCTTCAGCAATTCACAAGTTACCCAATTCTCTAGAGAGCCACTGGGGTTACGAGCCGTCACCAATGGGAGAAAAAGTTCACATACCATGTAAAGGGAAAACCAACATAATTTTAAAAGCAATTTACCCCAGTCTCTCCACAGACATGCTAAAAATGCGGAATGTTCATCACACAGTGGAAAACTTAACCCCCCCCTCCCAAAAATCAATTTTTCTTTGTTGTCATGCATAAAAAAATGGGACACTTGCATGCATGATCAGCAGGAGCCTCCTTACCCTTTCGTCCCATGATCGAGAAATCAATAGCAAACAATGCTGCACATGAAGGTTAATCGACTGACAGGAAAACCAGTTGCAAAGTGATTTCTGTAAATAACAACGACAGCCATATTTTAATAAAACCTGAAAAACTATTAAGCTATGTTTCAATATTTGGTGAACTGTCCACATATAGTTTAAAAGCACATATAGGCTTTGATGGGGACAGAATTAAGTTAACCTCTAAAGCATTTGATTTCCTATGTTACATGTCCAGATTATGTACCCATAAATTATGGCAGCTGAAAAAATAAATTCTTCAGGTCTTGACAAGAAATGGATGAAACAAAATTGTTCATTTCTTGGCTATACCGAAGCATGTTCCAAAACAAATGGAAGTAATGAAAGGAGGAATTATGTTAATGATGTTACTAGTTAGTTGCAATGTGTTAATACGAGTGATTTGCACTTTCTATGAAACTGCTCCTAAACATTACCTTTCCCAAATGGGGTTTGGATGTGTACATAGAAAGAACTAACAGCTAACAGAAAACAACAAAATGAACCCTTGTTCAAAATTAACAAGAAATATTTTCTTTCCTTAAAGAAAACCATGCAGATTCATTAAAGAATACGAAAGCCACCACCAGCACACAAAGTTGCTTAGAGTATCACGAGTGAAATAAACAGATGTACAAAAAGCTACAGTTTTCCAGCTACAAGTTTCTGGAGTTTTTGTTCTTAGCTTAATCAATGGGTATCTCTGGAGAAGTTACTACTTTTTCTTTTCAGTACAGAAAAGACAATCACCTAAAAACCAGATGAAAATATCTGCATCTAAGAGTTTACATATTGAAAGCATTTATTGTATATTATTATATAAAGAATTCATTATATATTTTGTGGCCATAGTATTATAATAGTTACAGATATTCTGAAATACAGTTATTTTCCTTTACTGGCCTCGGTCTAGCAAATGGAAAACTGCCAAAGGCAGTCCAAACCATGACATTCCCTATTTTTCAAGTTCCTGTGTTGGTTGGGTTAGGAGCTGAAAGATGGACTTGATACAGGGCTGCTTGTGTTTCTCATCCTCTAAGGTACTAGAATGGAGCAGCAGACAATGGTTTGAGATACTCCCCCATTCTGTAATAGCCAAAATATGAAAATTGTATAGGATTATAATATATTTATTTTAACACCATTCTAAGTGGTCAACAATATACCAGAAAACAAATAGGGTTTCTACTGCATATAAAATAAATTGAAGCAATTACAAAAACTGCTTCATTAAGTGGAAGGCCCCATTTAGGGTTTTAAAGTATCAAGGGTACATGAGAAACATACTCCAGATGAGAAAAAAAAGTATACTAGGTAGAAAGAGTGGAGAAAGTTACTAATTAGAACTATGGCTCAATTTTCACTAAAAACATTAGAATACTTAGCCCATGAAATATTTATATAGACTGATTTAGGAATACATCTCCAGCCACCCTGGGTATTTTAGAACTGTATTTTGCAGGGAAATAAATATTCCCTTCTCATTAAGAATCTTGTTATTACTTACTTATTATATACAGAATAAAAACTAGAATTGCAAAAGACAAATAAATGAATTCCCAAAAATTGAGGGAAGAAACGCAAAACGAGGGGATTATCTGCCTCTTAAAATGCATTAAGAACATTAAATACGAGTTAAGAATTCACTCATTTCAAATTCCATTTCAAGTGCTGTTTTCCTTCCTACACTTGGCAAGGAAGCTCTATTCAAAAAGAAAATTCTAATTTTGAAAGTTTGTCGTGGTTTTTTTTGGTTTTGTGGGGAAGGGTGGATTGTTTGTTTGTTTAAAGACCATGAAGCAAGTTAACTAAGAGAAGTAACATCCTTGAATAAAAACAAACAAACAAAAAGACAACCGCTATTCAATTTTTCCATCTTTGTTTTCATCTCCCACAAACTAAGGAAGCCACCAGTACACACCAACTGCAGACTAGTTGTCTCTGCAAAGACAACTGGCAAAAAGCCACATGGTGCCTGGAAAGCCGAGGAAACAAAATGTTACATAGTTTAATGAGAAGCAATCAATCCATTGCGCGTACTTGGAGACGCATTTTGAAGTTACCAAAACAAGTCACTTCACTGGAACCAAGAACAGGCCAAATCATGGAAATTTTTTCACATAACTGATACCTGTATCTCTTAAATCAGAGTGCTCTCTTTCTACCTAATGAGTATTTGACAGAATAGCATAGGAGATGTTCATATTTCTAAATTTCACAGCAGTAATCCAAGGGAAGAATGTGGGACAATTACATTTGTCAGAATCCTTATTTTTATTTATTTGCTCTCTTAATTTACATGTTACAGTCAGTCTTACAAGGACCTGCTAATCAGCCACTAAATTCAGTTTAACATAACAATCATTATTATTAACAAAATCTTGAAAAGTGAAGATATAATTAGGTATGTAAATGGCATAAGAACAAGAGAAAAGAACAACAAGAAAAAAATTCACACACACAGCCACCACAAGTAAAATACACTTTTATAGTCAGCAGGTGTTCTCATCTGTATCACGCATAATTTTTCTAGTCCAAGCAATTTTCTTTAGTATAAAATCTACCTTTAAGTTAAATATTTAATTGAAGTCAGGGAATACAGCCAGTAAGTAGGTTAGCTGTTTCTGAAAAAAACTCATCGTCTACCAAACTGTGTTTCAAGCATGTGATTAAGTTTGAATATCTGGAACATAATGTCCAAAAAGAACAGAGTCTTAAACAAATGTTTTGATAAAGGATTTAGCAATGCTTTTTTCTTCAACAGAAACATTAGTATAATTTCAATCCAAATGCAGCCAACAAAAAAACCTACCAAAACACACCCATGTTCCATAACAGAAGTATGTTAAATGAAACGATCTGTACAAATGATTGAATAGGAAATTGAGAATAAATTTGTGACAAATTAAAAAAACATACTGCCTGCACTGCAAAGGCTATGTGGTTACGTAAAGTTCTTTGCTTTCCTTTTATTTAAAAAGGACTAATTAATCTTTTAATCCACAGTTTCTTTGTGATAAGGAACAGCTAAATTGGTTAATAAAATAGCTGCACCTCAAACTGATCTAATCCTACTGTATTATATTAGCAGCAAGAAAACACATTTGATTTCTCAACATTTCAGAACTTGCATTTCAACTTCAGATGAAGACACCATATCTTGCATCAATGCCCGTGGTATTTGTACAAGAGGAGCTACACATAAAAGTTATAGCTACAGAGAACCTAAGGGAAAACAATGCTTCAGCAAGGATGCTACAAGTGCTGCAGCAATTACTGAGCGTTACACCTCCACTACAGACTAGATGTCAGTACAAATGGCGCGCCATGGCTAGTCAAAACCAAGCACTTCTATACCTTAAGAGAGTAGACTGAAAATTTTGTATTTATGGGCTATTACTGCACTTGGACTAAAGCCTTAATATTGTTTCATTAAGGACTTAATGCAGCACTATTTTCCCATATTCTTAAATGGGATTACTAAACAGCAACATCAATAGAAAATTGGATAATCCAATATGTAACAAACTACTGCAGAAACATCCCCCACATGACTGAGATGAGGTTAAATGAGAAGAACGCTATCTTTGGTAAACTACCTGTGTTCATCTCTCTCCTACTCAATACCACATGCCAGTTCTGACTACATGCCTTTTTTTTGGACAGTTAATATCAAGGGAGATAAGAAGTATATTGTCCTGTGAAGGTTACACGTACATCAACTCCAAGGCTGATTTCTAAAGCATCTCTAGTAACAGCTAAAGTCTCCAGAAAGACTTAATTAGGTCTTCCTGTCCAGTCTTTCCCTAATACGAGTATCTTGGCCTCTCCTGACCTTCCAAACCACAACTTTTAGACTTAGACACTCCCTAACTACTGTACTGCAAAAAAAAAGGGGTAAAAATATTGCCAGGAACTGACTCAGGACACCAAGCAGCACAACAGTGGAAGAGGGAGTTGGTGGGTATGACCTGAAAACTCCATCAAACTTTCCTTTAAACTAGATACTATTATTCTACTTTGTTTATAAATAACTCTCATGATAGAAAACATTTTTGGAAATTATTTCACTCTACCAGTCTTTTCCACAATTTATTCCAAAAGATGCTCAACAGACTTCTTGATGTGTGGGATGAGAGAACTCCATGTGAAAAAAAAATAAAAATTTCAGCCTTTACAAACAACAGAGCTCTTCAGATTTCAGAGATAAATGCTTTAAGATTTCAAAGTAACACTAAGTAGTAGTAGCCACCTGTTTCATCAATATGCTCTGAAAAGAATTCCGTGGAATCTCTAAAGCAGCCTAAATTAGCAGGCAGAAGCCTTCCCTTTCATGTGCAACAAAGTTGAAGTCTTGAAGGCTGTCCCAATGCACATCCATAAAACGTGCAACTAGCCATAAAGTGATGCTTGCTTGCATTAAAACATAACCATAGTTTTCCTTCACCACAATTTTTGCAAGGAAAATATTAAAAAGTACTGTTATTTTGTAACAATTACATCTGTTAAGTTGCCTTCCCTTTACCCACACGCTTAAAAAAACCCACCAAATATACAAAGAAAAGAAATAAATGGCTGCATAGTTCTGAATATCCCACTGCAGACAAACATTGCAACCAGTTGTTTTGGTCTCCTTTAAGTTCCATCTGACTCTGTAGTAATGCAGACTCTACAGACATTAGGGTAAAGAGTGTTAATAATGACCCTGAACACAAATATACCTGGTTTAGAAAAAAAAAAATTTAAAAATCTTACTTTTCCAGTTTAACTGTTTAAAAAAACACATACTCCTTCATAGCAAAAGTATCATGACAGAGGCCTTAATTGTACTGAACACAGCAGGAGTTCATTGCATCACCAAAGTTGAACTACGGTACAGTTGGAACAATTTATGTCAGCTGCTTCTCATGTAAATATACAACATAATACATACATGTTTTGTTACAAAATGTCGTATCTACATAGAGGAATAATTTTAACTATTTACCACAAAAGCAGAAAACACCTAAATACTTACAGTAAGGTATTTTACATGAGAGTGGTTCAAACAACACAAAACATCAAAGTATTTTCACAGTTATTGAATAGCCATTTGTGTGTGACCATGTAACACAAAACCTAGAATTACTGCAAGACATTTTTAAGTACCCAGAAGTCACAGCTTGCAACAAATATTAAGTCACTGCAAAAAAAATAAAACATAAATAAATGCTCAAACACTTCGTCATGATATTAAACATTTGTGAAACTCATTACAAATCTATAATTAAAGATCATTCAATATGATCGATACTGGGATTTTATGAAGACTTCTTTATCCTCTGGATAAAGCAGTCTGCTTTATCTAAAGACTTACTAGAGATTATGCAGGATTTCCTTAAATACAAAATAAAAAAATTAGTTGCAATTTTTAATATAATTTTTAATGTAATTTGAGCCTTTGTGTTAGAGAAATTTGCTACTCTTCAAGGTAAATAATTTCATATTTAGAAACGTCAAAATCTCATTTAACTCTGCATGTCAAAAGTCTTATTAGTTTATATCCCACATAGTAATTCTTCTGACAACAGTATTTGTAAATTTTCCAAAGCTAGGATTATAGCTATATCAGAATATCTTTTTCTTTTCTGCATAAAACTATTTGAGAATGTATGTTAAATCACAAAAATTCATCAATGTTAAACTGTGAACCTCTTATTGAAATGGAAAATGCAGAGCACATATTAGGTTCCTTTGAAAATTACAGAGATCTACAAAAGCAGAGGCTGGACAATACTGAGATCTTAAATATCTTAAAAATGACACTAAGTATCATAATTTGGCTTTATTCCATTTTAATTTTGGCAGAATCTTTAGCCCACAAAGAAAATATTGCAGTAGTAAACACCCCTAAATACTGTCTTAACGTTAAGGTAACAATACTTACTGCCAGGCATGGTTAAGCAGGAATCTGTCTTCAATTTTGCAAAGATACAATAAGCTATAACAAAAAAAAATAATAAGTCAGGACAATAGCTTTAGACAATTAACAGGCAAACAGACACAGAAACTTAAGCAGAAAGAGCCAAAGTCACATACATCAGCTCCAGTATCACAGAGGCTGTTACCACAGAAACCCAGATATCATTTTATCTGACCAGACTACATGTGGTTTTTTTCCAGTTCTTGAAATCTAGTCATTCTGTTCTTCCACTTGGTGCTTGAGCAAACATTCTTCTGTGTATTTATTGGGATGACTTTTTGAACTGCCACTGTCGGTGATGCTAGATGGTGTACAACCTTACAGGATCCTTCCACTTCAAATGTAAATCACAGCACTACTCCATTAAAATTCCTGGGAAAGATCTCTGCTCTATACAGAGAAAAATGACGCAGAAAAATCCACATATGGCACTGTCTGGGACATTTTTCTTGCAGTATCAAAAAACATAGATTTTAAATCAGAGAGCAAGTTACTATAAAAAATAGCTGCTCAAAGGATTTTTTGATGCAATTAGGTATTTTCATACAATTAACTTCATTTAAGTTACAACAATCTATTTTGGGGATAAAAAAACCCTAATCTACCAATGAATTAATTAGTATTAAAACAGAAATCATTTGAAGATTTTTCTATATTAAATCACTGTATTTGGGTTTTATCAACTGCCAAATGCAACCTCCCTAGAAATGTGTCTTTTCATAAATAAAAAAAAATCCGTTAAAAAGACTGTGTTGCTGTTTTCAAAGATAACATAAAAAATTCAAATTAAAAAAATCCAGCTAATAGTTGTTTTTATATGAACATCAAAAAACTATAATCCCAGACACTGATAATAGGAGAATAAATATTTCTTTTGGTCACAAAATATGGTTAACGATCACACACTAAAGCAATGCTCATAGTTGCTAAAAATAAACTTTTTTCTCATTGTACATGTATTTCAACCAAAGGCTCCAATTTGCTGATAGAAACTGAGATTAAAAATAGTGATTCAAAGTAATTTACTTAAAATATCCTATTCTATTTGAAAGCTGTATGTCCCACTTCAAGGACAGAGTTTAGAAGCAGCATAATTTTTTATAAAGGAAACATGTTCTGTGGATTGTGATGTTCAACAGACAAATGGAAGACTGAAATCTCCAATTTAGAGTGCAGTTAAGAATTCATCTGAGAGATTACAGAAGATATATTTACCGACAGAACATAAAAATGCAAAGAGCCCGATGAAAGGTTCAAGTCAGTCAAGCGCCAGAGACTCAGAATATTTTACTGGCTATCATTAGCAATCAGGAGTTCAATAAATTTTGCTAGAACATTATCACTGTTACTGCTAGCAAAGTTAACTAACTTTAGAAGATATTAATGCAGGAATTACTAGAAAAGTTGTATAAGCAAATGAGGTGTTCAAATTGAAGATTTTTGGTTTTATTTTTAAATAGTTCACTGGATTTCTAATCATTGTATCATCTGTAACAAAACCAAAAATCCAATATGGAGGTGGCCTGGCTTCTACACACAGAACAGACGACACAATTTCCTCTCCATAAAGTGTTCAGTCACAGGCTCATTACGCCCAGGGCAAAGTTAAGTCCACAGATGCGGATCTGTTACAGTAGAAGTAAAATAAATTAAGAAGCTTCCCACCATGAGTCTGCTCTGCTGTTTGTCACTGAATTAAATTTTATGTATCAAGAGAGGAGGGCAAAAAAAAATCCAGAATTTGATAAAGTAGAACTTGGCTGCAATTAAAAAAGAGAGATATAGCAAACCATGAGATATAACTTAGTTTTCCTCAATAGTCTAACACTTACTGTTTAACATTTTCCATACAATTTTGTGATATTTGACAAATCACCAGAAGCAAGTTAAGAATGTTATGTACCTATACAATGTCTCCTGCATCAAAGCAGCTGACTCCTGGATTTTAAAGAGGTAAATAAGAGTCACATCTACTTCTCTACAGAGGACTAAGTTGTTTAGTTTTCCTAAGAATATAATAGAAAACCTAAACACAATTATAATCAAAGTACAATGCTAGTGAATGTACCTTAAAAGACAGATCAACACTTGTATGACACATAAGGGTCATTTTTCTTAACAAAAAGATTTCAGTTTAGTTTTAAGGAGATTCTACACAATTTGGCTAGGATAAGGAAATACGCAGTCAATTTATTGTTTTATCAGATTCAGGCAGCAGTATCATAGAAATAAAAATACACTTTGTTCTACTTATTAGTTCTGATCATCTCCTTCCTCCAGTTATATGCTTACATGTGATATTTTTGTCATTACTTAAAATAACCTAGGATCTGAAATTAAAGGATAGTTTATAAGCAGAAACTATTTCTAATTATCACAAGATTCCATAAATGGCACCAAAAGCCAAACAGAAGAACAGACATCTTTTTCCTGTCTGCCCTAAAACAACACATCTCTGCAAAAAATCTAAAATGGAAAAATGTATATACCTTTGTGCTGCAAGTAAAGAAATAAAAGTCAACATACCCAAAGTCTTGTATTTTCTTTCAGTAAATCCACCATTATGTTACTCTATTATGTAACACTATAAATGATTAACTTGATTTTGAGGATTCAAAATGAAATTGCCATCTGGGCACCTATCCATTCCTCCACATTAAGCCAAAGAAGAGTACAGGTTTAAGCACCTCTGACAGCCAGGCAACCCAGGCTGGGCAGGCACGAGCTGAAAAGTTAAAAATACACTGCACATTAAGTTTTTACATCATTTGGTCCCCCACTCATATTTCCTATTTAAAAAATTAATCAGTGCCTTTAGTTTTGAAGGTAGGCAAATGGCCAATGCAATGCAAGATTAATAAGTCACACGCTCATCCCTAAATATAGACAGTTAGGCTCCAACTACAATTTCCAGGATCCAAAACGTGCAATATAAAGTGGATTTTTAGTACAGCGCAACTCTGTACCTGACTTCATTTTGGCTTAGCTTTCTCAGGTAAAGAAGCAATGCCACACATGAGTCTGGCTGTATCGATAAGGCTACCCTATTCTCTCACCCAAGAGAGTTCACCTAAACAGGCCCATCTAAAAGGCCATTTGTCCTGGCTCACCTTAGAGAATTTTAAGAGCAGATGGTTTTAGGACAAGAAAAACCCTCTACATTAACTAAGTGTTCCTTAGTAACCCTTCCCACCATCTCAAAGGCTAGTTTAACCCAACATCCATTTCACTGGCAAAACTGAAAGCAATGCTCCCATGCTTAAGTACGTATGTTGCCAGTCATGGGTTAAAAATCCATCAGACAAATAGTTTTTCCTCTATTCCAGTTATAGAAAAAATTACTTGCTTTGTTTAAAAATAACACAGTAATTTTACAATAATTACTTCATTACAGAGTTAAACTGGGCAGTTAAAGGTCACTGATACCAACCAAAGCTGTTTCTAACCTGAAATTTTACGATCTACTTTTCATAATTAGAGGTACAGTCCCCGTTCATTATACCTGAAGTTCAATTGCCAAGTCTGATTCGTATTCTAGTGCCTCCTTCCACTTGCATGTAACATAAAATTTGTTTATTCTTTTCTCCTGCACAAGTTTGAATCAGAAGTGGAAAGAAGTTACAGTTCATCATTAACTGCAAATATTTTCACAACAGGATGCCAAACCTAAATATTTAACTTTAAAACAGTTGTTTAATTGCAAGCCGTATTCTAATTACCTTTTTCGTAATTTTTTACTGAATCAGAATTTAATCCCATTCTAGCACCATTTTTTTTAAACAAATATTGAAAGCGTTATTAAAACGCTTAAATAAAAATTATGTGTAAGACTTCACACTCATCAGGGCATTACAATCCCAAGCCACCAATTTCTCAGGGAAATTTTACCACACGTTTAAGACTGCCCATGCACTGATTCTTCCAGCAAGATGCCCTAAATACTACAATTACTTAAGAAAACATTTCAAATTATTTTGAACGCATTACAAAGTCTTCAGGAAGTAGATTACCTATACCTTCCCAAAGCCTTGGCTGTTACTCTGGTTTTAGCTTACCTACTCAGTTTGCACAGCAAACATCTGACGTAGCTTTACAAAATATAACACCTTGATTTTGATATAGGAATTAAAACTCTGGTTCTGAGTTACAGGCTTTTCCACCAGTTCTCCAACAGAGCACAGAGAACGCTCACTCCACACCAGGATCTTTTCTTCCGAGTATCTCAGGCCAAAGTACCATGGGATACCTCCCTAGACGTATTCAGCCTATCGAAAGCAAAGTTGTACTAAATTAGTTCTCAGTAACAGGATTTGTGAGCATACACCTCAATTATCTAAAGTACGGCTCCGTGCTGTGCAATTAACTTTAAAGTAGAAGATGAAGCCCACAGTGTAGTCCTTTTCTAAATTTGCATTGTGTTCAGTTAATGCTTAGCAATACCTCACTGTGTCACACAGTCCATTTGAAGACAACCAGCTTGGGGAAATCCCAAAGCCAGAGTCCTCTGGTACTTCCCTGCTTTCAGACTGATACCACAGGGATGCCTGACCACATCGGACACGGCTGTCTACTGACAACCAGGTTTTGACTTCTGATGGCCTCATGGAAGGCCCCTACCTCCGGCAGAGCATCGAGCAGGCACCACTCAAGGGCCATAGGACCCCAGGTCCTCTCCTGGGGAAGGCCCGGGGGGTCCCGCTCGTTATCATAAGCCTTCCGGGACAGCTTTTGTGGAGGTGAACCTCCCCGGATGGAGGGCGGGAGCCTGCCCCCCGGCAACGGCGCTCAGCAGCGCCCACCGGGGCCCCTCCGGGCCGAGGCCATGTCCAGCGGCTATTCCTCCTGCCTCCCTCCCGCCGCCCTAGGGCTCCCTCCCGCCGCTCCCCTCAGCGCCCGCCCAACTGCCGCCGCCTCCCCGTCCCTGGAGAGCGGTGAAGGGAGCGGAAGAACGGGGAAAGGAGACGGCTGCGAAGGTGAAGACAAGTAAAGGAAGCGCTTCCTGGCTGCCCCAGACTCACCTCAGCCACCTCTCCGATTCGCTTGACCAGCCGCCATCTTTCCCCCCACCCTCCCCATTATGCTGCCCGCGGCGCAATGCACGCCGGGAGCTGTAGTTCTGTGAGGGGTTGCACCTCCTCCTCCCTCCACCCATCCCTCCAAACACACAAGAGCAAAGGCGGAAAGGCGTCAGGGCCGAGGAAAGAGCACTCCGGAGGCGTCTTGGTCCTCCGGGGGCGAGGGGCCGCCCAGGCCGGGCGGAGTGCGAGGGGCCCTGCGGGCAGACACAACTCCCGGCAGCCCTTGCGGCTCAGACCGGCCGGCGGCAGAGGGGCGGGGCACAGAGGGCGAGGCGATCTGGCCCCGCCCCACCCCGTGGGCCCCGCCCCCGCCTCGCAGGCGCCTTCCCGCTGTGCCCGGGACGGGGTGGTGGGACCGCATGGCGGTGCTGGGGGCTCGGCCCTGCCCGGCGGGTGCCGCAGCTCCGAGAGGTCCTGGGCAGCCGCTGCGGTAGCCCGGGTGAGGCGAGGCCTTGATGGAGATTCTCCTTCTGAGGGAGATTCGGCTATGCTGCCGCTAAAACCTTCCTGTTCCTGTAGCGGGGTGGTTCTGAGGGGAGGTGTGTGTGAGGAAAGGCGGTGCCCTCTGTGAGGGACAGTGGCGTGCCCGAGGGGGAAAGGGGTGTTTCTTGCGTTAAACAGTGCGAATTCAAAGTTGGACCCTGCAACAGTGTCTTGGCAGAAGATCTTAGGACCACAGAATGGTCCTAAGAATGGTCCTTTGGGTTGGAAGGAACTTCAGAGGATCTTCTAATTCCAACCCCCTGCCACGGGCAGGGACAGCTCCCACTAGAGCAGGTTGCTCAAAGCGCTGTCCAGCCTGGCCTTGAACACTTCCAGGGATGGGGCATCCAGGACTTTCTTGGGATCTGTGGCCTAGCTGTGTGTTTCTGCCATTATTAGGCCCACCTGGGCAGCGGGCAGAAGCTGCGGTTGTGCTGGGCTCCAGTTACCCAGGGACTGAAGGAAGGGGCTGGGCTGGATGGGCTGTGCTTGGTGGCTTAACCGAGACCAGCCTTCAACTGTGTACAGACAGCAATGAATAACCCCGATGGAAATCACGTGAAACAGCTCCTGAGCCAAGGCAGTGTAATCTCTTAATCCGTTTTCCTCAAAATAATAGTACCAGCTTCAAAAGCTCATGCTTGGTGCCTGATTTTCTACACAGGCAAGGGGAAGTCTGAAAAGTTTACTCCCTGTTGCAGATAGTTCCTTCTGAAGGAAGTTGTGCCAGTCCAACTGTCAAGTCAGGTAGATGAATCCACAGCTGAGTATTTTCCACATTTGAGTTTATGTATTTCACTGACTTCAGGTCTGCTGATCTTACATCTGGTGAAAAACAAGCATTTCATTTTCTTACCCTTTTTGGATCCATTTTCCTTCCTTTCACCAATAGTAGAAACAGGATCAGTGTTTCTGACTTGTGTTCCTTGAAAATAATCCCTAAAAGTGTGAAACTGGGGAGGTGCGATGTCTCCATGTCTCGCAGTTTTCAGCAGGATCCAAAACATATGTTAATTCAGGAAAATCAGCAAGACTATCACATGTGGGTGCAACCGGGGGAGTTAAAAGAGGAAACTAAAATCCTTCTTATTTGTTTATATGGTTCCTGAAATGCAGCTTATGGTTTTTTAACTGTTGGGGCCTAATGTAATGAAAGTAATAACAAAAAGTGAACAATCTGCCTTCCGTTGATATGTGTATTGAGTCACTGCTTATAAAGCTTAACCTGTTGGGATCAGAGTGCAATTTATTAATGTTTCAGCCAACAGTGGTGAGCACTGCAAAATTCTATATAGCTACATTTGTCCTTTGTCCTCTAAGAATAACTGGTGATAATAACCCTCTTAGTTCTTCTCTGAAATGTAAAACAAAGGTTTAATAAATTTTTCATCAGACAAAAATGCAAATGAATTATCATGCTCTTAACTCATCACATCAGTTCCAGGTTTAGTTCAAAGATCATTCTTCCAACCATCAGCCTGCTCCCTTTACTGAAGTGTTTCATTCAAGCTGTTTGTCTCATTTTTCTATTAGCTGGGCATAAGGGAGCACAGGCTCTGCCGTACTTGTCATGCCATATGGTTTCAGGAAAATGCTGGCAAATAGTGCAGCTACTAGTTCTTATAGTTGTCTGAATGAGACAAGCAGCAAGCCGGGTTAGCGTTCATTCAGCCACTATTCACAGATATATATGTAACACTCTGGGTAACATCCTGATTTCTTTATTTTTCTTTTGGTTTAAGAAATGCTAAAACAGTTTAAAATCAAAGTTTCTCTTGTCCAACACTACAGCCCCTGGGTCTGTGATGAATATCTTTTACTCTCTCAGGTTTCATAAAATGTTTTCCTCCATTTTTGCTGTGTTGCAGACATCTGTGAGTATGATGTAGACTTACAAAGCTCACATCAGAATAAATGCAGTGTTGGGATTGAGGTTTGTTTGAAGAGAGCTGGTATGTTTTAGAGCAGCCGTATTTTATGACATTATTACATAAACCATGCAGTATCTAATATTCAATAAAAGTCAGTAAAGCCCTTAGCATAATTGTAGGGCTGTTGTATAAAACAACTGCTTCCCTAATTCAATTTCAAAACAGAGCAAACAGCTGTAGTCTATGAATATGTATGTGCTGATCTCTGTGAGCTTCCTTGTGTGTTATGTAATGGGAAGCAAATTTAGTTGTGGAATACAAGAGGTTTTTGGTTTAGTGAGGACATCAGAAGAGTATCCAGCCACCTTTCTGCCCAACACCAATTTTTCATTTACTTTCAATGAAAGATGGACCTGATCCTTTGACCGCATCTACAGTGATAATCAAACTACCTAGTAAGATTAAGAAAAAGTTTAATTACACACATATGAAATTGCTGCATGGCTAATTTGCAGTCAAACTGTCTGGCTTTACTTCCCCTCATCCTAAGCCCATCTAAGTGGACTGGCCAGTTTTGCTTGAACATCTTCTAAATCTTCTGGAGCAACAGTTCACACCTGTGTTGATCCATACAAGCACAAAACTCCGTGTCCTGTCTGACCTGCCTTTAACTATTTTTTGAAAAGTGATAACCATTACATGGGCACACCTTTTAGAGCTTTCACTCTAGAAGTATCTAAAGTGTGAGACAGAAATGTCGTGTTCTGTGCCCAATACTAAAACGTGAATTGCATTAGTAATTTGGCAGTAGCAGTTCTATTTTCTAATTAGATTACTAATTCACATAAAAGAACCATCAAATGTTCAGTGTCTGCAGAAAGCAGCAAGAAGTACCTTAGTTTGAAATGCTAGTGGAGATTCAAAAGGGTAACAGGAATGATTAGTTAGACTTAGATGGTCTAAGAGTATGAATTCTTTCCAAGGAGTGTTAAAGAAAAAAAGTAAAAAAATCCCAAGGGAATTAGTGTACCCCAACAACTTTACAATGCAGGAAGGACAGAAAGTTAATGTTACTTTTATATTTCTGCAGGAAAGATAACAGTTAAGTTTAAAATGTTGTACATAAAATAAAACTAGATAAGGAAATGTACAGTACTCGTCAACAGAAACAGGATTGGTGAGTGATTTACAGCTGCTCACCACCGTGTGGTGAATTCTGGCTTTCAAGAGTGAGAAAACAGTACTTTTCATAGCAACGACTTCCTGGCTTGCTGAGCCACCAGTAAAGAAAAACATTCACATGCATTTCATTGAAACATTTTTATTTTTATAATCGGTTGCCAATTAAATAATCTTTTTGTTAATACCTATTCGATGGCGTATTTCTCCAACCTCCTATGTGTACGGTTGATTCTGTAAATGGGTGGTAATTGCAGTAGTTTATGAACATCCAAACGTAGTTGATGACTGAAGATGTTTCTATCAAGCATAGTAGGACTATAGAGATCAGATCCTTGGGGCCTGTGTTAAGACATTGACTCCGTCCTGGTTCATTTTGGCAGGAGGCAGAGTGGGTACAAACGGACGATATTAACCAGCCCTGAAAGCAGAGCAGAGAGCTCACGCCAATTCAGCCCCTCAGACCATCCAGTAGTTCCTGGTAGAATATTTTTCCCCCAGTCTCTTCTCAAGCGGGAGTTCTCAGTGACAGCTATGCTCACTAGGAAGACAGCTGTCAGGGGGACAGCAAAAATAGATTGGAATGATTACATTTTTTTTAGAAATTCTCAGAAAGTGCTGAGCAGCCGCTGTCAGAAAAGTTAGTGTCTTGCAGATGTCTCAGAACAAGAATCTTAAAATTGCATCCAAAAGCCCCAAATACTTTTCAAAACTATGGCCATATTTAATGGAGAATAAATTCCACATCAAAATTAAGGTTATTCATATTACAGAATCCTCATGTGTGTAAGAAAAGTTCTCCTATGACCTATATATATATATATATATATATGCACACACATTTATATATTTGAAGACAAGTAGTGTGTGATATAAATGATTCACAGATGCTTGGGCTAAAAGTCATTAATTTTCCTAAAATCAAAGAGACTTTACAAGTTTATTCAAGCAGAGAAAGAGACACTCCATTGGATTACAGACTTTTCATCCTTTCCTCTGGCCTCGGGAGTGTCTACAGCTATAATTTTTCTGGCAGATTGGAGCAATTTTGATAAATTTTATTTTTAGATCTGGTAGTGTTACTGTGAAGTAAATGGATTTATAATAACATATTTAAATGAGGTCTGTGTTATTAAAATTTAACTTACTTGTCCAACTGGGGGCAGAAGGGGAATGAAGTACAGAACTTCACTGAATTTCACTGAATTTTTTAGAGTTGGAAGGGACCATAGAGATCATCTAGTCCAACTCCCCTGCCGAAGC
>JAOXNO010000013.1:150734703-150755765 GCA_028565335.1 Limnodromus scolopaceus | reverse complement strand
CCTTCCCTTCCCTTCCCTTCCCTTCCCTTCCCTTCCCTTCCCTTCCCTTCCCTTCCCTTCCCTTCCCTTCCCTTTTCATGCATTTAGTTATGCCAATATGCTGTTTATAAATAGAAAACTGTGATAAAGGTGTTGCTTTATCTAGTTTGTGTTGGATTCAGCAGCCCGAGAAGAAGTCATGCCCTGATGTGACATCTGACTATCAAAACTTGTTTCATGTTTGCTCTCAGGTGCACCGGCCGGTCCTGCGTGCCTACAGCCTGATCCTGGGATGTCCTTCATTAAGGATTCCCAGGAGGTATCACACTGAAGACAAGATTCCTTAGGGCCAAAACTGATGAAAAAGGTGGCAGCCAGGAAAGCCAGTGCCTCCAAAACTAGGTTACTGCTGTCAGTCATTCATACTTTTTTTTCCTTAGGCACTGGAATTTATTAATTTTTGCCTGAAGTGATCTAGAACTTGCACAGCCGAGTGCCATGTCCTGCCACGTACTTAATCCCCTGAACCTTGTCTCTGCTCTGTGGGAGCAGGTGGGATTCTCAAATTCATCTGACTTTGCCAAGCTAATCGGGATGTCTGTAAGAGAGTGAAGGAGTCAGCATGTATTTAAGTAGTATGTAATCTGGCTAAAAAAAAACCAAACACAAAACATGCAGAAAATGTAAAGAGAACACAGTGTTAAAATGCAGCTTTTTAGCATTGCTGACTTATAAAACCACTACAAGAAATACTGTTCAGAAAATCACTGACAGGGTCGATTTCTCACATCACCTTGTGTTATGGAAGTTCTCTGAAGTAAGCAAGATTGTATACACGTGAGTGAAGAAAATTTAGTTGTTCATCTGCTGTGAGTGCCACCTAGAAAATATTATCTGTATCTTGACCATATTCTGTCCTTTATCTTGGTACGATTTTGACAGAAGAACAGATATGACATTTATACTGTGTTTAGCACATCTGAGGAAACTTTACAGTTTTAAATAGAAAAATGCGTATAGCCCTTTCTAACCAGTCCTTACTGAATAGGTAATTACTGAGATTAAACAAGCGTCTCTAAATTGCTTATGTATTCCAATTGCTTCTATTTTCTACTGGCTTTATGAATGCCCTTCTAAAGAAAGCATGAAAGAGATATTTGCTTTATTTTTTTTTTAAATAGCCTGCAGAAGAAATTACTTTCATTTCAGGAATAACTACAGATGGTTGTTTCTGAGGAATAAAAACATTATTTTGCAATACTTGAACTGGTTTCCATTTCAGAGTTTCTGAAGCAGGAGAGCTTGCATGTATTTTAATGTAGATTCAAATCCTCCTAGTATTGAAGAAAATAAAACAAACAAATGAAAAATTCTAGTTGAGTTAAAATAATAATGTGACTCCTTTCTCCCAGCAAAAAGTCATCGATGAAAGGAATTGCTGCGTGTGAATCTCAAACCTAGTTCCCAACTCCTGCAGCAGTAACAGCAGTTAATTTTTTAACCCTTGGTATTGCAGTGTTGGAAATGCTCTTCCCATTAAGACTGTAAATAGGAAGAAATCATGGTCCTGGTGAAGGATATTCCTTGACTTTAGCAGAACAACAATTTAATACACAAGTTACTGCAGTGCAAATGTGAACAGGACTAAGCACAGACTTTAAGTTTGCTAATTTCTGTTTCTTGTTGAGTTTTCCAAGAGGAAATAATTCATTTTCTTCATGGCTTTTCATTCATGAACCCCCAAAAAGATGCAGAAATGCTGCACAGTATCAGTAGTACTCATGCATAAATTGTGAGTACCATATTTAACGCAGCTTTTATCCAAAGTAGCTGGACAGATTTTACAAATATAGAGTCTGCAAGAATCTCTTTCCAACTACTTGCCCTCCAATCATTCCTAGGGTGCCTTACACGTGGTTATATAGTTATTTAAATTGTAAATGGGTCAGTGAGTAAAATGTCGTTGCATCATGCTCTTGAAGTATCTGAATCTTTTGTTGCCTTGTTTAGAAGTTATCGTGGTCGTTTTGCATGGAGAAGAGAAAAAGAGGAACAACTCATTGCTTCCCTTACGGAGTGTTGTTTACAACCTGCTGCTATATGGAGAGGAAAGCAAGTAGGTGTAGCAGTTGTAACCACCATCCGTTGTTTGTCACATGAATCGGTTTTGAATGCAGATGCGGGGTTGGTTTTTTTTCAAGTATAGACTTCAATCGATATGCAATGTTTTGAATTTTCAGAAGAAATGAACCAGGTAAGTGAAAATCTCTACTTTTATCTCAAAGGACTCCTAGAAGTAATATACCCTGTTGTATATCCTATTCCAATATCATGTATTTTTTTCACTCTTAATTTATGTAAGGATAACTGGGTTACTCTAATAGCAGTCATCTATTTTCTCCCACTAAAATGCTTTTATTGTTCAGATAATTGATAGAATTGACTGACCAAAACCAGGATCCAACTGGGAAATCTTTTACTGTGCACTGTATTTTTACTGCAGGCATGCAGTGTTTTGTATCCATCAAGATGTGTGATCCCAAGACAAAAAAACTTTAATACCAAACATACGATGTGGTAAAAGTCTGTGAAGCAAAATTCAGGTCATCTGGAGCTAAAGGTCCTTCTTCAGGACTTTATTAAAATCTTTCATAATGTTACAAAAAGGCTCATTTAAAATGTTTCTGTGGTGTCAAGATACAGGAGTGGGATTCTAATTTACCACATAATCCCTCCCTCGGTGATTGTGCATAATAAAGTCAAAGTGAGATGCATCTGGTATTTTCATTTCGTTTTCCTTTTACAAATATTAATCAAGTCTTCAGAATTTCAGATCAGTTCTGTAGACAGATCTGTCAGATTCACTTCTTTCCCTCCCTCCCTCATTCCTTTCCTCCTTCCCTTTTCTGTCTATCAGGGTATCTTCTCTGGAAGCTGGGATGACATTCACTCTGCAATTGGAAAATAATTCCATCATATGTTGCATCAATATGACTAATCGTGGGTGACAGTATTATCTCCTTATGGTTTTTGAAAACATAAAAGCTGATTTCACAAGGAATAAGGCTTGACAGAGTGGAGGTTTTGCCTTGCACTCATCTGGCCTTTCATGTTATGTTTAATGGGTCTTGTTATCTATATTCTAGAGTAAAAGGAGAAAATTGCTAATGGGACATGTTTCTCACTTAGGCCTAATACTAACATTCGCTTTGCGTATAAGATGCAAATAATAACTAAAAAAAACCCATAAATCAGTCACTTAAAACAAGCAACAGCTATCAACATGTGTTCAGCAGAGAAACCCATGGCTACAACCAAAAAATACAGTGCCATGATGTAATTCAGATCTGTTTCAATTGTTTTCTGACTGTCTTCAGCCTTCTTCTCACAACTATGGATACACTTGCAAATAAACCAGTCCGGGTTTAGCCGCTGCAGGCCCAGGATCAAGTTGTTGGTCATTACTGCTCATAGTTGATGTGCAGATTTATTAACAGAGCATTTACAGTTTACACAAGATAGTGTCCAAAGAATTCATAGCTTTGAATGTCTGATCTGACTTCCGGCAGGGAATCTAAATCTGTTGGGATCCCACACAGGCAGGCTGTGGCCATCATCCTTCTGGGGCCTCCGCATCGCTCTCTTTCTGGTCACAAAATCTGCAGAGACAACAGTCCTTAATTTACAACTGGTATTTGGGTGAAAGGCAACTGTGTGAAACATGGTTTTATGTTTAAATGTTTAATGGCAAGATTAAAGGCAAACTATGTCCTTTTTTTTCAGTATTGTATAAAATGCAAAAGATTAACCCATCCTGCATCTTCTCCTACTACCTTTGGACAGATGTTTGTCAGTGATTACAAACTTCTGATGTGATTACTCAGTCACTTTCATGTTGCATCTTCTTATTTTGGCTCCAAAAGTACTTCAATATTCCCTGTATTTTTGTACACTCTTTCAAAGGGTGGGTAGAAAGCATTGCTGTCACATAATCAAAGCCACTTTGAAGGAAAGACTTTGTCTCCTTGTTTGACCTTTTTAGAATAACAGGCTTGCATAAACTTCTCTTCCCTCCCAGCTATGGTGCTGTACCTGAGCAAGAGACGCACCGCCTCCTACCTCAGCAGTCCCATTCCAGAGAGAAGCAGTCCATAAAATTATACCTTTCCACTTGACTTACAGCAGATTATCTTTTTGCTCTCTTGCATAGGGCAAATCTTCTTAAAGCAAAAGGAAGAATAAAAATAAATGAAGAAAAAGTTTTTTTCAGGAACTCTGTATGGGGACAAGAAGTAATTTTGCTTACAAGTCAGGATAATGAGAGGCAGTAACCTGTCTTTGAAGCAAGCTGAAATTGAAAAAAAACCTGAAATGTTGTTTGACAATTATCTTGACTTCATCCTTAATTTTACTTCTACTCAAAGAAGACTGAGAAACTGAAGGACTCCACCAGCCTCTTGCCTTCAGTGTCTTGGGCTTTTGTTACAGAGCTTCAAATGGCTCTCCAAAGCAGGTGGAAGTGGTAGGTTTTCGTGATTTCTTCGTATGAGGTTGCTTTTATTCTCCCATAGCATTCATGAGCAATGGATTTATGTGATTGCATGTCCAACTTGAGCTTGAATAACATCTTCCCAGAACTCTCCTTGTCTTGAAAACAGTCAACAGATAAAATTTCTGATCAGAGTAGCTTGAAAAGGTTTTCTTTTATTTTTTTCTTTTTCATTTATTTTCCTTAAATAAATGATCGTGATACCAGTAACTACACTGTAGCTGAGTGAAGTTATGGCAGGGACAAGGAAGGAGACAGGAGATGAAGTAAGGGTTGGCGAAGAACCTCATGACTAGGAATAATTCCTCAGTGTTATCTCAGCCCCAGCATCTCCTCCTCGCTGTGTCCCCAGCTGTGACGGCTGGCTGGAAAGGTAACCTATGAACATTCCCATCCCACGCCTTGCTGAGGAAGAACTCCCAACAGATTAGGAGATTCCCATAGGAAATGAAAATCTCAGCTGAACAGTCACACTGCTTAGTTGATGTGATGGTCGATTTCCTTTGTGGCTATCAGTCTAATGAGGACAGAATTGAGGCCAGTAACTGATGTCACCCGGGCTGCTGCGTTGTGACTTGGCATTCAAAATGATGAACAGCTCAAAAAGGCCACCTATTACACAGCTTTCCCCCTAACGTATGAAGCCCCCTAAAGGTTCAAGCTGATTCAGCGTAGGGAGGGATGTGCTAACAAACGCTGTATTACAGAATTGTGTGTTCAGAAAACAAGTTGTTACAGACCTATTGTTACATCTGCTGAAGTGAATGGGACATTTGGATAGAGAGGATAAGCAGTACACGATTCCTCATTTGTAACACACTAACTCACAGTTCAGTGTTACGTGAAGTGTTCTGGCACCACAGAAGATCCTCTTATTCTGGGAACTTCTGTGGCTGGAGAGGACCCAAGTAAGATGAAGCTGGGGTGGGAGGAACATAAAGGATGACAGGAACGTTAGTACCATTCTCTTATCACCTGCTCCTACTGATCCTGCAAAAGCCTCTCTTTAGCTCCATCAGCAGGTTTCAGGCACCAGGGATTCTGCAAGGCCATTCCCCGCGGAGCTTCTTCCACCCTTCAGGGACTGTCATTGATGGGAGTCAGGGAAGTGCAGGAAGGGACAGACAGGAGACCGTGTCCCCAGGCTGTGAGGTACGTTTAGAACTGGGAGACAAAAAGCAAGAAAGAGTTGCTGGTCTTTGAATATTCGCATTTCACAGCACGAATCCCTAGTGTTTTGGCCACAAGGAAGAAAACTGAAATTTCAAAAATGATTAAGGGATAAGACTAGCCCTCTCCCTGACACAGATTCTGCCTGTGGTAGGGCTGACCCAGTTCTGTTCTTCTTTCAATGAGACAGTATCTGGCTAGAATAACAATATGGCTCAGTTCATACACAACATCCCTTGCCATTGCAAAGATTCAGAATATAATTCAGTTATAAATATAGCTATTAATTTCAGGATCTCTAGGGGTATGCTGAGACACCGAGGCCGAGCTGCTACATTACTTTACAATGTATCTTACACAGATTGCAGAAATATTTTTATACATTCTCCAGTTCTGATTAATAAATGTGCCTGCAGGAAATAGAGTTTATATAAGAACATTTTGTTGCAAATTCACCTTTCCTGTTAAACTTCTTGGGTAGCTGAAAAATGTAGTTTGCATCAACTGCTCTTGTCATAAATAAATCCATTCTCCATGAGCAGGGACTGAGGACTCAGACTCTGCCCTTGCCCTGCTGTGTGCTTGGGGGCAGTGAAGACACTTCATCTGTTCTCCTCTTCCCCGTATTTGAAACAGGATCGATAATTCTTGCATCCTCTATAAAGAACATTCACTTCCACTGATGCAAAGCACTTGGTCTGGAGCAAGATGTTCTGATAATATTGCAAACTGGCCGCCCTCCCACCTGCTGTCTTGGCCTGATACCGCACACACAGCATCACCAGTCCAAGCACTAAAAATGTGTTAATCTGCTCCGCTTTTCTTCCTGCTTCTTCCAATCCATGAGGCTGGCTTAACATAAGATTTAAGAAATAGTAAGAAGCGTTAGATTTTTCTTCTTTCCTTTAGATGTCTGAGACTTAAGGTTACGGTTGTAGCTTATTTCAACCTTTTGGAAATCAGAGACTTAGCTTCTTGTGTGAAATTTTGTTTCTAAAAATCCAGTTGTCAGGGCTCTGCCACACAAATAAAATATCATGACTTGTCTGAAATCACAGCACTTAGTACAGAGCCTGCTTTTTACCATAGTGTAATTTTACATTACTTCTAGTGTCATATGTCATGTAAAATTTTAGTTCTTGGAGCCCCATCCCTCCTAGCTTCAGATGTGTTCTCATTTTCTGAATTGCTATGTGCCTTTTAGGCATTACATCGTACTCAAGACATTGGTTCAAACAAAGCCAAATGACATATCCACCATGTTTTAAGAATAACTTCAAGTTTTCATGTGTAATATAGTGACTTAAATCCCTAAAGACCAACCTTCTATCTATAACCTTTGTAGTAGATCCGCAACCTGTAGTGCTTAACTGATGCTTATGGAATATCATTTCAGTAACAGAGGTTCAATTTTTGCATTACTGACAGTAAAACCTCTGCCACTAAAGCTGTAGAACACTTCAGTTGAAAATAAAGGTTCAGAGGTCACCTTGAATTTATAACCACAACTGATGTGAAGTGCAAGTGAAAATCAGCTGATGCACACTTGATACTGCACAAACCTCTCTGTGAGAGTGGAGATGAAATCTGTCGACAGCAGCAGGGCAAGAAGTGTTGTAATGCTCTTGTAAAGAAGTCAAAGGTTTGATTGCAACAACCCTGTTGTAGATGGGTAACACTTGCTTCCACCCCTCTTTCCTAAGCAGCTCTGAGCATCAGATGATGCTTAACTCTACAGTGAACGTACAGCACCACCTCTCGATGGGATTGCTTTCTGCATTGTGATCGCTGCAACGTTTCTCTTCTCCCTCCTTCCCACCCCCTTGATATATGTAATGAGAATTTGGGACAAGTAACACAGTATTTTCCTATTATAAATCTGTAAAAGCACAACTATTCTGCCATCTCTGCAGGCTCTGGGATCAATCTGCTCACACAACTCCTGTAAAGAGTTGCCATTGACAACCCTCAGGTTAGACCTCTCCACTATGGGCAAACTGCCTGTTGGAGACCTCCACGTGCCGACATCACAGAAGTGCTCCAGTGACAGGACTTCTGTTGTGGTTTAACCCTGGCTATCAACTAAGCCGACACCACCACTCGCCCTCTCCCCACCAATGGGCTGGGGGAGAAAATCAGAAGAGTAAAACTGAGAAGACTCATGAGTTGAGGAAAAGACAGTTTAACAGGCAAAGCAAAAACCATAAGCACAGGCAAAGCAAAACAAGGAATTCATTTGCTACTTCCCATCAGTGTTCAGCCAACTCCAGGAAAGCAGGGCTCCATCACACATAACAGTTACTTGGGAAGACAAATAACATATAACTCCAAACAATCCCCCATTCCTCCCTCTTCCCCAGAGCTTTTATTGCTGAGCATGATGTCATATGGCATGGAATATCCCTTTGGTCAGCTGGGGGCAGCTGCCCCAGCTGTGTCCCCTCCCAACTTCTTGTCCACCCCAAGCGGTGTGAGAAGCAGAAAAAGCTTTGTCTCTGTGTAAGCCCTGCTCAGCAATAACTAAACCATCCCCGAGCTATCAACACCATTTTGGTCACAAATCCCAAGCACACCACTATACGGGCTGTAACTGAGTCCGAGCCAAAACCAGGACAGCATCTTAAATGAAAATGGGATTGGGCAACTGAGTCAGTTCCTCTGCTGAGAGGTAGGAACCCACATATGGATGCTTTAATGAGGAGGGAGATGCAGCAGGGATAGCAATCTCTTAAATTTTATCTTCTACCATCAAAACAGTAATATGGGTGTCAGTCTTGTATGTATTTTTCATATAATTCAGTCATCCTGATGATGTTAGCCAATTTTTTTTTTTAATATGATTTTTTTCCTTCTTGAATTTCACTATGTTGGTATAAAAATTGATCATTGTTTTGGGCTGGACTTTTCCTCAACCGACAATAAAGCAGCAAAGGTTAACAGTTATCACAGGCTGACTGGCATAAATAGGTATTTTCAGGCAATTTACTGCTCTCACACACTTTCAAATTAGTTAGCCGTCTTGGACAAAATGAAAAAAAAACCAACAAAAAACCAAACCAGTGATGAGGCTGTATGTATAAATGTTCCACAATGTTTGCATTCAGAAGAAAATTGATTAATGTTGGTCCATTTCTTTCACAAAGAAACATGAGTTCAGAACTTTGAAGACCTGGGTGTTTAAACTAATCAACCTGCTGGCTGAATAGATCCTCATAACAACAGCATTTGTCTGAGAAAGTCCTAGCAGCAACAGATTTTTTTCCGAGTACTGAATTCTATGCTGACTTTCATTTAAGGAACAGATAATAGAATATTTTCCATCAGTGCAGAGCCTGCCGTGGGAAAGACGTAAATGCATGCTTTCAGTTAGCATGAAATCTATGATATAATCATAATTTTATTCTGTTACCAAAACATGACACTGCAGGAATTCTAAATTCTTTGCGTGTTATACATCACATTACAGTCTTGTGTAGGTAACATAATAAAATGCCACAGGCTGATTTATGCTTTAAGGGTAAACAGCGGTTGAGAGTGTATGTACCAAACTTTTGGTCATTGTCTCAGAAAAATAAATCACTTTGTCATTTTTATTTTGTAGGCTATTAAAAAATGTGACGGCTAATTAGAATGAAAAAATGCAGCTTTATTATGCATTGAATTGAGTTGCATAACAACGCGCTATCAAAAGGATCCAGAGAAGAAAAGATGCATTAAATTAGTAACACCAAACTTGAAAGTTTCTAAAAAGTGCACATAAATAATTGATCTTAAAGAGGAATATCAAAAAACTAAAAGTAGCTTAAATCTTGTGAACATGTGCAGTCCTTATGCAAGCAAAACTCCCACAGAAACAAGAAGTTAGAGAAAGAAGAATCCAGGGCTTAGGAGATGAGATTAGCTGAAAGAAGAACAAGCATTTTGTTAAAAATGATCTGAAAAAGCTGTTTCTTGAATTGAAGCAGTCATCTGATCCTGCCTAATAGACATGATTATTTTCTGGTCCTGTTTTTTCCACCTTATCCTTTGAAACAGATACAAGAATACTGATTTGCAAAGGAAGATGATACCGTAAGAGCTTCCTATTTTTATTCCTGTAAGTTGGCCTGACTCTTAAAATGGATCCATGCCCATAACTTTAACTATAAACTTTGTTTTGCCTGCATAAAGCAAATAGGCGGGATGGAAATAAGAACTGTTTAACGACTTTTCTTCCAGCGCCCAGCTCCAGGGAACAGAGAAGTGCACGGTTGTCCAAAGGTGATGGGCTAAGGCCGTGCTCACTGTGAGTGCTTTGCGGGGCAGCTGACTGCAGACACCTGATGTGCTCAGGAGACAACACCGGCCCTTACTGCTCTCTTGCTTCTGGCTATTCTCCTCTTCTGTTCTAGTGCATGTTTCAATCTTTCATTTTCCCAGAAGAGCTCCAGCAAGTCCAGCAGATGACAAAAGTCAATTGAAGGAAGAGAGCTTCAAGTGCTGAAGATAAACCAGGTTAGCAGAGGGTGAAGACTATGGGACCGGTGATGCTCCCCATCAATCGCACCTTGCGGCTGGACATGAAACAGAGAAATCTGTCAAGTGCTGCTACGTCAACTTCTCACAACAGCTGAAGTCTTCGGCTCCTTTATAATCCTCTGCCAGTGCTGTTCCTCAGTCTCAGCAAAAAAAATAGTGTTTTTTTCTGTTTATTTACAGACTTGAAAATTTCCTGGTGGACATTTTGCTGAAAAGCCCATGCATGAAAGGTTCTGTCTGCTCTGCTCTCTCCCTTGTTTTCCCTCAGGCAAGGAAAATACCATTCTCTAGAGAAACCAGGTCCAAATCAATCACTAGAACATGCTGAAATGAATGAATGATTTTTTTTTTTAAAAGCCCACTCTGTTACATAGATAGGACTATATTAGTAGAAAGTATAGTTTTTAATTGCATTATACATGCCTACTGCCTTAGCAAAAATAAATCCTGATCATGTCTAGGTGTTGCAGACCTACATGCTCACCTTTGCTGACGGTTTGCTGAGAGGAGCAGGAAGATGGAGTGTAACTGATGTGGGACAAGTTCATGCTCAGATGTGCCCACGGGAGAAGCAATTCTTACTCACTCCCATAGCCACATTTTAATCAGGCTGCTGTGCCTCTTGTTTTTCTCTTGGACCCCTTTCAGGGGGCTTTCCACTTGTTTGCCAGGGGGTTAGATGAGCACATGCTCATTGACTCTTCCAAAATCCCGCAGATCTAATTTACTTAAGGCAGGAGCAATTTAATGCACAAAAGAAACCTCAGTAAAGTTCAGTTTAAGTAAAAATCACAAATGTTTTTAAAGAAGAATACTGAAATTATTTCTCTTTATTGTTTTAAGCAATAATACAGAAATCTATAGGGCTTTAAATATCAGTAGAAAAACAACCTAGTTACCATCTTGTAAAACATGCTGTTCTTCATTAGTGCTTGAGTTTTTAGAAAACCTGTAAAGACTTTTGTGTTTGGAAGTGCAAAATAAATTGAATTGTATAGAGTGTCAGCAGTCTTTGGCAAAATGAAGCTTTCAGGGAGGCATAATAGCACAGAACATAATGGTATTTAAATTGCTGGGCCATAAGGATGGAACTATCAACAAGTGAACAAAAAACATAACCCATGAAGAAAACTCCCAGAGCAAAGTACAGTTATTTCATCCCATTAAGGGATTCAACTTCTTTTCTAATTTTTGAAACAGATGGTATGACAAGATTGGCAATGCTCTACAGCAGGAGCATAATCTAACTCATTCAAAGCTGAGCTGAAAATAACAAAATGAAACTCAGCCTGGAAAAAAGACTCAAGCTAACACATGCGTGGGGAAAGAAATTCAAAACAAAGAGATGCAAACAGAAGAGGAAACCTGGAAAGCAAGTGTACTAAAGGAGGCCAAGAAAAGGGTGGCACACAGATGATGTCCACTTAAGCAGGAGAGGGATTTTAGCTACGCAGACTTTAATTATCCGAGGTGGGACATGCCTGAGATACTGGGACTTGCACTTCTACACTTATCTAATAGATAAGTGATTGCATGGCAGTTAATGATGGGAAGTCACTGGAGCTCAAGTTTCTATGCCTTTTCTAAAATTTTCCATACCTTCCTCACATTCTTCACGGCAGACAAGATGCACCATGTTTTATGGTTCAGAAAATTTGTAAACCCTGTTCTCAGGGTTGCAGATTGCTCTTTTTTCCTCCGCCCCCCAGGGAAGATCTGATTCAGCTCCACAGTGCCACCTTCTGAAACACCAGCACGGAGTGCTGTGTATTTGGGTCTTTGTCATAAACAAATCTATTCACCAGCAGCAAGATCAGAAGGAGTGACAGAACCACCCTTCCCTGACCACAGTGTTTGGGGGGCTCTGTGTCTTTCCTGATTTCTTTTTTTTTTATTTATAGCAATGCTTAAGCAATTACCATACATTACATTTCCACAATACATTCCTTTATAACCGGTTAGGAATAATAATTCAACATATCCTTTATTTATTTTCAGGTGGGTGAAAAATGAAGTGAATTATAACTCATTCAGAGATTTGATGGCTGTGAGCAATTCCAATTCATAAGTCTCAGGACCTGGGTTTTTTGTGCTTTTGTTGTTTGATTCTGTAGCAACTTCAATACTTTTCATAATGGTCTCTTTCTTGTGACTGCTAATGCATAGATTCAAAAGCATCCTGAGTTTAATTATCTCTTAAAGAGAATCAGAGTGATACGTCATGTAATGTTTAATTTTCCCTGGTTGGCTCGATTTTTTCTTTTGAATCAACAGTCTTTTGCTCTATTAGCTTAAATTTAACATGGATTATTTGGAAATAAGGACAGTTTTTTTGGAAATAAATGTAGTTTTTCATAAAAATAAGTCCCTTGATATCAATTCAGAAACACTAGTAAATGCTTCAGAGTGCAAAGTGGTTTCCTGAGAGGTTAGGAAGGAATCCTCATTCCTGTTCCCCTTCCCAGACATTTTGTACACAGTTAACTCAAGTGCTTTCCTTGCTTCCTTCTGTAACCTGTGTTGTCTTATTTGATCTGTGCAAAATGTTTATAATGAAATTGAAAAAAACCCCAGGATTTATTCCAAGTTTGTTTTAATTTCACCAAATGGTGATGCCTGCTCCAGTACAGAAAGAGAAAACCACAGCCATTTTGTGAAATTCCGTACTTTCTTTTCTTACAGACTGGCTAGATGTCTTGCTCTGGGCACCTCCAGTTTTGGCCAGCAAAGTAACGAGTGAAAGGGTAAAAAAAGAGTGGGATAGTCATAATGGATTTTTGTATCATGCACTTTAATGCATTTAACTTTTATTTCCCGAAGCTAAGAGGCTTCTTTCAGTAGGGTTGCTGCAGAAGATTTGGAGAGACACAGTTCCATCCAAAAGGGTCCCTCAGAAAATGTAAGCTACATGAATTTTTTATCTGACTTTTTCTTTGTGAAAGCTTCTTCCTGCTTACTGACTGCCTCTGCTGCCTCAGCCTGGAGAAAGTCCCTTGTCTAAAAAACATGTGCCCTGGTCTCAGTAATTGATTACTGGGATACCTCCCAGTAAAGCAGGTGGTTATATCCTTTCCTTTCCTTCTCCTAAGTCCTCTTAAGGTCCATCTTGTGTCTCTTCTCCCAAGTAACAAGCAATAAGAGAAGAGGAAATGACCTCAGGTTTTGCCAGGGGAGGTCCAGGATGATGGATATTAGGAAAAAATTCTTCACAGAAAGGGTTATCAAGCATTGGAACAGGCTGCCCAGGCAAGTGGTTGAGCCACCATCCCTGGAGGTGTTTAAAAGATGGGTAGACGTGGTGCTGAGGGACATGGTTTAGTAGTGGTTTTGGCAGTGTTAGGTCAATGGTTGGACTCGATGATCTTAAAGGTCCCTTCCAACCTAGTCTTCTGAAAACTCAGCAGTACATATGCTCACCTTGTAGGAATCAAGTAAAAAGGCCCATTTTATTATTAATAACCTAATTAAATTCATGACATTCATTCTGTCATGGGTTTCATATGGAGACCAGACACAGTATAACCAATGACAAAATGAAGAAAAGGTGCTTCAGCCAAGCAGCAGCAGCCCATGGGCACTGTCAGTTTTCAGGAGACTTGTTCTGGACATTTAATAATTTTAATTTTGTTTGTTTTGAAAGAAAGTTTCTAAACATACGTGGTAAAAAATTTGAGTGAAAAATATTTCACTTCCTAATTTGATATATAAGAATAACAAGGATTTTCTTGGGCCAGAGTTTCTATTTTCTATTAACTCAGCAGTTAGCAAGGCAAAGTTTTGCATTAAGTTTGTAAAAAAATCATTACACGAACAACAGATATTTGATATTTCCTGAATAATATCTCACATTGCCAATTAAAAGTAGCCTTTTACAGAAAGCATCTTTTCCTGACTTGATTTTAATTCATTACAGTGACTCATTAAAATATATTGTTTCTGAAAACTCCCTAAGGCAGCAAATGAAATGTCATACAGACAGACCATCATCTGTAAGGCACTGCTTTGCAATTAATATGACTTTTATAACACAATTTTATTTTTTTTAAACTGAACTTCATTTATTTTTTACAGCATGATAGACAGCTCTGAAGTGCTAGGAATCACTCTGGGTATGTACAGAGAGGGGTGATGACGAGGATACATCCCATCGTTGCCTCTCAGTATGTAAATACTCTATGTCTGCACTTGTAAGTGCAAAGGTCCACCGTGGGACTTGGTGTATACAAATGTAAGAAACTGTTTGCAAACCGTCATGGTGAGTTTAAAATAACTATAGCATATGTAACAGGCTGGCTGACTGTACAGGTTCTTGTTGGGGTAAATGGCCTGTACTGGGGGGAATGGCCTGGGCAAAGACATCAGAAGGTTGCAAAGGTGAAAGCACTAGCAATAGAGGGTGGAGAGAAAGATCGGGTTCGATTTTACCCAGCCCTTGGGGGAAGTTTGGTCCAACTGCATCCCACTCAGGAATATGCCCTTCTACCCTCCTAGAAAGGCTGGAGCCTTTAATTCTCTCCTGTTCATGCTTTTAAATGCTCATTATATCCCTAGGTAAGTGTCCTGACCAGAGTCACGGGGGAGTATTTCATATAGTGCAAAGTGTAAAAAGGTCAAACTGAAATCCTGCTAAATGAGAATATTAGGAGTATTTACTACAGTCAAACATAACATTTGCCTGACAAATCCAAAACTTTTCAAATCCCTCTATCATGCAGATCATTTTATTAAGAAAAAAAAATGGGTTTAGTTTCCCAAAATGACATGGTTTCCCAATCTGTTTATTCAGCTAATAAACTGCAATATCAGATGGGAAATTCCTCAAGGATGAACCAAGCAGTCGGTGCTGAGGACGGGACCTCCAGATGCTCTGTCGTGCCCTGTGGGAATGTCACTCTTCCCCGCTGCCTCCGTACCCAGCCTGGGGAAATCTGCCTGCTGGTACAGGGCTCAAAGCAGGGCAGGGCAGCAGGATGCCCGTGGCCTTCCCTTCCTACAGGTTCATGCCCTGGTGGGGCTGGCATCTCCCAGGAACTAAATCATGCATCTAACTAGGGAAATAATACAGTGATGCTTTGCTAAGACACGTACAATCTCCTCTCGTGTTAATAGCTGGGCTTTCTGAAGCACTGCTAGCACTATTACTCCTCTGCTTGCAGAGGGACATGTTTCTGGCAGGTGTGCTTCCCTGCCTAACAAGTTAGTTGCTTGAAGTTTTTACCCCGGCTCCTGTGAAAATCTGTATGTTGTGGCATCATTGCCAAGCAGTGATGCAATACCCTCAGTAAACACGATGGAGTCAGGACAGAAAGGGTGTCACATCATGGTGGCTGGACTGAACTAGTCTGCTTTCCCCTTTTTGCTACCTGCCTGCTTTCATCCTCCTTCCCCCCTCCCTCTCACGCCCCAACTCTCTTTCCTTCCCTCCTTTCCCTTATGAAAGGATAAATGTTCCCTCTCCAATTCTTTTTAAACTAATGGGAGGGTATTGCATCTCCCAGTTTCATTTAGTTCTTTGGCTCTAATCTAACCAAAACACACCCAAGGAGGGTTTTATCATGCTCTGGAGATCTTCATGTGACTCTAGGGACTAATAATGAATATTCAGCAGCTCAATTATATACTATGGAAACAGAGATAGATAACCCAGGGGAAAGAGAAATAAAAGGCCTAATCAAAGGAAAGAGATAACTTGAAGATAAAATGTGATGGAACCATGAACCAGAGAAATACAAAAGGCTCTTCCAGATTTCATAGGCTGTGGAGGAGAAAGCTTTTCCCCGTAAAAGATAAAACAGTGTGTGAAGAGTCACTGAGGTCAGTCGTATTCTGGCTGTCATAGTTTTATGGCCCTGAGTCTAAATGATACCTTTACTTGACATTTGTCCCATTAAGGTGGAGAAGTCCAGCTGCTGACCTGCTGTCAATATCTGGCTCATCCATCCCACCTGGAGCAGCTGTTTAGGCAGCAAGAGCTATCCGAATCCCTGAGTGCCTCCTGTCCGGCCTAGGGGGTCCCTCTATGGACCATGTCATGAGCTGGTGCTGCCTCTGCTGCCCAGAGAGGGTGAAAAAAGGAGCAGACATCTGCTGGCACAAACAGCCCAGCCTCATCTAGTTGAAATGGCTGGTGCTGTCACGTCCACATCACCTGCAAGGAAAAGGAATACGCCCTCTCTAGCCAAATCTGCCCCCCACAAATAATGTATTTGACCTGTTTTTTGAAGTTGTTGAGCTAGATTAAATGGATTGTGCATAACAAAACTAGTAACAATAAGTAAAAAGCCTTCCCAGCTGAAAAACAGGTCTGCTAATTCAGTGCTCGTTGCTATTCTGTAAGGTGTCTGATTTTAATTCTATTTCCTTAACACATTAATATCAGGACACAGCCCCAGGTAATTACTCTTTGCTGCTGGAAATGAAACTGGAAGTATTTGAGCCTCCTGTACCAGCGAAGGGTTTTCTTGCTGGGTCATGGGGGACTGCACTGAAATTACTTCTTGGTTTGGAATTTGTGAATGATCAGCAAGTGGTTTTCTGCCATCAATCAGGAGCTGTATTTTATCTGAATTATTTTGATGAGAGACCCAAATTCTGGTCTCAATTTCTCTTAAGCAAAAACTGTAAAGGTAAAAGCTGCTTTCAGATTGAAATATGATGTTTCATGTTTTGGGACTGAACCTTAGGGGCCTTGCAAAACGCATTCCCCAATCAGCTGCAAATCTGGGGAGCATCCCCCATAGACCCTCTCTGAATTTAGGAATTAAAAAGCAGAATCCATTTACTCAAGTCCCCAAGCAAAGCAATTTGGACTTTGATTTCTCGTAGCGTCTTTTGGCTGATTTATGCTATGATTAAAATTTTTGTTGCTGATGATGCATTATGCATGCAATGTCTGATGAAGTAAGATCACAGTAAAGTCTAAAAATAGAGTCATTCAAGTATCCTTAAAAGCAAACCTGACATGAATACTAGCTCAGACATCAATGAAACTGAGCTGCAAAGGCACACTCCTCTTATCTGCACTTCATGCAGAATTTAAAGCATGGGCAGATCTCAGTTGTGCACATTTCTACCGTCTAGATCCTCAGAGGTGATTTGATTTAATTTAGTTTAATTTAATGAGACAAGAAGGCTGGCAAGGTGTACACTGAGTTCTCCCATACTGCAGAGGTTGATAGTTTTGCCCATTTTGCCCTACCCAGTTAATGTGTTGCAGTTGGCTGGTTGTGGCTGCTCCTTAGCAGAGCAGCGGGTGCCACCGCAAGTCAGGGGGAGCACTTCAAAACAGCTTTTATTTTCTCTCAAATAAAAGAATGAAACAACTCAACCTTATCAACAGCAACAGAGGAAAACATCTTTTTGTCTTTCAAACTAAGCAGCCACAGCCCAAACACCTGCTCTCTGCCCGAATCATTTATTCTCTCCTTGATTTGAAAATGTGCTCAGGAGGGTTCAGGGTGTAAGGCTGATTCCCATAACCTGCTTATTGGTGTCCTAGTAGGAGGATCAGATGCCTTCTTGAGTCACTGGGAACATCATTCAGCCTCCTCCAGGGTGGTGGGGAAGGTAATGAGTGAGTGTTTGGTCGGCTAAACAGAGCCATACACGTGTTTTAATCTGTATATTCACTGAGTGAACATGTCTCTATGGGTAAGATACAGTTATCCAGCACATGATAGGGGATCCACTCATCCTCGGGCAGAACATTACTTCAATTTTGGCCCCTTCACATAGCTTGAAAGGGGAAAAACAGTGTAGAGAGATCCTAAAAAGTTACAGTAAGAGATTCTTCCGGTTTAGGCACAGAGCAATACAACAAAGGGTGCAGAAAGCATGAACGACGGCTAGAGAAATGGGAATTATTTGGAAAGAGAAGGGTGATGGAAAAAGCAGTGTGGCTTCTGGACTTTTCCCCTCCCAGAGCTCAAAGCTTCTCCAGCGTGGGTTTTAATGTTCGCCTCTGTGCTGACATCGCTTTCCTCTTCTCTGGAGTTAACCCCGAAGAATACAGGTCTCCCTTTGAAAAATGCTCGGTGCAATTTATTATTTTGGTTTCAGTGTGATAGTATCTGCTGTCAGCACGTGGGAATCGACAGCGAGCTTTGGTTTTGAACACAGCAGTTATAAACAGACCTTCCTGGGGAGAGCATGGAGTTGACCTTGCAAACATTGTGTACAGTATTGACGTCGGCTTGCTCCTTAGTGAAGGGATTTATTTGTTTTACCTCTGTATCTTCAGCAGTGGAAGGCTCTGACAGAATATCAATGCAATGGGTTATTTGTCAGGCATTTCAAGACAGCCTTCCCCTGAAATCGAGATTTCATCACTTCAAGACTTGAGAAAAAAGCATTTTTTTTTTTGCTTTCCCCACTGCAGCACGTAGTGTCTCTACCCGGATCATTTGAGGCACATTTGCAGTATTTAAGTAAGCTTTCATTGCTTCACACACAAAAAAGATACGGGCTTTCGGTAAGTGTACGTAGAACAATTAGCCTCTTCACATCCAGCAGAAGAGAGATGACTTTAATTATTTCATTTGCTACTTCTAGTCTGTTCTGTTTTGAATAACACAGCTATGGTGGTTAATGACTGCAGCACAGCCAGAGAAATCAGCAGTGAGGTAGACGTGCTTGGCAGCGGAGCTACATCCAACCTGTCTTCATGCCGTGCTTGGTTCTTACCCTTTAAAACTGATCAAATGAGGGCTCCACATTGTCTGCTAGCACCTCCATACCCGATATTATAACAGTGCTTAATGCATGCAGATTTGCCCTCCCTATGGTGAGTAACAGTGACTGTAGCAGCCTGTTATTTAATAGTATGTGACAGAATTGCTGCTTTTGCCTAAATTGTGTGGATTTGTACTTTCAGAGCCCAAAGCTCCAGGTTTATTCCCAGTTAATGACAGCAGCACCAGTGCCTGTGCACATGCATTATTTACATAGAAACGAAATTAAAACTTTGACAGTGGAGAATATTTTAGGTAGATTGTTTCTGCTTTCATGAAGCAGTGGGAAGCAGTGATGCTGTAACTGAGAGAATAACACAGTTATATCCATCTTTGATACACCCAGAAGTGACAACGCAATTTTGCCAGGGGTCAAAGTATTCTAGACCCATTCCTAACTAATGAGCTAGTGATCCATCTTCTCAGCACATAAGGTCCTTTCACACCATGAAATTTTGAAAATTACATGAAATCCATGCAACATAAGTCCATCCTGAGAATTCTTTTTACATTATTCAAATCTATAGCAAAGATAAATCCCGCAGCCAGAAAGTCATCTCTTTTTCTGTGAATTTTCTGTGAGTGTGACAATACAGTACATACAAATAGTACGCAGCTGAGACTGCGGTAAATTGGATTGCTTGCTGGTTTCATCCTAAATTTATAAAAGTCAGGTGAAGTCTTTTCTATCTAGAAAAAAAAACAATTCTTCCCCTGATCTACATTCTTAAACATTGGAGGAAAATATTTCATTTAAGCCAGCCAAGAAAAGAATAACAAATATCTATCGGGAAAATAAGTAGTTTTGGCTCCTGAAATGTTAATAGGAACATGAATCCCTCTAGTATCAAACTCCTCTTAAATTTTCAATAGTTTTAGAAGTAAAACTTACGAGCATGGTTACTGAGAAGTTTAGTCTATTATTGTGAAGGTAAAAAAAAATATTCGCCCATGCTCACACACTCTACAGATTTGCTTTTATATTTAGACTCAGTTCTTAAAGTGTAGCTGCTTACGAAGGTTTAAGGTGAAACTCCAGTTCTGCTCCACTTCCTTCCTCCCAGAAAATGGATTTTTCAAAACAAATGTTTTTTTAAGACTATCTATTTCAGGAAAGATGGCATTTCTACTCAGTTGCATGAGACCTGTTCTACAGCAGTCCTCAGGGATATGACAGCCTAAAGATTATTCTTAAACATATCTGATTGTCACTACTGCCCTGTGTTCTGAATACGTTTCTCTTGTTTCTCCCCTCAACTTCTTGGAAAAATCTTGGGTTTATAATGATACAAATTGACACAATTCTTCAGTTTCTAAAATTAAACATTTTGAATCAATTTTGATTTTACAGATTAAATCCTGATCTACCCAGGTGAGTTAGAATTTCGTTATACTTTTAAAATATATCCTACAGCTCTGTAACTTAATGGCAGACATATGATATACTGTCATTTAAGGATTAAGCTTGTGCTCCAGCCTCATTCCACTTAAATGATCCTTGTCATGAATCCTCCACCAAATTTGACTGAGGAAAAAGGATAGGCATAATTTTCTGTTTAAAGGCAAAATATTTGGACTATTGGAGACACACCTGGCAAGTGGATTCTAACGCCAGGTGGTCCCCAAGGAAGGGCAGTGTCCTCTTTGACTCCTTCCATTGGCACCCAGTATCTGCAGCCCTGAAGATCTCACCTCTGGCAGGAGGACATCAAGGGAAGAGATGGTCCTCATAGACACTGGGTTTCAATACATTGGGGGTTTAAATATCAAATCCAACACTTCATACCCCAACCTGCAAATCCCTGACAGTCAGGTCACAGAACCATGGCTTGGTATGGTCCTAGTTAGACCCTTTACTGACCTTTTTGGTTTTGATGTAGCTCTAATAATGTGTGAGAGACACAGAGAAAGAGAGTGGAAAATGCTATCCTGCATTAGGGCCTGAAGGATTTAACTAAAACCAGCCTGAAATAAAGCTGAGCCTGTGTTTTAGCACTGCAGAAACACAGTTCTCCTACTAGAATAGAATGAAAGGGAACATTTTCAAAGCTGATCTGGTCAAAAGAGTGAAGAACACTTGGGTATGGACATATTTAGCTGTTTCCAGGTCAGGAAAG
>JAOXNO010000013.1:150720346-150734603 GCA_028565335.1 Limnodromus scolopaceus | reverse complement strand
TTTTCAAAGCTGATCTGGTCAAAAGAGTGAAGAACACTTGGGTATGGACATATTTAGCTGTTTCCAGGTCAGGAAAGCACCTGTGTGTGATTACACAATACCAGGTGCTTGAGAGTTGCCCTAAATAGGGACAACACTGCAGATCTAAGGTCTCTATGGGCAACCACGCTCCAACACGATGCTTAGCTCAGTGTTTATGAACAAAAAAGCAATCAGATATGACAAAGAGTAACAAATTGTGTTTATCATGGAAAAGGAGACAAATTCACCTTTTTTCAAATCATACTTCAGTTTGACCAGGAGCTCAGCACAAGTGAGAATTACACTGGAGGGCAGAAGTCTGCTGCTGTTGCATCAACAAAGCCTCTCTACATTTGATAGATGAATAATTAAGAAAGACAGTGCTTCCGTCAATCCCCTCTTAACCATGAATTGCTTCAGGGCTATATTTACAGCTTTTACATAATCTTAAAGGTTGTTTGTGACATAATGAAGAAACCCAGCAGGTTGCCTGTTTAAATAATATTTCATGTGTTTGTTAAAATGAGTTATCCATCCCTATTCATTTACGTTGTTACAGTCCTCGGACTCGGACAATCTTCATTTTGGTTTATTTACAGTATCATAATAAATTTTACTGCAGTATGGAGCTGAATTATTTTTTAAATAATGATGCAGATTGGATTATTACTCAAAAGTAGAACAAAAAATCAACAGATGTAACAGATATATTTAAACTAATTACCAACACATCACAGCAGAAACAGGCACATGGCGCGTGGATTCTTTTTCCTGTACCAACCATCTGATCTGTGACTGTGATCATTAATTTAGCACATGCTGAATTGTATTTTCAAATACATCTCAAAAAAAATAAAATCAACATGTTATTCAGTTTTCGGATTCCAATCATTCTGCTGTGGACACCCTTCATTTAAAGGCTAGCTGGACCTCGACAGCCTACAGCATTATTTATCAATTAAATGCCGAATAGCCCAATTCTGGAGATGTTGAAATTATTACGTGATGGTTACCTTTTGGCAGCAATCACTAAATATCCAGAGTGAAATTTATAGACTGCCACAAAGTTTTATAGTAAGAGGCAGGTGTGGGGACAAAGAAGGGAAGGAAGGTCAGAGCACGCCCTTGCCAATGGCTTTGATGAGCAGTAGCTTATGAGCAGTCTTTGAATCTCATACCAACTGTACTTCTAGCAAGTCCCCAATTAAAATATGACAAGTGCAGATTGAACTGGGACTTGCACAGCTAAAACCCGAGTTTTAAACTGGAGCTTCAGTTTAAGATGTGTAATTCTGAAGAACTAAACAATAACAACTCCTGAACAGTGTGAAATAGAACAAGTGAAATATGAACAAATGCACTTCCATGAGCTGTCCCATTCGCATTAGCGAGATGACTCTCATGAGAGTCAAGTTACTTGCATTAGCAAGGTGCTGTAGTTTGCACCTTTTGTAGAAAGGAAAACTGTCTCTCTTTCACATGCAGAAATTGCATATTTTTACAATTATTCAAGATCCTCACAGAGGAGGTTTCTGAGTCATGCAGCTTTTTATTTCATTAGCAGCAATATTATCACAAGTGATGTTAAACTTACATGAAGAACCGCACAAATATTTGAAATACTAGTGGGAAAGATAAAACAAGCTTATTGTTGCCTAGTGCCTGTTCTAGAGCCTGAAAAAGTCACTGGGTGGCTGTTGCTGAGGGAGATGCTGACATTTATTTAGAGGGAGGTTAGTAGTCAGTGTTGGGCAGGAGAGGTGGACCTTTCTAGCAATAGTACATGCTACCCTGCCTCTAAAGCTTCTGTGAGGCTCTAAACTTGGATCTCAAATGAAACCCACCTCTTCATTTTCTTCCTTTCTTTAGCCACTACTCAGCTTCTGAGGTGGTGGTAAAAGAATGAGACAAAATTTGGTATTGCAGAGACCAGTGAGATTTTCTAAGGGTTCCTAATGCACCTGTAGTCAATGGCATCATTGGTAGTTGAAAAGCAAAGTAAAATCTGTATTAACCCAAACAATGCAACCGATCTGGTTTCTAATATCTGTATGACTGTAGTACGGTAGACACCAGCAACTTAGACTTTAACATTTGATTTTCATGAGGAAGGAAGGAAAGAATAAATAATTATTCCTGCTTTATATATGGAAAATGAAGATATATAACAATGACATTGGAAATCTCAAAATAAAAGCAGGTAATAAGAAGCAGATTACAATGCTATTGTACAGAGCTGGGGAGATCTTTACATTGGGACTGTCTTATTGACTAGCAGAAATGCGACTTCTCCCCTTCGCATCTGACTACTGCCCAAAGAAACATCTGCCCCAATAGAACCATGCTCTCCAGCTTGGGTGGGCACTCTGGAGGGTGTTGGAAATGAGAAAGATCTGTGTGTTTGTTAACAAAGTTGGGAACTATTTCTCCATCAAACAGCACCACAATTCCAAACTTCTTAAGATCACCCGTTCCCTACCAACAGTCTTCTCTTGGTGACCTTTGTGAGGCCATTCGTGGTCTGAGAAAGGGGGTGACTGCTCTTGCTGGCTGCTCTTCAGGAAGACTCACTGTCACAAACTCCCCTACCTCACACTGGCACATCTGTGCTCTGCAGGTCCACAGCCCACGTGCATTGGGTACAAAAGGGTGAGGGCTGCAGGAGTGGGTTGTTGTAGACCATTTACAGAGCTCTTCCTTCCACTCAGCACCAAAGTGCCACAGCAGTGATCTCATTCAGCCCCAGCCTCCACAGGCTCTGCTCATCCTCTGTCCCTAATAATAAAGACCAGTTTTAGAACAGCAAGCAGGGAGGTGGGTGGCAGCTTGGGGGAAGATTAAGAAATAGCAAGCTGAGGTTGTAAGAAAAGTAAGAGAAGTGAGTGTGAGAACTTTGATATTTTAAAGTACAGTTCACAAGGAGCCTACAAAATCATAGTTTCCCAGGCAGATGCATCACCCCGCAGTCTTGTACAAATACTCTAGCCTTTCTGCAACCCAGAGATAATTTAGAAGGAAGGTATATTAAACATCCCAGCATTGCTTTTTTAACAGCTGTGAAAGCCTCTTTGCATCTCTTCAAAGAAGAGCTTCATATATGGTAAAACTGAATAAGCTACCTTTTGTTTTCAGGCGAGCTCTACAGCGGAGAGGCTGTGGAGGATCAAGCTGTAAGGCAAACAACAAACACCACCTCCACATGGCTAGGCTACAAACATGCTAATGTGTTAGTGTATCCATCTTCAAAATTCTGTGATACCTGGTAAGATAAAGAATCACGGAATCATAGAATGTTTTGGGTTGGAAGAGACCTTAAAGATCTAGTTCCAACCCCCCTGCTGTGGGCAGGGACACCTCCCACTAGACCAGGTTGCTCAAAGCACCACCCAGCCTGGTCTTGAACACTTCCAAGGATGGGGCACCCACAGCTTCTCTGGGGAACCTGTTGCAGTGCCTCATCACCCTCACAGTAAAGAATTTCTTCCTAATATCTTATCTAAATCTACCCTCTTTCCATTTAAAGGCTACCATCCCCTTGCCTTTAGACTGCTAGGATGTGACAGCTAAGAACCGTTAAGTTTTTCAGTGCCAGAGTCCACAAGTTTCCACTAACAGCCCTAAACATAAACATCCCACCCCTTCCTTGCATGCCTTGCAGACTGACTGTTGGCCAGGTCTCATCCCACTGCACAGTGGACTTTAGCTCCAGGCACCAAGAACTTGCCTCAGTTTTCAGAGGAATTATAATAGGAGAAGGAAATTAATAACAAGCAGTAGTGGAAAGGTCTGGGATAACGAGGGTAATGGGAAGCATTACCACGAATTGACTGTGCTCTTAATTCCCAGTCAACAGACTGGGGGGCAATGCTGGTTTCTCATGGCAGCAGCAGCCAAAGTGGGTTTTGAGGTGAAGCTGAGATGCAGACAGGTTGACAGGTTTAAATCTTTTAAAATTATGTTGATCTCACACAAGAAAGATGCCAGAAAGGACCTTGAGGCAGGGAGGAGTATTTAAACCAAAAATACAGCCACCTGAACAACAAAGGAAGGACCCAACCTAGCTGCTAACGAATAAGAAGGACAGGTAGGGCAGAAGTAACTGGAGACCTTTGAAGATCAGGAGAATAAACTGGGATTTGCTCTAGGGAAGGAGGATGTGAGACGAATTAGCAGACCCAGAGTAGCAAATCAGGCTGGAAATTGCAGCAGCAATCATATTGAAGGCAATACTGGAGATATCACAAGATCTGGACAGAAAGGCAGCAGGTCCACAGCAAATTGTCAGCCATGCACAGCTCACCACTTGTTCCTACTCACGCAGTTTGTCATGTTGCTGCCACCAGTGCAGCAACCAGAGCTGACAATGTCCTGCTCGTTCACTTAGACCCAGGACAGTGTTTGCAGTAACTGCATTTGCTGCTGAGAGCCCATTCTGAGCAAAGTAAATCATCTCAAAATGCCAAGACAGAGCTGAGTCTCTGGGTCTAATGTCTCCTCTTCCTGCTCTTCTGGTTTGACACAAGGCTGTGTTTTCAGAAGCAGGCTGCAGATAGCTTCCGACCAGATTCAAAGGTAAATGCTGTGTCTAAAGCCAGACTAAGTCATTTAATAAAGCTTCTTTCCAGAACTTGCATACAAAAAAGGCTCTATGGAATTGTTAGTTTAGCACTTAAGGGACTTTTTCTCCACATGCACCCCCTAGACTCTTCTCTTAACAGTCTCTGATACCCTCATTTGCTATTAGAAAATTAAATTCTGACTTCATTGGGGCTTTTCGGGTTGTTTTGTTTGTTGGGTTTTTTTTGATGAGGTTTTTCTGTGGGTTTTGAGTTTGTTTTTCCTCCTGGTGAGGATGGAGAGCAGTATGTTCTGTATAAAACAAAGGAAAACAGATGCACTTCTTGACTGTACAGGAGAAAGGAGAACCTCCCCCCTGCAGCAGTCCCTTGCCAAGGGGGTAGATAGCTGATGCTGGAAGGTAATACTGCTGATTCATTTTCAGCATTCTTTTACTGGTGTGGGAGTTACACCAGAAAGAATAAGCTAAAAATGCTTGTTTTGCTGTTTACTCTTGGAGACTTTGCACATCATGCTGGTTTTTTTTTTTTTGCTTATGTGGACTGTGATTCTGTCATCTTCCCATTTTAAAAAGTAAACTCTTTAAAGGTGCTCTGTGTAATGTGTTAAGTAACACTATTTCAGGCAGGTGTCTTTGAGGCTATCTACTTACTACTGGGTTTACTGAGAAAAGACTAATAGCCCCTTTCAGACTTCAAAACCACATAATTTCAGTAGTGTAACTTAATAGCTTATTAGGAGGAAACTCTATAGTTGTTCTGGGAACAAGTAAAGGTCCCTCAGCCCATCAAGGTTTGTCCAGCCCTCATACTCCACTTCCCCCAGGGCAGCCTCTAATTTGTTTTCAGTGATCCCAATATTTTTTGCCTCAACCACCTTGCTTTGGTAACAACGTGCACATTTATGGGTCTGTTTACCTGGCTCAGGTTGGAACTTGTTTTTCTTTGGTTTATTTGCCTTTCTTTTAGAAAGAAAATCCCAGGGCAAAAGTCTCGCTACAAAGCATGCCCTGAGCTCTGAGGTTGATCTTTGTCTGTCCTTTTAGTGGCAGTTTTTTTAACTCATGCAGAGTCATCAAATATCTCTCTTGCCTCCTTTCTGCAGTAAAAAAATAGGAAACAAGTTAAACGTTTCTTCTTTTTTTCTTTCTCTTGTATTGCTATATGGTATCCTCATGTATTGGAAATCTTATGGCACTGAGACCTAAGCCAGTGCCCAAGGTCAGAACTGGGTGTTCGACATGTGCCACCACAGGATAGATCTGAAAAAAAACCCCAACACTAGTATTGAAATCTGAAAGAGTAAAATGCATTTTTTTCTCTGGAATTTGTTATTGCCTGAAATAAGTAATTTTACACTGAACGTTTTTGGTTAGGTGTTCCTTTCTTCATTACCAGGTGGCTTCTTCTAGGGGGCAAATTTTCCTAGAAACATTTGAATTAAGAAACAAATAGAAACCAAAACCTCATTTTCTTGAATATGGTAGGTCCACAGCACATAGCCTGATAAAACCAAGACCTCTTACAAGACATGTGAGTCCTGGCAGTTTCTGTCTCCCAGAGGCTTTAATGAAGTCTCCATTTGTCTTTGGCACCAAAACACATCCCATCTCATCTCCTTCAGGCCAAGCAAATTAACCAGGGTCCAGTTTTTTACAGGCTAAAAAAGTACTCACCAAGAAGCTTCCTTCAGTTTCAAAACTGTTAAAAGCTGCTTCTCCCATAACAATAACATAACATAGTCTACAGTTAAGAAGCAGCCAGACTGTATGGGACAGATAAACAAAAACCCCAATCATATTTATGATCAGGAATCTCCAATTATATCAGAAGTGTGGTTTATTTTTTAATGTATTTCTTTGGGTTTTTTCCATGCTGGTAAAAAAACAGAATGAAAGAAGCAGTGAAAAGAAAGATTTTTTGGGATGCTGTATAACTGTCACTGAGAAAATTTTCTTTATTTAATGGAACCATTCAGTGATGGAGCCGTACTGTTTACCTTATCTTGACCTACGCTTAAGTGCTTTCAGCATGATTGCTAAAGGAAAAAAAAAAAAAAATTAGTTTCACATTCCTTGAATGTCATACTGCAATGTCTAAGAGAAGTACAGAGGTAATTTCTCAGGCTAGAATCATCCAAAACATTTTAACCAGGAGCTGGGAAGAAGGAGGGCTTAGCTCCACAGTGGTGTGTCCTCTCTATAATGCGGTGTGCCCCAGCTGATGTTAATGGAGAAGGCTGCAACTTCCTTACACACTTCTGTCAACCCATTCTTTTTATGTTTTCATAGGTTAGAACAGAGGAAACTTCACTTAGAAACTGAATGTAGCCCGTATGCATCAGAGAAAGTCACTGCCAGGTACTCACATTTAGGTACAACACTGACAGAATGTTGTAGCAAGGTTGTCTCTTCTCCCAAGTAACAGGCAATAGGACTAGAGGAAATGGCCTCAAGATGTGCCAGGGCAGATTTAGGATGGATATTAGGAAAAATTTCTTCACCAAAAGGGTTGTCAAGCATTAGAACAGGCTGCCCAGGGAAGTGGTGGAGGGACCATCCCTCAAGATATTTAAAAGATGAGTAGACGTGGTGCTGAGGGACATGGTTTAGTGGTGGTTTTGGCAGTGTTAGGCTAACAGTTGGACTCGATCTTAAACGTCCCTTCCAACTGAGACGATTCTATGATTCTATAAATTCAAACCTTTTCCTGCTGCAAAGTTCTCACTCTGTGCTGAGAATAGTTGTGCACAGACCTGCTGACCAAGCTGCTCAAATACAACAAAATTCTCACTGCTTTTTCCTCAACCCATTTATAAGGTTGGTTTATAGACTTTTCACTTCTTCCTGTGTCCATTCATGAATCAGTCCATGAACACTGCTGTTTTGTCCTGTGTCCATTCACATCCTTAGCCCTTGAACTGTGGTAATTAGGAATGGTACTTTGTAAAGCATTGCTGTTTTCACCTTTAGCTTTGGGAGTACTTGAAGGGAAGCTAATGGATTAAAACTGGCTGTATGAAACTAGTAATATTTGTATAAACAGCTGTTTATGCAAAAATGAGAACAGCAGAAATGTTTTCATTTGAAAAAGAAAAAGTGGCAAATAATATTTTCCAAATTTGGACCACATTTGCACTGGATCAATCTCCATGAAAAAGCATTGGACTTACATCAGCGAGTTTAATTGTGCCTTTACCATGGCCCCGTATGTTTCTCTTTTGTCCTTTCTTGATTATTCCCTTGTTCAACATGATTGCTAGTTTTCAATATGTAGCACCCCAGTTGAGCTATTTGCATTCATTAACCTTTCAACCTGCATTTTGGATTTTGATTTGACTTTTCAGCTTTGGTTTTTCTTTCTTTTTTCTGTCTCTGCTAGATTCTTTCCCTCATCCCCCCTCCATGCTTCTTCCTGGACTAAAGAGAATCAGAGACACACTTTGGCTAAAAGGAGTGCAAGTTTTAAAAGGTAATTATCTGTGCAAATAAGCCCTCCAGATGAACCTACTAGTGTTTTTTAGTTCATTTATTTCTTGGATGTTGTCAAGCAATTCTTTGTACTGCTGCATCTTCCCTCAGGGTTTCCCCTTACAACGATCCCATATTTTTCTTTTCCCACTGATCCCATATTTGTCTTCCAACTGCAGAAGAATAGGTCAATTTTTATACCACCGCAGGGTTCTTCAGACCAATGCAAAATGATGCCTCTAATTGTAGCTTGGTCCGAACCTTTCAGTCTTGTTTCCTCCTCCAGTAGTTGCTATGAGCTCTATCTGCTCACTTCAAGAAAGTCCTTGCTGTCTGGTCGAATGCCTCACATCAATTATAGCTGCAGGGACGTAATTGTCCTTGCCATCCTGTTGGACTTTGAATACTTCATCATCAATGGGAAAAATCCACTAAGGTTGCATTTGGACTTCATGCAGATACTTAATGATGCCCGTGATCTTGGTCCTGCCAGTTGTACCCCTCTTCACATTCACACTGCACATTCAGATTTTCTTCCTTCTGCAGTGTTTCTCACTTCTTATGTTCAGATGAAGTCTCGGTCATCTTTGTTGTAGCTGCTCTTCCAATGAAGGACTTGATGCAAATCTTAGCTCAGCAAAGGGGTCCTGATTCATGCATTCAGGATAAATCTGTCTCAGAGCTGATAACAGGTAACATGTGAAGCATCCGCAGTAGTTCTGGAAATTAAGCTAGTTCAGGGCACCTCTCCCCTAAAAGACAGTGGGCCATGAGGAACCATGGGCTGACCCCAGGTAAGTAACTCCATTGAGCAAATCACCTTAGTCCTCTAAAAAATTCCCCCAGACGTCTGACATTCCCCTTGTGTTTTGTATTGTTTTCCTGTGTCCCCTGATGTACAAGATCAAGGTGCTGAGAATGGATATTGATGCCTGTGGTGACTTCTCTCTGGGTTGCTCCTTAGAGATGGGGAAGAGGACGGTTTGCGTGGGCAAGAAAGGAAAAGAAGATTGGTCATGAGACAGTATCTGTTAAAATTTAGTTTTCACTTTGAAAAAGCCCCCACAAACAACAAAAACCCACAAAGAACATTTGGAAACCTGAAGGATGAGATGTGAAGATCAAGAAGTATCGAGTGATTTCAAGTTTTCAATCTATAGAAATGCATTTATACTCCTTCCATCATTTCTGCGCTGTAATTTCCCTCTGGCTGATCCTATCTGGCCTACAGTGGCAAAAGCTCTTCCTTGATCCTTCTGAGCTCACGTTTCCTTTTTTATTCCCTTGTAATGTGTCTCTTCCAGAAGAAAAGATGGTCTTCTTCTGTTGTCCTGTAACAAACCTCTTATCACCTCCTGTGTGCCCCTTGCTGTTGGAATCCGCATCTGCTGTATTGCATTATGTCATTCACAAGCCCACGGCAGGTACTTGCAAATGGCAACTTGGCACTTACTCCTCTGAGCAAGATGCTACCCTTGGAGTAAAATTCCAAGCCAGAGTAAGTGTTAAGGGATATATGTTAGGCAAGGATAGAAAAAAATGGTTACTCTGGGTTATGTTATCATAAAAAAGACCTTTTCAAATATACTTCAGTGGGGGTAACATGAGAGGGTATGACCCTAGCTCCATTACATCTGGATTTCTGGATTAATTGCTGTTGCACACAGGATCACAGCAAAACTGAAAATTTTCTGGTGTACAGTAACATGTAGTTTCCCTACCTGGAAAATCACCTCCTCAAGAAAACCTCATGGCACAGGAAACCTGTATCAGAGCTGAGCAGTGTCCCCGTCGTTTCCTTTTAGCAGTGAAGAACACGGAAATGAGGATGTGGAAGGTTCAAATGAGCCTCAGAAGTGCAAAATTTCTCACCCAAGAAGGAGGAAACCAATTTAAGATAATGAGACTGGAATAAATAGCTTTTCTTTTTTTTTTTTTTTCTTTTCCCCTCTTTTTTTATTCTTTTTAATTTTGCAAATGAAGAAACGTATTTTTAAACAGGTGCTTAAATTCTCACCTAATCACACAGAGCTGGCACTTCAGAAAGAATGATTTAAGTAGCAGGAGGCTGAGGATAGGACTCTGGGTGTCATCTGGATGTCTTGTATGGTCAGACCATATCGTGCCCAGGGCCAGGACCAGAGTTACAGGAACAGAGTAGCCCTGTTGCTACTGTTTGAACATGGAGCCGTTCTGACTCTTTGCTTCTTGGTTGCCTCTTTCTCCTGGAGAAGATGGAACCTACTGCCTGGCTTTCAGCAGTTCCCAAAGCATGCTCTGGGCCTCCTGAGCTCTTCTCACCTTGAGAGTATTTACTGTCTAGTAAGAGAAGATGTTACAGGGAGATAAAAGCTCTGAATAACCAAGGATAAAGAAGCAAATAAATGATATTTCAGACTTCTGTTATTGGTTGCTCAGAACAGGAACTGTGGCTTCTTATTCACAGCACAGGATATTACCATTGGGGTACTTTTGGATGGTTTTGCAGGAGAGTTGGGTAAAATGAGCAAACCCCTTTTCCTGAGTTACCTTGGATGAGGGTTTTTTTGGTTGGCTTTTTTGTTTGGTTGGGGGTTTTTGTTTTGGTTTAGTTTTTTAGAGAGAGAGAAACACACTCACTTTACACTGAAAGAAAATTTGTCTTTCTGCCTGAGGGTGTCAGCAGATATTTGGAATTCTCCTGGAAAAAAAAAAGAGGTGGTGATTGTGCCTTAAAAACAATCTGCACTTTTTGCAGTCTTTTGAATTAAAGAACATTTCTGCACAAGCAAGTGTTTATCAGCAGCTTTAAACTATTTGGCTGGGAGACCTGAAGGAATCTAAGGTTTCCTGAAGGCTTGTATCACTTTGACCTGCATTTTCTGGTCCCCACTTCACTTAATATCCTTGCACGCTAACTTTACTGAAAGCTTGCACATAGTTTTTGCCATCGGTGATAAGCCTCCAGCAGCACAAGTTGTATTTGAAATTTGGACTCTATGGGTTATCTGCCTTTGTCTTTGGCCTTGGAAAACTTCTGTCCTGAAAGATGATATGATGGCAGTGGCCAGATCAAGGCTGAACTTTACAGGCTCACTGAGCTCCCACCAAGAATTTGGAATATGTCCTTCTGTTCTAATAATCTTTTCTTGATGAGAACTGCTCCTGATCACATCTGGTGTGTGGCTGTCACTTTGTGATCAGTGTGTAGCATTTATGAGCTCTGTAGCTACTTTAGGACTTCTGGCTCAGTTGTTAAAGTAAAAAGGCCAAAATGTGTCCTTATTCCCTATGTGGTGTGAATGGCGCCTGTGATTTCCAGGCTGATACTTCCACATCAAAGTACAGCTGAGAGCAAAGGCTTTAGTTTCCAAAGGAGGCAGTAGTCCCAACAAGTTTGAGTAGTCAGGTAGCTCCTCTTGTAATTGGGCAGGGAACTACACAACCTGCTCAACAGTACATTTTAGTGTATGGATTACTCATCCTAAGGCTCCTTTAAAGCTTTGTCATGAGTCTTGCACAAAGGCAGACATATCTCAGTGGGAAGCTGCTGGACGCACTCCCTTACTTAGGAAGAAATACCTTACACTGGAGATGGCGTTGCTCAAACAGTGGCTTGGTCCTCCCCATCCCGCTAGTAGGGAGCACATGGACAAAATAGAGCAGAAGGGTGTGAACCACCATCACTCATGGGGCCAGTGCCATAAGCAGGGAATCTTGCCTTTCTTCCAAGCCCATATGGCAGCACTTGGTGTTGATCCTCACCTCTCTGCTTTGCATGACACTGAGCTGCCACTTTCGCAGAGCGAATGGGTGTTGAACACAATCGTCCTCTTTGGGCCACTCATTCTTTCCTGCACACGCCGGCAGGAGGAAAAACACTGAAGTTAACTGATACATATGTCCATATTGTTTTCCTCACATGTATTTCATATTCTGAGTAGGATGTTACTGTTAGGTTAGATTTTTGTTGAGGAGGCTTGCTGTATGGCTTACAGTGTTCAGTAATGAACAACTGTTCATGATATGATAGATATGACAATTTCTCCCTTGCACTTATTTTTCTCTGAGCGATCCATTGTCAGCTTTCAAATCTGTGTTGATTATTTCAAGGCATCACCCAAATAACTAAAAAACTTTCCTGCACACTGGAGCCATTTCAGTTAGATATGCCTTGAAAATTTATAAAAAGCATTGACAAAACGTCTAATTTCATTGCAATTTCTGTAAAAAATCTGAAATACCTTGTGTACATGTACTCTGATTCACAGCACTTAACACTGTGAGAAATTGAGCTTCCTGAATCTCATAATAGATTTTTTGCCACTGTTGTGCTTTCATTTATTTTGTAATGGCAGTAACTGACCCATTTTTACATAGTGTAATTTATATTATTTTAATCTGAAATCTTCTATATTCCCAACTGTACTTAACATCCTTCTTCTAAACTAATATGCTTACTTCTTCTCCCACAAAGTATTCCATTCTTCCCCAGAAATGTGTTTTTTGAACACATACAGAAAAAATTTCCACCTACATCAAGGTTTAAATTGATTCTTTGTGTTAAAGTCACAGTGTCCAATATTGTATATTTATTTTGCAGTTGGCTACCTTAAATTCATGTAAAATATTTCATAAGGTGCTCTTTCTCATCTTCTTTCCAGTCAAATGCATGAGGAAAATGGAAATAGTGCATCAGGTATAAGTTCATAGTTTATTTTTCATGTTCAATTACTGGGATTGGTTCCCAGAACATAGCTCAGCTGCTTCCAGAAATAGTTCTTTAAAATCAGACTGAAGCCCCAAATCCCAGAGTGAAATCTGAGAGATGCTAAATGAAATGAGAGCAAAAAGAGGTTTGCACACACCTCTGTGAAACTAGCCCATCGCATTTCAGACAGCTATCATATTTTCCCCTATGTTTCCACATCTTATTTATATTCAATATATATATATTTTTGCTCTGCTAGACATTTTAATCCACTGTGAAGAAATTCAGCTGGATATTAAAGAGAATTTCCTCTCTCCTTCCTCCCTGAAAACATTAATTTGGGGGTAGCATGGTAAATTTCTATTTTGAACTTATATTAATCTGTTGAGCTCTTCTCTAAACAACTGTGAACAGTCACACATTTAAAATGTGAAGCCCCTCAGACAGAAAATCCTACACCTTGTTATTTTTATGCGAACCGCAGCTGCTGCATTGTAGCATATAGCACATTATGGTGCTGGTCTGGGCTTTCTGTTGGTGTGCACTCTGGAGGTGGAAAAGTGGGAAGAGCAAAAATAGTAAAAAAAACTCTAGCCAGCAGCTGCTGTCTAGGGTTGGTGGTCTTGGTCACCTTTAGCCACTTGTGCCTTCTGCTGCCCAGTCATTCCCAGTCTTTCCCAGTCAGCAGCGTTTCTTGAAAGAAGTATGTGCGTGGGGAATACCAGTGTGGAGACACAGCTGTACCAGTAACATGGAGGGACACCAAACATTTGGAGTGTGCCAACAAGGCAATGAATGCCCATACAAAATGGAATGCCTTTCTGTGTGAAAAAGCACTCTAGGTGAATCATTATCAGCTTTAAAGGTTGGGAGTGTTCCTATTGTAATTCCTGTATCTGTGAATATAACATTACTTTAACAATGAGCGTACGTTTGATGTTAATCAAGTGCTGCAACTTTCCATAACAACAACTAGGAAAAGCTGACAGGCTTGCCACAGCAGGTGAAATCACTTACTTGCTTTCTTCTTCGGGACAGAATGGTGGCTTGTGTTTGTCCTTCACTATTGGGGCACCTCACAAACAGCAGTTCCACCAGAGGAACTTGACGGCAGGAGAGAAAGTCAACATGTGAAGCATGAAACATAAATAGCAGGATGTGCAATAAGTGTTCCTTGGCGTTGCTAAGCAATATGCCAGGCGTGGGCAAGAGCGATGCCATCCTGGGAGTGCTCCAAGTTGCCATCCCTTAATGGAATATTCTTCTGCCCAAAATGCCCAAAAGGCAAAGTGCATTTGAGAACTAGAGGAATTGCAGTGGAGAGCACATTTGGGAACTACTGAAGAGAAATAACAACTTTAAAAATTAATAAAACATGTGGCATAATTTTGAAAAGCCCTGGTGAAGTCGTTCCCAAAGGTCCCGGTGAAGTTTATCAACCCATTTCTTAGCTTTGACTAGGAAATGTCTCCAAGCCTTCTTTCCTTCAGACAATTTCC